>CM030369.1:140356681-140960523 GCA_003604175.2 Clonorchis sinensis
GCCTCATCCAAATAATGCCGAAGTATTGCGGTCCATCTCCACTTCCAAAATCATGTCTATATATCGCGGAACTACGGTTGAGACAAACATCTGAGGACGTCTTAGTTCCGCTGCTGGGACAGGCCAAGTCTCACAGCCATACAACAAAACAGCCCGTGTTCAGGGTCAAACTCACGTACAAAATTCCAGAGATTCCAGGTCCATCATCTCGGAGGTCCCACTCCCGTCAGTAAGTATATGTTTGATTTCCCTAACCAACACCTCTGCGTACTTATACCGGTTTGCTCTAGATCTCTTGTACTGTAGTAGCATTTGCCAGCAAACTCAATCCCTGCTCGATCGCTAGTCTAATAAGTACAAATTTACGCCTGTCCTGTCTCATTAAGTCACTTGTTGTCACCACCATGATTGTGGTAAACGTTCAGTGAATTCTCTGTAATAATGCACTTTATCTTATCAGATATCTCCTTAACCTCACCTTGCTTTACTGACCTCATTCCATTCCCTAGTAATCCCAAGCTTTGAACTTCGGCAATACCCTGTTTGGACGCCCTGTTTGCTGTTAACACTCCACCTGGTAGGTGATGTACATCCCCAGAGACCCCCAAACGGACCAGAAGAATTCCACCGATCTTACATTGACTTCGTCTCACCCTTGGTAATTCCTTTGTCCAGCTCAAAAAACCCCGCTGCTCACAGAATTGTATGTCCCAGCCCAAGCATTTCAAACCTGACGTGCGTTACGGGCTGTCCTGAAACCGAAGTGCGCCAGCGCAATGATGGCACGGCACTGCCATACTCAGTTTGATAGCACACCCGCCACTTATACCTTCCTACTCTTGACTGTACGCTCTCGCCCACTCGATCCATTACCTGCAACTACGAACAAGCTCATGCTTTATTCTGAATGTAATATTATGATCAGGACTGCTTGGTCGTGCTACCCACCAGTTATGAACAAACTAATATTACTTTACGCTCTGTGAGTGCAGGGTGCATACCAAAGGATTTTGATCGGTTCATTCAAAAACACCTGCGCTTTCTCCTCCTCTTTGAAGTTGTGAACGATGTCTGCACACTCCATATCGACAAGGCTTTCATCAGATATTTGAAAACCGGGGTCCCGAAGGCGCCAATTAGTCAGGAATTGTGACCACTTTTGTCTTTGTTATTTCGGGCCGCAATCTAACTCACATCATATTGCTTTCTAGTAGACTTTCTGAGACTTTTCCTATTTTGAGTCCTCAATGTAGGCACGCCTGACTTATTTCCCCGTCTGAATGACGGAAATGAAACACCGTGCGCCCACAATGGACCCAAGAATATCCTTTCTCCATGTTGGTTTTAATTTGTCACGATCCCTTGACGAATACTAACTACAATGCCAATCCCAAACGACTCACCCAAGATGTTCATGTACGGGGCTGCCCACGGACACAAGTATGGCTTCGTGATGGCGGTACCGCCGCTACCATACCCAGTCTGATGGTTTGCCTGTAGTTCACCGTATCCATAATATTTAGCGGATGAGTATGTTACGCGCACCCACAAGGACGCCTCAATCCGTCAACTTTGTGCCAGGTCTTGAAAGCACTGGGCAGCTATTTGTGCTGTCTGCTTGCTCCGGCCGAGATGGCCCAAGTGGTTAGAGCGCGAATTTGCTGACCGACAGGTCCGTGGTTCGAACCCGACCTCTGCCTCTCGACTTCCCCCGTCTAGGCTTGGGCAACCTGGCAGTATCCCAGCCCTCGTACAACCTTAGGGCAGCATGGCAGTTGGGCACCGAAAGGGCGCTACAGCTGAACGAATTCTCCCAAGGTCACTATCGATGGTCCGGTATAACCTTGCGGCCGATACAGCGTGTATTGACCACCGTAAAAAAACAGCTTACCAGTTGCGACGGATTTCTCGGCTTGGTTTGTCAGGACACCTGCTACAACGATGGGAGGCTTTTTCGTATACGCGTCGTGCGCCGACATAGAGGACGCAATTATTGTTCTTGTCGTTTCGAGATTATTTCCACCTGACGAAACAACAACTTCCCCACCGCCATCAGTGAGACACCACGCGAAGCGATTGGCAGCCATTAAAATGCAAATTCCGCGTCCATGGTGGACCTCGAGTACGTTTAAACAACTTTTAACAAAACTGAGGCCACATGGGAACATCTTAAGGTACCGAATTAATACCGGCAACTGCTGAAACTTTCTGCCTAAGTTTTCCTCCTCCGAACAATGGTTTCGGGAAAATTTTGGATGCGCATCTAAGGCTCGGCGTGCTTTGATTATTTGTCGAATTTTGAAATCGGATCCGACTTATTAGCTGCCCTCTGTGGTGTGAAACGCTAAAGAGCATAAAGCAGTACAACTAGATCCAGTGAGGAGTATACCTCACATGATTTTACCAGATATTTGCCGTATCAGCTTGCCAGTAGTAAGGCTTGAATTCTCAAATAGCGGTGAGAAAGGGGTGTGGCACTGAGGGTCTGTAAGTGTGAATGCCAAGTAGTTGGCAAATGTGTTTTCGCTCTTGACCAACTTTGCCCAGATGCCATCCAGGAAGAACACGGCCGCCTGGCTCCGTTTGAAGGTTGTTACTTGTGATTTCAGTTGACAGAATTTTAGACCAGCCTAACAAAGGAATATTATTGCACGTTAAGTTAAGTGGTACCTTGGAAGATAAAAATTTTGTAATTTCTGGGAGAAGAAATTACAACCGCTCCCAAGAGCTCAAACATTCTCTGACGATTCAATCCGGGCTATTTAAAAATTCATCTACACCAGGTCTCTGAACCATGCAGCCACACATTGCATTGTCGATAAAATGATTCCAACTAAGTTTACCCGATTAAGTAGCGGTTTTATGCGTGGTTTGGAGCATTCTAAATGAAGTCACCTTATAGCATTAATAGGTCAGATTAAAGCCCTTCGTTTTCTGAATGACGAAACCATGCGGAGCAAAAACTGTTCTGCGGCTCTTAAAGCAGGTAACTGGCGGCATTGAGTAGATTTGAAATCCCTAGTTACCGAAATTTCAAGGGTGTTACCTGGTGCGGATGATGTAGTTTCCACTCGTCCACGCTTGCCAGAATCTTTAGGTGATTTCTGGCTCATTTTATACGCAAAGGCATTTCTAAAGATTGAGACAGAAATAAAATTTTTTGAGATTCCTTATTCATTTTAAAGCGCTCATACTGATTTTTCGAACCGATAAGTTGATAAGAGTTTTTGCATTACATGAACTGATAAACTGTTAAAAACTTAAGTGTCCCATTGGATCGTTCACGGCTTCGAGAAACAAAAACGCACTAAGAATGGGTTTCTGAGAAGTGAAAAATAATCATGCCTCAGTCCAAATTTAATCCAGTGCACCGCCATTTAAAGTCTCCTCTGCACTGGAAAATGTTCGCCCATATCAAAAATTCAAGGCGAACTTTGGTCTGAGGAGGATTTTGCAGAAAAGGTCAGTAGCTTGCTCAGTAAAGCATTCCCCAAGGGCCAACCATTAGAAATTCACCAATTATCTGCCTTTTTACCTTGGAATTTTACCTGAAATCAAAGCGAAATAGATAAACAGAAGGTGTGAAGCAAAAACGTGCCAGAGTTCACTAAGTAAAGCACCGCAAAGCTGCCTGGAACTTTTCTCTAAATAGATGCAAGCAGCTTGTCTCCCCATGCGGAGTGCGAACAATCGTATTTTCTCCCCAGTAACATCAAAAGCCACATTTTCCAAAGTTGTTGTGAAGTATGCTACAGAAAATTTGACCCGATTGTCCGGGCGGACAAGTTGAATGTAGCCTCGAGGT
Source organism: Clonorchis sinensis (assembly GCA_003604175.2). Lineage (NCBI taxonomy): Eukaryota > Metazoa > Platyhelminthes > Trematoda > Opisthorchiida > Opisthorchiidae > Clonorchis > Clonorchis sinensis. The sequence continues at coordinate 140,360,487 of CM030369.1, forward strand.
TGTTGAAGGCATACCGGCAAAACTCTACGCGACAACTTGCAAATTCGCCGCACGGTGGAGACAAGCTTACATACATTTACATTCTTCTGGGAACATTTAAGACAAAACCAGTCTAAGAGATTGGTTCACACGAATATTTCATGCTCTGATCTTCCGATTAAGAGGGATATGATTGATAAGGTATGGCACAATGGGTGGAATATACCAGTTGTTGAAAATGCCCTTACTTATAAGTCGCTGTCAAGCATGCAGGCCACCGGCAGCAGGGGTCGCAAGACACGTTGATCAGGTCTAACGCGCCGGGGTTACTTCCTACCTGCCATCAAGTTGGACGAATGAATCACGTGGCAACTTCATTCGGCCATCACCAATGAATCGACTTTGGAGAGTTTTGTGCACTTTAAGTCTGCTTTCGGAGCATCGCCATTCCACAGAATAACCTGTTTATCTTAATCACGGTCGGAGTCCCTGGGCTTCAAGGAGTCATCTTCCTCAAGAGGTGTAATACGTCAACGGTATATGCGAACTGCTGCAAGGGGTGTGGGTTGAATACGAAGCCAAAAGCAAACTAACCGTGTCCGTAGTCTTCCAATGAGAACCTGAAAGAACTACAAATGAGAAACTTTCAGTCGAATAACTGCAGCATTATCAGACCATTGCCAGAAATCAACAACAAGGCTGATCATTCCTTCTCAAGTGCGTGCGACGTAAGACCACTAAAACACCCGGGATATGCAGGTAAACCCTGAGCACAAAAGCTCAAGCAGCTTTAAGTCTTGTACTCTGTCAGCTTTGTGAATACCTTAACCTCATTCGCAAGATCACGTCAAACGATTAGAAACCTTGCAGGCAACTATTCACTCTTAGCACACTAGCTCACCTAGGAGGCTACCTTCACGTTCTAAACCACAGACATGACAACCCCCATGCAGAGGGACATTTTCCCCAGTAAGCTTTATATCGACCTGGCACGCGCTAAACCATCATTTGCTAAAAACAGCCACATTAAGGTACAGGTTGTATCAATCGTACACAAAGCCGGTCACCAGTACCTTGTTCAGCGTCGACCGCTGACCGTTGAATGCCTCAGCTGCTCAGTAGACAGGCGCAGATAACTTTTGCCACCAACTGCTGTATCTTGCGAACGGTATTGCAACTCCTATGTCGGTCAATGCCTCCGCGTTCCACTCACCAAGGTATATTAAAACGCAGAACATTGAGACAGTCTTTTTGAAAAAGTGTGTTATAGCCGTATCCGTAGTGCCATAACGGAATCCTTTATAAGCTCCCATTTCGTGATAATTTCACCGTCAGACACCAGTGCATCAAATTGCGGTGCTCTCCACCGTTTTTTACCCAGATAAGCATCCTTTCACATTACAAAGAAAGGTAAATGGGACGGAAAAACCTTGAAGTAAAGGCAAGAAAGTTTAAAAGCACCAAAGTATAATCGACCGCATGCTTAACCTCAGTTGTCAGTGGCGTGTCCAGAAGGATTTTAACGTCTTAAAGTACCACCACTTCATCCACTGCGTACGTTGCATGTGCTTTTATCTTGTTTGGGCGGCCAGTGCGGTCAGCGTACGCCTGGTTTTTGGAATGCTGAGCTGTGGAAGGGCCGTTTATTATTGGTTCCAACGATTGCCTTAGTTTGAACAGGGGCAATGTGCGCAAGCACAACCGCAATTCATCAAATGGTCGACTCAAATGGTGAATGTGCAAGCGACGGAAGCCAGTGTAAGCGAGCTCTCCGCCTCCTCAGCTGATGGAACGCGATCTCAACCAAGTACTTCATATTTGATTCCTTCCTAATCACAAATTTGCCATCTCGGTCAACAGTTGCAAAGGCATGTTCAAAGTTATATTCTCGAGCTCGGTGATAAGTGGAAATGTCGGACTTGCTGCAAGAACTCGGGCGCATCACAGCCTGAACAACACACAACGTTGCCCTTCCTACACACATTCCCCATCATTATAGAGGCCAATCAGTGTCAACACTTCCACAAACGCCAGTTGTTAATAATTAAAGAAATAGGGTGAAAAAGGCTGCATGCATATGAGGTCTGATGTTGGTCCAATAACGGCATCTCAATGCACATGAACCTCCAACCGCCCAATCGCACAATCTGGAAGGAAGCCAAAGGCATGAACGTCAGTGAAACTGGCTAGATGCTATTTATTGTATCGTGTCCAGCTTAACACGAAGGAACGACAGGTTGGAAGCCTCATTGAACGAACAACACATAAATCTCTAATCACTATTTTCATGGCATTTTGCCAGGTTCCACTTTGTCCACCTCACATTTCTTGCCATTCCGGAAGAGGCATGGAGAACATTTAGCAGACGATTATTTTGCACGCATGGGATGTAACTGAGCCGTCTCAGTTGATAATATTGGAGGGATTCGGCGACTGCGCTATTTGCTCCAAGGAAGAGAAACCGCTTTTTACTTACCCCGTTACGAATTTGTCGACGGCATCCGGTACCGATACGACTTCTGGGACACTTGGGGTCAAAATCAGCCATCATCTTAACCCTGTTCTCATGAACAGGTCGCTATTTGATGAGTATCTTTAGCACGTGCTGCCGGTGACTTAAATTGAAGAAGAAGAGTGCATCGAAGCCGGCTGTTTGTCTTGAAGCTGTTTCTAGTTGTTATAACAGGTTATGCTGGCATTGTAACAAATTACTCCACGAAAAAATAAATACGGATCGGGTCGCTTCCACCGTGGCTGTCGTCTAAAGGATGTTCAGACAAACCAGGCGCCGCAACCAAATTTGCAATGCTTCCATTGCATCATTGCCTCCGAAGTTTTGGCCTTAGTTGTGCTAGACCTAAAACAAATGCGTGAGCTGTGCAATCATGCAGCATAACTCATTCTCCGCTCGATCAAATGGCGCGTTGGTGAGTTTTATCTGTGATGATTGTTACATTGGCGCTACACCTGATGGATACTGGTCCAACTACCTCTCCCCGATCTCAGAGAATAAATATCCAACTGCGCTATCAGAGCTGGAGCAGAACTTCTGAAACTTTGTCTCGTGCGGAGTCTAAGATATATCAAGCTGTCGCGAGCAACACTCGTTCATAGTGCTCCTATGCAGGTCGGGCTTCCACACGTATGCAGAAATTCGGCCCCACCTGTAGATAATAAGAACGTAAATATTTCTAGTTACTGACCAGCGCAAAGCACCATCGACGCGAGTTGACTCGAATGTTTGAGGAAAGAACAAGTTTGCTGTGAGGAATTCGGTACAGGGCAAGATTCACTCCACACAATAGATGTTTTGATGTACTTCACAGAGCATATATTAACAGTGCTCATTCATTGCTTGCTTCGACGGGTTGCGTTCGCTAAAATGAGGTCAATTTGGATGGGGTGCCCAGAGGAATGGGGGAATGATCTAAACTGACGCGTTCTCCTTGTGATCGGTGTTCCCCTTTGCCGTGGACTCGTGGGATAGCATGGGCGGAACTTCGATCGAGATCCCCATATTTATGAAAATAACGGGTGACCTCAAGATAGCTCGGTGCTGAAGGCAAAGGTTCTCTGGTTGTACAGTCTATACTTTTAAGAGAACTCGGAAATCTCTAATGCTCCTACCCAGGATGTCGCAACCCGCCAATGATAAAGAACGTTTGGTTACCAATGTAAACGCGGCGCCTCTGGAGAGCAAAGTAGGAATTTTTGTAATCAAACGGAAGCCTTCGTTTTGCCAATTTCTAAGGTGGTGAAAAGGCTCAAGATAAATTTTTTCCTGAATACTTAAGAGACTTCTAAACAAGAACGCATCTAGTTCCTATGGCTATACCGGACAAGACATTCATTATTGAGCTCTTCTGACATCCTGCTCAGTCGTGCGTGGTTAAACGCAATCAACAAGTTGCTGGTGTGGTCCAAAAATGCCCGATATCTTCACTGAGGACAAGTTTAGTTGCTCAGCTATCTTGGATGGCTGCCGGTTTGTTCGCAGATCCGGATCATTTGATCACAAGCGCTTCATCACCAATCGAGGTGATATCATCAGTGATTTTCCAAGGTGCAAGGTAGAACAGAATGGAACGGAACACACTGAACGGTGGCGCCTGCACTCCAGTATATGTGCTGCGAGCCGAGCTGGTCAGTCTTTGGGCGCACGGATTCACGGATTCACAGAGTGATACACAGGATCGAGGGTTTTTCCCAAGCTTTCCGGGTCGGGTTTGTTCTTGTCTTTCAGCTGCTTCTGCTCACCTGGAGGACACAGGCGAAAAATGTTTAAAGCGCAGGGCAGTATTCTTGCATGCGGTTGGATTCAACTAAGAGCCGTATAAGAGCAATTTGAACTGGGTTCTAGGTGCAGCGTGAGCACTCGTCGGGGGAAGGTTAATCCACGCACACACTGCCCGAAATTAGAAAAACTTGCCTAATAAAGTTGTGCTCTCTGAACCTGAAAATCTTCTTACCACGTTCAAGCCATGTGTTATTTGGGTCAACGGTGTAAAACCTTTTGGACAAACCTAATTCAATCAAGGCGTAAGTAGCCATTTGGTCTCCTTCGGGGGAGGCGATACTCCAAACCTGTCCTTCTCACTGCACCCTGAGAAATCGGCTCAGAGGGCATTCGCTGTTCTACGGATGAATCGGCGTACTTTCTCTCGTATTACTCGCACGGACTTCCAAATACTCTATGGGGCCTATGTCAGACCGCTCCTTGAATATGCCAACCCGGTTGTCTACTCGACGCACGAAAGACGTAATCCTCATTGAGCGTGTCCAGCGAGCTGCTACGAAAATGGTGGCCGGTCTCAAGTCCATGGACTACGAAACGCGTCTCGCGGTGCTCGACCTCTTTCCCTTGGAGTATCGTCGCCTCCGAGGGGACTTAATTCTTACTTACGCCCTGTTTGAACAAGGCTTGGCCAACAGGTTTTTCACCGTTGACCCAGCAAACACACGGCGGGGACATGGTAAGAAGATTTTTAAGCTCAGAGCGCACACCTTCATTAGGCAAACTTTTTCTCATTTCGGGTAGTTGCTGCGTGGAATAACCTTCCTGAGACGGTTGTCCACGCTCCCTCTAGAACTCAGTTCAAAACACTATTAGACACTTATTTACGCAAGTCCTCGCGCTGGCAAACATACTGCCCCGCGCTGAGAACTTAAAGAGCAGTGCTTCACCCTTTTTCACTTGTGCCTTTCAGGTGAACGACAGCTTCTGAACGACAAGAACAAAACCGACCCGGGAAACTTGGGCGAAAGCCTCGATCCTGTGTATCAATCCGTGAATCCGTGAATCCAAATGGAATAGGCCAGGGGACACGAGACACCCTACATAATCAACATTTTCGTAGCAGCTCGCTGGACACGCTCAATGAGGATTACGTCTTTCGTGCGTCCTGATTAGACAACCGGGTTGGCATGTTCAAGGAGCGGCCTGAAATAGGCCGCATAAAGTATCCGGAAGTCCGTGCGAGTAATAGGGGGAAAGGTTCACCGAATCATCCTTATAACGGTGAATGCATTTTGGGCCGGGTTTTTATGGTGCAGTAAGAATCACATGGTTGAACGGAGCCAGATACCCAGATACCTTTTAATATCTATCCTCGTAATGCCTTCTTGTCCATTTCCACCATGCACGAAAAAGCCGTTTGCTGAGTCTCCTCCGGATGACAAATGGACGCGATTTTCGTCATTCAGGTGTAAATGCCAGTCGAACGAACTCTACTTTGCAGCGTGTACATCCATTTGGAGGGCCCTGGCATCTGAACCCCAGTACTTTAAGTCGTGAAAAAAGTAGACACGGACTTGAGATAACATGCTGAAGGTCGGTGACGTAGATCAGAAACAGAGGTGGTCCTAAAGAAAAGCCTTGAGGAAATCCAATCGCGACCAGCGCCGCAGAAGAATATGTCAAGCCTACTTTCTGTCGGAATGTTCAATCTGCTGGAAACCCCTCAATCCAGTGTAATATTTCTTCCTGAATACCGTGACACTAGTGCTTGTGGAGCCGCTGTACGTGTCGAAAAATATGACATCCGTTTTGAGACCTGCATCCTTAGCTAGGGTTAAGCTGTCTTTTATGAAACCTGCATCCTTAGCTAGGGTTAAGCTGTCCTTGAATAATAGCATGTTTGTCACGCAACAGCGGTTTAGGAAAAATCCTTGTGGCACTGATATATCATGTTTTTTGTGGTGAGATGATTTAAAATGGTCCGCTCCAGAATGCTTCCCATCGCAGCATCACACCCAAAATTTCCTCGGAACGACTTACTCAAACAAAATGCTATAAGCGACACATCGACGAAACAGATCAGACTAACTCTCTGTATAATTTGCAACTTCGATGAGCCCGTAGTTAAGCCGAAAATAATTTCAATTTACTTCTTGTGAGCGGTCCAGGGGTGACCTTCGAGCACGATTGGCTGTTCGTGTGGGTCGTTCTATGGATTGGTAGGTTACCTTGTGCCCTGATTGGCCGGCGGTAACGTGATGTTTGGGCCTGGTATCTCATGCTCTGGTCCACTGGTTGATGCACGAGTGGCCTCTGCCCTTCGTCACTGGACTGCACTTTGTGACCTCTGTTGGTGTGGCTCCAAGGAGTTTCGTGCCCCTTGGTTTATTGCCCCGACATAAGGTTTCCGCGCTTCAGGTTTTGGACATTTACACCTACTGGTGCGTAAATTGAGTCCAGTTTAATGTATCGGCTTAGCGAATTAATCATGGCATACCATGCTTCCAGCAAGTTCCTCCCCCCTTTCATGGCTCTGCATGCTGAGGGTTTTGCCGTCTCCTGATTGGATCTGCGACCCTCTTGGTCTTCGTGCATGGGAATCAAGGACTGAGGGTCGTGTGTTCTGGTGTTCGTGTTGTGTTCTTTCATTCGTGAACATAGGTTCCTCCCAGTTTGTCTGATATGGAACTTGTCGCAGTTACCACAGTTGCTTTGGTATAACACATTTTTCCTCCCGAGTTCACTGACGTCTGTTGTCCCCAAGATGAGCTTCCGTCAAGCACCCCTCAGTTTGTGGCCTGTGAGGGTTCCGACTGTGAGTCCAGATGTGTTTTTGCCGCATGGCAGAACTATTCGCCTTGCTGTTGGGGTATCCCTTCCTCCAAGCATCTCTTGATGAAATTTCCTCGAACTCCTTTGTTCTGGGAAACCCCGAATGAACAATTTTCTCCCTCTTACCAAGCTGCGCGGCGCAGCATCGCGTTTCCATCCCATGGACAGGATTTAGATGCAGTTCTTCTTGTGGCTCATTCGGTATTTTCTATTGTAGCCCAGTGCTTCATCCATGTGTTCATTTTCATCAAATGCATGTTTCAGGGGTCCTGTCAACTTCCCGGTCTACCAGAAGTCCGAGATTTATAGTCGTTATTCCAATGGTAAATGGTGTCCCACTGGACAAGTAACCCGCAGCATAGACTATCTTCAGAAGTTTTTTCGCTCGCGTACACTGCTCGAGCCAACGTCGAACATCGGTAAACATTGACGCCCCCTCAAGACTCCCTAATCTGAGCCACTGCGATTACCCTTCTCGCAACACCAGCCACGAAGCTCCAGTCACCTTGACCAACGGCGCTGGTGTATGAAGCGGGTACAGGATCGTGATTCAGAACTCATCTAAATATGGCGAAGAGACAGGAGTTGCGAGCCCTGGTCTACGATGAATGAAATGGCTTGGAAATGCGCACGCTTATGGATTCACTGGAACTATTCAAAAGTAAAAGACTGGGCTTTATACCTGCGGTACATACCGATCCATGTACTACGGCTGATAGCACATCAAACACGTTTAATCTGAACACTTGAGAGGCTTTCCAAAGAAGACGGCCATTCTGGACTGGGGAATGTTGTAAAAGCTACCCAGAGACCCGATTGTTTATCATACAAAGCAAGGAGGCCAGACGGAGTCGCTTTTGGCTGACCCGTGATTTACCCCAGAAATGTTAGTCAGCAAAAACTTCGCGACTACTTGTTGCCTTACGGCCTTCCTCACATAGAAATAACAGCAGAACGTCACAACTAGGAACCAAGCGGACCCCACGCCCTTGTGGAACAAGTCTATCCGCCATTTCCTGAAACAGGCCAAATAAATTGTGAAGCAACACAAGGCATTCACCATTCATCAATATTTGCACGACCGGTCGGTTAATGCGCATGCCGTCCGATACAAGTGTAACGGTGTATACTACCGATGAAGCATGCGAGTAGTCTATGGTTTGGTGTCCAAGCTGCGCTCCCGCATCGGATAGAAGGTGAAGGTTATTACGTAAATTATGAAACCACTCTACAGTGTTCGCTCATTATTATTAATCACTGGCCAATGCAATCTAAAAAAAGTTATTGAAAGGTTTGCTTTCGTGTCTAATGGCTTGCGACGCTTTATTTCGTGTTCACTAATAAACAGCTTCGCAGCAAAGGGCTCTCCTCCTTTCATTTAGAGCCGTCGCCAGGATACGGATGAAGGTCTCACAGCCCCAACCTTTCGAGAATGGGGATGTGCGGACTTTCCTCGAGGATTTAGAGAACATTGTGGGCCACCGAAGCATCGTTGTTGAACACTGATGTCGTGCTTTCAATGATGCTTATGAGGATGATAGAAAACGTTGCAGAGGTGGTTCGACTGGGTACAAACTGGGGTAAGTTGGTGCCACTGAAGATCCTTCTCAGGTGGCGCTGAATGCGCCTAGAGGGGGCCCTGGGAAGATATACAAGGAAGCTCTTCCGACGGAGTTGGACACCAGTCGACCGCCAGGAGGTAATGAGGCATTTCAAGTCGGCCAGGATTGGACTGGGATGTGACCTGACAGTGTTCTTCGGCAGTCTGCAGCGGTGGTTGGATCGTGCTTTGCAGGGACTGGAAAGAGTGTGGTGGCAGCAGTTGCTGTCTAACCAATTCGTCGGTGTACAGCAGGCGCTTGGTATCCAATTGCGGTTGGCGAGAATAACTGGCTGGTTGAGTGTGGAGGAGCTGGTGCATCTGGCACGAGAACTGGCCGAGGTGCCATTGGCCACGTTCCAGTCGCAGGAGAAGAGGGATGATTCACCAGAGAGGAACTTGCGGACCCAAGTAGACCGACTAGCTGAACAACTTGCCGCTTTGAAGACGGAATCTCAGAGGCATGTTCGAAAGAGCCGATGCTACGACTATGGCATGCCTGGCTATTGGAAGAATCAATGTTGCCCCACCCAACCACTTGTCAATAATAACGGTTTGGCCTGGTGTTCATTTACCAGGTGTCTGCGATCAACGCTCTGACGTAGGCTACGATACAGGCCGTTAATGAGATAGACGGGAAGAGGGAGCTGTGCGTAATCGATGCAGGGGCAGGGTTGTCACTTAGGTAGCGAGGGAACGGAGCTGAATACCAACCGCGCGCGCTAGCCGTGAGAGCCGACTGAAAATTAACTCAACGCGCCTAGGGGGGCGAGATAGCTCAGCGGTTAGAGCGCGAGCGTACTGACCGGAAGGTCCGTGGTTCGAACCCTGTCTCTGCCTCTCGACTTCCCCTGTCTAGGCTTGGGCAACCTGGCAGTATCCCAGCCCTCGTGCTTCCTTCGGGTGGCATGGCAGCTAGGCACCGAAAGGGTGCTACAGCTGATTGGTCAACGCGCCTAGGCAATATGTCCGTGCAGCGTGTTCAGACATAAAGTAGACAATTTTTGGGGACAGGTTTCCTCGAGAGCGCAGAATTTGTTGTGGACCTAAAGTGGGGAAAACTGATGACGAAGTATGGCTCAGCCAAGCTTGAAGGTTACTCAAGCACCGCCGTTAACGAACTGCATGTCCGAGGGCTTCTAAATTGCAATGTGCCGTCAGTACAGTATGTGGTTGAGGAGTACTCCGAACTGTTCATAGGAGATGAAGGTCTGTTTGACGCCTACCTGTGTATCGAACAAGAAATACCCGTCTCGTCTGGGCGCTTTCGATCTTACGACTCCCGTCAACTACCGCTCCATCTACGGGAGGAGGTCTACAATCAGGTCTAAGAAATATTGGAAAATGGCATAATCGAAGAAGCCAACAGTGCATACGGCTTCTCGGTTTGGCTTGTAAAGAAGGCGAACGAGAAATACCGATTTTGCGTGGATTTCTGGCGTTTGAGCAAACTAACCGTAAATCGGGGTGAGGACGTAGTTCATGCTTTTGTTCAATGATGCAATACAGATATTTCATAGCGTTCGACTAGCGTTCCGGATACTAGCTATCAAGCAAGTGAACCCGGAGAATACGGTGCTCATGGTTGGGGACGCCCAATATCAATATCTGCCGTTTGTTTCTTCTGGGTACCGGCGATCAGTGCTTCGCGTAACGACGGAACTACACAATGTCACCGTGCATGGGGATGATGTCTTCATATATAGCGATCGGGAACCAGAACATACCTTTCATATGAAAGCCGTATGGAAAAGTATTCGAGAAGGTGGCCTGCGGATAAGTTAAACCATCACCCAGCTTGTTCGAAATCCAGTGATACTGCTCGAGCTTACAGTGGGTCAGGAGAGGTTAGCCCACTGCCGGAAAAGCTTGAAAACGCCCAGGACAGTGCAGTTTCCCATTCAAAGTAGTCCTCACAGCAGTCTCTCAGAGCAGTATACAATAGTCGGTTTGTCAAGAATTTCAATATCATTGCTGCTCCAATGTACGATTTGCTGCGTCGAAACCGGTTATCCTGATGGACAAGACAATCCGGATTTCTGCATACGTGTGGAAACCGGACCTGCACGGGAGCATTGTGAACAAGTGTTGCCCGCGACAGCCTGATATTTCTTCGACGCCGTAAGCGCCCAAGTTTCAGAAGTACCGCCCCAGCTCTGATGGCGCAGTTGGATATCTATTCTCTGAGATCGGGGAGAGGTGGTTTGACCAGTATCCACCAGGTGTAGCGCTGTTGTATCACCTCTTTATGAAGATGACCCTTCAAAGCCCAGGGACTCCAGCCGTGATTAAGGTAATAAGGTTATTCTGGAGCATTGCAATGCCCCGGAAGCAGATTTGGATTGCACAAAGCTCTCCAGAATTGATCTAATGGTGATGGTCGCATGACCTTGCCACATGACTCAGTTCTCATTCGTCCAACTCGATGGCAGGTGGGAAATAGACCGGGCGCGTTAGGTCTTCTGATCACAATAAACCCAAACGACATTTGACAGCTGAGTTTCATGCAGCCACCAATCAACAGCGATCACTTAACGAGGTGTGAAAGCGTCCCGGAAGCACACAGAAATCCCTGAACATTTCGCTGCGTGCGTGCTACGAGCACGGACTTCTGAACTAACGTATCTGACACCCCCTGGTTCCACCTGCGTCTGCGCACAAAACAGTGTCAAAGAAACGGACTGGTTAGCAATTTACTGCAGGACCTTCGTTGGCCTCAATTTGTAGGTGTATCCTGAGGTGCTTCTAACAGTGCACAGGCGGATTCCCGTCCACGCCATCCTGACCACATAGAGCTGACCTTACCTCGGTGTTTGTGCTTGAGGATTTCTGAGGGGCGATCGTGTCACTGTAAGATTCATACCAGGTTGGTCAATGTGATTAACATAGTCTCCTGTCTTTCCAGGTTGGCGATAGGGACATGTGTGAGGACTTGTCCTATAAGTGTGATAATGCAACTGCCCTTGGCGCCAAATGTGGTTGCCTTGCGGTCAGGGCTTGGAGCCAAAGTCTTCGGCCGGACGCCGTGATCATCGTCCGGTCTGGGTATGGGCGTTCTGGAAGTATCCCAGCCCTAATACAACCATGAGTTGCACACTTCCAAATATATACAGTTGGCGGGTGGGCGAAAACGGACTGCTGCCGACGCCTCCCTTACTATTCCAAATACTTTATCCTTCCCCATTCACAACTCTCTTTGTGAGCCCATCAGTTAAGACTGATGAGTCCGTTCATCCTGCACTTGTTTTAAGCAACATCTACGAATGCGTTTGGACAATAGCGACCGATTGCTTCAGCTATGTGCCGACTGCCGGCTATTTTTATGCAGTACTAACTTCCAAAATAACGGAAGTCCAACAGCGTGTCATGTACGAACCTCAGTTGGTAAGTCTCCGTCAGTTTCAGGTGATTCGGATCATCATCTTCATTTTAAAAAATCATGACATCAGTGTTCAACACTGATGCTTCGCAGTCGTACAGCCGTGATTTATTATTGAAAATTTTATTGTGAAGAAAAGAGTAAAAGTGGACGGGGAAGGAACTTAGTGCTAGCTTACAACAATCATCCCGACGTGCCTACAACTCCAGACACTCATTTAGGCAATCTTGTTGAGAACTGACCACAAGAACGCCACTGATACCAATTAGCAGTCATTATCTTGCAGCACCTCCAACCGGACGCGTGGGAATTACGCGGTCTCCATTCTATAAGGCGAGTAGCACCAACGGTGCCCAAACGTTTCGTAGTCCCTTTCATATCCTTCTGCCAGGTCAAAGGTTGGCCACCTCTCTCCTTCCGCCACTCTGAATTGGGCACGGAATGCAACACTGTTCGGCATAAACAATACAGCTTCTGGTGCTAGACACATTCTCCATTGGAAGTCTGCGTTTCACAACCGAAAACTCGCTTTCTAATTGCCTGGTTATGGATTCGCCGACACCAACCCACATGAGCTACGGTTCTGAGACAGCGATTGTCGAAGACCTGAAAACGTCTCAGTTCCGCTGCTCGAACAGGCCAAGTCTGGCAGCCATACAACAAAACTGCCAGCACTGTATGCTGATGCACACGTCCCTTGAGATTCAGGGATGCCACTTTGACGCCATAGATATCTTAAATTAGCAAGCGCTCCCGGGGCATCGACCTTATCTGTCACACTATAATCAGAACGAATACAGCTTCCGAGATACGTAAAACTCTCCACAACTTCCAGTGCCTTTCCCTGGATTGTAGGTGGCGTGTTCAATGAGTGCATGTCTAGGAGCATGACCTTACACTTTGTGTGCAAAGCGCATACAAACGACGGCATGACTTAGGCCAGTTCATCCAAAAGTACCCAAGCCTTCTCCTCCTCTTCAAAGACGAGAATGATGTCGTCTGAATATTCCAAAACAACAAGGTTTCCGTCGGAGGCTATTTGAGCACCAGGGTTTTGGAGACCTTCCAGCGTCCTCATTAGTTCATCAATCACGTAATTAAATAGGATAGGGCGTGGGCACCCCTGACGGGCACCGCTTTATGTAAAGAAGCTCTTGGAGAGCTCTCATGTCCGGTAGTCTGCGAATACAAAGAGTTTATTATGTTCACAAAATTCCGGGACACTCCTTGATTGGCAAACGTGCCCAGGAGAACAGACCGGTCAACCGAGTCAAATGCACCTTGGAAATCCAGGAACACTAGAATTGTGGTCACTTATACTTATGGTGTTGTTCTAGCACCTGACGAAGTGTGAAGATTTGGTCAACACAAACCCCACCAGGCCGGAATCCAGCTTTCTGCTCTCGAGTCAGTGTTTCACGAGCCACGGTAAGGCGACGAAGCATCAGTGACGCCAACAGTCTCGTTACAAGCTGATCCCCCTGTGGTTGCCACACTCAATACGAGCTCTTTTTTTGAAAATGGGCACTATCACCGACTCTCCTCGGTTGTCTGGGACACTCCTTTTCTCAAATGACCGCCAACAGATCAGACAAGCGCTGGCTGAGGATTTCACCCCATCTTTTAACAATGAGGGTAGGAGGACATCCTGACCAGGAGATCGGTGGTGCTTGAGAGAAGATATGCAGTCATAAGCCTCCGAGGCCGTAGACGGTTCCACGTTCACCGTCCAGGGTTATAAGTGAGCTGTGGGCTCCAGATGAGTGGTAGCTGGTGGCGACGATAACTTTCGTTCGAAGTGTTCGGATACTTCGAAGTATTCGGGTCGAGGCATTCTTCTTTGTTCAAGATAGTCCGTGCATTCTGACCCGGATTATTTACTGGCTGCCGCTCGGTTTGATACACATGTGTGAAATCATCATCTTCAATCGGCAAACATTGGGCTGAGTGGAGCTTTGTCATCTTTCGAGAAGTAGTTCCCAAACCCATCGTTCGATGTCTTGTAGTGTGCTCTTAAATTTTTGACCACTTTCTAAGTCATCAGATGAACAACTCAGTTAAAATGACACATTTATCCCTTTTAGGATGCCCGTGCTTTTCTGTCCATTATGCCACTCGCTGCTGATGGTTGAGGAATCAGCTAATTGTTACTCCTTGAATTGTTCCACACCGTGTTGTTCCTACCAGTGGTTTGTAACTCAGCCGCTTGTGCAGGAGCATAAACCTCGTCAAGATGTTCGATTACGCTTGGAGGAAGATGCTGTCTTTTCCATAGACGACCAATATAGTTCGTCGGCGCAGATCGAAGAAAAATGCCCTAAATGTGGCCATAATCGCGCTTACTTTGTTCAAATGCAAACCCGGTCTGCGGACGAGCCAAGTACCACAAAGTATTCTTGCATGAAATGCCGTCACATTTGGACAGAAAATTGATATGTTCACCCCCCCTTCTTGCCCATTAAACTAATTTTCGTACTAACAACGGATTATCCGCTGATTCCCGGTGGTGATTTTTCAAGGGGTAGATTTTCCTATTTCCTACTTGTAACTGTTCTACCGAGGGTATGAATTACTTATATGGCTTGGAATTTGTACTGCCGTCATTCCAAAGCATTTACCTAAATGTTTAAAGCCACTCCACAAAAAACGCAATTGTCGTAACAAAGGATTTTTGGCTCTACATCTTGTTTGCGTGATCTTTTCTCTGGTCCTGTGAGAAGTGCAATGGATATTACGGATCTGGTTCGAAAATACTCTGTAGCGAGTAGCGAGCTTATCCGTAAACATAGAGCACGTGGGGTAATAGTATAGCTCCGGTGTAACACTTCTTCAACGCATGGCTGTCGTACAATTCCAGGAGAGCACGAATGATCGGAGCAATTCTAGCTTGCCCAGACTTACGTAGTATGGATAGTGTAGTCAGGTATGTGGCTTAGATTGCAAATGCCATTTTCGTCTGAGGCCCACTTGTTATCTTTTCATTCCTGGTCTTGAGTGGCTGTAGATTAAAAAGTTATCAAAACAAGCACCTGCCAAAACTCTGGCTATCGTGCAGAGCAGGGTGGGGGAGGAACCCAACCCAATCAGAAACTTTTGGTCGTTTACGTGTTACCAATTAGTCACATTTGATCGATTATGGTTGTCGGTGATTCAGTGGTTAGAGCGCGAGTTTACTGACCACAACTTCCGTGGTTAGAACCCGACCTCTGCCCCTCGACTTCCCCTATCTAGACTTGAGCAACGTGGCAGTATCCCAGCCCTTGTGCTTTCTTCTGGTGGTATGGCAGTTAGGCACCGAAAGGGTGCTACAGCTGGACGATTTATTATTTTTTATGTACCGTTTGTAAACCACCAGTTTTCGAATTTCTGCCGATAATGGCTCCTCTATGTGGCTTACGAATATGGCTGTGATAACCGACCTTAACAGGCTTCTCATTACAACACCATCTTCCTGTCTGTAAAGCGTGTCATCAAAAAGGGTTCGGATGGTATTTGTACAAATTATACATAGATCGTCTAGCGATGCTCCTACTGAGAGACTTGTGTCTAACAGAATAATACAGGATATCGATTATTTCGTTGAGAACAGTGTTGCTGAATAAGGATTGAAAATCAAATGTCCTGTTTTTTTATATGAATCTCCCGCATGCAGTTCACAAACATAAACGTCGAGGAGACCGAAAATGGCCATCTTGAATATGACAGGTCCTAGCATTCTAATCAGCCTCTGAATGGGTTTTTGATAAGAGGAACCATAAGTCGACTTGACTGCACGTAAAGACAGTTTATGTATTTTCGGTATTCCAGACTTCCGTTGTGTCGCAAATCCACTTGGGGGAGCTGTTGCAGTTCTCTCAGACAAGTACTCCTGGTGCGTGTCCTTTTGTTGTTCGTCAACCTAAAATTCTTTCGTCGGACAACATATAGGTCATTGGGGCATTGTAATCTGCGCAGTTTAGTAGCACAACTCCAGATCCATCGTTCCGTGGCAGTGACTGCCTGTTTCTTCGGACACGCCCACAGCGTAATGGGCAAGCTTGGTTTACAGGAGTCTGCTCGTACTGACTGCTCGTACCAACGTAGACTTGAACCAACTCTATGTTTTTGGACGCAGATTCTAGATAGCTCAGCTGTTCGATTGATTTTACGAGCTGTGTACGAACTTTGATGGGATGATTGCTTTGTGGTGGCACACAGAACTTCGGGCCACCAGATCGGTTGATGGATACAGAAAAGTATGCCACTTTCAGATCCGTCAGTTCTAAGTTCATTCAGTCAACATGTGATCCTACCGTCCTTTTTAGTTGTCAGCGGTTCATTTTGACTTTCCACTTCATAGCATCTTAACGGATTGCCTTGGGTAGTGATCAGAATTAATGTGCTGCCTACGAAATTTGCCATTTGTGGACATCTTTGTTGTTTCGTTTGCACTTCAAGTCAATAAGACCGTTGCGGCTTGATAAATGCTCCTTGGGAAGACGCGAATGGATAAATGTGGAAGATCTTTACGTACTGGTGGATTTGAAAAATTCCAAGGTTATGGTGTGTCATATCTCTCCACCAGCAGGTTTGCCCCTCCCCCTATGTACACGAAAAGTTACTGGCTTAGCTCTCATTTGCCTGGGAAGCTCTTTGTTTCGTTTCTACTAATTAATACCAGGCTTTGGAAATTCAACGTTCTGAACTTGCACTGATTGTACTTTATTCTATGGGACATATTCGTATTATACCCTTTCTGGTTCATTCTCGCCATGCGTGTCATCTTCACTTTCACACCTATGTTCACAATCAATTGTCGGTCGAACTAATCCTCGCGATCTTTTCACACTGGCTACTGCCTCCAGGTGCCATGAATCACCTGACCTTTGCTACTCAGTTTTAAATGACGTGTATCTAATATCACGGTATTGATCGATGAGCTGTGGTCGAAATAATAACGTGCAAGCGGTCTTATTGTTTAACAGTTAAAATTATTAACCCGAATGACCATCGAATACCGCGGAGGACCTGAGGGTTACCAAGCCATGGGCGTAGATTTACCTGAATGTTTTAGAAAAGACCAGCGCTTTATTCCTGCTCAGGACTAATCAGGCAGGTGCAGAGGGGGCATATAAATGTTGCGATTGGTGACGAACGTACAGGGCGACTGAATTTGGACAAGACTGACTTACATTGGAGCAAATGCCTAAAGTTACTCAAATGAAATTTATTGGCAAGCATTCATTTTGTGATAGTGGTCTCTTTTAGTGGGAGTGGATGTACTGTATCACGGAATGGTAGCCCTCAATGTGACAATCCCGTACCCACAACAAGCGATGAGTCTTTCGAAGGTTGTTCCGTTTGTTGGCGAGTCATTTTTTTCAAATTTCCTATGTTGGCCTCTGAATGAAAATGCTACCTTAATACGATGAGGGAATCATTTTGATCCTCGTCGTAGGCTCCGGTTGCCCCGCCTTCGTCTGTACTTTATGCTCAGCCTGCCGTTTAGAGTCGGGTGATAGGAAATCGCCTGTCTCCAGAACACTTGGTTGCGTCTGGTCATCTGACCAGACGACCGTTAACGTGAAAGTAGGCCGGTGACGCAATGTATTTTCATTGCGTGTTTTGTCTTCGGGAAGGAAGCCAGCCATTTGAAAGATGAGTGTGCCATTGAGAAGAATGATGGTAGCTTAGATGGCCGTTGGTTTGTTCGCTGAGCTGCATAGTTTGATTGGAAACGCCTGAACAATCGAGTTGGCATTGTCAGTGCATCGTGAAGCGAAACGGTGTGGTGCATCAGTGTAGGTGCGCTGAATAGTTATGTGCATGTTTCTATGCACACTGGTGACCGGGCTGATTTCTCATGACTGGTTTTATGCGCGTTCATCTCGATTGATGAGGAAATGTTTGCAACTTATTGAATAGTTTATTGAACAAACCAACGAACAACCATACAACATGAACTATCAGAATTCCCTCCAATGGTAAAAGATGATCTCTTCTGTTTTGTAAGCTTTTTACCCTCCAAGGGGATCAAAATAAAAACCATTTCGTGCTGCCAAATTTTTCTTTGGGGGCGTTGCGTTCCGCGGCTTTCCTTTCTGTACTCGAAGCTAAGTGACACTAGGGTCATATTTCGTTCCCTCGCGGATTTTGCCAAACAGTATACACCAGAACATAGTGCAGAATACCGAACTGCGCTCCCCTCACTACGTGGGCGAAATACTTTCCCGCTGAGTATTTTATTTTGCAAATCCTTATGGATGGACTCTGGTTGGATATTGTGTCCATTCGTGGGATTTTTCTTCTAAGGGGGTCATGAACCGGATGGCTGACACCCTACTGGTAGGCTTGTGCTTCGGAAAAGACAAAAAAAAACCCGCCTCTAACCTAGATGCACCACACTATCTCAAGGTTGCTGAAAACGCCTCGACAGCCCACGACCGGTTTCACCTTTTTGAGGTTCATCAGATGAAGAAGACCATCATTAAAGCGAGGTTCAGCTAGATTTAGTTGAGTCTTAAGTTGGGACCAAACTAGTGCGCAAATGAGAGTATTTAACTGTATCTAATCTGTTGGTAATGTGAGGAGATTTGGGTTTTTGTGGACATTTCGTCCTGTAAGTGAAGCCGATCTGTGCTTAAAAGCCGAGAAGCACTGTACAGCTGTTTCATCCCTATTATGGAGATTTCGTCCTGTAAGTGAAGCCGATCTGTGCTTAAAAGCCGAGAAGCACTGTACAGCTGTTTCATCCCTATTATGGAGATTTCGTCCTGTAAGTGAAGCCGATCTGTGCTTAAAAGCCGAAGTAATTGAAGGATGAGGAAGGATGAGCGGCGCCATATCCTGTCTAAGTGCGAGCTAATCACACCGCTGATCAGCCACTCGTGGCCGAACGGTTAAGTGTTCAAACTACTGGCCAGGAGGTCGCGGGTTGCAGACTCTCCGGAGTTCCGTGAGATGCGCACTGCTTATGATTCCCAATAAGGATGAAACAGCTGTACAGCGCTTCTCGGCTTTTCAACATAGATTGTATCTAATCTATTAGAGGTTAATGGCCTTGTCACTGAATAAAATCTTCAATATTGGGTGCTGCATCTTAATAATCTGTTCGATAGTGTAGGAGGTTTCGATTCCTCTGGTCTATGAACAAGGTGTAAGAGTCCTCTGCGGTTTATGCATGTGACTGTCGTAAGTTTTTGAGAACTGATTGATAATACAAAATGATGTTACGAGTGCATTGGTTTCATCGTTCGTCCGTCAGAATAGCAGCGCAACCAGCTAACTGTTGGTCTGTCTAGGGGCATAGAGTAGTCGTTCGTCATCTCACTGTGGGTTTTTTTGGATTATTCTTTGTCAACTTGAATCACTTACCTGGCATATCGCTTACCATTTTACTTGAGTTGTTATTTCTGGACCATAATCGCAGTGGACTTTTGAAATGGGAACACGTTTCATGTATGTCCACCCACATAGGCGGCACTGACCCACATCCTGCTGCTTGAGTGACGGGCTAATAGCCTCGTTTTTTCTTCGTGTGCTTCGTTTGGTGTGCTCAATGTCTTATCACTGGAAACAACTATGACGAGAATCTTTTTACAATATTTCTCTTCACCAATGAATGACTGCAACGTTATTCAGATAGGGTTTTTGCATGATGCTTCTCGAAAAATTACCCTCGTTTATTCACGGCCTAGTGAGGTGGGAAGCCAGCACATCCGTCCAATAAGAGCACAGAAACTAATATGTTGAGTCCTTTTAAAAACAGAGGCAAAGTAAATCAAGATAAAGGATTAATATATAAGGAGACCGGCTCCTTCCGAATGACAGCCATTCTCAGGCAAAGACCACTTTTATTGTTCCCCGAAGCTGGATTTTATAGGAGGCTGACTGTACCACCGATGGAGTTACACACCGTAGACGTTAAATTTGTCGCTCAGTTTGTATAAGCCTCACGAAATCCAAGTGACCCTATTGGTCGTGTTTTGTACGGTTCCACGAAGCTTTGGTATTGTGTCAGGTAACCGGTGAGTTTGATCACCGTTTTATGCCTATTTACTGAAGGGTAATTTCCAAAAGGATGACTTTCTGACCTGTGAATCGTCTATTGGAATTGTCGTTTAGCCACTTCAACACAAATCACTCAGAGTTCATGTTTATCTTGACTGTTTTCGCGGGTAGCCGTCTTGTACCGCTCAGAATGTTGGATCCCATCAAGAGCTCTTAAGTGCTGGATTCCGGGTACTTCCCGCCAAACGGTCCACAAATAGTTTTTAACACATCTGTTAAATATCTGGATGACATTTGAAACAAGAATCTTCTACTCCCGTGTCGGAGAAGTCACGGCCCCATTTTTAAGTTTTAGGTTGTTGGACCGTTTAAAAGCCCAAGTGCGAGTGTCCTAAGAGTGTCTAATGGAGTCGACATCGTGACCTAATTTGGAAAAACTTCTGTCTCCTTGTGGTTGAACAGATATTAACTCTTGTTAAGAACCGCCTGGTGCTGTAAGAATACCCTGCCCTCCTGTCCACTTGTGATTTGAAGTGTCTAAATATCCGCCATTGGGTATTTAGGGTCTCCAGTTTGCCCAGACAGATTTATGTTTAACCGAGAACGCAAAAAAACCATGCTATCCGTAAAGTCACCCGAGGTGGAAGAAGAATTGGAAGGCTGCAACATTTCTAGGATGCGAGGGAATGCAAGATCTCGTCAAGCTTTTGCTGTCTCAGGATACACACTGTTCATCTCCTGCTGATTCATCCGCCTCAACTGGGCGACGCAGTTCGACCAGCAGTGATGAGTGGATAAGACTTATAGAAGGGCCACGACCCCGATGTTCGTATGGGTTCCCCCCTCAAATTTGGATTGATTGAGCTGACTCATTCCACTGAATTCAAGACCCAAGTTCAGATGTTCAGATAGCAGGACACTTATTACTGCCGTCCACCATCACGAATAGACAAGAGGATGAAGTATTTTAATAGGGTACGCAGCAGTTTAATCCCCTTACCTAAATGAGAGCTGGTCCGTGCTCCATCACGTGATGGATCAATTTGCAATGCTCATTTCGGTATTCTGTGGCAAATCAGGGTAGCAAATAAGGTTAATCAGGCCAAGATGGTTGGAACGTGTATTGCAATTGCTAGATCACCAAAAAGGTGTTGTTATCCATAACGGTGGAAGATTCGTGGACGATGCCATGACATCTCTGCGACAAAGGCAAATCTCTTCAATCAGCATGAGCGCTATGGGATTTTGGCGTCTCACTGGTTAGGGTCCTAATGATTCCCCTTGCACGTAGGTAGAAACCGTACCGGACACGGCACTTTACCGATCCCAGTGGTGGCTATGCTGTCAATTTCTAGTTGGACTATCTGGCCAGAATTTGTCTGTGGCAGTACACTTAACTCATGTTGCAAAGGACGTTAGGTGAATCCCAATGACGACGTCTTACTTAAGTGTGATACTCAGATGTTTTTGTCTTCTCCATTTTCCAGATTGTAGGCAGCCTGTTTTTACCCTTTTCCTCAAAAAGTCGTTTTTTCACCGAGTCCCTACCATATATTTTCTCATAAATACTTACAAAGACATTCCTGATAGCTGAACTGTGGTGTACTGTTATCCTTGCTACTGCCAATGATGATGATGACATGAACGCAATGGACCACCCATGAGAGACGCCGGTCATGAAACTGTAAGAACACACAACACTTCACATCTGGGTTCTTGGATACTTTGACAAGGTGCCAAAGAAAGGCCAATCCAGTCATTCAGATGTGCTTTTACATGTGTAACGAAGCGTTTAGGAGAGCGCATGAGGTAGACCACGTTACTTACAACGATGATCGTCTTTGCGTAGCATATTGCTGTCGAAGGCAGTATCAGGTTTCTCAAACTGT
Organism: Clonorchis sinensis; assembly: GCA_003604175.2. Lineage (NCBI taxonomy): Eukaryota > Metazoa > Platyhelminthes > Trematoda > Opisthorchiida > Opisthorchiidae > Clonorchis > Clonorchis sinensis. The sequence continues at coordinate 140,382,392 of CM030369.1, forward strand.
CCCGTTTTATCGCTGCTGTTCAGATTTCTTAGGGGGACAGAGTAGTCTATTATCTTATTGGGGTTGTGGCTCCATACATTTCTGAGATGTTGCCCAATTCCAACATTTCTGATGGTTTACTATTTGTTTTCCAAAGGATGGACTACATGTGTTAGATACGCGACTGGATTCTGACGGAATATATTACCTTCTGCATAAGCCTCGTTCCATCCCGGACGACTATCGGAATTGTCTGGAAAATTTTGGAAATTTTCGTTTCGTTGGGTGAAGTTCCGTGTTCCTTGTTCAGAGGGTTTACATTAGCAGCTGTTTTTCAAAAAGGAAAGTTCATCGGCCAGAACTTGTTTTTGTACATTAAGGTGATTTTGTATCTGAGTAGAATGACAGCGAAAGTCGTGTTTCCATGATAGGAAGGAAGTAAAACGATTATCTTTATCGCTATTCAGCTAGATCTCCTTTAGTGCATGCCCGCGATCATTTGTTCTCACAGAGCCTCCTTCACAAGGTTGCATGCTGCGGTGCAGTTTTGTTACTCACCGGTGACTAGAGTACATATAATAAAAAAGATCACTAGGTGAAAACGTTTTTCCTCATCAAAATTGCTTCGAGATTTGGAAAATGGGTACTTGATGTGTTATGATGAGTGTGTCCAATGCAGAAGAATGAGCTCGAATCTGCCCACATGGTCTAAAACTTTCCCAGGTCTGTCCTCTGCTCCTTAAGTTGTTCATGTGTGTTTTCGATCGGAGTGAACTCCTTTCGAACGGAAAGGAGAAAATGTAATAACTTTCGGGGGAACAGGTCGCCCATATTGTTTATCGGAACATCCTAACTACTGGTATAACACCCATAGAAACTAAAAACAGGCAGCAATGCATTAATCGACGGTTGAAAGTAGGTCGTCCGGATGCAGTTCCGCAATATTATCCATTTTGTCAGTGATCATCAGCTCCAAAAGCCACTTATTTGTCGTACAGTAGTTCTAGCTGCTACCATTTCGTTCACCGATAATTTGGTTAGGTGGGGTAGATAGCTGCGCATTGGAAGCGGTAACCGATGTAATTGGCGCTTAAGTACAAGGTTGTTGGTGAACTTTTCATTGGGTAGATTGGCAGGGGACACATGCACTGAAGGCAATAGCTTGGATGTACGAGCACTACTGATAACGCGACAGGGCTATGTTTAACGATGTCTCAACCATTGAGGTGTCCTGTTTCGGGATCCCTCCGTTCAGGAAAACAGCAATAACCGGCGCAACTGAATTTGCTGGTAATGACTTTCATACTTCGCCACCAAGTCATTGTTTGCCCCCCTTGAATCGTCTCCACCCTCCACGTGGTTGTGCGAAAAAAGCCCTCCGAGGAACTCGGTCGACTGGCACACGGAGCACATGGCCAACCCAGCACAACCCATGGAGTGTGATCAGTTTATCTATCGTGAGCAAGCTATCTCTTCCGGAAACCATTTGACGTACTTCAGCATTACTGATCTGGTGTTCCCACCAGACTCGGGAAATGCTCGAAAGATATCGATGATCAAACACTGGGAGTATTTTGACGTCCTCGGCGCGCGACAGCCAGGTTTCTGACATGTATAGTAATGCGTAGCGCACCGCAGCATTGTAAACTCGACCCTTGAGGGATAAGCTGATGTCACGTGTGATACAGGTTCACGAAAGTTGCTTTGGCCTTCCCGATTTGGATGGAAATATCTTTCGCGAGACCGTCGGGTACAGCTGCCCAGGTAGACCAATTTGTGTGCTACCTCAATCGGCTCATCTGCAAGCATGACGCTAGGGTTCGAGCCCACCCAGTCTTGCAGTAGCACTTTACATTTTGCAGATATGAAACGCATACCAAACCGTGAGGCAGGATTATTTAGATTCTTTGATATTGTTTGCATAACGAAGGCGTTAGATCGTAAAAGAGCTATATCGTATGTGAACTCGATATTTGCCGGGGGAATGCTCCGGAAGAACTTCGGCCCCAGAGGCACTAGAAGCTGGTATTGAGTCTTTCGTGATCGTATCATTGACGAATTTGAAGAGGAAAGATGAAAGAGGACAGCCTTTCCTGACACCACTTGATGTGGTACACTTAGGCTTCCCGTAGACCAACATACGACTGCGTAAGTTGGTGTGGGGTCGAGAATGTTTGTCGAACACCTTTGCACTACAGGCAGTCAGTGCGGCCTGTGCTAACCTGATCATCATCATGATTACTAACCCCAGCATCGTTGTTCTCATTGTCGATTCAACATCATCCAGCGAACGACATCGGTGCCTCACTGCCGCACAGCCGTAATTATCTTAAGGTTTTACTGCAAAAGAGAAGTAAAAGGGCCGAAAAAGGATTCAACGTGAGCCCACATAGTTTCCCACACTTTCATTCATTTAGAACACCCCGATGGCATGTGACAACAAAAAGGTCATCGGCGTCTATCTCCAGCACGTCTCGGGGAGGATTGTGCGGTCTTCAAAGATGATCTTTGTGGCCTTTATATAGATTACACTGTTGAACTGTCCCGATTAACATGCTCTATATGTATTCCAGGGTATGAACCAACACTCCACAGTGACCCAACTCTTCCTTGCTGTTCCTACTCAGATAAATGGATGTCGGTTTCAGTGAGATTCAGAATGTGATGTGAAGATGCAGTACAACTACTTCGGATCGAATGGTTTGGGTTGAGCTACGCACATGTTCATCCGCGCGGAGCTTCTCGGAGGGATACTTTCTACTTTAGTTCACAAAGAATTAAACTGTTTAGAAAAAACTTACCCAAGCTTATACGGTAGTAGCCCAAATCTAATTGTTTCTCTTTTGGCTGTGGCACTTTTTTCTGCAGAAATCTGCTACTCCAAACCGGAAGCAGCGGACGAATGGATCGTTAAGCTTAATTTAAACTGGTTACACTTCCATATCTTCCAATTCAGAATAGTGTACATCAACAGTTTGCCCCTGGATTCGCTAAAGCTCCTCTTATAGCGGTGACCGAGCGAGCCACAGCATGCTCACGCAAGCGACTTTAGAGCTTTTTATTAATAAATGTTAATTTGGTGTTCTACTAAATTGTGAATAGCAAACGGCTTGATGTAACCAGCTTTGACGCTTGCGTTACGGACCAGGATCGTGGATCACTTATGCCAAGTAATCTTCCGGTACTGCTGATTTCCAATAAAAAGGTAGCAGAAGGAATTTTGAAATGCAGGTGCTCCAAGTGAAACCAATGAAGTTTTCAACCTACTAACTTCCAAAACAGCCATAAGTCGTTCGGTTCTAGTCTGCTTCTGTTGACTACTTGCGCAGTTCAAGTTGTGAATGAGGCGATGAAGATTCACACCTGTTGCTTTCAACGGCTGTGCATCTGAGAGAAAAGAACACAGATCATCTGACCATGCCGGACCACGTGACCATGCTTTAAAATACCCGGTAGTCCGAAGCATTGATTGAACCTTTTCGGCTACAACGAGGAAATGTGAGTCAGTCGGGGAGAACGGCAGATTGAGCTTCTAGATGCTGAAACTGTGGATATTTATTACCCTATTAGCTCCGGTCATCCCAGAGAAGCGAAGTGAACATGACTACTTTCTTTCTGTTAGACGCCATCGAAGTTTCTCGCGTGATCCTGTGTAAGTTCCCCTCCTAGTGATCTTTTGTTAGCAAGATGGTATTTCAGCTCTACGCGACGACAATGATTCTGAGACAACAACATAACCTCCTCCAGGCCAACTGAGCCTTCACAGCGTTTCAATTTCGGTTTATTATTAACAGTTTATAATCGCTAGGTTAACATAGAACGACATTGTCAGACATGGCCCAATCGCGCCCTCAATGGCGCTCGTACATCCAAGCTGTTTCCTTCAGTGCTTGGCTCCCTTTCCAACCCCCTAACTTAACAGTCCATTGACAGCGGTGTATTTACGCAGCTCGCGCCTCCAATGCGCAGCTACATACCTCACCTCCCCGAATCATCAACGAACGAAACTGTGGCAGCTACAACCACTGTACGACAAGTACACGGTTTCTTACAGCTGATGATGATGATGATGATGATGATGATGATGATGATGATGATGATGATGATGATGATGATGATGATGATGATGATGATGATGATGATAGAACGACTGAAACGCAGTATCACAATATCAAGCACATCGCATACGTGTGTGGACGAAAATGTTCCTTCGCATGCGAAGCCACCCGATATTTAATGTGGAAGGCTCTGAATTCCACCGATGGGTTACAGTCCTCTTATAATTTCCGAATCACGACTGGCTTCAGTAAGTCTTTCCTATCGTGTGTGGTGAGCTGAGAGCGAATTGGTTCGGCATAAAACACTTCCTACAAAAGGGCGGACAATAACAGTTAACTAATACTCGCGAATGAGTTATTCTACTTGTAACTCAAAGCAGGAAGAATTAAGAAAAGCCATCATCTTAACTTGGACCGAGCTTCAAGCCTCGATGAGCCGTTCCGATAACTAGAAACATACAGCAACCTTAAAGTAGTTTGGCTGAAATAGAAACTCTTTGTACATGTTATTCGGAAGCAGCTTTCTACTTGCCTCACTTCATGTTGCGTGTAGCGCCTGCGGGGCGACAAGCCTGCAACCATCCACCGAAATGAACGCAATAAACCTCTACAACTGTATACGTAATGCACTACTCATAAGGTTCCAGGTGAGTCTCCCGCAAAAACCAAATTGATATGCAAATGAGTGTATTTCTCTACAACTAGTTATTTCTGAGTGCAGAATTAAAAAGACCACTAAATCAACACTGGAGCAAATTCTCTTATATACGGAAGCCTAGCCTGCGGGAGCGGATGAAAGATATTTTGAACGTACACTACGAAGGCAAGTGTAAGTCCTCATCACTTAATTAACAAACAGACCAGTCACAGCTCGAGATACTTTAAATGGAATTCGCGAAACAGTCCTCATTGATTACAACGCTCTCATAGATATCGATGCACTTTTGTTTCTATTACGGCGGCCCAATATAATTTTTAGGAACTGTGGTGGTAGTGGTGAGGAGTAGGCGCGGTTAACTACCGTGTGCGATACAATGAAGTAGAACGGAGATCCGCACTCCATAGTAGTCATAGCCTCCTGGTGTGATCAATAACGCCAGAGTATGTATCTATCGGACTCATTCCGTGACAGGAGGACAGAGGGAGTAGGATAATGTGGAATACTTAAAATCAACTGACGGCTTAGTGGAATGAGAGGCCATGCTTAGATGTTTCGCTTACCGTGGGCAGAATAATCTCTGTAAGTAGAAAGGGGACTCGCCCTTACGAGCTGAAAGCAAATAAGCAAGGTAAAACTGTTCACTAAGCATTACAAAATTCAATTGTGAAGCTGCTGGTTTCAGTGATTTTTTCTGAACTGTACAGCAACTGAAAGTTTCTGATTACAGAGTTATCACTATACTTCTTCCACTTTCGTGGACGAGATGGCTCAAGTGGTTAGAGCGCGAATTTACTGACCGAAAGGTCCGTGATTCGAACCCGACCTCTGCCTCTCGACTTCCCCTGTCTAGGCTTGGGCAACCTGGCAGTATCCCAGCCCTCGTGCTTCCCTCGGGTGGCATGGCAGCTAGGCACCGAAAGGGTGTCACAGCTGAATAGCTTTTTTGTGGACGGTAGAGTACACGAGAAGAGCGCCCATTTGAATTTTATCGGGAAACAAAATTAGAAGGCCTAAGCGTTTTTTCTCGATTCTATCGGATAATTGATTCAACTTCATTGGCGCGCTGGAGTAAACACTGAACTATAGGTGGGAACGGAAAACAAGTTTTATCGTCAGTAACACCTACTCAGCCCGTTTTATGCTTTTAATATCACTTTTAATATCACTCTACTAATGAGTAGTTAAAAACTGAGGCCCAATCACGAAGAGGGTTGTTTGTCTCACGTGGCTTGAAAGATGCAGGGGTTTTGAAATTTTACTCGAGCTTCATGATGCTTATTAACACCGCTCATAAGACGGATAAAAATTCTTCAATGAATCGTCTTTCTTAGGGCTCATCAAACTAACTTAGTCCATTTCGTCTTAAACTTGTGACATTGACTTGAAGAATTCTATTATTTGTCACCAATGACGAAATTTGTGGTGAACGTCCGAAAAATTTGAACAAAGTTGATCTTGCCACGTAAATATTTGCCAGAGCCAGTGCGAGGTCAAGGCGGCAATGGGCGGGATTGGACGGAGGGCTATGTATGTTTGTGTAAAATTTCCCATCCGCTACTTCTTCATGGTTTCAGCATTACGCACGAAATCATAAACTGTACAAACCCTGTGGTGAAATATTGTTGTTCCTTTTCAGGACTTATATAGGCGACGGCATTCCAGCCACATTCATCGCTCAGAGATGAGACGCATAAACGCGTCACATGTGCTGCAACTGAATAAGTCACGCTTTAATTCTCGGAACGAGAAATTCTTTGGGCAGAGAAAGCATGCGCCATATGATCTCAGTTGAGCAAGGTTTTTCCAAGGCTCGAAAATATTTCCGTAATTGTCCCGTGTAGTTTCTGAATGCCAAAGGAAAGCAACCTTTTTTATTACGAATACTACAGACGTTTATCCTGTGCCCAATGGTGAAAACGCTCACTTTAGTTATAGCTTTATCGAGTTGGTATACGAAAGAATAAGGCTGAAGATTGAGAGATTCGAACCATTCCCCTTTTCTGCTTAAAAGGGGATGGCTTGTTCTAAATTATCTTACTCCGAATTGTCATGTACATGCTGAGGCTGAAGTTCTGAGAACTGCCATAGCAAATCCTCTGCTGGAAAGCGGACATCAGCTAGGCCAAACTAGTTCTTCTGTTAATGCAAGAATGTCCACCGAATGACGGTGAAGCTGTTAGTCTTCATCGCTTTGATCCATTTTATGCAGACAGAGGCAACTTTTAACCGACGTTGATTTTTCATAGCAGGGAATTTACAGGTTGATTCACGATTCGAAAAGTGGCGCGGATATATATGTGACGTGCATTACGTTCGTCTTAGTCAGAACTATTTGAATTTAGCCATGGTTTGATTCAGTCTAACTAGTAAATCGCTGAGGGTTTGAAATATTGAATTCATCAGGTTCAGTCATCCTTTTCGGACAACTTAACTGTCCAACCTTGGTAAGTCAACTGCGATAGAATCATCAATATTGGTTAAGTTTTGGATGAAAGTTTCATGCATTTTGATCTATTTCACTTCAGGTTTGCTCCAAAGTCAGTATACTTTGCAGATGACGTGGTCCTGAACCTGAATTTTGAGTGAGTAATTTACTCTATAAGCAAATTCTATTCCATTTTATCTGGTTTATGTCATGCACCACAGAACAACATAATTTCCTACGCACCGAATCACAACGCTATGGTTGATACGGCCGTTATGTTGATAAAACAGTGGTTTTATCGCCAACGCGTGCAGATCTGATGAGCCGTGATTAAACTTGTGACGCTGTTCGCTGTTTCACTGAAAGGTCGGAAATCACCATATATTACTGATAAAGCCACCTGCGGGTAAATCGTGGAGTGTTTGTGATCTAAAGCCTGCTGTTTCGAAACTGCATCAGGCTTCCTCTTTATAGTCGGCAGTTTGGCCTTGGATTTAAGTACAGCAACACCTTTACTAATGTCACCATTTTGAAGAGATGGAGGTTGAAGTGGTTCGCAATCACTCAAGAACAATGTAGTTCTCAATGATTACAGCTTATTTGCCACTTTTAGTATTCTCCTCAAAATAAACGCATATTATTTTGTGGTTAAGTCTAGAGTTTGGCTGGTCAGAATGGCGCAGACTACATGGGCTGTCATTTCTCATGCACAGATTCATTTTGAACCATCGGTACAATGATGTTCTCCAAGAACAAACATTTTTAAATAGCTAAAATATTTCTACCCTTCATCCTCTTTTGGGACAGTAGGGTCTGAAAAACCGATACGTTTCCATTACCCTGCGAGTGAGACCAAATGCTAGATTGACTCCAGTGCAAATTTCCATAGTCAGGGCAAGTATCACCGCTGTTATGAGGTCGAAGATTTACGGGAAATAATGGCGGTACAATACTGTTGGGCGGAATTTAAAATTGCAACTGGTTCCTCACTGCGGTCCTTTTAAAGTCGGCGGCCACGGGAGGATTATTGCTTTTGCGGCACAAATTCGTCTGTCGTCGTAGAGCTTCTGAATTTCCGAGTACATTTCACGTGTTTTACACAGTACTTAAAAAACCCGCAGTGCATGGTCCAGCCGGATTGACGTTGCCCGTTCCACTGACCAGGCGCGACCTGGGAGCGTTGACAGCACAACCTGTCGTATATAACCGTTTACAAGATAGCATTCCTTCAGCACTCTCTCGTACGTTCCAAGAAGTTTGTTGCTCTCTCACAAGCAATTGAGTAGGCTGATAATGGTAGGATGTGAATGAATGCTTAATTCAAGAGTGCTGTTCAAACTTAAACTCATTTACCCTGCAGTACATGTTCTACTGCGACCAATAGTCAGCCGAGGTGTAGTCAATTAAACGCCCCGTTAGTTCTGTAAGGATTGAAACACAAATGCATTTCTTTTTACAGACCGATTGCGTGCATTCACATCCATGTCATTAAGAGGTCGTCTCGTAAAATCCACACGGTCGTACGTATCAGACTACTGTTTGGGTATTTGAACACCTGAGTCCTTGAAATCTGGCCGATGTTGCATGGTGCCCGCGACATAATCAAATACTGAGTGTTTATTTGTACCGTATATTGTTAGCGGCGTAATCTATCCACAACCTTAAAATGCGCTGGCTGGGCCTCGTGATGCGCAACCGAAAGCATCGTGTGCCAAGTCGGGTACGGCTTTCTTCACCTTTTTCAGGATGGCGTACCTGCCAGATGGACATGTGTAACTTGGTAGGAATTACGAATATCGTGGTTGTAGTTAACGCGGCCTGCCCTTCAGGATGGGGTCATGATGATCCTCGCTGAAAGTGACTGGAGACGAGAGAGGAGAGGAGAGAAGAGAAGGAGGAGAGAAGATGTGACCGCTAAACGGCACTGGTCGTGTTTGTCTTGTCATTTTTTGAGCCGTAGTGTGGGTGCCTTTAGATGATTGTGGTAAGCCAGCCTAAGGACCATATTTTCCCCAACGTCTTCTCACTCCTTAAGGTGCTTAGCCTCGTAATGCTGCTGCAAACGTTTAGTCTCTTCTCCAGGTGGTGTTATCTTCGCTTTGTTTTCTAATGGAGCGTCCCGATGCATCCGAGCTTGAACTATTCTCAGCTATGTCAAAATACGATGTGTGGCCATGGTGCAGCTGGCCTATATTGACAACATGATTTTGGCGAATGAGATGATGAATATTCTGCTGGTACGAATTCTACGATCCTCATTTACCGAAAGCCCAAATAAGTGTGCTCCGTAGTGAATAGCTACAAACTTTAGAGCTATCCGATAAACTAGAGGCAGTGTGAGACCAACATAAGCTAAGCTGATTATCATGGTTTTCAATCAACTGTTCGCCGGCGTGCACTGGAACAAATTCAAGTCAATCTAAATATTGATTTTCACGACTGATGTCTACCAGTTTGACGGTGGATACTACTGATGAGGTATGCGAGTAGTATGTGAGTTCTCTTAACTCCGCTTTGATCTAATGGAAAGTGGGATTTATTACGGAATTGATGGAATTGCTTTGTAGCATTCGTTTACATCTGCGTGATAGTCAAAGAATATTTAGGAAAGTTCAGGAAGACGCGTTCAAGAAGAAGGCGGATATTTAGTTTTTAAAAACAAGATGCATATGGGAGTTTTGCTTTCTTGTCCAATAGTCTGTAACTGTTCAGTTGGTGTTTTCTAACAAACAACTCAGCGAAAGCCTCCACTCAGAACAAGCAGAAACCGTATCTTTGCCTTCCCACCGCTCACACTACTCGCCACTTGTCCTTAGGGTTCGACTGCCGGTTGTTTTACCTGTCGTTCTGGTAGAAATTTTCCTCTTTGTAAGTCACATTCATTCGTTTCTGTATTCTTCTCCATCTCAGTTGTCCAGTCCATGTGGTAAACGTCACCGTTGGTCAGCGTATTATAGTTGTCTGTTCCAGACGTGATTCGCGCCCATTCCAACGCATTTATATGGTGAGTTGTCTGTCAAGCAACGAAATGATTCTTAATTTGTTTCCCGAAAAAAAGTGTAAACAAACTGATTTCGCAAAAAGTATTGGGTGGTGAGTTAAGTTGTGTTACATACTTTTAAGACTTGGACAACGCCCCGAATGGCATACAATCATTCCACAGTTAGTGCTGAATCATTTGCAAACTCACCGAACAACTGAACCAAAATGCCTATGGGTGAGTTTGGCGAATAGGGATATTATGCTGGCATGTCGACCAACGGGTAAGATATTAGTCAAGCTCTTTTTTGTAGTTTCTTTGACGCAGATGGAATACGCAAAATGTTGCAGTACGCTTATGTGCCTGGATAACTCTGCTTTCGGCCAATTGTTTGATTCTTTCCAAACTCCTTAAGGCGCTGTATGCCAACTCCCGCGGCCGTGTGAAGGTCTAAGGGATGCTCTCTTAGTTCGCCACATCAGCTGGTGTCAGACGGGGGTATCCTCTTTCACCTTTCCTCTTCAATTTCGTCATCGATACGATCATGGAAGACTCACTATCAGCCTCTAATGCCTGTGGGGTCGAAGTGCTCCCGGGGCGTCCGCTCACAGATATCGAGTATGCAGACGACATAGCTCTTCTTGGATTTGACGCCGTCGTCATGCAAACAGTATTAAATAATCTAACCGATTCCGCCTCACGACTCTGTATGGCTTCACACCTGGAAAGTGTAAAGTGCTAGTGCAAGACTGGGTGGGCCCGAACCCTAGCCTCATGCTTGCGGGTGAACCGATTGAGGTAGTAGACAAATTTGTTTACCTGTGCAGTTGTATCAGTCCCGATGGTCTCGCGAAAGATGGTATTTCCATCCGAACTGGGAAAGCCAGAGTAGCTTTTGTGAGCCTGCATCACCTGTAGCGTAGGCGTGACATCAGCTTATCCGTCAAGGGTCGAGTTTACAATGCTGCGGTGCGCTCCGTATTACCATAGGTTGCGCTGGCTTGGCCACTTGCTCCGTATGCCAGTCGACCGACTTCCTCGAAGGGTTCTTTTCGCACAACCACGTGAAGGGTGAAAACGAGCCAGAGACGATCAAACACTGACTTGGCAGCGAAGTATAAAAGTCATTACCAGGAAACTCATCTGCGCTGGTCACTGCCGTCTTCTTGGATGGGGACACCGAGACGGGCCACGTCAATGATTAGAGACACTGTCAGACATGGCCCAGTCGCACCCTCAATGGCGCTCGTGCATCTAAGCTATTGCCTTCAGTGCATAGCTCCCTTCACAATCTCCCACTTTACAGCCGATTAAAAGTGGTGTATTAACCCACTAATTTATCAGCTCCCACCTCCAATGTGCAGCTACCTACCTCACCTCTCTAAATCATCGGTGAACGGAACTGTGACAGCTACAACCACTGTATGACAAGTACACAGTTCTTACAGCTTACAATGATGATGATGATGAAAACTCGATATGTCTCGTGGTAGTCTTGCCTGCAATCAGCAACTGAAACCGAAGATCCGATCAACCTAGTCCACCCTCGAAAAAGAAAAAAAAGAACTTTGGAGAATTACACTAAATTCGGTGTTAACGGGAGCTTAATTCAATCCCAGCTGACCCATGATAATCTATCAGAAACAAGTGGCGGTCTTTGTTCAATGCATTCAGCTGGATTTTGCCATGAATGAGAGGTTCATGTGAGATTCATTTGAGTCTCTTGTCACTCATTACTTCTCGAAGGTTTGTTATTTTTTGAAGGTCTCGCTGGCATAGACCATTCGGACAGGAGAGAACCACTCTATGTAACAAACATTTTACTGCCTGAAGATTTCTCCCGTTGTGGCGTTTCATACGTTTCATACATTTGGTGACTCTCAGGGGTAAATAACTCAACCCTCAACCTTTTTTCAGCTGCAACTAGCGGCTCTGGACGGTCAGCAGTAAAATCTGTTGCTTCGCCTTGTTTTCCAAAGCGATGGACATTAGAGATGAATCAGTGGTTGGGCTATCAAATATGCGACGTTAGCATATTAAGCTAAGTCTCTACCTGGAAATCAGAGTTTCAGCGTGGCCCTCAGCAGCGACTTTTCATCCGATTTTCGGAGGAACTGCATGGATCACTGAAACCATTGTTGATGAATGTGTAACAATGAGGCGTAGTATGACATAATGCTGTTAAACCATCTCACTGGAGATATGAATTCCCCATGCCGGAAAGCGCTTTCTTGCGTTGCATTCCGTATATAGGTTAAACAGCCTATTACAGCCCGATATCATGGGATATATGCTTCCTGATGATGGACAATGTCAACTATTCCACTCCACTCCACTCCTTCGCTACATCGGTTATCAGACAGATTATGACAACCAACGTGCTTGGAATTAGAAGTCCAAAAGGTCAGAGTTGAGTTGGAACAGGGGAAGGACTGAGAGAACCATAAGCTGTAGCAACGGCAGATTGAATGCTATAATAATTATTCCTGTTAATTAAGTGACATGTAGTCCTGATAGCTCTAAGAGTTTGTGCATAAAACCGATCTTCTTGAAGGACTTCTGTTTGGTAGTATTAGTGTTAAATAAACTGATAGCCAATAAGGGTATTTTTCTGGTTTATAATACATAGGAGTGTAAAATACGCATCTGAATGAGAATGGTCATTCATACATGTAAAACCAATCAGCACGTCGTTTTGAAAATGTACTTTATTAGTTATCTATAACACAGTTTGGGCCGGGCGATTGCGCACACACTGAATTGACATTAGAGTACGGTGGCTGCTAGACTTCTCATGTCAATAACATTTGTAGTTTACAGACCCTAGAAAAATCCTTCAGGAAATGCTTTAGCTTCTACAAAACTGTCCTAAACATCTGCTGTTCACGATAGTCAAGTTTTTTTTAAAAAAATCCCTATGAATGAAAAAGACAGATATCCAACTACAGACTCAAATGGATGGCTTCATTCCTAGCTGAGTTTTGTACCATTGTATCGAGCAGCATCCATGAAATTTCGTTTGGACTGAACAATAAATCGTTATTTCTTTATTTATATGAATAAGCATAGTCCAGGTCAGGTTAGATGTTCAGAGGTTTACGTGGCGTTTAACAGTTTCCGGTTTGTTATATACACATCTATCATTTTAAAACATGCACCTGTAATTTTTGAATGGGAGACTTGTTATACACAATAGACAAGCACCTTTGACAGGACTCGAACCGACGACTTATCACCTGCCGACCGCAAATTAGCCGTCGCATCTTTTCTGGCAACAAATTAAACTAATTAAGTGGAATAAAACTGAATACACACAAAAAGTTTTCTGATTTTCCAGTAGTTTTTTATATGGTTCACGATGACAAAACAGTGTAGTTGTAGGTAGACAAAATCCTTGTGTCTACTGTAAGGGCTGGAAGCTTATCTAGTCTAATAGAAGTGACTCCAGCCATGTTAAGGGGGCTTTTTCCTAACAGGCCTCACTGAACTGCAGCTATTTGACCAACAGCGATGAGTTAATCGATCGATCGACTTTTGTGAGATTACGCGGTCTGAAGCTATCTTGATACACCAAGATTTCGTTTTGTTTTTTAGCTTCTGCATGTAGGTTGCAGAGCCGTTCTGTCGACCCCCTGTTTCGAGCATCGGTTTTAACCAAATGGCTGGTCATCTGTCGAATCGGTTAAGAAACAAAACTACTTGTGGGGAGCTGGATGATTCTAAGCTTTTATATTTCCTTACGGTGGATGCCTGTTTTATACGAACCATCTGAGGTGAAACTGGTACAGTGGATTGAATTTTTAAGACTGCCTGGATCATCTCCAAATTTGTAACTTTGACTTACACCAGGTAACCCGCATCATAAGCACAAACGATTCAGTAAAGTGCTTGTCAATGTTGCGGAACATGGATAGCTCGGCTGCTGTGCTTGGTCCACACTGACGATGTCACCTCGATTGGTGACGCAATATTTGCAACCCAACTATTAAGCTCGGCAAACAAGCCAACAACAAAGGGCTTGCGTTTCATCAAACCATTTAGGACAACAGCAATGTCATTGTAGTGGCAAGCATCATCGCTCGTAATGAAACTGTCTTGGTGAGACAGATCTATGAGCCGCAGTCGTCACCAAAAAATGTGGCAACCAACTCTAATGAGAGGTTCATTCATCTACTAGGAGACCATGAGGGACGAAGAGGGCAATGGACTGTCAAAGAGTTTCCAGCAACCTTTTGAGTAATGTGTTTTTCCAAATCCTCCTTTCAGAAATATACTCACAGGCGAGGACGACTTTGATAGGTTTTTCGGTGAGGATATTGGGTTTTTATTTAGGAACACTATCTTAGAGGTACTCTTAAACTAACCCACGTTCCACTGTTTTTGACCTTGGCTTAAGAGTGAACGTACTCAATAGCCAAATTGATTTGACCATTTATTTCTCCCACAGTCATACAATCCAGATACTACTTTCTTGTGCGACACGTTTCACGAAGACGTGAAAATTGTGGGCTCTTGCCTCAGTGGTGTGAGAGATCAGGAAGTCATTATAACTGTCTGCCGAAAAGGAATGCGATGTAGCATACCAATGGCTCCCGAAGACCGTGTACTTATATTCTGTAAGTGTTTGAATACGGCCTGTTTTCGGTTGGTCATGTCTAATTTTGGAAGTTATTATTCAAACAGTGTTTGGAACACTTGCGTTTGGAATACTATCAAAAGTTACTCAGTCCCAGGTGGCGACCAAACCTTGTTATTCATTTGTCCACTGAGTTGCATTCCTCCAAAGACATGTATGCTCCTTTTCTGCCTCGGGATAAGTTCGCTTGATGTCTCCATGTGGTTCCATGAATTCCGCTTGTGGACGAAAACTCGTCCTCTTAACAAAGTACACATCCGTGGGTATTTATCATGATGTATTCCTGAATCTCAAGGGACGTATATATCAAGCTACAGTGCGGGCTGTTTTGTTGTATGGCTGTGAGACTTGGCCTGTTCGAGCAGCGGAACTGAGACGTCTTCAGGTGTTCGACAATTGTTGTTTCAAAACCATAGCTCGTGTGAGTTGGTGTCAGAGAATTTGTAACGAGGTAATTAGAAAGCGAGTTTTCGGTTGTGCAACGAGTATTTCCATTGAAGAATGTGTCCAGCACCAGAAACTGCGTTGGCTGGGACATGTGTTGCGCATGCCTGACCATCGTTTGCCGAAGATAGTGTGGCTTCCCATGCCCAATTCAGAGTGGCGGAAATAGAGAGGTGGCCAACCCTTGACCTGACAGAGGGATATGAAAGAGATTACGAAACGCTTGGGTGCTGCGGGTGATACTCGCTTTCCAGGATGGGAATCGCGTGATCCCCACTCTGCCTGGTTGGAGACACTACAAGATATGGCTGCCGACCGATATCAGTGGCGTTCTTGTTGTCAGTTTCTATCCAGAGTGCCTGAGTGAATGTCTGGAGGCGTAGACACCTCGGGATGATTGTAGTAAGCCAGCACTAAGTCCCTTTTCTTTTCTTTACAATAAGGCTTTCGAATAAATCATGGTTGTACGGCAGCGAAGCACCGATTTTGAACACTCATGTCATGCTGTCGATGATGGTTTATCATGTTTAGAGTAACGTTAGAATACAGGGCCATCTATTGAGCAACTCCAGTTTGACTGTCAACAGTATTGCTGGGTTGTAGCGAAAATAGCAGATCCGGGTTTCCGTAGAAGGTACTCTAGCTAATTAACCAAACATAAGGATCTACTACTTATACTAAACGGCCAAAGACGAATAGTTCTGCATTAAAGTGCCCGCACCCCAATTTATTCCTCCCAAACAAAAGCCACTTTGTCCAGGTTCCGCAAACTTGGACACTGGGCTGGTAAATAAACTGCCAATCCTCCAAAGTCAATTTTTGGAGCCTTTGCTCCGCCCATAACCAACATGGTCCACCGGTTTCAGGAACTGAGAAGCACAAACAATATTCAGCAAGTCTATTTATTTTTGTTTGTTTGTTTGTTCTGAGCTTCTTAATTCGGTTGACAGGTTTCGCCCCACTGATTTCCTCCGGTGCCCATACCTAATACTGCCTAAATGGATAGATAACTGGCCTTTGCTTACGAAGGAATGAGTAATATGGAACATACCTTTGTCTGTAAGTTTAAATTTGGTTAGTCTGTTTCTTCTAGTCAAGTATTATGAGCCGAATCACTCGATGATAGCTCAGTCTCATGGCCGATCATCCAGCTATCCAGCACAATTCTGTAGACTGTCCTGTCCTGAAAAATAAAATACTTCTCTAACTCAAAGGTGAACTGAAAGTAGTTTGATTCATTTGGAAATTCGGGGCATTAGTGAGCTAATGGACGATTATCTAAACATCACAGAAACTTATTGAATCCACAGAACCTATCACTTACTGTTTTATTTTTAGGTTCTATATGCCTCAATTTGAATCACATCGACAAATGTAAAGCTATGTGTGTAAACCGGTGTAGCCATGCTCCACTAACTACCAAATCAAGTAAAATATCTCAGTTACAAAACTCTCAGCGTCTGATGGTGTTACGTATGCTTAAGCTTTCCATACGGTTCACAGCGCAGCTTGGATGATGTACCAGCATATAACCCTCCTAATATTTCACCCCGATGCCTAAAATCGAAGTTGCTACCCACATAATAATAATACAGGAAGGCAAAATGTGGAGCTAAAGTTTGGAACTGACGTAGCCAAACGTAACCTGTACTAGGTGGGGAAAGGTTAGGAAACCTTCCATATTTCTTCGAAGCTATGTATGCATCATAATGGAGGGACACAGTATAGCCATTAGGTAGCTGAAGACAGTATAAACAGTTTGGGAAACGTTGCCTGAGATGGTGTCCATATATTGGAGAGACTTAACGTTAAAACAGGTCGGTATGCAGGAAGAAGCTCTGTGAGGTACAAATTACATTGTTGACAGTGCGAGAAGAATTAGGAACCCCCATTAAAACTTCCACTAGAAATTCTCAGATCTCCTCACACTACCAACCATTTATGAGTAGCTCAGACGAAGAGTAAAATTCACCCAATGGATGAAACTCACCTGGGAAGTCGTCACTCGAGGGGTCAGTCAACAAGTGTGACTAAGTGATTTGAATGCCGTGATTGTGGGATGAGCGGCGCTGTATCCTGTTTGAGTGCGAGCTAATCACACGCTGATCAGCTGCTCGCTGCTAAATGGCTATGTCTTCAAACTACTAGCCGGGAGGTCGCGGGTTTGTGACTGTATACTCCAATTTCGTGAAAAGATCACAGCTGGTGATTCTCAGTAAGAATGGAATAGAGCTACAGTGCTTCTTGGCTTCTCAACATAGATTAACTTCACTTATAGGACGAAAGGTTTATTGCAAACTACATTCTAGAAACAACAAACACCTTTCTCTTGTCTTTCTAACGTCTTATACTGTCAACAGGCAGTTTGGAATTAATGTGAAGATACCTAGAAGGGGTAAGCAGAAGTTGATTTTGTCGAGTTGCCGGTGAAACGTGAAAATCGTTAATGAACTACCGCCTTATTGGTCAGTGCGTGGGCGCATATTCGACTTTCGTCACTGGAGGACGGTATATATATCTCATTTTGATCATGGCAGCCCACAGTTGACAAGATGCTTGCAGCGAAAGTGCCTTCTGTATAAAACGACCTCTAGTGTGTGGTTATGCAAGGCAGAGTGCAAGCCGAATATGGGGTATTTCAAATTCCTCAATCCTTGTGTTAATGTCAGTCTTGCTTGTTGTTACTTTTATGGTTAAAATAACCGCCCACTGTTTACCTACATAGACCAGGATAAGTCACGCTTGATGTAAATTGCTTTACTGCTTTATTGTCAAGCAGCTGTCAACCATCTTGATTCAACAACACTTTGTTAAACACATGAATGGTGTTCGCTGTGTGTCATTCAAGTACGTATATCATTGCGATTATATATTCATACACAGTGCCTTCACGATGTACGGCTACGCGGCATCTCACGTAAAGGACTATCCAGTCATCCAGAG
Organism: Clonorchis sinensis; assembly: GCA_003604175.2. Taxonomy (NCBI): domain Eukaryota; kingdom Metazoa; phylum Platyhelminthes; class Trematoda; order Opisthorchiida; family Opisthorchiidae; genus Clonorchis; species Clonorchis sinensis. The sequence goes on from CM030369.1 coordinate 140,400,518, forward strand.
CAGACAATCAGAACCTGACACCAAATTTGAATGTCCTTGCTATTCTTATGGGACAAACGGCCTTAGGCTATCTAGACTTCACCGCACCATTTTGAAAAGGAGAGCCATTCTGTTTATTCTGAGTACCCAGTGTTTTTAAGACAAGTTGATCCGATTCAAAACGATCCTTTTCGCGAGTGTCATTACTGATCGGAAAAAGATTGCCAACTGATGAGAACTGGGAGGTACTCCTCAAAAAAATAATATTCGGGTTCAGTTCCATGAAGTTTTGTCCGGTGGCAAGCACAGCGCATGGTAAGTCATTAAATTTCACAAAAGTTTTCCGCAATGATGGTGTCGGCTATCGACCAGTTGAGTGACCCACTAGGGAATTATCGTTTTTTAGGAAGAATCAGAACTAGGCTAGGCCCAAGTGCACACTCTAACATAATGACACCAAAAGCGGGCGGTATCCTCTTGTGTCTCCACTTCACCGTTCTTGAGACTTTGTTCTCTTTTTAGTAGTCATTTTGTCAAGCTTACATATTCGTAACTTTAAGAGCCTGGCTCTGACAGTGAGTAAAATTTGCTCGCTTAGAAATTCTATAATCAGAATAACAGAACGAATACGCGGATGTTAGGTGGATTTTGTTTCATTTATATACATATATATTATACATTTATATATTTATATTGATCGTCTTCTGGAAGTGTTACAAATTCTTTCATCATGCACAGCTTTTTTCTCATTCCCCCCACTTGAAAGTCCACTGATAGACCTGTATTTACACACCCATTTATCAGCTCTTGCCTCCAATGCTCAGCTACCTACCCCACTTCCCCAGATAATCGGTGGACGAAATTGTGGTAGCTAAAACCACTGTACGACAAGTAAAGGCCGTTCGCCCTAGTAGTGTAAGAAAAGCTATTACATTCTAGCTTTTTCAGTTTAGTGAGAGAAACTTATTTGAGATATGGACATTCTAATCGGAAAATGACTGCCATTAAAGTCCTCATCAACGCCAGATTCAGTTCACCAATTTCATGGATTTCTAAACTCGCCGTTTTCACAGCAAAACTCAGTTACTCGGCTAACAGCCTCTAACTTATGTGGAAGCAAGTTGAATGGGGGCTAGATAGGATGGATAAAATGTGAGTCAGGCGGAGAAATACAAGATAAATGTAATTCTTCGCTATTCCAAAGAACCAATAGCGTTCTAGGAGTGAACTGCTGTGAGGAAATTATCAGAATCATTCACCTCCCATAGACGCCCGCTGTGATTTGTCAACCATCCTCTAAGTACTAGAGTGAACATGCGGGTTCAGATAGGTCAATAATACTTGCTTGTATTTTCGTGGAGTGAGTACACCCGTTTTAACTGTTTTAATGGAAGACTCAAGTGAATCTCAGATGAATCTCTTGTTTGTGATACTACTCGACTGAATGTGCTGCATGAAGGCCACCTTTTGTTTCACTTGGTGCGACATTTGAGGTGTCGCAATATATTTTAATGAGGGCAGCCACTCATGAGGTTGCTGAAACTCCTCGACGGCCCATGACCCGGATTCATTTGGGTCTCTCTAAGTGAGTTGCAAAAGAGTTAGTTCGCGTAATTCATACAGTTTGGGCTCAAGTAGAAAACATTCTCGACAGAAACCCGGGAACTGCGCTTACCTGAAGAGCCTTAGCGAGGGCAAAACCTGTCGTGGGCTGTCAAACAGGTTCCAGCAAACTTATGACTGGTTTCCTTTAAGAGTATGGACTTTCGTAAAAATTTGGGAATTAGTGAGCCAACAGACAAGTAAATGGGCCCTCGAGTTTGACCATTTCGCGCTACTGACTGTTTATCGCAGACATAAGCTTGGGTGAGCTATGGTTCAACAACTCCAGTTGAAACGGACCAGCCTGTTTAGTTTCACTATAGTGATTACTTTCTGTTTGCACCTCCGCATCACTTCCAGCCAGCAAGCACAAGGGAGTCCTGAGTTCCATTTCTGATACGAGGCGAAAACTTGGTATCCCCTGTCAAGTTTAAGTCGAATACATTCACTCAACTCTCCAGTATCCTGCTAGCTTTTAGGAGATTGGTCTGAGTCAACACCGCGGATATGCACGCGCCACCCAGCAAAATGCAGATAAGCTTGACCGGGTGAAGATATCCGGTTCCCTTCCAAGTTTCACAGCCAAATCTACATCTGCCTGACAAGCTAGCACTGTCTTGTGACACGCGAATTGTGCTGTCCCAAGATTAGAACAATCCTTTCCTGATCAATCGTTTGTCCATATCACAACCAGGTTGTGTATCTAACCGGCAAGCACAGCAGAATGAATCGCCATCTGGAGACAGGAGATAAATCATAGAAAAAGCACTCATACCTACTCCACCTGATTCAGTCAAACCATGGGTCATATTGCGCCACTTTTCAATCCCAACTCTTGGAACTAACTTGATAGTGTTGGCCTGATGACTTTTGTTTGAGGATTACAATCTGGCATCGTAACACAAGACCAAGTCTTGTCTCCTCAGGCTGTCCACACATTCACAACATTTCCACACAATTGGGACCCTCTTTCTCCATACCGCATCCAGCGTGCTCATCGTTTGTCACCTACGCCGTAGTCCAGACTAGGAGAGTGGAAATGCAGGATCTGTTGAATTTGGTGGATCAGGAAGGGAGCGACGCAGGAAAATATGTGGCTTACCATCGGAGGTTGGATAGTACTGCGCACATGTGTGGAAAGCCGTACATGTCAAGCAGTGCTGCCATCTGATTGGAATTTTTCGAGCCAACTACGGGGAGAATGTTGGTCATACGAGTCGATCAATGTTAATAGTTCTCCAGGTTTGGATAAGCTCACATCCAGGCTGCTTCACTGAGTCGGTTTTCATGCGTTCAGAATATTGGACAAATACATCATGCACTCTAATGATGGCTGGCTAAGCCTACCGAAAGGCAGCATAGTAAGATCATCGCACAACGCCAAATGATACGGGGTTACCATCATACAAATTCTGAGCACAACAGTACCAGCGTAGTGTAAACCACGTACGCAAAAGCTGCTGTCTGCACGGTGCCAACAGCTACGACGTTTGTGCACTTGGCTCGGTTGTTCTGGATATCGGTCTTCCATTCAAAGTCCTGCGTATGCATTCGAACACACAAGAAGAGATGGTGGCTGTACAGATAGTAGATTGCACAGCAGATTTGATAGTCGTGAATTGTGAGCGTTGGTTTCGCCACCTCTCTCGAGTTTACGGCTTGTATTTCCAGAACGTGTGCATCTCCGGTGTTCATCCGTGGTATCCACCTACCGTACAGCCCATTGAGGTCGGAAGTGAGAAACGCCAGACTTGGCCATTGCGGCCAAACGGTTTTCTGTCATGGAAAACCTTGTCAATCAGAGAGTTTAGTGCGTCTCCCTCAGTCCTGTTGGATCACACACGACAATTTATGAGTGCCACGATCGGGTTGCCAAAGGGCTCGGACGACTCCGACTCGTTCAGGCTTTTCTCCATTCGAGGAGTTGTGAGCACGTACTTCAATGATCCTAATGGAATCTGACCTGGTTGTTGTTTGGGATAATGAAGCATTTGTACTAAACTTGAGCTTTTTTTCATGTGACACGCTGACGAACGATTTATCGCTATTACCTCAGCTCGAAGTTCCAATGATTGTGTTTTGGTTCACTAACCACCGATTGCTTCATATCACTTTATCTGCTTCGCGAAGGCTGTTGTTAGACTGAGGCTTTCAAGGTCGCGGTCTGTGATTCATGCCTACCAACCACGTACGGCAATTTTATTCGAGGTGCATGGTGTTCAATATTCCTTATTGCCAACTTATTTCACACCTGACCCTGTATAAAGGAGACATTGTTATTGAGAGTCTTGAAGGTGCTGGTGCTTTCTGTGCCTTGAACATTGCATGCTCTTCTTCCAGTTGCGAGTCGCCACCCGTGTATTTTCACGGCAGACGTTGTCACATGTTTCAGAGATGAACTGAATGAACCGGTGGGATCATATATTCTCCGAACTGCCACCCACTTCTCTTACATTCTATTTGCATTTTTCGGCTTGCTTTGTTTGAAAGCAAAAGCGCATCCATGTTTGCGTCAATGCAAGTCATCACATCGGCCAGTCAGAAAGTGTGTAGACAAGGCAGTATCTACTTACATGGGCAAGTAGCTAAATAAAAAAAAACAATTAGGTGTGTATTCATGTGAGCAGTAGGTGCGCAGGTACATAGGTAAGCCAATAAGAGGGTACGGAAGTACGGAAGTACAAGTGAAAGGACTGGGACGGCGGGCCCATCTACCAACACCAGACACATCGTCTGACGGATATCGTGTGATAGCGGCGTGCACACCTGATCAAGGCGCACGAACTAGCGCAGATCTCACACGGGTTCCGTCAACTTGCTGGATTACACAATTAACTGGGTCGTATCCAAGCACGAAACGTGCACATTTTCCCGTAATCGCACTTCCGGAAGACCCTAAAAGAATGAGCTCGGCCTGGATATTTCGGTCCGGTGAGGCTTGTTAGCAAACACATGGCACTTTCGGAGCGAACCGCCCATATTCGCCACCCGGCTATTCTCAACATGGAGTGCTGATACTGCCTATCAAGCCCTTTTAGAGGGGCAGGACAAGTTGTTTTTGTGAGGAAATCCAGACTTCTGAAAATAGTCCCAGAACCCCTGAAACCTACTGAGACACTCAAATCCCATCAAAATCGCAGTAGGGAAGCCGTCAAGCATCCAAACCAGAAAAGCCAGCTTCCGGTCGAACACTCTAGCAGACAATCATCTCAGCAACAGCCGATGAGTGTCCAAGCACGCCGCAGAAGCACGGCCGATAATGATGAGAGTTTAGGCATTTCATAAGGGCACGGTTGACGAGGACGAGTGGTCACCAAACGCCGATCAGGCGGCCTGGATCAAAGTCGGAAGTGTCCTTCAAATACCGCGAGAACGCTTGTAACCTTTGCACTCGCTTGTTTGCAATAAAGCTGTTGTTTTCCTTGTTGAGGAGGCTATTGGACACTAAGGCACTTGAGCGGGGAAAACACTTAGATAGAGCAGCTTTGTAATTCTTGCACCTAATGTTTTGTCGGAAAAGTGGGTGATGCTTACCATTAGGTTTTCAGTTCATTTCGTCTCAGGAATCTGGTGGTAAATGGACCACTATCAGCATCCGTCCTTAACCACTGTCCCGACATGTGTACGGGTTGGTTGTCACGCATGCTAAGTTTTCCGGGAGATGCTGAGGCATTGGTCGTTCTGTCGATGAATTTGGAACAACAACAGCTCAGACATGACCACTTCATAGACTTGACGAAGGCTTTCGACTTTTCAGCCGAGAAGTCCTGTAAACAGTTCCCTCCAAATTCGTCAAGCTTATCAGAAGTTCACATGACGGAATATGAGCGGCGGTGCAAGCGAATCGACCGACTTCAACTGATCCCAAAGTCCTCACCGGCGTAAAACAGGAATGCGTCCTTGCCTCTTCTCTCTTTAGTCCCTATTAGACGGCCGTGGGCAGTGCTGATGATTCTGGCTTGATGTTTGATATTAGGACTTTTAGTTCAACGAGCCTGGTCCACGAGACTGAGGTCCAAGTTCTCATATTTGTGGACCTCCGTGTATTGCTCACACCTACGCATAGTAAAATGCAGCTCCGGTCGAGAAGTTTGCGGCCGTTGCTACGCACTTTTGCGTGACTATGAAAGCCAAGAAGACTTTTACTCTGCGCTAGCCGGCGCCAGGTGGACTCGCAGTAATCATCCGTTTGAATCACGATTGTAACGAAATTTGTGGACTACTGCGCGACCTTCTGCTGTCTTGACTGTCTACCATGAGCTGAAATCTCATGTTGCCAACGTTAGCGTGGATTTTGACAAATTCTAGAAGCCTGTGTGGGAACCTGAGCCTACGACTGGAGACCGAACTGCATATCTAAAAGGCAATGGTTTTACCTGTTCGATTGTACAGCACTGAAATACTAACCAGCTTTCATAGCTTTCACATGCATTGTCCTGGACAGACGCTTTGTAAAAATGGGAATGCTGGTCCTCCAAAGGGCCCCTTGTAGTGCAATTAAGGTTACGATCACATTCAGCCGTATCCGGTGGCCGGGACGTTTTCCAAATAGACGGGAACAGGATTCCAGAACAGATTATCTACAGTTAGCTGAATTTGATGAAACAGAACCCTGATGGACAAAAACTTCGGAATTTGGACACAATGGTCGGAGGATTAAAAGCCGCTGACATGGATCTTGTGAACTTGGGAGTGGAGGTGAAAAATAAAATGTGTTTCTGAAACCGTATGAGGTCAACGAACTCGTAACGAGATAATCAGAAAATCGGTGTTCAGTAATGCAGCAGCTAAATCGGTTGAGGGAGACACCTAGAGCCATCAATTACGATGGCTTGGCCGCTTGTTACACATGGCTCATCATTGTCTACCACGACTAGTATTGTTATTCACGCGCCTTTAAGAGTGCCGCATACAGTGGGGTGGAAAAAGGTTAGGAAGGAGATTGCGAAGAATCTAGGCGTTGTTGGTGCGGTCCGCCTATCAGGCTGGAGTACCCAAGACCCTCCTTGCATTTGGTTGGGGGGAGGGGGGGCGCTGCAAGAAATGACATCCAACCGGTTCCAGTGATGTCCATGCTGTCAGTTTCTCTCTAAATTGTCTGATTCAGCGTTCGGAGATTAGGCGCCTAATAATTCTTGCGGTAGTTTGGCTTCAGGTCTTTGCCTGTCCAGTTTTTTTTACTCTCAGGCTCTTAATATAATTGGAATTGCTCTGTAGCCGTACGGTAGTGTACCCGGGTGTTGGTGTCGCTGATGATCGTTACTAATGCATCTGAAGATTATTGGCTTAAACTGTCAGACTTTTTCCATTTGTGTCCCTTAATGCCCCGGATATTCTGCCACTTTTAGCCCACGTCACTGTTAAAAGTTTCCTATAGTGACCATCGTTGTATAGACTCAGCTGAATGATAGCTAGCGCTGGCAGTATTCGTGTGCCTAGGATTCAGCTGATTTGTGTGGTGGGCCAATAGGCAATCTTTTTCGTATGCTCTAGGTATCAAGGTTTAGCTGACTTCACTGCCTCAACCTAAAGTGTTTCCAGCTAGCAGAATCTGGTTTCGTTGCCAGGATGGACGCCGTTTTCACTGCCCTCTCAAGTCCATTTAAGTATATAAGTAGTATTACATTGTGTTGTGTTGTTTTGAGTCGTGACTTATCATTTCCTATCGTATTCCGTTCATTTGCATTTTGTGCATCCACCCGAAAATAATCCAAACTAACAGTGTTGATGCTTGCATTGGTGTTAGACCGTTATATAACCATCGGTGTACAGACCTAACTTGACGATGACTAGAACCAGCTAGCCCTGGGTATGTGGCTGGTTTGCATCTGCTGAGTGATGCGGACCACCAGATACTTAGTTGCTTACTCTATGAGAGCTCGAATGTTCAGTTTTTCCTCCTTGAATTGACACTTATGAGCCACCAAATGGGTACGCTGTTGGTTTTACAATTGTCCCACTTGTTTGCCAACTGGTATCAATCCCTCGGCCTACACCAGATGCACAGGGTATCTGGTAATTTTCACATGCACCTCAGAGTATATCGCATGTGGGATCACCCATTGTGCGCAAGACCCAATCGAAGTGATTCGATATGACAGGCCAGTACGAACAGGGGTATAGCTAATTGGAGTCTGTTGTTTTCATCAAAGATTTGCTAGTGCACTCCTTTCTGTTTTCAGCGAGTGAAGAATCGTGCATTCATCAAGTTTCCATGCTCTTAATTCAGATGAAACAATAGGTGAGTTAACCTTTTAGGTAATGAGTGATTCTTTATGTCCGGTAGTCAATGAAACAACGGTGTTGTTCAGAGCATTGTGATCCGCCGATCCATCTGGCCAAATGGTGGGAACAACAAACTAGCCGAGTGACATCACTTGGTACACTTTCTGTCATGCAAAATGCCTAAACAAGTAGTGCAGATTATAACATTTATATACCTCTGAAACAACGTGACTGATCATTAAAACCAAAACTGTCTCATAGTAACCCTTAGGCCTATATGAACGCAGAAGACAGGTATAGGCACTCAGTATGGCCCCAAGGAAGTCCAACTTTTGTGACTGTCTGCTTCGTTCTAAGACTTGGAGACGTGAATTAGGTTCACCTCTGTGTCCTATGTCAATTGGATGTCCACTGGTCAACGATTTGACCCTGGATTTGATCAGCATTGGTTTAGAGTCAGGTGACGCAGTGCGGAGTTTCCTGGGCGCGTACTTCTTCGCTCGCGTCTTAAGCCTCCTGTCAATTCTACCGACAAATCTATCACAGCAACTGCAGGTGAACTGACAGATGCTAACCACTGTATAGTGGTGTATCTTATGCTGTTTTACACGTTTTACGGTTGAGGAGAGTGTGCGAAAGGAAGTCGTCGTGTAAGGTATTGTTCTCAGGTGTTGTTCAAACAGGTATTGTTACCTCGGATCCCTATAGACTCACTTGAAACAGAAAGTTGTTATGGATAGAAGAGTACTGTCTGAATGAACGCCACCGCCAGTAGGCTGTAATGATGAAATGAAATTTTTTGACGGAATAGGCTTCAGACTATTTTTGTTTGCGCACTAAATCAATCCACCTACGCCCAATTAGCCAGTTGTTGTAACTAGGCCCTACAAACCCGTCAACATTTGGTGTCCTGTCGAATGAGAACGAAAAATAGATTTCAGTTATGACAATGCTTGGAGTGAATATTCAGGTCACAGCACGCGTGGCTTTCGTTCCCTTATTCCCCTTATCCTTGGTGAGCGAAGTTGTAGCAGCTGGAAAGGTATGCTTTGTTGCTGAATAAACTAACTGACGGTCTGTTTATTGTTACTGTGACGACGTTGTTGGGTTGTTGCTGGTGCTTATTAAGCGTTAAGCCTCATGTTGTTGGTATATTTAACTATTCACATACCAGAGGATCTTCAACACGATGAAAGCTAGCTTCGAGGGACGGCAAGCTCGCTTACTTCCTTCCTGAAAAGTGATGGTGATTTTAACAGGAGACTTAAATGAATCCAGATGAATCTTCCGTTTGTGATGTCCTCCAAATGAATGTGCTGCAAAAGACCACCCCCATATTTTGGGCTTGTACAATATTCGTGACATTGCCCTACGCTGTCTAGACGGAACATACTACGCGCTAAATTATTGGAAATTTTCCAATTTTTTATGTCCCCAAGAAGGGCAAAATCGGTCATGGTCTATCGAGGAGTTTTAGGCAACCCCGTAAGTAGTGCATTTGGGTGAAATTTACCAGTTTCAATGAGTTATGTTCAGGGTAAACCTCCACTGATTTATAGCTGACTACTGGCCGAGTGAGCTGCGCTCATAGGCCGAGATCTGCGAAAGCGGGCAGCTGAGAGTCTGCGCAGTCAAAGAATAGAACACGCCTATGGCTTCCGTCAACACTGCTCAAAATGGCAATTGAAGCCGGTTACCATCGACTGAGTGCACAGATATCACTATTTGAAGCAGATTTATTTTCCGCCAACCTTAATTCTAGGGAAAATATTTTTAATTTGGGGTTGAAATCTCGTGTCCCAGACGAGAGGTTTCCAAAAGCTGCTTTCTGCTTGTATTTAACACGTACCCTCTCCCTTTCTGTCGAATATAGTTTATTCAGCATATTTCATTAAACATATTTTAGGCATTTCACTTATAAAAATCTTTGTCGTCTGGAATCCCGTCACAATAGACGATGAAAAATAACAACTGAACTGTACGTTTATTCGCAAGTTGTTGCATAGACTAACTTTTAGGTGTAAAGGGAACTATTGCGGGAGCTCTCTGGCATTGTGTCCGGTGACAAATGCTTGTTTTGGTCTAGATGGGGAATAACAATCTCCTGGTTCGTATCCAGTACAACTTGAACGAATGTTCTGACTAGTCGTACAAGTGACATCCATGCACTACCAACGGCCGAGGTGATCAACGTAAAACTTCAGCGGAATAGCCATCATTACAGTAACAAGTCTTTCATAACACTTTGTGATAACGTTACATATTTTTATCCTTTATTCGGTTACAGCGACCTCGGGGAGAACATTGTCACAGCACTTGTGGCTGTCAGACGACAACATATTCTTGTACAAAACCTGTACAGTGACATTGCTACATTTTTCCCGCTAAAATCCAGCATACTGGCTTCTGGACTGGCAGACAGCAGTTTCAATAAATAGGTTCGCACAGAATATGCTGGCAATTAGCATCAAGCCTTGCCTGTTCTCTTAAAGACGAACTACAACTTTCTGGTATATGTATACTTGCATAATCGGAATATACGACATCTGTCATACAGATATTTTAGATTTTGTTTTTTCTCAGCCATCTGGATAGATATGACAAGATTGTTGGGCACATTGTTGCTCCATGTATTGTCAACGACCGAACAGCGGCACATTTTACTTCGTTTTTCTGGCCGCAGAGTGAATCAGTCTTGTTGTTCCGTCTGTTTCACGGAAACTCGGCCGCTCAGTTTGGATCCAATTGATAGAAATTTACGAATTGCTTTTAGTTTTTCTGACATGCCCTATGAGAACCCATCCATTCCTTTGGCCTATTTTCACTCTCCGTCCATTATATACCAATCGAGATTGACGGCTTTCTGATCTGCGCTCGTTACGGATTTCATCATTTCTACACTGTTTTCTGTTTCTACTGTTTACTTCTTATGAGTTTCCATCTCTACGGATTAGAGGCCAGTTCGCTTTACTCAGAGGTGTTTCCCACATTACCGGTATTCAAATCTAGTAAAGAAAATAGCATTTCCTTATCTTTCCTTAACTCTTTCCGATTTTACGCCTCTATGCCTCTGAATGCTCTTTACGTGTTATTATGTCACCAGACGAATCACTTCTGCCTTATCAATTACACGGATATCTGACGTCTAGGTAGCGATTTTCCTCAAATTCAGTTAGTACCATGAGCCCTAAAGAGATTATGCTACTTATTGTTTTTTATCATACCATACGGAGTTTCTGTCTGTATTTCCAAAACGCAAGGCCGTTTTTAGACTTTCTGTTTTTGGCTTAACCTCTGCACCAAACCCCTTACCACCTCATGGTGAGTTTATGATGGACGCCTATTCCGACTGATTTGGATTTTCACTTTTTTCTCAGCCACATTCTCATCACAGCGACCACTTCAACCGAGTGAAACTTTTGTTTCCTGTTCGTGTGCCATCTGCGCTACGTGTGCAGTTCCACTCTTTGTCTTGAACCAGTCTTTGCAGCTACTGTCTTCTCACCTTCCAATGCAATTCTCGGAAATAAGGTTAATTCTACCAAATTTTTGTTTTCGTGAGGCGGAGTCACTTTATGCGCACCGGACCTTATTTTAGCACCCATCCATCCGCCCTCGGCTTGGGATATTCAGACTTCCAATAAGCCTATCCACGCCCAAATGTAACAGTATACATATTTCCCTTCCAGGTTTGGACAACCACACAATGTATTGTGATCCTAGGAAACTCCATCGTGGCAAAAACAGTCCGAAATGATGTTATGGGTACGATGATTTTTCCCATGATGGATGCGCTTGCTTGGAACAGCGAAATTCACGTTTCAAGGTTATATCTGTTGCATGGGCGATATGCATCGTTGAAATAAGCCTCCGAGATGAACTGATCCATAGTTCACTTGAATGATTAAACAATGACAAGTAAATAATCATTGTCCGCGTTTGAAAAATTAAAAAAAATATTGGTGAAGAAAAACCTGTTAATGCGTAGAAGATAAACTGGAAACAAAATACCAGCCAAGATACGGCAGTGAAGCATCAGTGTCAATATTGATGTTGCTGTCTCTGCTGATGATGATACTAGCCAAGAGGACTCAGAAGAACAGTACTGAGGGTTCATCAGATTGCCGGTGTATATTGGTTGAAAGGTTATCGAAACGCCAACATCTCGATTAGACAGGTTCGACAGGTATTTCTGCCTCGCGGGAGCGACTGACTTCCCGTATTCGAACGCAATCTGCCTACAGTGGAGACTAAAGTGGGCAAAGGCCCATATAACCCGGAAACACAAAGTACTATTTGACGGTGGGAAAAGTTAGCTTCAGTGGTCCAAACGAATCAAGTTGCCACCAAAAAAAACACAAATTATGGGGTTTCTGTGGCTTACGATACAACGGGAGCTGTTTGGTGGTTTGATAAGTGATTTTTCGTGGAAAGGTCAACTTGTAATACAAGATGGAATACAGTCGGCAGATTCATACGTAATGGCATTGAGCTGATACCTTCTTCCTACTATCGTCGATAGTTTAATCCTCCGATGCGGTGACCTGTTCAAGCGTCTTACAAAATCGTGGGTGTATTATCACGATACATATCAACTGAATTGGCCAGTCCACACAATAGATTGGAACCTAATAGAGAACCCTAGATCAATCGGGGCCGAACAATCGTGTAAAATTGAATTTCATTTTTCACAGCATCAGGAAATGAAAGACAGAGTAACTACAGGGTAATGGAAAACACCAAACGCAAACTTTTCCACAAGGTGCGCTGGAATTATACCTGAACAATTTGCTTTAATAATCGTGAATAAGGAGCGGTTTGTTTTTCGTGTGAGATGGTAAGTCTTATACTTGAACTCTTTCAGTTAAAACAGTTGTTTACAGCCCTGTAAATAGGTGTAACATTTCTGCAAGTTAGCTCATTTAACTGCAGATTCCAAATTGAGAGGATCTACTGTCAAGTGTAATTTGGATGCCATACTAACAGTGTTTGCGTTGTATATATAACTTTTAAGGTATGCAATATTATATACAAAGCATAAGGAATTTACACTTCTTACAAGACGCAAGAAAAATGCACTCTACAATTTAGAAAACAAAATGCAGTTACAGCCTTCTGTTTTTGGAAGCAGCTAAACCGCAGCCTTGGTCTATACATCTACTTTTCTTGGTCGCTCTCAACTCTGGACAAAAATCTATTGGCTTGAGGTGATGAGATCTTGTCAGCCAACTTATTAGGACTAGTCGAAGAGATAAGTTTGATTTAAATTGTGACGAGTAGGAATAAAACTTACATTTTCATAAAGGAAACTACTCACAAGGTGGCTGAAAACTCTTCGACAGCCCACGACCGGTTTCTACCTTCATGGGACTCATCAGGTAGGTGCAGTCATAAAAAACCAGAGATTTGGTTAAATCTCCCTTGAAAACCAAATTGATATGCAAATGGGTGTATTTTTTGGAGACTGACTTTTATTCAGAGTGAATATTTAGTAAGAAGGCTCTAAAAGACAGGACTCAGGAAGTAGTCATGCTTTTGATAGCTGGGGTTGATTTAACAGCTTGAACTTGCAGTACCGCACAGGCTTAGTCAAGTTACTCTTAGCCATGAGCTTGACGGATAGACCAGGACTGCGGGTAATCCAATTATGTGGACGACGGGTTCCCTAGTATTTCGGTTGATGACAAAAGTAGCAAATCGTAGCCCCCATGAACACACAAAAACAAAACCAGTTTGTTTCTTGCGGCTTTCCAAAATTACTAGTTTAGACGCTACCATGTCGCAAAATGGTCCATAAAATTAGAAAAGTATGGAAATTTTAATAATTCTGAATTGGGCTCCGGCATACCTCATGCAAATAGGTAAACAGGGCAGAACAAAAAGCCCTGAGGTCTTTAAACAACGCCATCAAATATTCGACAGTCATACAGAAGTTTCACGCAAGTAGTAAAAATTTCCAGCTTGGTTATTTCTTATTTACGCCCTCATCTACAAGCAGATTCTCGTGAATTTTTTGAATATTAAATCCAGAAACTAGACACATCGTTCTACATGGTCCGAAAAATGTGGACAATTCAAAACATATATCTACTCATGATGCGCGTAGTGAAGTTTCTACTCTGCGTCAACGTCAGCATTGTCATCGTCGACAGCATGACGTCAGTGTTGAACACTGATGCTTCGCTGCCGTACAGTCATAATTTATCTGAAAGCCTTATTGTGAGAAGAATCGATAAGGAAGGGGCCCAGTGCTGGCCTGTCACAGTCGTTTCGGTGTGCATTCCATTCCAGACACTAATTCAGGCAAGGTGGATAGAAATTGACAACAGGAATGCTACTGACATCAGTTGGCAGCCATTTTTTGCAGTTTTTGCACTGTGGAGTATGCACAGTGAGGATCACGCGTCCTGGAAGGCGAGTCGCACCACCAGAAACCAGACTTTTCGCAATCTGTTACATACCCCCCGACCAAGTTAAAGGTTGGTCACCTCTCTGCTTGTATCACTCTAAATTAAGCACAGCATGTGCAATACACGACCCGACCAACGCAGATTCTGGTACTGGACACATTCTTCGATAGAAGTCCTCGTTGCACAACGGGACGCTCATTTTCTAATTGCCTCCTTGCGGATTCACCGGCATACTTTCTTCGGCAGACAATTTTTATCATCTTATCACAATTTAGCTAACTCAAACTCAAAAACAGATCCAAAGTGAAACGAACATCAGCTCATAGCTGTTAGGTAGCTACTAGGACTACATTAGCGCATCCTGCCTTAGACTGGCCGCGTGGAGTCATCAGTAAGATGCACATTCACCCTGATCAGCACAACTCTTTCGAAAACAAGTCAGACTTGTGCCCCTGAATGAACAAATTTGGTGGTTGTATTTTCGCCTTCAGTTCCATAAAATGGTGGCTCCCACAAAATCCCTACACTGCTGTTCAGTTTTTCGGCCGATGTGAAAGAACTGTCATCGCTTTCGTCTTTTCGGCAAGGTTCTTCCTTTAGGAAAATGATTAAGTGTCGGGCTCAAGCTCACAAACCCACTCTTTCGGAAAATGTACCCCACAAATCACCTGACAACATGCACCCATTACCTACCTAGATATCTCGTGACGATACTAATAAAAGAAAGAGACCACAGTTTTAACAGAATGTTATCCTGTGGGTTAAGTTGTTGAAGAGGCAGGAAGCTTTGCTGCCCCAAGCAACACTAATGGATACAGAGGCCTGCGGAACCTGGTGGCACTCAAAGATAATTCGAATCACCTTGTTATGGTCTGAATTAGCCCTCGACTAACTTGCAGTTAGCGAATTGACCACAGCCTGCACAAGATGCTGGAAATATCATCGGACAAGCATATAGAACCAAATGATTACTAATAGGAGACAAATTTTCAGGACCTACGAAGATTTTGGGTGGGGGCACAAATGGTCAAAAGCTAAATTTACGACCAGGGTATCCGTGTGCTGCAAAGCAGTGTACAGTAGTTTCACTCTTGCTGGGGAAAGCCAGCAGCACCCGATTCTGGAATCTCCAGAGCGAATCCAGCCTACGACCTCCCGGGTAGTTGTTGAACAGTATACCACTCACGCTGCTGATTGGCGGTGCAACCGTCCTTCAGTCGCAGGCTTTGCATTACTTGATCCGGTGATGACTGACTCCTCACCAGGAAGGTGTGTGCGATTTGCGAGACACTTCCGTTTTCTCCGCTTGGTTTTGCAATCTACATATAATGTTGCGGCCTTCTTCATGCGTTTCGTCAAGTTAGAGCCCCGGCGGGAACGGTGGATCAAATAAAGTGGGTTACGATCATTTAGTGAACACCTACGTGACAAAACCTAGGCTTTGATATCTTATGCAGTGTGCACCGCTACCTAGGTAGTTGGATAACTCTTCTTTTATGGTAAATAACAACCCTCCTTGCCTCTAATTTCCTCAGGTTTCTTCAACGGTCTCTCCTGTTCGCTTCCCTTCTCAACTGTTTGTCATATATCTCCCTAAGTGGTTGGATCAACATCGCTTACATACCTTTTGGTTCCGAAGTATTATCGCAACTTCAAAACATCTTCACAACCAACCACATTTAGGTACTCTTAGATTGGATGTACAAAGCTGCTTGTACGTTTCTTTGATTGTCCTCTGTATGATCTCATTTGAATCCACCATTCTAAACACTTTTGATGTCAAGCAATTTTACCCATAAGATTTTACTGGATGCTCGTCACTCTGAATGCAGGATTATCGAAACACTTTCCGCTTCAAGCAAGTGCTACATTTTTGCATTTCCATTCTTCCTCGAAAAAACACATACGATGACTACCTTGTACATTGTTTGGCGCTGGTGTCTGCAAGTCGTAACCTGCTCGTATCTGACTTTGAGACACGTAGCTTTTGATAGCCCAACTACTTTTTACCCTCCAGTAGCTTGGTCATTTTGTCAACACACTATGAAGACTTATGATGCGTCATACGGACGTGCATAGAGTTTAACGTGTCTTGACTTGCTGGTTTCCGACACAGTGCTCTGTCTAAGGTCTCAATTGGACGACGTCCGACAGGTCTGTTCTGAAAACGAGCAAACGATATTGCCACTAGGGCACTTCTCTTCATTACAATGTACCGTCAACGTCTGTCAGCCATTTTGTGGTACGCAGCGGACGGGCGAAAACAGCAATGGTTCTTTTGCCTGGTAATTAAAAGGATCTGGATAATCGTCCGAGTTTAGTGCGTCTTTCAGCCAGCCATGTAATTTCCTTCAGTTGATATGCTGGACCGGTTATTCTAGCACTGGGTTATTCTAACACACCCAAAACCGTGATAACATCCACAATTTACTATTACCTGATTGAATCAGTCGGTTGCTAATTCCTTAAAACTGACTCTTCAAACTCTCAGAAGAACTGAAAACTTCCAGAATGAGCATGTAGAACAACTTGGGCCCGTGGTTCAATAGTGGCACCCATGAATACTCTTGCCACTGTTTTGTAGCTGCACGCTTGGTTGATCGCCCGAGGATAAATGACGAGCGTATGTTGTCACTGCAATTTCCACGGAGTGTCTACAATAACAACCGGTGGCTCGGCTGCAAATAGGTAAAAGTTAGGACATGAACTAAACATCAACCGTCACCAAGCACGAAAATACCAAATACTGTCAAACCTGGCCTTTTAAGTAAATATACCAATAAACTTTACGAATGGTGCAAAAATCATACATGCCGCGATTGTCATTACTCCAAAGCGAAACTGCATAAAAAATAGCTGTTCAGTGGCTTATTACAGGAAACATCCAGTCTGGGTGGTGATTTTTTAGGGACCAGCGTGTGGGTGAGTAAACAAGGTTATATGGACCCGAATGTATTTTGGTGCTTGTTTCGTTAACGCGGTTGTAGCCGTTGCATGTAGCATCAGCTTGAACATGAACAGCAGATGTTCGCACGAGTAGGATTACGATGAAAACAATAACGCAGTTTGCAAACCAGGTGAATGTAGTTCGCGAGATGAGTGCGATTTGGGTTAGGTTAAAAAGTAATTTTGACGGAAACTCGGGGACTGTTTCTACCTGATGAGTTAGTCATTGCCTGTCGAAGAGTCTTCAGCAACCTGATTGGTAGTGCGTTCCGTCCAGAAAATAACTAAGTTTTTTTGCCGGTGAACATGGTGGTTTGACTGATCAGTCAGGTGAAGGGTAACTTCAAGCAAACCAAACGAAACCCACTGTGGCCCAGTCAGCTGATCCGTTTTGTGTTTAGCGTTTTGATTTCTATTGCAGGCATGGGATAAAGAAGCGTGTGACGGTGGCTCAGAAGGCAAGTGTTCTGTGGTTCGTTCTCTGAACGTACGTCATAAAACTATTCAGAACTCTATCAAGAAACGGAACAAATTGACCTTGACCTCAGTTAAGTGAAGCCAAGCAGGATCAACCAATTTTTGCCTACTTTTTCAGGAGTGAGTGAAAGGAACTACCAGAATTGCTTCATAATGTAGGACAGGTATTCCTCTTGGCGGAGAGGAGGAGGAGCACACAGATGATAAAGAGGACTCAATGCCTGATATTACAAGAAGAGCACTCAGCTTTCTGAAACTTTTTGCCTCTGAGAGGCTGATAGAGTTCACCGTTGAACTTAATCCCGTTAGTGGATCCCATGTCGACCAGCCGAAACGGATTAGGCAGCTGAAAATCGATGAATTTTGCAAGTAAATTGTTGTTGTACAGAATCAATATTGCATCGCATGTTTCCAATAAAAGAATTTTTCGTTGCATTCACCATAGTTACGAGGTGAGAGGAACGAAATGTATATCCACTGATACCTTACATTCGCACAAATATTGTTGATCGTCGTAATCTTCACTCTTGTACTCACACTGTAACGATGGTCGAGGCAAATTTTGGGATTGTAAGATGAATGATGTGTATGCGAAGGTTTCAAGTGACTTTAGCGGGGGAATGTAATGTGAAACTCGTACAGACATTCTGGAACAAGTCTCACCAAATGCGGTAAGGACCTAGCACATCCTCTGGGCAGCATTCAATAGGTCACCCGCAGGATCACACAGTAGCACGTGTCTAACGGAGAGGCATTCATCCTCTCAAACTTTCGGTCAAAATGTATTAACATTAGATGGGCCGTTGATTCGGCAGTTGACGTAGCCTATTCACGTCAGTTGTATCTTAGTAGAATATCACCTACGTTTATGGGTTTGAAGTGTTTATGTAGCGTGTAGTTTAAATATGACTTCCCGCGGTGGGCTTTACTGTTTGATAGGATGGTCAATCAGGAGAATTCTATAATGGTTATGAACGCCTGAACAACCGGTAAATCGACAATACTACTCAAAGGTTCTATCCACGGATTCTCATAATCAAACCAGATGTTACGATTTATATACTGATTCTTTTTGAAAGTCTCGATTTCACCAGTTTTTGAAAGCTATCTGTAAGCCAGTTGGCCGAGTCAACTGATCAGGTAGTGTGGCCATGAGTAACCTTGTTTGAGAGTATTTTTTGTGTTCCAGAAACTAGTTTCGGGAAAACACGAATACTCTGGTAAGGCTAGGCAGCGTGAAAATCATTGTCTTCAACTGGTTGAGGTCAACTCCGGCGTCATATGGCTAGTGGGTCATTACAGGGAACATCGGCGTCGTACTGGGATTCCAGGCTGGCATCCGTTCCAGGATCTTCTTGCTGCATCAGGTTAGTTGAGTCTCAAAGATGGTAGTCATTTTGCGCAGTGGTAAATGGAACAGCATGAGCGCGCTTTAGTCCATTTAAGTCGAGCGGGATGGGACCGGAGGCGAAATAGAGGGAGGCATTTATAAAACTATCGGTGTACATTGCTGATAGACTATGGTTGCTAGAAGAGGCAGCGGAAAGTAAAATCATGGAACACGCAGTGTATGCACCGGATGGACCATTGGCACGGACCAGTCACCGGCCACACCAGGGTTGGACTCGGTGTTAGACGCCAACTGGGACGTAACGTGACGCAGCGTGGTGGTCGGGGCATATCAGTTCCAGCACGAGCACATGCATTGCATAGTAAAACTCCGCTTGCAGGCGGTTGTGGAGCAGCATGCTTTACACAGGAAACTGATTTCAGTGAACCTGTGCATCTAGTTTCTCTCTACCAAGTCCTACATTCTTACCTCTTTTAGCTCGGGTGAAGATAGGTAGCAAGAACATCGCTGGAGAGAACGCTATCTGCTACCGTTTAGTAAATGTGACCAAGAGAGTAACTCGGGCTACTACACTCAGGAATTCCTAGCGGCTCTGTAAAACAATGCGAAATTAAAGGGATTGGATTTCAGCGTTCGGCTACCCAACGCTTGCGCTTGAGATATGAGGGTCTAGCCAAAACAGTAATTTTTGGGACGTTTCGGAAAAATTGGGCGTATATGTAGAAGTGCCATTTTCTAGGCAGGATTTTTAAAGAAAACCATAAACTCACTGGGCCCGAAGTTTGACTACATATAAGAATCTGACTTGTCAAGGTACGATATATGGCAGACTCAAGTTTACTTAGCTGATTGACTTGTAGACAAAACTGGTTGTGTTCAGACGCGGAAATCTAACAAAGCGACTAATAAGCTACCATAGCACTTGGCTTAGTTATGACACTCTCCTGATGGAGCCTCCAGTATGTTGGCTGATTTACTAATCATTACGGCCCTTCTTCAACCAACCACCCTTTTGGAGAAGTAAGCTTGCCGTGCACGGCCACTAGGATACACCACACGTCGTAAAGGTGACTGTCATTTCACATGCTGGGTAACAGGTAAACATGATATAACATGACAGTAGGGCACGTTAACGGATGACCCACAAGGATCAGCGTGATGTTGGTACACTTTGGTCAGAGACCTGTTGCGGTGGACGAGTCTCGTCGGGCTTGCTTGGACGCACACTACTCTGTGATAGTGGGTCTGAGTGCTGTTTTACTGCACCCAAAGAATAAGCTACACACTTAAGGTGGTTGGCAGAATAAGCCTATGTTCACGGGTTTGACATCATACTCCTTCGACTGTAGTAATCCTGAACCAACCTATACACATCATTTGATTTCAGCACAACAGTCATCTTCGACTAGCAACGTAATATGAAAGTGAGGGTGTGACACATGATGAACGACAAAATTTAGATGACTCAACGGCATCGACGAACACATCCCTGCTTACGATAACCCTGTTAATATTGCAAATGTGGTGGCCTGTCTGGTTAAAACGCGAAGCATAACATTTATTCCGGTCATTCGTTTTTTCAAGAACGTTATACATCTTCAGTATAACTCATGAAAGTGAAATTGAGTCCAGTTATTCATTCTGTCAGCTGTTCAGATACCCTGCCATGCGTAAGTGCAAGGCGATTCCAATGGAGATGTTCTCTACTTGCACCATCAAGTGGTACATATTCCCTATTCACCTTACTGCCTTGCCTGCCGTCAGGAGAAACAGTTGCTTTTTACTCATATAAAACACAGTCTTGAAACACGAATACAAATTAGGTTACCTTACTCAAGGTCATTCCACTGAGGTCAAGGTTACTCTGTTCTATCTCGTGGTGAAACAAATTGACGCAAATTTTCACGTATTCAAAACAAATTTCTATTTCCTGATAACCATTTGGTTCTTACCCTCACCCACAATCCATAAATCCGAAAGCATCCACATGTGTGGCGGAATGGACTGCGTTCTAGTCTTATCAGCTGAACTGTATTGTCCTTAGCGCATTCATGTGCTGCAAGTGATCATCATCAACCTTATTTTCTATATGGTCGACTACAAAGTTGGCGTGCACCAGCACACTAGCGTACATCCTGGCTTATCAGATGTATAAAGGACACGCAATTTACAAATAAGGACGGTCGAAAATTCATCCTGAAACTGGTGCTAAGGAGTGAACATGAATAGTCCTTCCCAAATAGCCATCTTCCTGTCTACATTCAGTAACTAACTACGGAACGAAGAAGTTTCATCCAAGCCCATTGCGAGTGCTTGCACGTGTGGTCATGATACGTTAAATGAGCGTTCCTGAGAGTTTGCACTTCCCTATTTTGGGAGGTCCCACTTCCCCCTTCGTAGTTCCATAAACTAAAAATGATTACTCTTTCTTTGGGTATTTCATACCCACTGGGCACTTCGTGGTCTCTCTCTAGTTTTTTGAGGCAAACAATAGTGGGACCGGGCTGTTTACTCAGCATTAAACGCACACTTTGACGTAGATAGCTAAAACGTAAGGTAATTTTCCGAAGTTCCCCATCATCTTGTTACATCACTCTCCTTTGCTTGCTCCACACGTCCAGATGCAAATTTCACCAGAGATCAGGATAGTAAACACACTTACCTTAACTTTCACCGGAACCATCATTCGGATGCCTCAAATTTAGCATCAGCCTTTCCAGCAACAAGCATAACTTTCTTGCAAACAGCACTCTCCTAGACAGAGATCCATTCAGGAGGGCTTTCCTTCATTCGTTGCATCATCTGCAGAAACTATTGAACTTCTAGTCGACTTTAGGCTTTCCTTCATTTGTTGCATCATCCGCAGAAACTATTGAACTTCTAGTCGACTTTTGGATAACACGAAAAAGAGATAGTACGGCACTCAGCTACCGCTCCTCTCGGTTATTTATTGTAGTAACGTGAGCTTAATCAACTTGATCAGCTTTATGTGAATCGTCTCGACCTCTGAAACATTTCGTTAAAGTGAGTCCAGTCCAAAGGTCCGCAAGTATTGAATAGCATTCATTTCCCCCTAGTGGTCCGCCGAATGGGAAGGGTCCTCTCGTGTGGTCAGCGAAATTTTCTATAGGGGCAAACAAGAAGAAGAATACCTAAGACTCCGAAAACTTCTATTTGAAGCAGTCCACTGAACAAATCTTTCTATGCTTGTCGGCTGTATTTCGGCGAGAACCATCGAATGTGGTAAATCATTCAATGAGCAAGGTTTATCGGCTAAAAATTGAAGTGTTGACCCAACAAGAAGAAAATGGAAGCAGGTTGTCCAGTTTTTTAGCCTGTCTGAGGGATATACTTCATCGTTTTCTGACCCATCCATCTCGACCAGCTAAAGCTGTCTACTGAATTTAGTAGTGCTGATGTAGTACTTCAAATCTTTATAAAGACACTTCGTTTTTCTACGACTGTCTTGGAACTTTTTAAAGGTAGGAAATTTGAGTTAGATGCGGAGCTAACGAAACCACTACTAACTACTACTACTCTACTCTACTACTACTCTACTAACGAGCTCAAGTTTTTCATATAACAGGTTAAGAGCATTCAACCAGAGACGGTATTTTCTTTACCTAACAGTCCTTTCTATCTCGATGTCCTCTTTAATACGACTCTATGACTGTTCATACTAATCGCAAGAGATAAAATGCTATCCACCCTCCACTACAAAAAAGTACCCTCCTTTTCGAAACCGTAATGCATGTTAACTGTCACTCCTGAACCACGTCCGTCGAGTGGCTGTGGAGCATCTCACGGCTCACCAGTTCCAACTTTCGGGGACAAGAAATACCGTTAACTACAAGCGAACTTTGCCGATGAGTGTCAGTTGCCCATAAGTCGCTTGCCGATACGGGACACCAAATCAGTCTTTTGAGGTCTCGCATTTTATTTTGCCCGTACACAATAACTTTACATAAGTTATTTACTAAAATTGAATCATAAGAACAGTACAACCAAATTCTCACAAGGTAGTCTCCTAAGAAAAAGCAGAGCTCCTAAAAGAGAACGTCAATCTCCGGTCCTGCTATTTTTGGCTTGCAAATGATAGGTTATCCCAAGAAATAATAATCGTTGTTGTTCAGCTGTAACACCCTTTTTGGTATGTTGCTGCCTTGCCACTGGAAAGACACTGCCACGTTGAGCAAGCCTAGAGAGGTGCATTCGCGATGCCAGGATTGGGTTCGAAACATGGATCTTCCGTTCAGAAGTTCGTACCTTAATCAAGCTCAAGTAATTAGAGAGTACAAAAGTGGAAAAATGGATGTTCTATGGACCGTAGTTGAAAACGGTTTCTCTTCAGCATGATCAGTTTTCCGATGAAAGAATAAAGTCTGGATCCCCCAGAGTCCTAAACTGTGCCATTTTAACTTCAACCAGGTTAACTGCAGCTTCAAAAACGATTGATTAGCTTGAAGAGCTTGGAAACCAGTTGAGCTGTTGCTACTCAGGGTCTTCTGATCGTTTTTCACCATGTGGAAAGAAACATTGGGATGAGAGTCAAATCCGGCTTTCCAAGCATGGTACAAAAAAGACATTCATAGAGAAGCTGATATACCTTAGTTTCGGTGGAAAACATCTACTCCTTGCTAGGTAATAGAGTATTACCGAACAAGCATGCTTAATCCCAGCCGACTTGCCCAAACTGTCTGAATGTGAATCCGTTTCCCCGTCATTCGGGTTAATGTGGGGAGGAACAGATGTGCACTCTGCTTTATCATTGTTAGAGCAGTCCAGCTAATTCTCGGCCTAATAGGAAACTAGTCCCACGGCCATGTCAGCTTTCAGAATGAGGATCGGAAAGATTGGACAGACCGTCTAATTAAATGTGACCATCTGGTCCAAGGACATGGAAATATACAGTAGAAAAATGGTTAAAAATCGAGGTGAACTATTTTTGGCAAACGAGATGGTCGGCATGATTGGAAGAATCTGCATGATTACGGGTGTTCAGGCAGGCTTCGTGTAAAGTATTGGGGTAGTGTGCTAATTCCCCAATCATAAGTGACCTTTGATTTTGACATTTTGCTTGGAATTAGTTGGCGTAGAAAACGTTGTCCGTTTAAAGGCCTAAACTTGGTGCATAGTTGTAATACCTATCTCATGAACGATGTTACCTGTCACCTTCTGAAGTTTGCTGTTTATTTCCGTACACGCTAGGTTGTTGTGGATTTACGATAACAGATTTACTCCATATCTAAAATGAGCATAATAAACGTTAATATAACTGTATGTATTAACCGCTGACAGCGTGAAACTAACAATGACGCTAGTCAACACAACCCGAAAAGTTTTAAGTAGATTGTAAATAAGTGATAGTAGGTAGTAAAGTTTCTCCCACCACCCAACACACACTCACCTCGATGATCCGATCCTTTATAAACTAGATGAAGCTAGACATCGGCTGGATGTGAATAGGTCACGAGTAATTAACTAGGGATCGTTTTGGAGCAGTTTGGCAAACAATGACTTTTCCATCGATTCCAAGAGTTTTCCAGCAGGTGGTAATGGATCCTTTAAGTAGTAGGAAACTTCGAGCCGTG
Organism: Clonorchis sinensis; assembly: GCA_003604175.2. NCBI lineage: Eukaryota > Metazoa > Platyhelminthes > Trematoda > Opisthorchiida > Opisthorchiidae > Clonorchis > Clonorchis sinensis. The sequence goes on from CM030369.1 coordinate 140,425,099, forward strand.
CATGTTCATCTGCATGAACAAACGCTCGATACTCAGTTGCCACTTGTGAAGTAGGACAACCGTCCATCTCTTTATCATCCGTGTGTGAATTCCGACGCAAATGATGAACTAGATTAGCCTTAGACGTAACACGCTGAAAACTCTTCGGCAGTTCACGACCAGTTTCGTCCTTTACGGGGCTTATCAGGTAGACGCGTTCCCATAGTATCCGTCAACCTTATTTCTGTTGAAACCCAAACTGAATGGAATTCGCCGAATGCTCATACTAATTTGTTTTCAACGGGGGAGTCAAATGAATCCAACTGAATCTCTCGTTTATGATGGTCTCCTTCAACTGAATGTGCTGTGACCATATGTATCAAATAGGAGATTCACCTTACTTTGGAGAGTAGCCAAAAACAACTCAAAATCCAAATAGGTATGTGGTAATTCCCGCGATTTTTTTGCTAGTTCCATTTGTAACAATATCTCCGCAAAAGCCCGTGTTATAACGGAACCATTGTTATAATGGAGGCTGAATCTCGTCAATCACCAAGTTCTCGAAGCTAAACCAGAAGTCATCAAGGGTACTTTTGGATCATGAACCCGCCTAATCAGTGGCACGTGACTTGGATATTCCCCTATTCCTTTATCTCCTGCTGTACACGAAACCTGCATTATCGCCGAAATTTAGAGGTTGTAACATGAAACTCCAGGACACGGAAAGCGAAACCTGCATTATCGCCGAAATTCAGATGTTGTAACATGAAACTCCAGGACACGGAAAGGATGTGACCTCACGTGTTTGGACATTGCATTGTTCATACCGTAACTGTGCGGGTTGTTTGGTGCACTCAAGGCAGGTAAGATGTCAACGCAGACTGTCACACGTGATATGAGGGTGATGAGACTGAAGCAGTCTTCATATCATGTATGGGAATCCAGGGGCGGCTTCTTGCAGGTCGATGCAAAACGGACTGGTTGAGTCACCACGAATTACCTCATTAAGATGTACTTCGTTTATTACTGCGGACATGTGATGGTCCTGTAACTGTGCAATAGATGGTAATTGCAGTAGCCTAGTGGTTATACGTACCCCTGAATCCGATCATAACGCTTTTAGGGTAGGAAACTGCCACTGGATAACACATGCTAGCCCTTTTTGGGGTTGAACACGATTGTATTTGAGTAGTGCAGCAGTTCGCTTGCAGCACCATCAACTACCTACCTGCACAAAAAATTTAATTTTCTTAGGGCAAATCTCGCCCGTTGACTATAACGTTTTCAATAATATACACAGGGGGTAGTTTAGAGCCACAAACCGGGTTATCTTGTAGTGTTGCTTGTAGTCATAGGTCCCAGTTAAATTAGTGTTAGGCTCTTATGCATTCATGTGGTATACAGGACCACCATAGTTTTATAAATATCTGTCCTATAGTCAAGACTAAAGCTTTTCACAAAGGTAGGTGCAGGTACTATTTCCATCTAACGACCGCCCTGTATGCTGGTAGTTCCCCTACCTCTCTGATACTACCTAATTCAGTTGGCGCCTCCAAGGTGGTAACAAGAAAGGAGTACTTACAGGCCATTTTCTCAGGTTAAGTGGGAGAATGTGCAGAAGGTCGACTTTGTGGAGCCAGACCATACCTCTTTGTCATTAGCCCCAGCGTATTGTATATTGCACTGTTGCTTACCGATGGGGTTGTGAATAGCGTCACTTTATACATACATATATATATATATAAAGAAATAACTTACTGAAAGATATTTCAGCTGCGATTTGCAGAAAAATGTTCTGCCTGTCAGTGAGGCTGAGAAGCAAACAGCTGTTTCATTCTTATTAAGAAGCATCAGCAGCTGCGGATCCCACGAAACTCAGAGATTTTCGAACCCACGACCTCCCGGATAGAAGCAGTTTGAACTCCCAAATGAAAACCAAGATACAATATGCCTCAACTAGCCAAAGTTTCTGTGCCACTTCGGTTGACTTCCACTTTGGCAGAAAGGTCTTATACGTCGTATCATGCTGATTACTTTAGGATAACGCTGACGTGACGACCTGTAGCTACTTCTTGTAATGTTCAAGTGGTTGGATAGGTGACTCAAAGACTCTGGTGCATTGTGTTCCTGTAACGTTTAGCACGAAGACTAGTAATATGGGTGAAAATGGCCCCGAATTTCTTCTGATATGTGGAATGCAGGAGTACACACTCATGCATCACAGTCTAATCGCAGCCGCTTCGCAATGTGCTAGTCGGTGACGACAAGGCAATAGCGCACCTTGAATTGGATCCAGCAGGCGGCTGTGTACAAGCATCTAGCTTCTGATGCAGTGAAAACGGTCTGATCGATTGACAATGACATCCCATCTGACCGGATGGTTTTCAGCCAACAGCAGAGGAATGCCGTAGAGGTTGTTCCTCCTGATGCAAAAGTAAACAAAGTCTCTTCCTTCTCCGTGCTCCTGAGGCGCCAGTTGGCTCTCCCATGTTGGAAGCTTTGCAACCGGTCTCCAATTATGTTAAACAGCCCTACTGATGCCAGACCCCCGAAAGTCTCTCATTTCATCCATATTTCTAAGAAAAGTGGGCTTACAGTCTATCACTCAAGGGGTTTATGGGCCTGTGATTGGTGGACACAGAAATCCCCATAGCCAGTTAAATCACAGATATTTTCACACAATTTCTCGATCGCATTGGGGTTGACAAAGAGAATAGCTTTCGAAGTTTGGATTTTGGAGTCCGGGGGTAGGGGGCGTGAGGGTGACTTGGGGGGGACAAAACCACGTGGGCGTTCTATAAGATCGTGGTCGTTGACCGGCAATCCGTTGAGTCAGATATGTTCGCTTAGCGTGCTGTTGGTTCATCGTGAACGCGTGTGCAACAGAGTGTTTACCAAGCATTTCTAGTACGTTTGTGCTTGGTTATTTTCTAATCAGCTAGATCAGATTGATGCACCCGGAGAGTGATAACTATCGATAATAAATCCATCAACTATTTGGCAAATCTTCTCGAAGCCGACCTAGTTTCAGGTAAAATTCATACCACCGTGACTGACTGTCTTGAATGTGTTCTGATAATCCACTCTAGCCACCACTAACCCCACCATTGGCCAGGATCACCCGGTCATTTCTAGTGCAGATCCATTGATACTTATAACTATGCTTCCCATTTAGTCTTCACAAATTGATCCTTACTGAATTCGCGTTCGTTGGAATACAACATCAAAATCTACTGTCTATACTCACCTAAGATCGCAAGCAAATAATCAATCAAACCACGCAATGACTGATTCGGTTTGCTTATCTGACGACGGGTAAACAATTCTGAGTAAATCGCTGTTTTGCTATTTGTGACCTTACTAATAGGCCTTTTCCTTCAAATCCGATGGTTGGTAGTGTGTTGGCCGATTAAGTAGGATTGGCGGTACATAAACGGGGGGGGGGGGTTTGGTGTTCATCTGCAACAAGGGACTAGCAACTGAACAATATTTCGTGAAATCGAATTCTGCGTTCTCACCGCTGGGTGCAGGTCTGCACAAAATACATAACTGTAAGAAGATTTCGAAAACCAATGATAAATCATGTGCTCTGGCAAGTGTGAGTCGTTCTCGTGATACCTCTTAGGGTACACGGATAGCGGTCGTGCTCGACACTCAGTGGCTTATTTTGTTCAAACCGAATCGTTAGAAGCAAAAACCTAAGTTGACGAATAATCAACGTGGTGTGACTCCATGTAAAATTATCATAAGACCTGTCACAGACACATGGCTTTGCAGAATACTTTTGAGTTACCTGTAATTAACGTGTCTCGCCCTATTTAACGACAAAGCCCATGATTTTATGCAATTTCCTCAATCATTAGGGAGGTCCTGTGTCAAAGGTAATCCGGCAACAAATAGGCAACCAACTGAAAGAAGCATGAACAGCCTTATTCACTATCTATTCGATACAATCTGCGGAAAATATCTTGCAATGTGTCATACGCCCTCACTTCTGTCAATTATTCGACTTCATACTTTATTTATTTCGGACAGGTGAGACAAAGTAGTTAATTGGCGCTTGTCACGTATAACAGAACCTTTGTTCGATGTATTGACCATCCGTAATGTTCTTCTATGGCTTGTGTTTATTAATCGTCAATGCTCTCAAACGAACAGGAAGCGTTAGGTCACTTCTGCAGTCGACCAACACGTCGACCAAAAGTTCTTTGTGGTCATGGCAACTGTTTGTACCGTGTGACTGTGCGTCTCTGTGGTAACCTTTCACAGTATAATTTTACATCCATCTATACTACCTAGATCCATACTGAAATGACGCAAATCTTTATGTTGCATACACCTAAAAGCCGCAGATTTTGTCTGGCCCGTGGGGGCCAACGTGGGACGGATATGAGTGTAATGTATTCGCTCAATCTACAAACTCTAGTTGTTCTGGTTATCGGTTTACATACAAAACCTAATATATCATAGTGGTGTAAAAAATGGCACAAAATGATGGCCACTCCGCCGACGGATATTTAAAATCGATTTTTTTGATTAGTCATTTAATACGTGAAGGTTACTAGAGGAAATACAACGTGATTACTGTCTCCTATTGCTTTTGAGGCAAACGTTATCGGTGCCCTTTCCTTGAAGTGTGTGAACCCAAAGTCTGTCGAGGAGAAACCGCCGAGATGCAGTATAGCACAGAATGAATTTCATCGATTCAACACATTTAGAAAATCGCAGGTACCTGCGAACTTTCATATGGAGAGGTCTGAGGACCCGATCCATCTGAAACACGCACGTATACTAACAACGCGCCGATGACGTCAACTCGCCTGACAGTGATACTCTGATAAACATGACTTCAAATCTCAGGAGGGTGTGTCATTTAGGCCTGGAGTAGGCAGCACAGTTTTCTGCGCATATAAATTACGTCAATCTCAGCGAAACCATAACTACCATACACGTTATTTACGGTGTGCAAAGAAAAACGCGCGCACACCCAAACATGGGCCTTTTATTTCGACTGAGCTCATGATCAGTCACGACAAATCACCTTAATGTAAGGAACGCAGACTATCCGAGACACATCGGATTGGTATAAAGCGTGAGTTGTGTTCGTCAGAAGCTCAGTTTTCAGATTATGTTTTTCAAATATATAGTAACACCCCAGCGAATTAGCAGTCTGCTTTCATTCACCTTCAAGCACACGAAACTCCGCAAGAAAAACCGCAAGAAAAAAAGCCGATTTGGGATTTTGCTTGTCCCTTTTTAGTGGAGATCCGATTTTTTCAGAAATATAGACGATAAGACCATGTAGTATCCAGAAATATGTTTTCTCTCTTATTGAGGACTGTACTGTATAGATGTGAATAACGAAATGGACGTACACATGGAACGTGTTCAGTTACTTAAAGCCATCAAACAACAACAACAGGGCTTCAAAACGTAACCAGTTAGGAATGCGAGTTTGTTCCAAGTTGGTCCATGTCGTAGAATTTTCGACAAAAAGAATGGTCTCTTCCTTCAGGATTTCATTAGCAACTGGCCTTGCCGTAGAAACGATCTGCCAATATGCGTATATAAAACTTTGTGAAGGTGATGTCCAGTTTTGGAGGTTCTCTGTCATCACGATACTTGATCTTTCGTTTGAATTGTGAGACAAGTTGACCTGACATTCAAGCATGATGCTGTACTCACATCCCAAATTTTCCTAACCATTAGCATTATAAAGTGAAATATGGCTTAAAATTCTGTTGGCAAAACTTGCCCCTGCTCACATGATGAATTCCGTTGAATCAGTGCATAGAACAACTACTAAGCTTTCGGCAACAGCCTATATACACGTACCTAAGGGCGGCTTTTCATCGGTTGTGAGAAAGCTTGTGTTTTCCCTGCTGGTGACATTGCATGAACGCTATTCTTGGTAAAAGGTATGGTTGGGATTTAGATTAACTGGTATTCATTGTCACGGCAGGATGCAGACTCCGACAGCAGCTGAGATTGTTCAGGATAAAGTTGACTTTAAATTTAATTTAACGTCACGTGCTTCCATGTTTTCATTCAACGCTGCATGATTGGACATCTCTTCTAAGAGATTTGACGTGGCAATTGAGAGTGCACTTCATTTAAAAAAGCTGGCGATGAAATCCCCGGTAGACATAAATTAACCAACTATCTGTCTGGTTACCGCAGGTTTTTGTACTGCTGTCGACTGTTATCACGCCCATTACTTTGGAACCTACTCGGTGCAAAACTGTTACCCGAACTGGGAGTAAAGTCCAAAAAACAAACTTATCGATTGTCCTTCGAACTTTTCCGAATCATTGCAACTTAACTTCCGCAGTAGGACAAAGATCAGTAGGGACTTCTGTTAAAAACAACCCGATACGGCCACGTGACTACATTTTTATAGACCGCGTTTCTCGGTCTGTGTTGCACCACCTGATACTGGTCGTTAGCTTGGTGGTCTGTGGCAGTTGTGAACACTGGGTCGGTGAACGGCGACCGGGGAAGCCACGTGATTCCGGTCTCGAGACATCCTTTAGAACGTCACTACAAATCGGGCTATGTAAACCGAGCTGTACAAGCGTTGGGGAAAACCCAGCTGATCAGTATGCCACTACGTGGTACCCAGGTTTGATTCATTAAGTGCGGCATAGAAATTCTCCGTGATGTCGAATCACTGGATGTGGTGTGCGACGCCAGTGATCCTGGTGCGGCTTTTCGCTTGGGATAATTTCAGAATAGCTTCATTCGACACCCAGTTATGTCGCGCGAAATCCGACCCGCAGTTGTCGGGACAGTTCTGCAAGACATTGTACCTCAGTTGAAGCTCAGAGCCGACTGACCAGCTCGTCCAATAGTATGATGGGGAGTCCGATGGGACCTACTGGTCACTACCAAAAGTCTGTTAAGCCATTAAACATAATGCCGAGGATATATGCATATATATATATATGTATATATATAGGAGTCAGAACCATCAAATTTGCACTCAGCAAGTCAATTCTAAGTAATGTGACGTTGACTAGTTAGTTATTCCATGCATTCTACGGGAGGCTGGTTGATACGCTCATCTGGCATAGGTTCGGCGACCCGATGCACTCGATAGCCCGGCAAAATTGTAATAAACGGCATGCAAGCGAACAAATTATTGCAACAGTTGGCCAATGTAAGGTCGACACATATCCACGAAGCTAATTCACTCCCAACCAGTAAGGTGAAATTTCCACGAGCCGCCATAGGATCAAGCAAGAATACGGTCTATCAGAATACCATACACTAAGGGTTTCAGCGTGACTCGAAAGGTGAAACAAAGAACGTATATTTCATTGCCGGATAGTGATCCGGGAAACTGAGCAGAATGAACGCATGTTAGACGAATAACTGTAGAATAGCAGACTGTTAGGACAGGTACAGTTTCGTGGCGAAATGCTTTCGTTTGTAAACTAATTTGGTTTTAACGGGAGACTTAAATAAACCCGAACTGCACCTCGCGGCAAACACAGGCTCGGGTTATGCTACAATGCCTCTCCTTGATGGAAGGCAGGAACCCTGATAACCACTTTTTAAATTTTCTAAAACGGACGCCTGTTGGACAGAACACACTTTTAAAACCTACTTATTCTTCAAGAGCAAGTCGTTTGACACCTTCGAGCCTTTTGCTCGAGGCGCAAAAGAGCTTGGAGACCGCATGCTGGCCATCATAATAAACTATGAACTATCCGAAGTGTGTCTTTACCCTGATTTGACCACTTGTATGCCACAAGCGACCACAGTTAGGTGAGAGAAAGATTTACTCGGGTCCCATGTAAAGCGCTGTATACATTGATGTTGTTCACCGGAAAGGCAAATTTCCGGCCATTCACTGAAAGTTTGAACCAGCACTTTTTTCACTTAAGTTTTATACATTATCATATGTATTATGTACATTATACATATATATATAATACCCGGAATTTCGAAGCAATGTGAGGTTTTCATTTCATCCTGCGACCAGCGATGCCAGATTTTTTCGGCAACGCGACCGGGAATCACCCGTATCAAGAAAAGAGAGGAAAACCGGATCACTGGATCATACAGGCATGCAGTATAAGCGCTATTTCTTCGCCTGGGGTTCTTTTACGGTCAAGAATGACAAACACCGAGGCATCGGATCAAGTACATTCCGGAAAGGCCTGGTTTTGAATTTGTGTAAAACCATGGTATGAGCACCGTTAAAATCCAGTTCGCAAGCGTTTAATTTTCACCTACTAACAGTCTCATTTCGAGTGGAGACGATATTAAAGTCTTAACGCGGCGTCCAGTACACTACTAAGCCAGGATTATGCGTGGTATTGATCCGCGTGCGCACACGATATGCAATAACTGGGGCTCTACCATACATGGAACCTGTATATTGTTGGTAAATAGCACCTAATACATCATCGTTAGAAGTGCAGCTGTGGGTAGGGTGCACTCAGTGGCACAGAAACTCACATCGCAAATGAGTACGTCCCCCTACCTAACATCAGACTGCCGACATGGAAGTTGACCCAGACACTGTCATTCCTAGCCACGAAACAACTTTCGTTTCTAAGGTATTTTGGGCACCAAACCAGACTTCGCTACCATCCTAGACCGATTCCACAAGCATCAATAGGAATACATGACGAAAGCGTTACTCTACAGGAAGGTTTCGAATTGTTGTCAATTGATGGGCGGACAGTAGAAGGTTGAACGGCGTCAAACATGAGGTGAATGATAACAGCTAATTACCGGTTCATCAGATTCACATTATCCTACAGTTTTTGATACTGCCTCCGGGAGTTCCTCACAGTCTACTTAGAAGCGAGCAACGAAATACGTAAGGTTATTTCCATCGGAGCAGAAATTGGTACAGAGAACTGAACCACAAACGATTACTACTAATACTACTATGGACGAGGAATAACCAGCCAGTTTTCATAAAAAGTGAAACTGGGGGGTTGAGTTGTTCGCTCAAAAGCCAAAAAGATAGGTGTACGAAACGGAAATGCTTCCCTCGAGAGTGTAAACCAAGACTGATAGACTTATTTCCAATCACTATGAAAACAAACTTTCCAAACGTATCACAATAACGGAAGGATATAACAAAAAGCGGTCGAAAAGCCGATAAAATGACATTTGTGCTTATCAGAGGAGGATGTGTGCATGAAAACGGCGACGGTGAAGCGTGTTTTTATCACAATGATGGAAGGAGTCGTGGTTCTACGGAAGTTTTCAAATGCGGAGATCTTTTGAATGATAGATATAACACAATCTCCTACCAGTATTCATGTATTGACCAGGTATCATGCATGTAATACAATGGAACAGATGGCGATGCTTTCAACCAGTGTAGTGAATGAGGAACACGAGTGCAATGTTGTCATAAATCGATTGTGGTATGAGCACACTGTATGTACAAGTAAAGTGGAGACATCGTAATCAAGAATAGGAATTAGAGAAAAAGAGAATATAGGTCAAACGTACGCCGAAATTCAATATTTACAAGAGCGGCATGTGTTCGGTCCACGTTGAAAAGTGGAGGCAGTACAAAAACAGACTGAAGCAGGAAGATGAAGAGGCGCGAACTTTGGACAAATGGAGACAAGTAGATATGAGTCACGAAGAAACATGAGGTGCATGATTTCGACGAATTGTGCGAGAAGTCCAATCTTGAAGAGTGTATGGGGACTCGTAGACAGCTTTAGACGTTCTGTTGAATATAGGCAAGAGTTCATTTGCCTCCTCCGGCAAGCGCCTCAAATAGATGAAAGCCGAACTTCCAAAATTTTCGATTGACACGAGCTTCAAATCTCCACTGAGGTAACGTGCGTACAGACGACTAAGTGGAAGACCATGACCCCGTCCAGCCAATGGAGAAAAAGTGGCGGATTCTGGGTCATTGTCCGGCCCGCGGGAGCCATGAGGCTGGGTATGGTCAACAGCGCCGAGAACAGGCGATAAATGAGAGGCAGTGGTGAATGTATACTCGAAGGCTCGCTTAGCAACATTATCGGGCATCCCACCACCCAGGTCCGATAACTGGAAAGGCACGGTAACAGAAGAAAAGCTTTCAAGTTGAGGACAGCGAACGGAAAGCTAAGTCAGCAGTTTGTGATATCTTAATCACGTACAAAAACACTGAACTGGCGAGTGTCTGGAATACGTATAAGACCGGTCGTGTGAGACTAGCTAACTATGTGGCTCAACCAAGATTGTCATTCAACAAGGAGCAAATTGGAAAGGTGTCCTAGAGTGGACACAAAGCAGTAATTATGCAAAGATGAACTAAACTACGCTGAAGGATTAGGGGGATTTGTAAAGCCGTTTTATTTGAACTTGGTATGACGACTCTAATGGTTTCCAATTTACAGTCTCATGGGTGGTAGTTGAATATGCGTTGCTGATCAGCAGTGTTGTCAACTTGCGCACGAACAGAATGAAATTTCAGTCACCTTTCAACAAGGCAGATCAGGCCATATACCTCGGTGTGTCTGGTCTGAATCCCTCTTGGGACTCGCAACATGTGCGCTGCTACGCATTCCTCACAAGAGTACAGTGACTCTGCTTTTCGGCATTGGCTAACTCAGACTTACATGGCGCAGTACACAGACAAAAATTCGGAATCCCACCGTTTTCCAAATATATACTGAATTGCCTCTCGGAGCGTAGAACACTAATGCGCTAAGACAAACCGGACTGATGAGACAAAATTATGAAGAAGGCTGTTTTGACCTTGAAGTTTAGCAGCCATATTCCAAATGAGGAGATTCGGCTGTAATTGCAAATCGACCTAGAGTGGAAAACTGTCAAGAATCCGATGAAGCACAACGCACGCATTACCATGCCCTCTAAAGGTGCGACTGCCAGCGCAATTGATATAGCGATTGCCGTACGACGGAAAAGCCCCGAATGGGACCAATTTGGTCATCCTGAAAACTCAGACCTATTAATCGGGATAAACATCAGTACAGACAACTCAGACCGACGTCAAATATCACTTAAGCAAAAAAATCTCGATTTTTCACATCGTCAAACTGCCTAATCCAGGCACACCGATAAATTTCTTGATCACTGCAACAGACTAACCACAGAAATGGGAGTTTTACGATCCTCCCACCAAAAAAAAACAGACACCCGGTAAACCCTGATGTATCAGATGTGGGTTTGAGTATCCAGTCAACAACGGATGATGGCCTATCGTGCCCAAACACGTCTACGAAATCAACGTAAAGTCATCCATCCTGACGATTTCGTCGTCATCCCATGGGGCTGGACTTTTAAGTACACATAATTAGCCGAAAACTACAAGCTGTTTGATGATGAACTAAACTAAGAGAGGAAAGACAAGCGTCTGAACTAGGCTCATGCATCACCTTCCCCAGTCTTCTGACCATGTAATCCGCCCATTTACATCCAGCCATCCCTATCAAATTTTGACTTCTACCGCAGAAGTGAACCTGTTACCCCTTCTTGGTCCCTCAGAACAGCTCATCTATGGTACAACCTATTCACTCATGCCCTCCCAAACTCTTATAAGCCCTTCAAACATAGTCCTCATTACGTGAGGGTCTTTGATTATGGATTACCCTTCCGCTGTAAACTCCCTATGCGTGCAGTTACGAACGGCATGCACGACGAACCAGAAACGATCGGCCTACAAGAATATATGACTGCGAAAGGGGTGCACCCGATGACAACCACGTTTATAGAGCATCTAGAAGTAGTTGTTGAAGAGGCAAGTCTGATATTTAGTGACAATAAAAGACAAATTTCTGCTTTTCGTTATTACTCGCAATTCTTTCCGACTGGCGTTCGTGTCGTGAAACCCGCTTTCAGTGGATAAATGGTGCCATATGCTTAAATTATATCGAAAACGTGCTTGTCTGGCGCTGTGAATTAGTGAACCTAGCTGCCACGGAGAACACAAATTTATTCTCAGAGTGGACAAATTTTATATCTGTCCATAGGACGTCAGTCTGGGACATCTCATTAATACAGTTCTGTGGTGACAGCGTGGTTAAATCGAATAAGTAGCCCGAAAGAAATAGGTAAGTCTCCCCCCTTGCTGCGTGTGAATAGAAGGGTAACATAAAAAGCTAACTCGAACACGACCATGTAATTTCATCACACGAAAAGCACAACCAGCGTATCATTGCGGGCTTGTTTGAAAGTGAGTACTTTTACACAGTGGTAACTGTTACAACGTGCGCTTTACGTCAATACTACGTGATAGGGTGTGTCGCAATGTGGGCGATCCGATCGCACCACATGAGTCGATTACGTGATAGCAAATAAACAAAACAAGACCTGTTGAGAAAGGTAACTACGGTATCACGCTTGCAAGAGCCTTCTAACTATCTGGATTAAAAACTAGTTGGCTAATTTTCGGCGTGCACCAGTTTGACCACGTCAGTTCATTTGTGTTTATAAACAACGTCCTAGGTCCTAATGGGTTTATAGGCTGGCGGGAGGGAGGCAGAGAAAACGGTAACGCATTGCGAGCGAAAGCTCCGTGTAGCGAATGCTGCTGAAAGGGTGCCAGTATTACGATCACGGTGTACGATAGTTCCAGTTGTCAAAGTTTCGTTTGTCGACAATGTCAAATATGGGAGAACGATAGGTAATCATTGTTGTTTTATGGTAGAGAAGAGCCCACGTCAGCAGCGTTATTGTTGTCGACAGCGATGAGTGGGCTGGCGAAGCTTGGTCTATCTGTGGCGAATGAGAACAAAACGAAGTAGAAGGTTGTGCCTTGTTGAACATGCCTCCAGGGATTAAATGATTGATCGACAAGAAATAGACCCGTACGCCTACGGTTCTACATGGTTTTACTATGCGATGCGTTCTCTTCTTGTGGCGTAACCAAACAGTAAAGGTCATTTGGGAATCGCCCGGACAACATGGGAAAACTTGCCAGGTAGACCAATTGAAAGTGATAAGGAAGGAGATCAATATACAAGTTTTACTGATCTAAAATAGTAGTGTTGCCGATAGGTTGACGGCTCAGCGGGTTCCCGCAAGTACTTGGTCACGAAAGACAACCCAAAGTTTGGAGATTTAGAAAAGGCAACGGTCGAGACAATTCAAAGGTCATTAGTTCAGTTCAACATCGGAGCTTACCAGGATTTTCAGATACCATAGGGGAACACGCTAAATGAAGAATTTTGCTTTCTGGTTTCACTAAGGCAGTTTCAACGGAAAAGGTGATACGATTTACCTAGGTTAAAAGGTTAATTGGTATGTTGTCGGGACCGAAGTTGAAGAATATAAACGGACAGGCAGTATAGGAATACAGGGAGTCTTCAGTGAAAGTCATTAAACCGAAGGGTCACAAACTGGTTTAGATTTTGGAAAAGTTTGGTAACAATCGGTAGATTTATTGCTGGGCAACGTTTCGCTTTTGACGGGACAAGTGACTAGGTTACGATGACTACTCAATCGGTTCCGGGCGTTTTTTACCTGGTTTAGATTTATTCAAACTTTAAAGTGCAACGCTCTTGTTTTTTTTCAAGAATGGTGTCGCAAAAAGTCCAACGTTTAGTTATGAACTCCTTAGTGACCTTACTTGGCCGGTTGTACAGTGGAACGCCAATAATTCATAGGGTTAGAATATTAGGACAGGATTATTCCAAGCAGTACTCTACAGATGGTAAAGTTTCCAAAAGTGCAGAGGGGTGAGTCAGTCAATTACGGAGCCTTAAAAGTAATGCGTGGCGGTGAGCACGAACAGTGCACTGCAAAAGAGAAGCTGTTTGCGCGACTTGGATTTCAAAAATCACTTAGAGCAAAGCGATCAATTACCTCTGCTTCGATTGATGCGTGCACTCTAACAGAATGTACACTGTTTGCTCATGAAGACGAAGTTGAGCGTTGCGGTGGTTGGAAGGACTCACATGTGTGGCGGTACAGTTCGAGAAGAGTTTACGTTAGAGTTGTTACTGGGCTGATGTGCAAACCTAACGAAACACATGGGGTTGGATAGAATTACGCTGTCCAAACTCAGAAAAGAGCAAATGAAAAGACAGAGATGAACTCGAACCCAAGACCCCAGTGAGTGTGTTACACACAAACCTCGGAGCTACCTTTAGCTATAAAGCTTATCAGAGCAGCACGCTCTTCTCTACTTCATAAAAGATAATTTTCTCTCCCCATTGGTTCTTCATTCATGTCAGTCATTACTTTGACTTGCAGCTCTGACGAGATGTAATTCGAAAATTTGAAGCCCCGCCCATCCCCAATGTAGAAAGTTTCATCCATCACTTGTTATACTGTGGCCGGTTCCTAGGAAACCACGGCTCCATGAAAATAACAAATTGCAAATGCATACGCTCAGAGGTTGACGATGACAGTTGTGTAACCCAGGTTCTTTTCCGGTGTCAAAAAAAGCAGAAGCCTCAGCCTCGCTTGTGGTAATTTACTAAATTTGAGAACTTCGTGACAAAGTGGCACTGCCGGAACCGCTTGAATATTTCCGAGTGAAAATAAACCTCTTGGTTTACGCACACTGCTTGCGTCACACACCAGCAATCGACAACAGAACGGCCAGCCGCATGACGTTGTCTGAAAACCCCACATATTCGCGTCTACGACAGTGTCATGTGATACCAAACTTCTACGACCATTTAAGTGCAATTTCCAGAAACAGGGAGTCCGAATCGATATTATTTAGCAGCCACAAATGTGCACACTGCAAGCATTGGCAACAGAACCAGAACTTATGAAAGATATTTCTAAATAAAAATCATACGAACATACTATTACTACAGCTGGATATTAAAGACCACATTGTAGTGATCAACCGAGCAGGTGGTACAAAGCACGCGAAGTTGTACTCTTAGATTGAGAAGAAAGGTAAGCCACCAGGAACGTGACGGAAGTATACAGACGAAGTTTGCAAGTTATAGTTGGGCCTAGATGACCCGCAATGCGTTTAGCTCACAACGCTGTCAAATAAGGGGGACAAACAGTTCTAGTGATGTTCGTTTTGTCATTTTTCACCCGCATTACCTGTAGGTATAACCTTCCCCTTTTCAATCCCAATTTCTCCTGCAGTGAAACTTAACACTTACGTTGTTAGTAGCAAGAAGTATGATTGTGGGTACAACCGTCTAAATTGGATCGTGGGTGGCAGAATCATGCAAACCTATAGGGATCTCATCACGTGGGCACAGGTATTTGTCCAGCGAAACAGGGTACTACGAAGTGCCTTCAACAGCCTCACTTAGAGCAGACCAGATGACATCTTGAGTCGGTACCATCGCGCCCAGTTTAAATTTAACATCATGCCACTTTTGTGGCGACCCTGGGTGAACAAACTTTCACTCCCCATACACATCGAGAAGTCGACCCCAACTACAGATCTGTACTCCACTAAGTGATGCGCATCGAATCGTTCACTGAGCTACCTGAGTTATGAACTGTATCTCTTTATGCGGACTGGCGGTGAGTGTAGTAGGTGGCTCTTGAGTTGATTCTAATAGTGACCTAAACAGACTGCGACGTATGGTGAAACCCAGATAATCCAGTCAGCTAAGAGCAAAGCAGAGGGATGTTGCAGCAACGTTGTACGTTCAACGTATACGATCCAACATGCAGGGTCACTGCAAGATAAAGGCAGCGGTACACGAGGGTTTACTTAAAGTGGTTGTTTCAATTTGAGCGCAGATGACAGTACGGTGATTTCTTTTCATCAATAAGGAGGTCCCGATGCAGCTGGTGCTGTTTTACGGAAGAGAACATTGCTCACTGAAGATAGAAGACGACTTGCCTTGATCACTAATGTCTACACGGCAATGTATATTCATATCATGTTTAAAGTGCTGCATGATAGTTGACAAGGCGTTTGCTGACCTGTACATCAAACAGTGAACTGCTATTACGCACAATCAGAGTGGTGCCGA
Source organism: Clonorchis sinensis (assembly GCA_003604175.2). Taxonomy (NCBI): domain Eukaryota; kingdom Metazoa; phylum Platyhelminthes; class Trematoda; order Opisthorchiida; family Opisthorchiidae; genus Clonorchis; species Clonorchis sinensis. Next base: position 140,440,974 of record CM030369.1, read on the forward strand.
ATAAATGTATTCAAAACTTCAAAAAAAGTGAACAGGCGTAAGGACTCGAAAGAGAGGATTGATCGAATGGGAAATATTATTCGCAGAACAGACGCGACAGAACTAATTTCCGCGAGGTATTCAGCGATATAAGGGGTCAAGAAATTACCGAAGTTTTCAGTGAGGACAAGAATAGCTTGAATTCAAATACCATTTTGAAAGAGAGTGGAGAAAATGTTCGGTTCTTGAAAGGCATAAAAAACCATGAGAAGTAAGCGCTAGATATATGTATGCATATGTATGTCCGTCAGGACGGAGAGTTCACATTCACGAAAAAGCTAAACAGAACCTTTCCCCAAACAATGTGGCCAACACGGGAAACCAGTGACATGAGTGCTATCAAGGGAGCTGAATGTACTGTGCTGGCTTATTCATTTCTATTCTTCTTTTATCTACCTCAAAACATCGTCTTCTAGCTCCCGTTTATGGAAACCTAAATTATTTCTGAACCTGTTGTGTTTGAGTGTTCATGTAACCAGTAAACACACGCCTCACATAAGTTATGGGCAAAATGTGGTTGATGGTGTGACTCCCTCGCAAACGCGAAATTATGATTTCATGTATACTGTACACGTCACACTGAACTCAATGTGACTGTAAACCAAAGCAAACAAAACGTTTTTTCACGTTTTTTACCGATAGCCGGTAAAGGCTGTTATCCTGATACTGATACACGAAGTATTGGGAGTTGGTTGCCAGAGCAGTGAGTAAGTGATCAAATGATACTTCAAGTGGGCGAAGGAACAAGACTAGCGAGGTATCAAAATGACAACCTCATCTCCAGACCGCATTATACTGCGAGCATGAAACGGAAAGCATGTATGAAAGTTCGTGTACTCAGTGTTTAAACAAATATCGTTGTCTGGAGTCAGATAACAGATTGGATCCTTTTCTGGTTTTGAGTGGCTAACAGGTCATTCACTGTGAACTTCAAGTGTTGAATTTCTAAAACTTTGTGGAACGCTGGAAATAACGACTGATGCTACGAAGTCGGAGATATGTAACGGGGAAACAAGATTAATACAACATCCCAAAGTAGAATGTTGTTGCTAGCGTGTCTACACAGCTGAACGATGGTGACTACTCACTTTTATCGTCACATCTTCTCGGCCATGACAAATCACAATATGCAATCGAGGCAGCTCGGAATCCTGATGACGATGTTCTACCACAGCTCGCATCGAGTTCTTTAACAACTCGAACAGCACATGAAACAGATGACCGGGAATATAGCAGAAGCGGAAATTTGGGCCTCGAATATCTAGTTCTGCGCAGTTAGGTTGATCTGTAAACAGTTCTGCCGCCCCAGATGGTTTTCCATCTTTATCCACGGATATACTGAGTGATGAGAGGGGCTCTCGTTTCTTGCTTCGCGGTACTCGGTCAAAAAGTTCGATCACACATCCAGGTGCACGACCATAGACACGGTGACACAACAGTCGGGCGTAACCATAGGAACTGACGGTCAGTTGGAGTGGGCTGCACTCTGGGTCGATGCAGCCCACGTACGACTCATTTTCCCGTAAAACCGGACCATACAGTAGCACTGTAGGTAGAAGTATGGTAATTTTATGGTTAAAAAGCAATCCCATTTGAATGTATGGTTACAGGTAAATACGATAAAAAACAGTTCTCAGTAATTTGTGGTCCCTCTTATCCAATAGTCTAATCTGACTTGAAATCGACACCTATTGAGAAGTCAACCTCAAACTCATAAGAAAGATCAGTCCTGTAGATATATGTATGCATATGTATGTCCGTCAGGACGGAGAGTTCACATTCACGAAAAAGCTAAACAGAACCTTTCCCCAAACAATGTGGCCAACACGGGAAACCAGTGACATGAGTGCTATCAAGGGAGCTGAATGTACTGTGCTGGCTTATTCATTTCTATTCTTCTTTTATCTACCTCAAAACATCGTCTTCTAGCTCCCGTTTATGGAAACCTAAATTATTTCTGAACCTGTTGTGTTTGAGTGTTCATGTAACCAGTAAACACACGCCTCACATAAGTTATGGGCAAAATGTGGTTGATGGTGTGACTCCCTCGCAAACGCGAAATTATGATTTCATGTATACTGTACACGTCACACTGAACTCAATGTGACTGTAAACCAAAGCAAACAAAACGTTTTTTCACGTTTTTTACCGATAGCCGGTAAAGGCTGTTATCCTGATACTGATACACGAAGTATTGGGAGTTGGTTGCCAGAGCAGTGAGTAAGTGATCAAATGATACTTCAAGTGGGCGAAGGAACAAGACTAGCGAGGTATCAAAATGACAACCTCATCTCCAGACCGCATTATACTGCGAGCATGAAACGGAAAGCATGTATGAAAGTTCGTGTACTCAGTGTTTAAACAAATATCGTTGTCTGGAGTCAGATAACAGATTGGATCCTTTTCTGGTTTTGAGTGGCTAACAGGTCATTCACTGTGAACTTCAAGTGTTGAATTTCTAAAACTTTGTGGAACGCTGGAAATAACGACTGATGCTACGAAGTCGGAGATATGTAACGGGGAAACAAGATTAATACAACATCCCAAAGTAGAATGTTGTTGCTAGCGTGTCTACACAGCTGAACGATGGTGACTACTCACTTTTATCGTCACATCTTCTCGGCCATGACAAATCACAATATGCAATCGAGGCAGCTCGGAATCCTGATGACGATGTTCTACCACAGCTCGCATCGAGTTCTTTAACAACTCGAACAGCACATGAAACAGATGACCGGGAATATAGCAGAAGCGGAAATTTGGGCCTCGAATATCTAGTTCTGCGCAGTTAGGTTGATCTGTAAACAGTTCTGCCGCCCCAGATGGTTTTCCATCTTTATCCACGGATATACTGAGTGATGAGAGGGGCTCTCGTTTCTTGCTTCGCGGTACTCGGTCAAAAAGTTCGATCACACATCCAGGTGCACGACCATAGACACGGTGACACAACAGTCGGGCGTAACCATAGGAACTGACGGTCAGTTGGAGTGGGCTGCACTCTGGGTCGATGCAGCCCACGTACGACTCATTTTCCCGTAAAACCGGACCATACAGTAGCACTGTAGGTAGAAGTATGGTAATTTTATGGTTAAAAAGCAATCCCATTTGAATGTATGGTTACAGGTAAATACGATAAAAAACAGTTCTCAGTAATTTGTGGTCCCTCTTATCCAATAGTCTAATCTGACTTGAAATCGACACCTATTGAGAAGTCAACCTCAAACTCATAAGAAAGATCAGTCCTGATTTTTCCTAGGTACAAAGTCCCCTTTAGACAAGTATCTTGTTGTAAGACGTGTACGTTGAATGTCCCCACGTTCTGGCGAGAACAAATGTATCGGACTGCTTACATTGCAGTAAGGATTTATTCTCGAGGCAGAAGGATGCATCAAGACTTTCATTGGTGAGTTACATAATCGGTAGTTTCGGGGAAGCGGAAATAGTATTGCGTTAAAAATACAGCAGTTCCTGATGAAAGGCGCACCCATATACCTCAGGAGACTACCGTGAGAGAATTCTCTATTATATTTATGGATAGGGTCTGAATGTATACGTTACACTTAAATGAATGGTGGAACGGAATCAGACGGACACCCGAAATCAGGACTGAAAGTTATACGACCCCAACAGAAACGCACAGTTAACTTATATTACCCAAACAAGTTGAAGAGGACACATGCTGTTGTACACAAATGGACATACAGATCTTACGGCTGGGAGTACCATTATACTGTTCGAAAAGTTGTAAGCCCGCTTTCGTCAATGAGAACGGGTCAAAATGCTTGTAACATTTAAGGTGTGCGGACTGTTATCAGTCGGTGCAGAAGACCGTTGTCGTAAACCGGTTCCGCACGATAAACTGGTGAAAACAGACTATAGAATTTGTTGTAATTTATATCGAAGGAAGTGAACAGATGAAAAACGGAACCCAGCAATGGCCTTGACTCACAAATATGAAATTCACCCGTTTGCAATTGACATTGGTGTTTATGAGAGACTCAAGTGAATCTGTTGTTTAGAATATACCTCAACTGAATGCGCTGCACAAAGACTGTTTCATAATTCAGTTGGTACAGTATTCGAGGTATGGCAGTATATATCCTTTGGTACAACGCATCACATCGAGTGTTGTTTTATGGCGCTAAGCGTCCTAAAGGAGTTTTACTTTCAGCATGTTAATGATTTTCATGCATTTTTGTTTAGTCGGTCGACGTTGCCTGTCTTTGAACAAAATTATGTGAATCGTTGCTCTTAAGCGGTTTTTCTTTGGAGTTCAGTGTGACTTTGACGGTGTTGTCTGGACTTCATTGAACTCATTGTGAAAAAATAACTCATGAAACCATTGTGCTACTGACATAATTTAGTCAACCCAGAGAATTAAAGATTACAAAAGGCATTTTCATTCGGTAATATCACATGCTTCCCTCAACGACCGGATAATCTATATATACCATTCTATGGGTCATATGATGCCAACTGGACATCGCTTGCCGTTATGAAACAAACAACTTTCGGTCGGCAATGCTGCGGAACGTTCGTATCTCGGGGAGCCTCACTAGTTTTCGGCTTGTCAGCCAAACTTGGTAAGTGATTTGCAAAAATTCAAGGAGACAAAGTCAAGGAGTTGTTGAGTGGGTGTTTCCCTCTCTCGCGTCTGTATTTATACAGCTTAGTGGAGGGCAGCCTATATCTTTAACGTGACTGGCTGACGACAATTCAAGCCTCTTGCTTGCCTATTGGTCAGTTCCGAGTTCCTGTGGCGTTATGATTAGAATTCCCCTGATTAGTATGTTAAATGCCATCCTTTTCAGTAGTTACTACTTTTTGTTTTCTTTAATGACTCATCCGATACTCATGGTGCGTTGTGGTTCGGAAACTGTTTGAGTTGGTTGGCCGTTCCAACCAACTCGATTCGTACACTCCTGTTATTTTCTTGTTTGGGTTGTTGTACGGTTTCGAGTCTAGAGGTTCTAGAGTTCTTATGGCTGTATCAATTGATAAGCTGGATCAACATCACTACGTTTGTTCATGGTCTTTTTCGTGGACTACAAGGCCTCTGTAAACTCGCGTTCCGATTTTCTTGCTTGGACTAACGTCTGAAAACTGCTTCAATTGAAATGATCTCCTTCTCGATCATCATACGCAGACACCAGCGAAAACTGACCATAGCTTCTACTTTCAGTTTGGCGTTCAAACATTCTGGTAGATATGCTCCTCCCAGTTAGTCCTACAAATTGATTCCCGCAGTGACTGCATTGAAGTTTGTGCATGACACGGGTGTTCATTGCTTCCGGTTCCCTTTTAGGCTTAGAGATTGTTTCTCTAATGTATTGGTAGTTTGAATGTCACTGTTATCCCATGTCGGACTGAGTTAATTTACACTGTGGATAACTGCGCTACACCCGGCGGATGCACTCTAAGTTTGAATCATTAGTGAAGTAGGCTGCATGTCTATCTGTGGAGAACAGTATTGCGTTCAACTGATAGGCAGGTCCCATCTATCTGGATCCTGAATATTCCGGACCGTGAATATTCCGTGACTATCGTTGGATAGACCAAAGTGAATAACGGCTGGTATTAACCGCCCATATCTATGTGAGTGGAGCGGGCTACCAGATAAACTTCGCAGTGGATCTCAACTGTTCAGAACTGCCAATTTGAATTGAAAATTATGGGTTACCAGTTGGGTTTACTGTTGGCTTTAGGACTGTTCCTTCCTGTTCACACTCCGGTCTTATTCCCTCGGGTTTACATCGGATATAAAGCGTTCATCCAACTGAACGCCCTCGGTCGTTACGGGGACGCGTATGATGTACAGAATGGTAGTTCGTCAATTTCCCTGCCGTGTGATCTAAGCAGTCGAGTTATGTTCCTGGAAAAGTATTTCTCTGAGAGGGCGTGTTTGTCTCCGTTCTTCGATTCCACAGTAAGGCAATGAGTTCCAATCCTCTTGAACAGTGTTCGAATATAGCTGTCGATTGTGGTAGTTCAGAATTTCGTCCGTACTGACGGCTGTTCTGTAGTTTTCTGTTTGTAGGTATCCATTCGACGAGCTTGTGGTGAAGAGAGGAACAACAGCTTGTTTTCCCGCTGTCATTAGGAGCCGGGTATCGTTGAAGACGCTGTTAAGCGATGTATTGGTTAGTTCCTTTTGATAATAACCGTAGCCAGCCCTCGTTTTGGAGATTGAATTCCGGCGGCACGATCCATCTCACTTTCTGTATTGTAACTTTAGGGATAAATCCTGCGTTGAAGATCCCACTGGTTCCATTCAGTTAATGAAAGTACTCCCAACTGAACTCAAAGTATGCAGTCAAGCTGGGGTTGAGCAGTTCGAATGGGCTCCATTTGGTACTCCTGGGATATCCAGAAGTCTAGTGACAACTGTTTTGACAGAATCCAGATCAACCGATGTAAACGGGGAGTTTACACGCAGTCACACCATTATCTCGTCATTTTCAATTCTGATGTCTCAATTTTCCCCAAGATTGTGTGTTGTTTGCTGGAAACGGATCCGCTACTGAAGAATTCCGGCTCTCTCCATAATTCTTTGGAGCCGTTACGGGTTGTTGTTCCAGGAGTCGATAAGAGACATATCTGGAGATAGTTGTCCGAAAGTAGAGAGCAGTAGTAGCGTTGAGATGACTAGCTGCGGAGGAATACTGTCCATGCGCTGTTTCAGGGCGTAGAAGCGTGAAATGCCTCCGCATCCTCGAACATTTTCAACTATTGATTCTTTGGAGGCATTTTAGCCTCTCCAGACTTATTTGTTATGCCTCCATACAACAGTACACTGAAAATATCTCCTCGAATATCCATGAAACCTTGACAAATCAACTGCTAAGCTCGATGAACGTGCCAACAACTAACCCTCAACTGATTACTACGGCTACATTTCTCCTCACAAGTTGTTAAGACTAGATGGATCACGGTGTTCCACTCAGAAGTCCAGATGAAGGCTGAAATCAGATAGACCGTAGCAGTCTCCATTTGATCGAGCAATTTCGCTGTTTACAAGCGCTTATGTGTAAAACAGATCAACATTCCGCTATTGTTACAGCTTTCAGGAGAAACTGCACGAGCTTGGCGAGCTTCGAGGTACAGTGTATCTGAATGCTCGTACATAAGTCAACCGAAACCGACGTACAAAGTCGAGAACAACAGCAGCCACCTGGGTGTGCGCAGTCTGCGGACACAGATGCCTGAGTAGAATCGGATTCGCAGGTCACTAGGATACTTGCCATAAACCACAGTAGAAGAACCAATGAGTCACCCAGGTACGTTTCTCCCATAGCAAATAAACATCTGTTCGAGGTGTTTACTCCATTTGCCAACGAACGCTTGTCCGACTCTACTGCCATATTGCAACATGACAATGCCAATAACAATCTGACCACTAGTTTACCGCCCGACTACCCATTTCTACCTGACGGTAATGGACGCCCTATCAGGAAGCGCTGCCATGATAATCTGTCTATGGCAACTGCGATATCCCACGGAAACCTGGAAAAATTGACAGATGAGGCCAGCGCCTTGGCAGTTGACTATTTCAGTACCACCATGTTTAATCTAGCTGGTGGCTATCGACAGGCCTGTGAATCTTTGCCCACCAACTGTATTCCCTTGGATTTACACTGGCATCAGCCGCCTGCGAGTAGCACCGTATTTGGCTCCGCGAAAACAACCGACTGTTAGTTGTCTGTGCTCAGGGTCGGTGGGTTAGCTGCCATTGACCGGCAGATGGGTTTCGGACGTCAACCAATCAGTGGCCATTAAGCCAAACTGATGGACGTCCATCTCCAAAGGTGGACGTGCGATCTCCAAAGTTACTTGCATCGAGTTGGTCAATGGATAGAGGTCTGACAAATACTGTCTCCCGGCACTACAGCCTGACGGTTGGAACAACAACGACCGTTTGTTAACACTTGGACTACTCTAATGGCCTCACATCATCTGCCAACCTGCGGCCAGTTCTTTGAGGTCTCTAATCGTCCTTCTGTCTAACTAGAGGCACCCACAAATAAAAGTACCTTCATGACACGTCCGCCGTCGCGCTGTGACATCAGTCCGGTCGCCGTATTGACCATGTACAGCGGAATGGACAGTAAGAACATGCTATTGTTGACACTTCCCATCTTTCTTCATGATCTCTGAACTTCTCTCCTGTCCCGCTTAACAATAATTCTGCTGCAAATCTCAGCTGTGGGTACGTCAGTTAGGCATCCAGAGAAGTGGCACACACAGGTTGATTCGGATCATCCTCTCGCCGTTGTAGAGGCTTCTTGATTTATCCCAGAAAACTCGAGAAGCGAGCTCGTAATTTGGAAGTAGAAATGCTAAGCGAGACAAAAATTAGAGAAGTACACCGAATATTCCTGTGCAACGCTACTCAGGGGACTCCAAAGAGGACAATGACCGCCAGTGAAGCGAAGCAGAAGAATATGTGGCGACTCCGATCGCGTGTACGGGGATCATTGGTCGTTACAGCCCTTCAGGCTCAGAGTATGATTCGGCTAAACAATGTATGATGTCAGTTCAAAGTGACTTGTGCATGGATAGAGGCGCAGTGGAACGAAAAAGTTCAAGAGGCTAGTGCGGTCGGAAATGCACGAAGACTGTTTCAGTTAACCCATAAGATATGGTCCAAGAAGCCTTGTGTCCGTAGGCTAATCAAAGATAATGTCAGAAGCACGAGGTATGATGAAAAACAATCTCTAGTAACTCCGTGACGACGAACAACAAACAATTAGGCTTTTTAACCACCTTTGTTTGTGACCCTTACAGCTTACTTGTTACATAAACTTTTCTGCTGCAAGAAGCGATACTAGGTCCTAGCTATGGGTGCGAATAAAACTGAGAATAAGTGTGACAAATTACAAACTAACCACTATTATGTTGAGAAGGCAGCGTTTATGTAGTCACAGTGGTAAGAGAGTCTTCCAATGACGAAAAAGAGCTTAAAAGCAGACCATGTTCGCAGTTGAGAGAACAACTGTGAACCGCCGCGGGTTACATGTCACTTTAGAAGGGAGGTCGTCAAGAACTATACAGCTCTGAAAGGTACAACTTTATGCTACCAACCAGACGCACACATAAAACTGCAGAAAACTGATACTGGGAAAAGCATCTAATTAAATAAGACCAGATGGAGGTCCATTTCCAAGAATCACAGATCAGCAAAAAGCCTTTTTTATCCTAGCTTGAGGACAAGTTTGGACGAGCTGAACCACGTTTAGGCCCATCACTATCCCATCTATTTTCAGGAAGCCACCGAAACAGGTTAACTCTACTCTACGGTTTAGTCCGGCAATCAAAAGCAACACAACCCAAAAACCACCCGTTATGAAAAATCCGCACGCGTTCAAGAGACGTTTGCAACATTATGAACTTACCATGTTGTGTCATTAGCGTCCGAATTCCGATGCGGCTGATGTAGAAACGGTCAAGAAAGTATTGTAGCTGCGTCGCCTCCTCCAGTGAACATTCACCTGCCTTTTTCATTTCAGTTAATGCCTAGGGACTAAATAGAGGGATAAGTAACTAACACCATACCGCAGCCACTTGGGCAACTGTATTCACATTTTGCTCGATAATCAACTGGAGGTCATCCGTGAACTCTGATACCACCGATGAGCGCTTGCTATCACATTTAGCATATTTTAGTACTCTGTCAAGAGTTTCCTCGTATCTAGAACTCGGTAAATGCAGATGGTGATAATTACATCGCAGCAACCTTAAGGACAGATGGCGTTTGCAACAAACTCTCCGGAAGGAACTTGCATTCTTTGATCATGTGTGCCATCCGAATGGGTAGTTCAGTCCTCAAAAAATCAAAAGATTTTGATGCTGGCTCTGTCTTGCCTAGAATCAGGATCAGTGAGATAAAATCGAATAGACGAAACTTGCCGAAATGAACCAAGTTTTTTAGGTTTACTGGGGTCGGACGCTGACCTCCATATACCTCCAACTTGCGCCCCACTCGTCCGAGGAAATCATGGAAATTGACGAGTTTCATAGCTAAATTTCACGAGTGTTCACATCCGTCGAAGATAACATCCGGTCCTCTGGCACTGTAGGCCGAAGCGCTCAGAGACAACCAGACACAAAGCCATAAGGGGAAATGCGCGCAGGCGCTTGAGGAGAGGGTGGGGCTCCAATTGAACAAGATTCACTGGTAACTGTGAGATGACTAGAGAAGCAAGAAAATTTTGTTTGGTCGATTATTTTTCAAATAGGAACGTCAGTTATGCCATGATAGTAGGTCCTACGATTGAATGCCAGAGCATGGGAATTGACCTACACCATATTGAAATCCGGGCCCTTCATCCGCTTGGATACGCCCAGTTACACTGCTATATCAGCGAGAGCCCTAACAAAAAACGGGGTGACGTTGATGAAACTGGTTGTGAAAAAATTTCCTCGTCACCTAGTACAGTGTCTTACTTTGGTGCAATGGTGTGCGCACCCCAGCAACTCACTGGGCTATACTGTAATATGCCAGTGTACAAAGCCTCTCCCACCAGGTTATTCAGCGGATATAGGTCTGACAGTCTCCTGGTCCAACAGCTCGGGGGTTGGACCAAGTGCTCTTTGAAATTTCAACTACTGTCGTAGACTTCTGTCAACCATCGCCGCCTTGCAGTCAGGGCTTCGAGTCAAAGGCATTAGTTGAAGACCCTAACTTCCCCTCTGTCTAGGTTTGGGTACCCTGGAAGCACCTCGGTATATATACAATCACATTATACAAACAAATATGCCTTCATGCACATCGGCCGCCGCTTAGTGAACCAGCTGGGTTGCCTTATTCGTTGCATATTTTTTAATCGTTCGGCTGTAGCACTCTTTTAATGCCTAGCTGTAAATATGGATCCGCCTGGATCCTGGAAAGATGGTCCTAACCCTTCGAAGAGAGGCTTAGCTGGCCTCGTGCAACGCAGCTTGTGGAGATAGTGCACACGGGCGAATGGAATGCAAACCTTGATCGCCCGTCCGAAGAAATAAAGTACGACATATCCGTACTGAAGCGTGAGGAGGCACTAGAACCGGATGGTTTATATCCAATCCCATTCAAAGAAGGCGGAGTGGAGGAAAAGTGCCTGCAGAATGGGGGACGTTGAAAGTTATTTCTATCTTAAAAAAGGTATGCGGACGCTTTGTGAGAACCACCAGGGCACCAGCCTGGTAGCTGTGGAATTGGAGGTGCACTCAGGCCTTATGCTTCGGAGGTTGATTGAACACTGGGAGGAACAGATCCGTGAAAGCCAAGCTGGGTTCCGTTCTGCAAGAGGATGAATCGATCACATTTTCACCCTCCGACAGATTTTGGAACGACACTGTTTCCAGCAACCAACAATGGTTGTGTTCCTCGATTTGAAAACTGTCTTTGACTCTGTGGACCGCCAAGCACTATGCCATTGTCTGTGGAGCAGAAGTATCCCCCACAAATATAAAACCCTCCTTTAGGCGCTGCAAGCCAACTCCCGCAAACGTATGAAGGTTTACGGCATGCTCTCGCCTGAATTTACCACACCAAGTGGTGTCAACTTTCCTCTTTAACTCCGAGGCTGATAAGATTATGGAAGACTCAATACCAGCCTATGGTACCTTTAGGGTTGAAGTTCTCCCGGGGCATTCACTCAGAGATATCGAGTACGCAGACGATCTGATGCCGTCGTCATGCAAACAATATCAAAGAATCTAAATAATCCTGCCTCACGGTTTGGTATAGGTTTCACATCTACAAAATGTAAAGCGTTACTGCAAAACTGGGTAGGCTCGAACCCTAGCGTCATACTTGCAGATGAGCCGATTGAGGTAGTACACAAATTGGTCTACCTGGACAGCTGTACCAGTCCTGATGGTCTTGCGAAAGATGATATTTCCATCCGAATTGGGAAGGCCAAAGCAACTTTCGTGAAACTGCATCACCTGTGGCGTAGACGTGGCACCAGCTTATCCGTCGACGGTCGAGTTTGCAACGCTGCGGCGAGCCCCATTTTATTATACGAGTCAGAAACTTGGCTGACGCTCGCCAAAGAGGTAAAAATACTTATAGTGTTTGACCATCGATGTCTTCGGAGCACTGCCCGAGTCTAGTGGGAACATCGGATCAATAATGTTGAAGTACATCAAATGTTTTTCAGAAGAGATAACTTGCCCAGGATAGATAAACTGATCATACTCCACAGGTTGCGTTGGCTTGACTACGTGCTCCGTATGCCAGTCGACCGAATTCCTCGAAGGGCTCTTTACGCACAACAACGTTAGGGGGGAAACGAGCCGGGGGAGGTCAAACAATGATTTGGCAGCGAAGTACGAAAGCCATTACCAGTAAACTCAGCTGCGCTGGTCATTGTCGTCACCATGAATGGGGACCCCGAGACCGGACACATCGATGGCTAAAGTCATTGTCAGAAATGGCCCATTCGCGCCGTCAGTGGCACTCGTGCACTGTATTTTTTTCAAAACACAGCCCCCTCGCAATCCCTCCAATGAAAAGTCCACTGACAACCCTGGGTTTCATCATCATCATCATCAAAGACAGCAACATCAGTGTTGACACTGATGCTTCACTGCCGTACAACCATGAAGTTCGTCTAATTTCATATGCATATATATATATATATATTATATATTAAAAGCCCTAGAGTGAAAAGAAGAGAAAAAGAGTGGATGAGGGACCTAGTGCTGGCCTATGTCAAGCATTCTGAGGTGCCTACACCTCCAACCGCTCAATCAGACAATCTGGAAAGAAACTGACAGCATGAACGCCACTGACATCGATTAGCCGCCATTTCTTGCAACGTCTCCAGCCAAGCACAGGCGGGGTCACGGGGACCCCATCCTGGAAGGCGTACAACACCAACAACACCCAAACTCTTCGTGATCTCTTTGCCTTTCTGCCAAGTCATGCGCTGTCCACCTCGCGGTTTGCGCCATGCTGAAGGGGCACGGAGAACAACACTCGTCTCGGTAGACGGTGTTTCGGCATGCGTAGCACATGACCGAGCCATCGTAGTCGGTGGTGCTGGATGATTTCCCCAATTGATGTACCTGCAGCACAACCAAATACCCGTTTTCTAATCACCTCGTGACTAACACGCTGACGCCATCCAAAACCAGCCACGCTTCTGAGGCATCGGTGGTCGAAAACCTGGAGACGCCTCACATCATCTGTCCGTAGAGGCCATGTCTCGCACCCATACAACAATACAGCCCTTACTGTAGCCTGGTACACACCCCCTTAAGATCTAGTGAGATGCCTTTTTGACGCCACAAGTGACGCAAATTAGCAAACGTGATTCGAGCCTTTGAGATTCTTGCACTGACTTCATCAGACACACTTCCGTCAGAGCTAATACAACTACCGAGGTATGTAAAGTTTTCCACAATCTCCAGTGATTCTCCTTGAATTTTAAGGGATATGTCCGGAGACTGCACGTTCTGAAGCATGACTTTGCACTTTGAAGGTGCAAGGCGCATGCCAAAAGATGGTATGATGGTGGTCAGTCTGTTCAACAGGGCTTGTGCTTCACTTTCGTCTTCAAAGATGAGGGCGATATCATCTGCGTACTCCAGATCGACAAGGCTCTCACCAGCAACGATTTGAACACCGGGGTTTTGAAGACCTTCCAGCGTTCGCCTCATTATTTCATCAATGACGAAGTTGAACAAGAATGGAGAGAGTGGACATCCTTGTCTGACACCACTTTTGTAGGGAAGCTTTTGGAGAGCTCGCCATACACTCTCACCCGCCCAGAAGTATGTGAATATAGGGATCGGATTATGTTTACAAACTTCTGGGGCATACCCTGTTGAGCAAGTATATTTAACAGCACTGACCGATCGACAGAATCAAACGCACCCTTGAAGTCAAGGAACACCAAGATTGTGGGTCGTCTGTACATGTGGCGTTGCTCTAACACCTGACGGAGTGTGAAGATGTGGTCAATGCAGCCTCTACCCGGTCGAAATCCCGCTTGATTCTCACGAGTCAAGGTTTCGCGTGCCATCGTAAGACGACGAAGAATCAATGACGCCAGAAGCCTTGTCACAACAGGAGTCAAACTAACACCTCTGTGGTTGCTACATTCACTGCGAGTACCCTTTTTGAAAATGGGCACTACTATCGATTCACCCCAGTTGTCTGGGACGGTCTCTTTCTCCCAGATAGACCCAAATAGTCTAGACAGGCACTGGCTGAGGAGCCCACCGCCATCCTTGAAAAGAGCAGGTGGAAGGTCGTCAGGACCAGCAGCACGATGACGCTTGAGTAGAGAAATACACTCGGACACTTCTGAGACCGAAGGCGACTCCATATTTACGGTCCAGCTTTCTGTTGAAGGCCAGGATTCTGGATTGGAGGTAGCAGGTGGCCAGCTGAATTGCTGTTCAAAGTACTGTGCCCAGCGGTCCAGACGTTCTGCTTTATTGCATATCAGGGAGCCATTTTGGTCTCTGATTGTTTCGCTGACAAGAGGTTTTCGAGGACCAGTCGAACGAATCAAATGGAACAGCCTGCGCACATTTCCAGCATTCTTTGCATCTTCCATTTCTTCGGCCTTTCGGGTCCACCAAGCTTCTCGGTCTGCACGGACACTCAGTTTCACTTGGCGTCGGATGATGCGTCGGGTGGAGTTGTGGTGGCGGCCAGGGGAATCTGTCGCCGGGTCTCCAGCAAAGACACGGTCCTATCAGAGATCCAGTGTTTGAATGAGGTTGGCTGGGTTGTACCGCAAACAGACGTTCCAACCTTGAGTAGCGCTTTGGATATCTTTTCCCAGTGGCCGTTTATATCCGACACCGTACCGTCCGGCAGGCATTCGACGAGCTGGTTTTGATAGTTTCGTTTGACTTCTGGATCCACTAGCTTCTCAATGGCTAAGCGAGGTGTGCGCGTTTTGCGTACACCTGAAAAGCGCAATGAAAAGCAGCAGCGTACAAGTGCATGGTCGGAGTCCACGCTGGTGTTCCAGAAGGAGCGGCAAGCGGTGATCGACCCTCGCCACCGATAACTCACGGCGATGTGGTCTATTTGGGTTCGTCGCTGGTTTGTTGGTGGGCACCACGTTGTCAAGCGATTTCCGCTGTTCCGGAAATTCGTACTGCAAAGGAACAGTCTGTGATCGGCACACATCTGAAGTAAGCGGTCTCCGTTGTCCGTGCGTCTCGTGTCCAAACCAAGACGACCACCCAATCGGGCCTCAGCAGCGCTCAGTCTACCTACCTGGGCGTTCATATCACCAGCAACCACAACGATATCTGAGGTTTTAACCTGCTGTAGAAGGGCACCTAGAGCGTCATAGAAACTGTCCTTGGCAGATTCAGAGCTACAGTCAGTTGGGGCGTAAGCAGACACAATAAACAAGGTGCGATGGACCTCACTTCCTCTAGATTCTCTCACAGATGTTGCCAAACGAACCGCACAGAGGCGACTATCAACGGGTATCCAATCAAGCAGAGACGCTTCCGCTCGTTCGCTCAATACAATACCCACCCCAGCATATCCAGCTGCAGCGGCCTCTGCATCACCAGAGGTGCGCAGCCGGAACCTGGAAGAGAGCGAGGGGCAGTCAGTTCGATCACGGTACTTGCGTCCTGCGTCCTTGTTTCTGACAGACAACATACATCAATGCTGAGGGAATCCAGCGTACGAGCAAGAGCCACCTGTTGACCTGCTTGCTTCAGTGAACGAACATTAAAGGTGGCTAAGTAGACAGGCTTTCGGGGTTTGAAAACAGACTTCGAAGTGTTTAGGGATGTAACTGAACTCGGACGTACACAATCTGCAGCTAAGTGTGATGCAGGGCGGGCAAACCGATCAGTCCTAGAGCTGGGACCTGCGGAGAAAGTATTAAAATTGGGGCGGGGGAGGGTGGAAGACGGAAAACGTGAAAGTGTAAGAAGGGAGGCGTCAGCAGTAGCATGTTTTCGCTTACCCGCCCTGCTGTATGCAGCAAGTAAGGCGACCCGGCTGATGGCACCACGCGACGGCCGATGTGGCATGAAAGTACTGTTAGTTGTGAATGTCATGGTTGTACGAGGGCTGGGATACTGCCAGGGCGCCCACACCTAGACAGGAGGACGATTAGGGTCCTCAACCAAAGCCTTTGGCTCAAAAGCCTAACCGCAAGGCAGCGGTGTTGGGCTGGAAATGCAAGTACATTACCATTTTTACGGAACACGTCGCCACACATGTTCCAACCCCCAACCTGGAGGGCCAGGAGACTGTGTTCGTCAGACCTCTACCCATGGACCAACCTGGTATGAAAGACTCAGTGTCACGCGGGCACCCCCCAGTATAGCTCAATGGGTCGCCGAGGTACACAAACCGCCACACCACGGTAAGGTCCAGTCTCTTCGTGACGGACCCTGGGTTTACGCGTTAATTATATCAGATACCGCCACCAATGCGCACCTATCTACCCCACTTCCTCAACTCATTGGAGAACGAAACTGTGGCAGCTAGAACCATTGTACGGTAAGGACGTGGTTGTTACAGCTGATGATAGTGACGAAACTATGGTTAAGAAACCTGGTCTCCTAGATCAGAGAACAGTATACGGATGCAAATAGTTTATCATCGGTGCCTTCGCGGTACAGCACGCGTTTGCTGGTTGCGGTGTGTTCCCAATGAATTAGTGCGTGAGAAATTATCAGGTGATGGATCAGAAGTACAATAGAAACAATAGAAACTCATTAGATTGAGGTGGCTGAGGGATGTATTTCATAGGCTCGCCTACCCCCTACCGAAAAAAAGCTGTTTTACCCCGAAGTTTTGTTGGTGAAAAGCCCACGGAGGACAGGGCGATAGTTGAAAACGCGGAAGGAGGATAGCTGCCATTAGACTGAGTGGGATCCTTGCGCGTTCTAGGTCGGGTCGACGTGATCCTCTTTGCGCGCGGCTACAAACCCTTTAGTATATGGCACGTAAACGGTCACAGTGGCGAGCGTGATGTCACTTCTTAGTCGAACTGTTTAGCAAAAGTTTGTCTGTCGTTGTGGAGTTAGGTCCGCAAAGGACGTAAGGTAAATCCTACTGATGGAGTCGTTTTGACATGCTGCTCTGATGCCTTAACTGGTTGCTGTTCCAGGTATCGAAACCTTGTTGTTGCTCGTTACTCATGGGAATACAAGGTCCTACCCTTTCTTTCCAGTATTTTCTGGGCATTCCTTCTCACTAGTATTCAACAGGATTTGTTGCTGGGGTACTGCTGTCTATGACGATGATGTAAAAGAATGTTTCAAATCTGCCACAATCGTGATACTTTACATGCTAGGGTGACGCGTCCCTAGTCGTCCTGTTATCGAAGCATAAAGCGAATGAAGTAGAACCTCTGTCAATTCAAGAACCACATCGGGCGCTGGGACAGACATGTCTTTAAAGACGTGTAGCCTACACGGTTGCCGAGTGAAAGGGCGACAATCACGACAGCGGTCACGGTGTAAAAATTGGTATACATGCTGATAACGGCAATAGATTCAATGTATGCTGGTTGCTATTTATTTGCCTCAAGTACGAACGTGAAATCTGCGTTACCTGGTGCCTTCCGAACTGCAGCCAATCTAGTACTAAATAGCAACTGGCTGTAGATGACGATCTTGTTTTGAGACCGTCACTATTTTGGAACGTGCGCGGTGTCAGCTCACGCTCTGGTTCGTGCCCGAGCTGCGGATAGTTTCCCAGTTAATGATGGGACTACTGATGACTATGGCATTCAATGTCTGAAGATCCTGTCGTCACGGAAGTCCGTTAGTAGCAGCTGTCTAGAGAGCTTGCGAACGCAGAACAAACCGGTCAGCTAAAGGAGGGCTGATCCGAAAAACTATGAATTCGGCGGTTGTGTGCGTCCCAAAACGAGGCTACGACCCAGTTAACGTTAGACGTCACAGCGATCTATGTCCGTGATTGAGGCGAAGTTGGTCCCACCGGGACAACAGTACGATTCAGTGAGACCTCTGAAACCACGACCGACTCGCAGCCTCATGACTTACCGGAAAATTGATGGCTAGGGAAAGTCCAAGAAATAGGAAAGGCCATTGGAAGTATTCGAATTCTTCACACTTATCCACAATGGTGGACCAAGAACGCCATCGAACAATGAGGTCATCGCAGAACGAGACAATGCAAAAGTTCGTTCCAATTCCCGACATCTGCTTCGGTGAGTGAATAATAATAAGAATCGTTTGGCTGTAGCCCATTTTCGGTGCCTAGCTGCCATGCCACCCGAAGGGAGCACGAGGGCTGGGACACTACCAGGTTGCCCAAGCCTAGACAGGGGAAGTCGAGGCTGGGGTCGGGTTCGAAACACGGACTTTGCGGTCTTTAAATTCGCGCTCTAACCACTGAACTACATCGGTTCGGTGAGTGGCACACATCGATGAACAACTTAGCTAGCCTGAGGTACCCATCATAATGATCAACACACCAACAGTTTCATAAGTGGATACGAAATGCTTGGCCTCAGCATAAGACGAAGCCAAAAAGGAAATCAAACTTTTGAAGTGAAACAAGGCATCCGGTTCTGACTGTCCTTCCCTGCCTTCTTTACGGATGGGGATAAAAACTAATTTGACAAATTCACGCGGAGCATTTGGACGACGAAAGAAGTGGTAGATATCTGATGTCCCATCCTGAGAAATGGGGTTAGATCCGAAGATGAAAACAATGGAAGTATCACAATGGTCACAATCAATTCTAAGGCGCTAAAGGTTATCATCCTTTTCAGGCTTACTTACACTAACGAGAAGCAGAGTCGTGAAAACGAAGCAGATTTTCGTCCGGGTCTGGATACACTGGCCAGTAGTTATCTTAGGACAATTTCTCGAACTTCTCGCAACACATATAGAAGGCCAACATTTTTTGTCTTTCTGTATCTAAAAGCAGTGTCCGCTGTGTGCTGAACGGCTTCGTCACACTCCTGCAATCCTTGTACTCTGACATTTGTTGGTGCGTGAAACTCTAAGGAAAGTATTCTACTGAGTTCGGCAAAAGTGGTGTCCATCAGGGTTGCCCTTTGTCACCTTCTTTCTGCGAATTCCTAATCGAATTAATCATTGAAGAGGCGTTCGCTACATTTTTCACCTCTGGAGATCTTGAGGCCTTGGAGTATGCGGACGATATGGCGCTACTTGGTTCAGGTTCCATCCTGGTACAAAATAGATCAAATGATCTAAATAACGTTACCATGCTTTTTGGTATGCGCTTTGCACCTCCAAAGTGTAGCGTCAATAAAAGACTGAGCGAGTGCACAACCAATGTCGGCCATGGCATCAGAATAAAAATCCCCATCCTGGTGGTTGTATCAAGCCAGATAACTGCATTGATAACGAAGCGAATGTCCTGCTTTCATTCGGCGTGGGCATCTCTTGGGTTGACGTGACAGTAACCTATTGAGGAGACCCAGGGTTTGCACCGCGGTAGTAAGGGCAGAGCTCTTTCACATCTAGTAAAAATAATTATCTTTTATCATATCCGTAAGCGCTATTTCAAACAACACAGGAATGTACCGCCTAGAAACATCTCATTTTGTCTGGCGGTTTCGTTCGGTGTACATGCAACACACCATTTGAAACCACGTGACCAATCCTACCTAATGGTGTTCGATTCTGCTACACAGTGTAAATACGATATCCAAGGTCCGGTTTGCTCAGCTATTTCTCCAACATGTGGATCTGGTACATACTTGAAAGGATGAATGCTAGTGTTTTTGCGCCAAAGGTTCTGCCTGAGGCGACTTCGTTCTCCCAGCCACCTATGGTGAGGAGTTTAGGGCCCTCTGTGATGTTCAGACGGATGAACGGGAACATACGTTCCTACAACATTGCCGGTGGGCTATGATCGCTACCGTGGGGTATCAGTAATCTGCGTCTATCGATACAGAATACTATCAATCATGTGTCCCTTAGATTTATCACTATCCTGATAACCTGTATACTCAATAATCCTATGGGTGGACTTCGTCTGGTCATAGCACTGACAATCTCGCCCAGGACGGGTAAATGAGTGTTGACTTCTTCGGTCCAGCCATTAGAATCTGTCAAGATAACGCGCACCGTTTGAAGGTTCTCCGGTTCGCACGGCTGAGATGAAAGTAGTGGTCTAAGAACTGGAAAGGCGTCATGAAGCATCCCTAAGCTTCTTGGTGCGTTAAAGGCATGAAGTTCAAAACTGCATCTTGGTTCGTGGCCCGATTTTCAAGCTGATAAGGTTCAACAACTTTGGCTGGCGTCAGTTCCAACGTTGGATGCATCATGCTGCCAGCCAATACTGTCAGCGAAATGCTGCCAGCAAATACTGACATGTTTAGTTTTTCCGGGCTACAACCCGTGCCCAGTGTGTTGCCTAATTATCCCACTGCCACATAATATGGAACGGCTCTTGAGCTGGACACCAACCCCCAATGCCTCATTCATCAGTGTGTAAATTTACACGCGGTATTTCTGAGCCAACAACTCCGTTGTCCGTCTTTTCCTTTTTTGCGTTTGACTGATTAGCAACATTCGACTTTCTACTCGACAGTTTCTGTACTGCAACCTGAAGGTTACTCTGCTGAGATACATCGATAGCGAAACACATATTGACTGTTTTGAGCAAATGTGAATCGCAGTCACTTCCCGTATTTTCCAGTCCATTTCCACGAGTTTCACGGCTGGTTGTGGTTCAAAGCCTTGTCTGTGAGCTATCCTGTATCAATATCCCACAATAATTAAAATTTTGGCGAGTTAAGTGCAACGTGTCGTGCCTTGTCCCACAATATGCAGTGGTGTCGACATTCACCACCACTAATTCATTTGAACCCATACCGGGCCAAACTAAGAAAAAAATCCACGGAACTGATTGGTTTGAAAATTGTCATGTGATGAGGCCCCTCAGTATTCGCACAATGGGATTGATTTCTCGAAATCTACGTCATTTTCAGGGTTGCCACTTCATAGTGTAAAACGTCTATGTATAATGTACAGGTACGTGTATTATGAAAATGATGTACTTCGGTGGTTTGCTTAAGTTAGTGAATCTTCAAGGTCGATAAACACCACCGACTGCGAGTGCGTTGCCTAATGTAATAAGAAGTTCCGAATTGCGGGAAAATGTGTCTCGCTTACAATGGACGGGACCTTCAGACGGCTTTACAGCTGAAATAATTCCCTGAACTTATTAGAATCTAATTGGCCCTTGTGGATCCTAAATATACCCAGGTGCCATTCCTGTAAACAGTTTTTGCCTTATAACTGCTGTTACCAGTAAAAGTTGCGTAGGCCGCTTTTATTATTGGCGAAAAATCGTGCACGTTTGTTGGTAAACAACAGAGCATTCCGCTATAGCTTGCGAATTATGCTAGGAAGACCATGTCGTTGATCAGCTAGCCACATGAATCCTGCGTCGATCATAGCGGGCCGTTGAACGAACCTAGCTGATGCACACTACTTACATGCGGCTGGGGCTCCACAATGCCTAATCAACTAACCTACGTCTACGATAGCAGGAAAAAGGTCCAAAACAGATGACATAAAAAGTTGAGTTGTATTGGTCGTTATGATGAGAACTTATTCCTGCCGGAAGGCGCATGAACTTCTTCTTGGGGAGTGTTCATCTGGCCATTGAC
This sequence comes from Clonorchis sinensis, assembly GCA_003604175.2. NCBI lineage: Eukaryota > Metazoa > Platyhelminthes > Trematoda > Opisthorchiida > Opisthorchiidae > Clonorchis > Clonorchis sinensis. The sequence continues at coordinate 140,462,618 of CM030369.1, forward strand.
TTCCTCAGATGAGAGGAAGATATAAGGTGGGTTATCGAAATATCACCATGAGGCAGGCGGCTGACAAACTGGAAGGAATACTTACCCCAAAATGGGGGCACTTCAGAGGCTATAATGTCATGGAGGCTTGTTTACACAATGTCATCTTCAGCGGGTATTTCGCATGTGTACTTTCTGCATACCTCTAGAAATACGAGGCTTACATGAAATGCACGGTGTCTCATTAACATACGGACTGTCTGGAGTTGGGGGGTCACATGAAATCAATTTCTTCCCTCTAATCTAGATGGCGCTCTACAGCGTTAGTCGTAGTAGTCAGACATTTACTCACGGCTGTCGAGTAGTTCCTCCTTGGACCGGAAAACATGGACACACACAGACTTCCGGGACTCATTGTGCTGGGATTCTGTGCTTCGGTCCAGGCCAACAGCAGAAGAGGCCTTCTTTGCGGACCGGATAGCAAGCACACCTTTGCGTTTTCTTGACGGGCCGGGGGCTAAGAACCAAAAGTAATTTATCTTTCTTCGGACACAACTTTGGGGCAAGCCTGAAGAGCATCACCTTACAGCGGGCAAGGTTCACCATCACAACAGTCGGCGTGATATGATACGCGGTCCGTTGCACAACAGCGGTCACTGGTAGTAGTCGGCTGGTCACAGAGCACACAAAAGCCAAAGTCTGTGTCCGTAGACCGCTATCTGGGTTGAAGTGCAGCATCATGGACCATCGACAGCAGGCCGTCAGTTGCAGACTTTGAGTTTTGACACAGGAGGATTCGCTTCTGAAGAATCGCTTGCCTAAAGATGGCTGTGGCCGTTCCGGGTTCCAGCCCCTGAAGCTTACCCCCACTCGTTTCAGTTGTTTACAAATGTCTCAGAAAGTGAGAACATGCATACGTGATCATTCGACAGACCACGTGCAGAACGTAGACACCACCCTTCAGAATTTGCCGTCTGTCAGTGTTACGATTTGAGTATCTCAGTCTCCCGCACGAGCCACTCGGCGTGCCGGGACTTCTTTTGTATGGCATACTTCAGTGTGTCAGCGTGGTGCACCCGGTCTTTAGGGCGGCCGCTCGCATTCTCCAGACGATTGTTGGTCACATTGTCAAAGTGAACCACTCCGGATTGTGAGTGTATGGCACATTTTCGGGTGATGTACAACCAGCGGGCAGTAAAATAAGAGGCGAATCGTGGGGCCGCGCGGCGCAGATTTGCACATCCTGCCGAATTCTCTGTGCTTGTAATACGATAAACAAAAACTTACTGTACGTCGTTGTACAGGCGAGCCATGCGTTGAAATTTCTGCCGGATGTTTGCAGAATATATCTATGACCAAAAATACGTGGATAATAAATGATACATGGAGCTTTCTGGTAGTTTTGCTCATATGAAAGTTGCAAAGCATTACGTCGCAGCCGAACACGACTCTTGTCGTCCGCATTTGCGCCGCCAACTTGTCCATAAAGAAAGTTTTAAATGAATAATACTTCGCATTATTTCCTTGAATACGTCGAAAAGTTTACGCATAGGAGCAGACTGTCCGCTCTCCACAAACACATATATAATCGCAAGCCCGGTACCCATGTCGTGTTATCTACAGGCCGAAAATTAGTTGCTTTAAAAAACGTACCCAAACGGTTAGTTTTGTGCGTTACGCCTACATTCACTACATCAAGAATGTCGGAACAGCGCTATCTGCTGACATTGGGCGAAGCATATGCGGCTATGGTGACAAAGAAGAACGCGTCCGGTCTCCCGAAAGTATTCAAGGACTGAAGGCGTATCATCTGCCAGAACAAAACCCAACAACTCGACACCTAGTCAACAGAGTCGCTCGACATTTCTGGCCGGGGCTGTATATATCCTGAGTGGCAAGGATCTTGCCGAAATCATCGGCCACAAACTGCCGCACCCCCCCACGGCGGCGTTCCCTACAGCAGCAGGGTCCTGCAGGTGCCCAACTTGTCTTTGGCTAGCCGTCGATTAACCGGAAACCGATCGTACACAAACTTAGACAACTTGTGGTCGTGTTCAAGAATATAATAGGTGAGTGCGAGGTGCTTACTTTACCTCCGTAGGGAAAACCGACCCTGACAACTGGTGCATTGCGTACTGTTTTCACTAGAAAACACGCTCAGCTTATTAGCTCCACTGGATTCCCCGATTTTCTATTGGTCTTGAGGTCGCCTACTGCATTTGTAATACGCCTATTCGTAAAGCAAAGCAGTGTTGGTGCTTCGATTTCTAGATGAACGCACAAATACCACATAGTTTTCCTTTATGTATTTTGTAGGATGAAAAGGGTACAGCCTCAAATTTCTCAACAAACGCGTGTGAGGTCATTTCCGAAGCCGGAGCACAGCAAGCTCAAAGCCATATGCGCGCGAGAAAATTCGAAAGAAGATTACTTAAAGCAAATCCCAAAAATGATAGTAGCTGAGGATGATTTTTGGTCTAACGACATAGGCAAAGATATGCAACATTTTAACGTAAACGGTTTTCTTTCCCTCACAAGGTTTCTGCAGAAAAATGCATCGTACGTCCAAGGCGCGGCTGTGACGAGGTCCCAGGCCCAGGCAGAAGGGTTGTTGTGTTTGTCCAAGCTATTTGGCTCGGGAACATTTTGTGTTTCAGCGGCTTTATTCCTCCCGTGGGGCGCAAGAGAACAGAACGGCAGTGTTGCTCTTTGTGGACTCAACTTCGAGAGTTAGTTTTGGCGGCACGAGGACTCATAAAACTAGTCAAAAGTGTTTTGAATTGAATTTTACGTGCAGCAAGGACGACCGTGAGAGGAAGTTACTCCACTAACCATCTAGCCGGAATATGGGAGTCTGTTGTCAAATGAGTATGCTTACCCAAAACGTGAAAAGCTACCTGACGCTATGTTTATATGGATGATGGTTAAATATCATCCCAAAAACCTTCATCAGACGAGGTGATACTGCGCGCCAGGCCCTTCAATGGCAGCAACTGTTGAGGAGAAAGAGAACGGAAGACTTGCGGCGTGCTTTGACGTCCTCACAAATGAGGCTTGCAAACATCACTGCGCCACTACGCATACAAAATTTGTAAGGACCGTGGGGTGGGTTATGAGTAGTCAATTTGGGGGATTATTCATGGAGCGGTCCGACGCAAGTTCCATAAAATATACAGAGGTCTGTGCCCTTAATAGCAGGAAGGCGCACTCAATCAGAAGAACGTTCAAGAATGCCGTTAGACTGTTCCCTTGCGTTGTGAGAAATAATTGGCTGAATAGCCCCGTGCACATAGACCCAGTGTGCCACCCACTTGGTCTCGTAATATATTACGACCTATTCTCGCCTTGCACAAAGGAAGAGTTTTCTGGACCCTATCGGCGTGGCATACAGACACATCTTTCACCATTCAGAGCAAGTTGCCAGACCAGCGTATGCTCTTTTGCTGCCTCGACACCCGTTTCAGCTGCGCTGGCGCACTCACTTCACGGCTTCCAGCCACCACAAGTAGAACGGATTAGCGAGACAACAGACCAACAAATTCGTCGAGTTTGTTTGTTAAGGCGGCAGCACTGAGGTGTATCTTGGAGGAAAAAATGGAGACCGGGATATAAGTACAGGTTGACCCCAACTTCTCTCGGCGTTAGGGAAAAAAATGGAGACCGGGATATAAGTGCTGGTTGACCCCAACTTCTCTCGGCGTTAGGGGATGAGTTAGTGCTAACGCACACCCATTTGGAGTCTACCCCTAAAAAGCTAAGAACAAAACATTTTACCGTGAACAAATGTAGTACGTGCAACGCAAGTACGGGTTTACACACTCCTCTCGCTAGACGGACAGAAAACGTATGATGAAATATATTAGGGATCGTTTGTAGCGTCCCATCTGCTGCTCAGTATTCGTAAAATAGAGTTAAACTCTCGAAGACTACAAGGTTTTTAAGATTGCCACTTTAGAGAGAAGAATGTTTGTCTAATGAATTGTTGTGCAAATGTTTGTACGGATGATTTGTTCAAGTGAGCGAATACTTAAGGACATAAATCGCCACCGACTAGGAAAAACGATGCCTAATGTAATAAGTGTATCGTCCACTACGTTGGCATTTGAAATCCCCACGTTTATTCTGCCCCTATTTGTAACCCCCGCACCACTTTTGGGTTCAGTGCGTGTATATGAACTAGCGTCTGTTTGTCATTACCGCTTCACTCATTTGGCCTTGAGGTCATCCAGCCACTTGTGGCCGACTCTATGCATGGGTGACTGTCTCACGTGAGAGCCTGTTTGCTCCTTTGGTTCGTACTTTTGTTTCGGACGGGTACCTACTGTCGAGGTTTGTATAATTTATGAATTTATTTCTTGCATTATTAGTGCCATATAGAAAAAGCTCCGACTTTGTTCTGCCTTGCCGGAGGTTGTGGTACTACGCGTCACTCCAATATACCGTTTGCCCGTTAAAATAAGATATCGAAAATGGTGGTAAAAAGTAAAATCGCTCATAATGGACAGCTGAAATGGGCAGCTGAAATTAATCATTGGGCTTTCTAGAGCCTACATTATGCTTGTGGAAGCAAACCATACTGAATTGTCAATCCTCTTAATAACGTTCGCTATTTTTATCTTGATTGACTGGACGAATACTGATAGTGTTTTTCGGGACCTAGACTCCAAGATATCACTGTGCGAGACATTTAATCTTTTTGGATAACTCATGCGGGGATTGAAGGGCCTAAGTGTTACAGAGGTTGATGACGTATGCCTGTGGGTAAAGTTTGGTGGTAAACTGCAGCAGAATTCCCTGCTGCAACTGGTAAAACATGCCACGGCAGTCGTGTTTTTGAGCATAACGGACACGTGAATGAACCTAGCTGACGCACACGACTAACGTGCGCGTAGGGTTCCACGATGCCTAATCAACTAGCCGCATTTATAGTACGCTCACTCGTAATTCAAAATGGTGTTGGCGCTGCGATTGCTGGCTATACGCGCAAAAACAGCATAATTATCCGTTGAGTATTCCTTTAATACCTTCACAAATGCCATGTAGGATGAAAAGCGGTCAACCCCCAAATTATGAACGAACATAGCTGAAGCAACTTCTAAAGCCATTGCACAGCGAATTCGAACCCGAGCGCGCTCCAGTAATTAAGAACGGATAATAATTAAACAACTTGCGAAACTCTGAATGTAGATTATGATAATTTTCTTTTAGCATGCGTAATACGGAATGTAGCATTTTTGCGTGAAAAGTTTTATTTCACTTGCCAAGTTTTTATAGAAAGGAGCATTTTGCGGCCAAGGGTCACCCTCTTATCTTTTGTGAAACCCAAGTCTTTCTCAATAGCACAGGCTTGGGAAAAGTGTGGGTAATGGTCTCGCTAGGTTCCTTTTCTAAGAGCTGGACATATGTTTGTAAGTGAAAGCGATGACCTTCCCCGCTATGGTTTGCGGAGGGTCGGACAACGTAGGCAATATTGTGGATTGGTGCAGAAGATTTTTATTTATCGGATTAGAGTGACATTATTAAGGGCTACAGAAAATGTTCGCTTTAAGGTCGATGTGCATAACGTTTGCGGAAAATCCAGATGCATGGAACCGGTTTCGATGGAAATTTTTGTACAGCTTCAAATACTTAGGGTTGTGGATAAGTTTCGTATTGCCGGGAAATTACATTCTTTACGTCAATTTACCTTTAGGTATGCTGCGTAAAGCGTGCACCTGCAATGAACAACCGTGATACATCTACAGAGATGCCCTCTATCTAAACGCTTTTAAAGCTTCCGACGAACGGTGAGCTGTCCGAATTTTCCAAACCACAGAATGCTGAGATGTGTCGATAAAGGTGCTGTGCTTCACAAGGAAAACTTAAGCGGGTTGGGAATTTTGTGCAGCTGCTGTTTGTCCTGATCCAGTCTTTGTTTGAGTCTAGAGTGACCCGAATTTAATATAGCTATGGTGCCCTAATTCCACAGTCTCTCGCACGGTGGCGAACTGGTTAACGCATTGATAGAGGCATGTCCGCAATCCACAGACTCTAAGTACTCACCTTTTTTGGCTGGGCTTCTTGAGCATAAAAATAACAGCTGCGATGGGACCCTGAACTGTTTGGGTAACCCGGGAGTAGAAAATAATGGCCAACGCAGAAAGGCGTCGTCGCCGAAATCAGTTTTGCATCACCAAATGGCGTTAATTATTTTCATTTTTTTATTTCTTCTGTAGAATTTTTGCTGATTATCTTCCTTGAGGAGCTGACAAATGGTTTTGGATAAGTGCGAAACGTTCAGATTGCTATCAAGAATGTACCTCAGTAAAATATTATTCAGAGCTTTTTTGATGGTCTGGCGCTTTCTGGATTGCTCACGCCCTGAAAGCTTCCAGCTAGAGGAGCTCCAGTTCCTACTTTGTAAGGGGGTTAGTACTCTACAGGTAAAAAGCTGGCAGGTTCATTAAAAAGAAACCCAATGTGTGACTGCAAAAGTTCTTGCAGGGAATGGAACAATGTCCTGCAGGTGTGTTAGCGTAGGCAAGGCGGGATAGGAGAATAAGTTGAGTACACCGAAACCGGAGTTTGATTGGTGGCCTTGGCAAGTAACATAAGCCGGGTCTTGCTGGCTTTAGACGTGCAAACTTAGCTTAACAATGTTTCCTATGGAGCGAATCTACTAGTTCAGTATGCCTGATCAAATGCTTTCAAATGCATGTTCAAATGCTTTCAGACGGGTTTTATAGGCTTTATCCATCTATGGGCTTAGTTGTCTGTCCCCTCATACGGTTCATATATTCCTTTCAGGTTCACTCATAGGTCTTTCTATCTACTTTGCCGGTGTTTTCATTAGGTCTTTCATCTGGTGGAAGCCAAAACGTGCTAGACACTGGCCCCCTGTAACTGCTCAATTGTCCTTTGGCACTGCCACAGCACCACCATACGTGTACTGTCGGTCAGCCATAAACAATGGTGTTCGATGCATACTTATCTAATAATACGCCTACGGCGTTGATTAATTTTAGTCAAATGGGCCTACCGTTCCGCCCAAAAAAGCTAGCGTCCTACAATGTTTGACGGCTGTTCCATTCCCAGTAGTTATTGAGGCAGATCGGCTAAGTCCCCCGATCCAGACAAACTAGAGGGGCTGCAAATGCTTTCAACGCCACTGACATGCACAACCTGCACAAAACCCCCAAATTTAAAATCCTTTTCCCGAGAGGAGCCAGCATGCCACAACGTGTTCTGACAGATATAGATTCTTCATTAAACCAGTGCACTCAAAAAACAGCTCCGGAGAAAATGTTTCGCAAATCGAAAGTTTGCGACCCAGGAGGGCCTTGCAATGGCAACAGTTTTAGTAAATGGGACAAGCTGTCTCCTCAGTAAAAAATTACTGTACAACTGGTAAACGTCCTGTCTTCGAATTTGACGTCATTTTCTCGTTACCGACTAAAAGTTTACTGTCTACCAGAACAAAATTATGGAAGATGTGGCCATCGGTTGATTAAACTCGACCCGTCTTTTTTTGAATGGCAGCTACGGCAGAAGCTTTTTCACCGCACGGTTGGTCCAAAAGTTGCCTATTTTTGGGCAGATGGTCCAGGCATGGTCGAGAATCATTGTAAAGCAGGATGTATGCATAGTTAGGCCAGAGCAGGAGTTTTACTGAGGAACGAAGTGACAAATTTCCAAGCAAGGGGATGAAGACATTACGTGCAAAAGTGCATCCCCTGAGACAGGACAAGTAGTTCTGATGGTGCTTAAATGTATCACAAAATTTTTTATCGCAGTGGGAGAGGTCAGGTTCTTTCATTTCATCCGTTCCTTTACAATTTTGGTAAGAGCGTACAACTTATGTAAGAATTTGTGCCGTTTAAGGAGGACTAGGCAGCACTTTGACGTCAATATGCCGAGTTGTATAAAACTCTAAGCATTACGAGTGCCTTCACATCCAGGATACTAGTTGGGTGGGCTTTACAAGACGGTTACCTGGGAAATCCCCGCCGAGGTTTTTCAAGTCAGATTCAAGGGATATTTTAGCCTTTCGTAAGCGCAGGCTGGTTGTATGGACCGTTTATCCGTTTGACAAAAAAGCTTACATTGCACGGTCCGCTCTGTCAGCCTCAAACAATGAACACAAAATTCGTCCGGACAGGCTGCCTGGCTGCCTGGGGTGCAACCGTTTCACCGTTGTATCCAAAAGGAGTTCTTGAAAGGCAATGGCCATGTTTTTAACTTGGTCTACAAAATAACTTCGAGAGTATCTTCCGTTGTGTTGGGAGGAAAGGAACAAGATATTCGAATATGTATTACCACTGCAGTGAGACTGAAAGGTGAAATAAACGTATGTTGAGTGAGGTGCTATTTCTTGTGCAACACCTCGTGTATCTAGGTGATTATCACCAGGGCTGGTAAATGCTGGTGCACTTCCCGAAGGACGCGCGGCCCTCGGGCAAAACCCAAGACGGCCATGTGAGTCATGTCTTATCATCTCGATCACAACCATGAGATCACTAATTTTTTGTACCACGGTCTGCCTGAAAATTTACATTAACTGACCGAGATCCTGGAGCAATCTCCCAAGTGCTCCTAGACGGTTGACAACCCTGCTGGTTAGTTCATATACACATGCCACTAGGGTTCAAGACTTCCTTTCATGCGTTCGTTCTCGATTTTCAGGGGCCAGTCCGTTCCATGCAGTAAAAACGCTCTTCATACATGTTTTCAGTTCACTTGTTCTTAAGCAACAGCTATAGCTTTTTATGCCTTGAAAAATGACTTTACCGGGCGGTGGATAAACTTCAGGTGCTTAAACCCCGAAAAGCCACAAGCGGCACTAAGCAGTGAAACGATCAAGGGCATATCCTGCTGTGCTGTTGTTCAACATATGTGGCTGAGAATATGGAGTTTGCGGTCGACGATAGTGAGTCTCAACAGATGACGGCCTCAGGACACCTAAGTTTGTTTTCGGGGGATTTGTGACCAAGCGAAATGTCGCTTATCCTATCGCGTCGACTGTTTTAATAAGGAACCTAGCTCTCAGTGGGCCGCAGGTTTCCAAGCTTGTCCTCAAATAGGACACGCATATGGCTACTTGCTGTGTTGGTTGGTCTTCACTCTCCAGGTGTGCAGCTGTAATTGTCAAACGGTCTGCAAGGAAGCCATACTATGATGGTGAATTGGGCCCTGGCACGGGAGCTCTAAACAACACTTAGCTTAGAGGCGCAGATCCAAAAGCAGAGTTCATTGTATATAATATTACTGACAATATATATTATGTATTATATATGTTATATATATTACTGATAATATATGCTGACAATACATAATAATACTGATAAAGTTTTGGAGCGCCGGGTCAATGCAGGGACGGAAAGGACTATATGTGATGCATGCAAGGTGTGAGTGCTAGAGCTACCTATCCGACTATTGCCGTAATCTTGGCGAGGTGGTCGAAATACGCTCCTCTTTCGAATAAGAAAGCTGAAATCTTTATTCTACTTCTAGGTTCACTGCTGACTGCCTTCCAGTCTGTTTGTCCTGTACTAAAGCATCATGCAGCTTAGGTCATTCATCTGTTTTTTGTGGCCTAATACTCAGTAGATATCAGCCAAAGGATATTGCGCAATACGTATCAGCCTTTGAAAATGGCTTCGTAGAATCACCTTTTTACGATACCGTTGCCGCCGAAGTGGTCACTTTATAGAGCAAGTGGTGCTGTCAGTTGATTGTCAACCACCCACTTCCAAGCAATGCTGCGATAAAAAAATTAATCTCTTCCATTCATTTCAAGACGTCGCTTGCTCGCTGAATACTTCAAACAAAAGACGAGGTACCTTTCCTGCCAATATATATATAATCATGCAGACGCTTGAAGAGGTTCCGCTTTTCATCTCATTTAAGTCAGATAATTGATTTTTCCTGATTGAGTTCGATACGCGCCTGTCGGTCTCGCACTTGTGGCCGGCTAATTATGCTGTCCGCTGTAGTCGACGCAAGCACCATCTTGCCTGTTGATTGGGCATCGTATACCTCTAGCGGCATCCTGCTCGTTGCCTGGTATCTCTTTGTCGCATAGCAGACAAAAACAACATCGTTTAACAATTTCAATCAAGGGTTTGGCGACTTCTTGAGTTGGGATCAGGTTAAATGGTTGGCGCCATACTTGGCAGCTTGCAGTGCATATGTCCATCCTTAAACTAGCTGGCGACTTCCAAGGCCAACTGCGAGGGGCCTGCTATTCTTCGTCAGTTTTAGTGGAGATATTTATTCCCATTATACAGAGCCTGAATGCGTCAAGACGATGTCGCAGTTTACTGAAAAACTCAACCTACAGGCATACGTGATGCAAAATTTGTGGCAAACGCCACGCCTATTATCCATTTAATGAAATGCTGCGTGCAAAATTTGTGTACCGGAGGCATCGGGTTTTTCAAAACTCAAACGAGTTACCGTAGGTTGTTGATGGTTCCGTTAACGATGGTTATTTGGAGTAACACTTTTCAAGTTACGAGGACAACGTTCCTCGTCGGTCTACTCTAAAAAAGGATACAAGGATCCGCAGGAATTCAGCAAACAGTTTTCTGTTTTGAGGAAATTCACTCAGCTTACTCCACCGCGATCGCTTTTCTTACGGCTTTGTATGGAAGCCCAGATCGTCCACGATTAGCGTGGCCAAATAGGTGTACGTGAGACCTTCAGGCGCAGCTTTGTTGGACTTGTGCCTTTGGCCCTCGGATTCATGAGTGGCGACTGGGTCCCCAATCACATTGGAGAGTTGTGACGGAATGGAGCTGAGGCTGATATTTTCGGATTTCCAGAAGAATCTATCGCGACTCTATTTGTTACGGCTGCCTATGGGGTGAAAGCATCAGCGCTAGCGTTATCTTGGTTAAAGACCGATGGATGTGGGGCTCTAACAGAGGTCCAGACGATGAGCTCACCGCCTTCATCCGATATGTCGGTGGACTTCGCTGCATTTTGTTTCACACAGCTAGCGAAATCCTACCCACGGCCTGCGACTTGGGCGTGCAGTCTACTATTGTGCTTTTATCACCTGCTAAGGAGGTACTTCTACATGTGTTGGACGCTCTCTCCCCGTGAGGATTGTCTGACCACGAGTGTCGCTAACGGCGACAGTCGATAGGCTTGTGACGGTTGAGTAGACGCTACAGTCTGGGGTCGTAGTCAGTCAGGTCGACATGCTTCTAAAAGCGCATAAGTCCGAAAACACCATCGAGTTTGTCATGAGTTTGGGGCCGGCTGAACGGTTTCTAAGCGAAGGCTTGGTTTGCGCCTTCTCTATAAGACCAGGTTTTCGTCCCAATAGAGAGCGGCCCTTGTGTATGTGCTTGATCTTTGAGAAGGTTCTAAGGGTGCCGACAGGCTGCCCTACGGTCCTCTATAAGACGTTGTGGAGAAAAGTGTGGCTGGAAGCCCAAAAGTTCGCTTGTTTCCATTTCCACGCAACAATTCTGCGTGAAGTAATTCGCACGCAGATTTTAACGACATCACCAAGGAGCAATTTTTCCAGTTTTGTTGGCTTGCTTGTTATAAAAAATCACTTTCAGATGAGCTTCCTGATCTCTTTCATCCGCCTGTCAACTAAAGAAGTCGTGACAGTGTTGACTTCTGCCTCAGAGAGCTAGATCGCCTTCTTCGCGGATAACGGGATGGAGAGCGCCAGGTACTAGTGCAGGGCGGAAGGTTCCTTTTCGACTTTCGTTCAGGCCGCTACATTCCTTTTGTTTGCACCTTCCAAAGCATTCAAAAGAAGTACTAGTTTCTATTCGAATGGCCCTATGAAAATAAAACGTTTTCACTGTTTTTTCCGACCTAGAATTGGGGATTTGGTGTCACTGGTGTCTTGCTATTTGTGGAATTCACAGTGCCCCTAGGTTAGAGGCAGCTGGCAAAGATAAAGGGATCGGGGGAATTGGACAAACGGTTTTTTTCTGGTCACCCTGCATGTTCCTACACTTGAAATGCGACCAGGCTTGGCAGAAGGGACACTGTATTTCATGCCTAACATTCGATGGACATCCAGTTCGTCCACATCTACTGTGGTCCATCCAAAGTTGTAGCGGATAGAAGCCTGTAATAGTCTGGTACTTGACGTTAGGTGGGCGCACCGATGCGATGAAATGCTGTCTGGCAGAGTTCATCGTGCAGAGGTTATACTGAAATGAAAATTTTAATCAAATATCACGTATTAACCCTATAAATAGCTTAAACACCGATATAACTCATTCACAATTTCACACACGCAGGGACCAGTTTCGAATATACCAAACCTATCAACCTACTGGGACCTCCCCGCAGGAGCTGGAGGCTTTTTTACTTGAACTGAATGCCTACTTTACCTTAAAATCTTGAGAAACTGATGACCTAGTGCTTGTTTGAACTGTTCACCGTCCATGAACTCATCAATAGGGAGCGGGTCTTTCGTCGGCGCGGCGTCCTCCATTTGCTATCCGGTCCAGTGCACGATTTTGACTTCTGAACACGATGGATGAACCCCAGGTCCCCATGACGGAGTTCGAACAGATAAGGTTCAAGATGAACCAAACGACGGACGAGGTAGATGTTTCTTTATGCTTGACATAACCCTATTGGTTTTCGGCGAATTTGACTCCCGACATTATTCTCTATGGTCATATCTGTATGCGATGTTAAAGGTGTTTTGGAATTTTAAGCCTCCAAATTTGATGCGTAGTCCACCCAATTAGAGTTTGCGAATTAATGGTACTAGCTGCCTCGTATGAGGTAGTGCGTCTTGACATTTTGAGCGCCTTGAAAGCGTCACGTTTCATATAACCTAGACGTCCCGTCTCAACTTCTATCTGTATTAGCCTAACCCTGTGAGCTTACTGACAGTTAAATGAAAAGACAATTCTGGACAGAATAAAACTCCGTTATGCACGTTCAATTTGGCCGAATTTTTACATTACTGTATTTAACTCCACTTCCTCTAACACGTTGCATCTAGGTCTACTTTAACCTGATTATGTTGAATGTGGCTGACCGTATTAGTTGACAACCTCCTGAGAGTGGATTAGAATGTTTAACGAGTATTTAGTGCTCGGAATGCAGTTCACTTTCCTAATTTCCCCAAAGTATTCGGGAGATTTTCATTTTTTTGTGTGGCACCCCATGTATATGGAGTTCGAGGTTACTATATAACATACCCTTAATAATTCGCTCCGTCATCTGTGGTGCCCGAATGCCACCAAGATTTTTTGACTCATCCTGTGATGAGGCGAATTCTCAAGTGTGAAATGAGGCCTACATCCGTTTCTCCTCTGTGCGTGAAGAATTGGGTGACCGATTTTTTACCAAACCTCTGAAACGAATTTCATCTACTTGTTTTTACATCATTTGTATTCGAACGTTAATTGTAGTGACTTTGAAATGAACGCAACGTGCATGTACTCGTTGCAAGTTTATCGGCTCACTATGCCCATCTTTTTTATATATCGTCGCGTCATGTTTCCTTTAAGGCTGACCTCATTGGGTTCTGTTGGTGTCCGCTCGTTCGGTCCGAATAAACTACCTCGTCCGGGGGGAACATGATCAGGGAAAAGACCGTGATGCAGATCATCGCAGACGTCACACTGGACTCGCGTTCCTCCCCAAAATTGGAGAGTCTCTATGACCCAGTTCGTAGGGGTGCGCGAGTTTAGTATGGTTTTTACAATGTCCGAATCCGCGGCCCATTTTTTAGTCGCAATCCCCCTTAGAGAAAAACGAAAGTTTGACAAGAGTGGATGTAGTCGTTTGTTGGAACCAAACGACAGGGCACGAACAGAGCATGGTCAGTTGTGCTGAGAACATATTTCGAGTCAATATACTAAGTTAACTGGTACCGGTACTTCAGAGAATCTGGAATGAAGCAAATGTCCCAGTTGATTGGTATTCCACTACCAATAATGAAGTCCTTAAAAGAGGAATTATGGACCCGGGTATTACCACTAGGTTGGCCTGATTTCATTTGAATTCCAACTGTTTGCGTCACTCATTCTTTGACAACTGTCATCTTACCGAGGACAACACAATGACGATTAGTTGTTTCCTATCCTAAGCGGAGCTGCAGGGATAACATTCTCACTAGCCATTTGCTCTAGTATGGTCAGCTTACCCAAGTTGTTCTTCCTGATTTCAAATGAGGTCTTGATTCGGTTGACCGTTCTGCGGAAATATTCGGTCTTAAGGAAGTACGTGAGAAGTACGTGAAAATCGGGCATTGAAAACACGTACGAATCTAGTCATTTAAGAGTTCATGGTTGGCTCTTACACATGTCAGCCATCTGGAAGATACTTGGACGAAACTATCCGTTACTGATTGTCGCTCAATTTCTCCATCGTTGAACGTTCTGGGTAGCTGGTAGTTTGCTACTTGTTTAAAACGCGTCTAGGATGATAAGGTGGCTACAAAAGACAACGGCATCTTGGAATACACCTACCAGGAAGGTCAGATTCATGAAAGCAACCCAGAACGCTCGGAACCTACTGAGACCCCAAAACTCCACCAAAATCTCAATAAGGAAGCCGGCAAGCATCCAAGCCAATCAAGCATCCAATCAATTCGGCAACAGCCTGGGCCGATGAAAGTGAAATTCAAATAGCGTGCGTGCACTCGCACGCACTCGCTTGTTCACAATAAACCTGTTGTGTTCCTTATCGGTGAGTCTTTTCCCCGGCACTAGGCACTGGAGCGAGAACAGCAGTCAGATATAACAACCTCATAGTTTGGAAGAATACCATCGCTCTGGCGAAGCACACTCATTTGCAAAGTAAGCTCGCCGATCTATTTCAAAACCCGCCCAAACCATCAACCGGTCCGTTATGGTCTATTTTACTGTCGATCATATGATCATTGTTCCAAACCACCATTCAGGAACATCAGAGCAACACTGGTTACCACAAGGAATCCGCTTCACACTGCAACTGTAGAATTTACGTTCTCCTACAATTTGGGAAACAGGTATTTATCGGTTAGATTTTATTTTCTCTCTCTGTTGACTTTTTTGTCTCTAAAAACCCAGAAGACTAAACATGCATTTCAGACCGATTAAGTAAGCCTACTCTCCGGATTCATGTTGATTCTGATGGATTGGTTATTATAGCTCAACCCTAGGGCTGAACGCGCTCCGATGAGCTTGTTTCCGGTACATAGTTGTCTTTCCTCTCTTCTCTTTGGAGTCGCGTTCTCACCGAGTGAACTCTGGATTTGGTGAAACCCAGTAGGTAGCCATTGTTGACGTATGTGGAAACGATGTTTGTCGCACGAATATGGTTGCGTACACAAATTTCCCACGTGCTGATTAGTGAAAAGCTATTGTATATTGAAGGCTGGAGTTTGGAATAGTTCTCACGACGAGAACCAGTCGCGACATTTTCTTTCTGATCCTTCAGGCTGGTCTGGATAGCACACTGTTCAGCGAGACGATCTACGGTAGTTATTAGCTTTAGGGTGAAGGTGTAGTCGGATGCCAAAAACCTCAGCATACAGGCGCTTCCTTCTTTAGGTGGTCGTAGGAGGATTAGATACATGATCCTTTGATTAACAGTTCCAGACTGTTACTTCTGGACCACACGTCCACTGACCAGTCTATGTGACTGGTGAATTTGATTTAAGGCGTGATCTTTGTTCTTACAAGCTTTTGACTAATTTAGTCAGCCATCTGACTACTGGTAATTGGTGGGAATATCACGTCTGACCAGTTATCGCTTTGGACGTTGGTCTGCCTCTCGACTTCCCCTGTCTAGGCCTAGGCAACCTGGCAGTATCCCAGCCTTCGTGCATGGCAGCTAGGCACCCAGAGGTTAGCCTGAGAGTTATGTGCCCTATCCCTCTACGCCCACCTGGTGGGCCTCAGTAAGGACAAAGCGCTCATGTGGGCGCAGTTGCCCGCGTCCGTCCATACCCTTTCCTCAAACATCCGGTAAACTTTCAAACCCATAGTTTGGTCGTTATCAGGTTCTCCGTGACGAACGATGGCTAACCCTACCATTTACTAGTGTTCATCTGAGTATATTATGCAACGGCTGCTATAGGCAAAAACCGTGCCTCAGGTTATCAGTTTACTGACATAACAGCCGTTTTGAGCCATGGATTGGACCTTCCGCGGCATAATGCGTGGCATTCTTCAACCCAAACCCCAAAGTAACCGCAAGATTCTGATTAGAATGTCGACGCTGATTCTTTGTCAGCGACTTCAGTTCAGCGTGACTTCAGCTTGGCTCTCAAGGGTGGGATGTACGCTACTGCAGTGTGGTTCATCCCACTTTGTGCATCAGAGGTATGGCAGTTGTTCAGAGGTTTTTCATTATTTGCAATAGTGGTTTACAGAAGAGGCAGTGCAATCGGTTGCTCCTCAAACATAAAGCAGCCAAAGATACGAAAACATCTTAAAATGTAGAACGTCACAAGCGAGAGATGAAGCTGGGTTCAGCTGAGACTCCCGGTGAAATCAGTTCGGTGTGCAAATGAGAGTATTTATCTATTTTCATCCGGTTTGTTATCAAGTAGAACGTAACGTTGACAAACTCGGAGACTGCCCACCCCATGAGTCACAAGAAGGACGGAATCAGTCTTATGCTGCCAGGGTTTTCAGCAACTTTATTAGTAGTGCGTTTCGTCAAGATAACTAAGCTGTTGCTGAAAATATCTAGACAAGTGGTCATCACGTTGGTTCTTGTGTAGTAAATTTAAACCTATCTTTGGTGACTTCACTAACAGCTGTTCTGTGGGATGTCACTTTATCTTTGGGATGGCTCGACAGCTGATAGTCAAAGGACTGGCTGCGAGACTTGAACTTTGGTGGCGGAGATATCTCCAGGTCTCCGACCTCTCATATCTCGGGAGTATATATGTATCCCGGTACCAAAAACGAAAGACCTTATCAGAAGAAGCGCTTGGCGGAGCCCCAGGTACTTCAATACTGCCAGGTACACTGGTTAGGTTATGTGCTACGTATGCTGAGTTGGCCACTGTTTAGAACAGCGCCGTTTCCTGTTTTTGTTTCGGGGCGGCCGGAATTTAGAGATGGGCCAAATATGATGTAGAAGAAAAAGTAGGGGTGGTGGTTATTAATGGTCTTGGTATTATCATTACGACCCACTTTTCAGGATGAGGCCAAAGTGGCTTCGTGTGTCTGGCTACAGGGGCTGGAAAGCGGTGGTTTGCTTACCTTGCCCGAACATTTAGGACACATAGTGCTCTCCGTGTTGAGTACGTTTCGAATCACTGTAAGTTTCCCTTTATAAAATTTAAAAGTCCAGCTTGTAATTTGGGGACAGTAGCCCATAGGACAGCTGAATGTGCATCACCTACTTAGAATGCCTTGGTACGAGACTTTCTGATTGTTCGGATTTATCATTCGAGGATTTGACACGAATGGTATCCTTAGCACCACTTGGCACCTTTTGTTCAAGGTTGCACTAGCTCTGAAACCGCTAGGTGGGACCCAACTGGTCAACCTGGTAGGAATGGTTTCGGACGCTATACAGGTGCCCTGATGTGTGGTTTGTGAGGTTACGGGGGTGCGCAAACAGTTGCACTGCAGTAAGGTTGAGTTTCTTTGCATCTCTGTATCTGTCATGCTCACGACATCTTGCAATCGCACGATGTTTTGAAAGTTAAGGCGCACACTTGTTGATCTGACTGGGTGATTTAGGTGATCTATGTGTTATGTATTCGGATTGAGCCTGAGTCAACTCCTCAGCCATCTGGTGTGTACTTTGGATTTTAAGAACTCTCCGAAAAGGATTCAACGCTGTGAAGCCACAACATGGAAATGTTTCCTTCCTCAGTTTGATGATGAAGTTCAGCGCAAGTTGATGAAGACTGGTGCCGACGAACGGAGCTCATGTTAATTAAAAAGTCTCGCTGTGAACACGATTACTCACTTCCTGAATTTTTGGGAGCAAAAGTATGTGTTTCCGTTGGGCCACATGTAGTGGGGAAAAACTATTACAAAGCAGCGCAAACCATGTGATTAAGGACCGCTTTCATTATAAAGAACACCAGGTTTTGTTCTTCCGTAAACAAGACAACACCAGTGGCTAGGTAAAATTGAAGTTTGTGAAATGCAACCGTATCGACGGGGACGAAACCACCATAAATATAATCATTATTGTCATCGTCACCGACAGCATAACATCGATGTTCAATACTGATGTTTTTGGCTGCCGTACGAAGAAAACCCCGATGATGAACTAAAATGAGACCGATAAAGTTCATAAATGATAGAACAATGAGGGAAACAGTCATGGGTTCATTTATGGGTTTATTAGATGTATTCATGGTCAATAAGCTCAAGTCCACATCGCAGAGATATACCCTAAACGAGGGAACGATTTCAATCGACTCCGTGTGTACCCTTCAGAAACAAACTGATGTACCGTTTTAAAAAATATCGACAATGTCACAGTTACCATTTCTGTCGACTGTTCTTGGAACCGGTGACCCACGGTCAGTTCCCAGGGGTTGTTATGCAGTGAAACGGATTTTTCGGTCGCAATCGAAATCGTGAGTAACCTCGCGTGCTAACTTGTAGGCGTCATAGTTATTCCCACTCTCACCGTAAATCAGGTTTGTACTGGCAATCAGTACCATTAAGCGTGTACCATAAGCGTGTCAAAACGGCCAACTTTTTTTGCCGAACGACTAAATGTGCAGTGGGTCCATGGAAGTGAAAGGTGAATATCGAGTGAGCTGTGACGAGCTGTGCATCTCGATTCTCCGCATCGAAACTTATGGCGTAAATTTACTGGTTTTGCGTTTTTCTGGTGCTCAGTATTTTCGAGCTTGAAGCCTCGTTGTTTTCGTATGCGGTTGTTTTTCGGTTTCCCGCCATTTTTTTCCCAACCTGTTGATTCAAGGTGGAAACAAAGTAGAATCATTAGGGTAGGCTATCTGTTTTCCTCTGGTTTCCCACTGCAACTTCTAATATATCGAGTGAAGATTGGAGATATCATACTATCCTCTAACTACAGGTGATCTGCACAGAAAGCAAAACGATTTAGAAGTTGCATGATCTTTCCATCTGAGTAGACGTCACTCGAGGAGCTTTCAGTAGGTGACTACATATTTTGAATTGTTTGGCCGAATAATGAGTGACGCTATAGTCTGGCTGTGTGCGAGTTAATAACACTGCTGATCAGTCACCCTGTGACCAAGCGGTTTCGTATTTAGCTGCTGGCTGACTGCTTCTGTCTAGGCGCGAGCAACCTGACGGTGTCTCAACCTTCGTGCTTCTTTCTTGTTGCACGGCAGCTATACAGCGAAAGAGTGGCACGGCATAGGATGACTTCATTTTCAGCATGAAATCTTAGTTGAAACTTAAGAAGTGAAAATTTCAAGGTAAGAGTGTGTGCGCGCGCGAGATTTCGTCCTGCGAACGAAGTCACTGAATCCGAAAGGCTCTTTACAGCTGTTTCATTTTTATTGGGCATTATCAGCAGTGGACAATCGATGAGGTTTTAAGGGGATTCGAATGCCTAACTTCACCAGGGACGATTTCCCGGTGTTTGTGAGGTGTAACCGATCAGTATGAGTAATTGCAGCTGATCCACTGGTTCCCTAAGAGTAGCTCTGATGACCTTGAAAAGTATGTGGTATCGGACGGTTGTGAGTTGCACCTTGCGAACAAATGTAGGTACAGATGTTTTGGCCTGGTGACGGAAACAGGCGTTTTAGGTTTGTCTCTATGCAGCATCATGGATCGCGTCGGTCACTGTTACATACACGATCAGCATGATATTTACCTTTTCATGGATGACGTTGAACCAATCTTTTCCTTCTTATTTCAAAACGATGTTCAATCCGAAGTGGTCCCCAATGAGACGCAACACCAGTAAAGGTACGACCTATGGGATGAAACCTGATCACTTAAGATGCGTGTTCTTTTCCTTAGCCAATGTTTGAAAATTCGTGGCAATCTCATTCGAGCAGTCAGCTGACGTGGAACACGTGGTTGTACCAGAGCATTTGCTTTACCTGAGCTGAACCACGAATGACACGTGCTGCAGTAGTTTTTGCTCGATTTCAAATGGACCTTCCCATCTCATAGTCAGATGGAAGGCATGACAGACTGACAATTTTTGTTTTATTTGAAACTAGATCGATTGATGTTCAACTCGGGTCAATTTATTTTTTCGATTGCATTCTTGAATTTTGTCCCATAGATTATACATAACACGTGAAGCCTTGAAGCAGGCTGACGAGTGTCTCATGCTTTTTCGAGATTAAGTTTCGCTAATTGGAGATTTCTCTTAGATAATTCTAAGTGGCGCGCATCTAGCTCTACGCACAACACGGGTCTTCAGGCGAGGAACGCGTTGTAAATTATTGGTACCCCCAGTGGTTGCAATACATGGGTAGCGCATCTAGTGCGTTCATCTATGCTTGAGCAGACGTTGTTGTGTCGTTTGATAGACAGGTCAAATCTGAGATCGGATTCAGCCCAAAAGTAGGACGCGAAATGATCGATCCTAAGCTGGCGTGCGGTCTGAATGTCACTTAATTCCCAAGATCGTAGTGGGGTTGAATCCAGGTGCCCGAAGCCGTGGGATGACCCTAAGTGAACGGCCATGTATATACAGCTAACAAGGACCAGTTGTTGAGCTGCGCCCGCACGGCTGTCCGGCCAATCTCACTTGTCCGAATCCTGATCTTGAGGTGCGATGATGGGCCGATCGCCTACGGAAGTTTCGCGGCTGCTGTTTCACATCCGGCTGGTACGCAAAAATCGATTGGCCTTAAGTTCGTCCATCATGCCTAAACTCTGACTTGAAAAACCCTCTTACAAACATTTATGAGCCTCTTGTTGGCCAAGCTCGTGTTGCAAAATTCCCACATTCACCTGGACAGCAGTTTCTGAACATGGATGTTTCGTTGTAGTGATGTGTTGTCAGAGTCAGCCACTAAGGGGAAATCAGGAGGGCGTATGCTTGCCGTGCGGCTTTCTGATCACCTTTGCTTTGTTTCGCTCGACATATTTTTCATTTTGTGGCTGACACCGATTTGCGAAAATGTTTGCCTTGTCCTGTCCACTGCACGTCTCTCGTAAGTCATGTAGAAATGCACTTTTGTGTGAAAAGATTCTTTTTCTTGCATGACGGGGCTAAACAATAAAGTTTTATTATTTTGGAAACATTCCCATGAGTACTATATGCTACTATTTCGATCATTGTCATCTTTCCTTATGGTATAACCTCTGATTTCATTCGTCTTAACTGGTTTTTGCAGTGTTTCACTACGTTAATCGCTTCTCTTGTTGATTCTAAAAGGAGAGCGAAGCACTCCAGGCATAACAGCTGTAGTGGTGCGTTATGTAGTTTTATCCGCAATTACTAACTCAGGTTACCGTGCGAACGGTGCGTTAGGGTGTTTTGATAACTTGTCTGGTTACTGACGGTATTTTATGTTGTTTCATCTCTGGTTGAATCGGGCAATCTTCATTCTTCATGAAATTTCCGCATCGATTTTACATAGTTCCATGCTGAAACCTAAATATTCGCTTGCGTTAAATTTGGAACTGCTATTTGCTTCATTACACAAGGAAAGTCATGGTGAAATGTGCCGACTGTGGCATTCGCGAACACCTATACTCCTGAAAGAGAAAGTTCTGAAATGCGGATTCCTTCTGTGGCCATCTGCCTTTTGCTTCTCACTTCATTTTCATATAATCCTTCGTGGCTGAGTAATCGCAACATCCCCTGGTTGACTTATACTCACTTTATTTTATGGCTACTGTTTCATGGGACAGGAGGAGTATGCTTATCCGTTAGTGTGATATCGACTTCAGTTCGACAACTCTCACGAATCACCTCGTTCCGTATTCCCCGGACCATTCTCGAATAGCGCCGCTCAAAGTACATCTAAACCTGTGGATGAGACAACCACCCGTACGGTGTTTGTGTGAAAATATTGGGTCAGGTATCCAATAGGACCAGAGGGCGCTTTTTCTTCATCCACTAGTTACGGGTAATTGTACTGAAGGGGAGAATTACTCTATGACCATTATGCCTATACATTTCGGTATTGCTGATGAAAACAAGGTCATTCCTAGGCAGGTCCTAACAGTGCTAGTCGAATTGGTGTTCGAATCACTCCGTTGTGACGTTGATGGGTTCGAGAGGACTGTACCACACTCGAGTGTCGTTATCAGTGGGACTCATCATTAGTGTTTGTCCTCTGGATCGACTGATGGGTGAATCATCGACCGGTTCAACTAGGACGGCGGCAGGGTAATTTTTCGGGCATTATGCCTATGACGCACCTCACTCGGATGAAATTTAGTTCACCTGAGTAGATGTGGTAATTCACATTCGTTTGGAGCTCGATTGCAATAAGTGCGTTTATCTCAAGTCAAATACCCGGATTTACAACGCAAACCAACGGAGAATACACACTGCTGGTGATCCCCAGTAAGAGTGAGGCTGAACTTGGTACTTTCTCCTTGCTCTGGATAGATAAAACGTATAGATAAAACGCATAGATAAAACGTAAACCGATTGTACTAATTACACTGGTGGAGCAGGTATCTATATGTACAGTTAAAAAGAACAGCCAACTTGTCCGGAGAACTGTGCATTTCAGTGCAACACACCACTTTCCGGTCAGGGTCGGCCGTTTACTTTGTGGATCACTAGACAGATCCGCCATATCATCCGAAGCTTCTGGAGGATTGCAATCCAGCCATACAACAATCGTCGGACGATCGCGATTATTTTACTTCCTGTTTTTTATCATTTGATCCCATACTTCTAAGCGATAAGTCTTATATGGAAAAATAAGAAATTAATCACACCTTTGTTTTATAAGTTCACTTAAAACCCAAACTAACACAGTATGGCCTGGTGTTTTGTGGGGTTTATTGAGTTGCGATGATCCATTCAGTCGTCAACTTTCAATGCGAATAGGCCTCTGGAAAGACACTAGGTCCACTCTACCTCAACACGCCATGTGCCTCCCCCCATTTAGGGCTCTCGTCTTCAAGCGGTACTTCGAAAACGAGGTTCATCTTATACGATATTTACTACCTGTATGATTAGGATTGTCAGTGAAGATTGATTGTGTGACGCTGCATCTCCTGGCACAAGCAAAATTATCATCTTGCGCGGGTGAATGGCAAGTGGTCGTTCCTCCGTACTGTCTGACTTGGTGATAATTGAGGAGACTCGCGCGTTACGCCTTAATCTGATTAGTACAGCTGCGTTACCCAGTGGTACAATTAAACCGTATCACTGTATGTCGTTGTTGCTGTGCCAAGAGCTGAAGCCCAGCCGGGCGTGAATAGGGCCGAACGTTCTCCTTATTTTACCATCTACTCAGGTGAACTTTAGTAGTATATTTATGTTGGTGTTTTCGGTATGAGGGATCTGCTTTCCAGCGGAATTCTGAATTGCACGGATCGGCACTATCTTGTGCGCAGATTCAGGAACGAAGTGGCCAGCAAAACAACTCCGTTCGGTACGATTTTATCAACGCTGATGATACAGATACTGTTCCTTGGGAGAATATTCTTGGTTTGATGGACTGACTGGCGAAAACCTCATTGAGTTAGAAGGGGGAAATGCATTGTTTGTTCATGTATTGATGTTCTATCCTGGGAGGCTCAAGTGAAGCCAGACATAATACAAACAAAGCAAAGCAGTATTGCTGTGTTTTTTGATTTAAAGGTCGGCGTATATCAATTTAAACGCTGGCCTGTAGACGATTGTCATTTAGCCATCCAAAAGACCCTCTGAGTATACAATCTGAACATACAGCGCAAAGACTTGGTTGGGCGGGTATTAAGGATATCGGAATATTTTCTGTATGGAGGCCGACATTATAGTATAATGCGTCATATATACGTTGGCGTATGCAGAATCTAATACTCCTGCGTTCCACCGAAATACATTCTCAGTAGTTTCTCGTGCTGTGCGGAAAACCAGGGTCTTTGGCTAGGTGGCTAGGTGCTTGATAGACAGGTGGATGGGAAATTCCGAAAACACCCTCCCTGTACTTTGACTCATATTTAACGTCATTATAAACT
This sequence comes from Clonorchis sinensis, assembly GCA_003604175.2. Lineage (NCBI taxonomy): Eukaryota > Metazoa > Platyhelminthes > Trematoda > Opisthorchiida > Opisthorchiidae > Clonorchis > Clonorchis sinensis. Next base: position 140,486,626 of record CM030369.1, read on the forward strand.
GGAAAACAAGTTGGTGCAAGTTATCAAAGCTACTATGGGACAGGCTTATTTGTATATTCTACAATGGCTTTAACTAGCGTATGCCTGCATGCTAACATATGAAGTAAAGCATCTGAAGTGATAACAGACTGTTTTCAATGAATTCTCGTGCCGTGTTTCCTCCTTACACACTGCTTGGTTTTTAAAACATCCATCTAATATCTGCATCTTCTTAGGTCGTGATAGGAGGGAACACCACTCAAAACACCGTTGTACCACCGCGTGCCACTCGTGGAAAACTATCAGTAGACTGCCGACTATGATGCTGTTCAGTGATTTTATCAGCTCCGCATTGTAGCCGTCAAGGTTAAAGGGAGTGCATTGCTTACTTAGTGTTCAGTCTCTCCACTCTTTACAACTAGTTAAGTAACTAGGTAACTTTTCGTCCGTTTTTCTGGTCAGTCTGACGTTTGGTTGACCACCCTTAGTATCGTATCTAGACCAGAAACACATCGGCGATAGAAGCAGTGCGTTTTCTAACAGGGAACGTTGCCGGCGCTTTTTCAACTGCTCTTTCAAATGCGGGTGACTTTGTGTGCTACTGATGTGACTCACTATTGGGAACATCAGGACTGCTATATAGAACCGTCGCAATCACTGACTGTAGGTAAGTCACGGCGTCATTCGATATTGGGCGTTGGACTTACTTTCTTGCCACTATCGCATCGCGATCGGTCGTGCCTAATTATGCTCAGTTTCAGAAGTTCACTAGAACTTTGAACACTAAGTGTATCAAAACAGATTGTTAAAGTTGAAGTGAACACAACATAGAAATGGATCAACCTACGTGAGAGTGACTTCATTTGAAGTACGTGGGGTCTAGTAATATGGCTATTTCATTACCAGGTTTTTCAAACAGTATGTGGAGTAGACAATTAGTGTACGCACTATGCAGTCAGAGTAGATGGATTTCAAGTGCAGTGATTCCCCCGTGCTCGACCGAGTTGCTCGGTCCAGGCGATTGTTTCAGGTGCGAACAGGAAATTTCACTCCAACGGACTACGCATTTTTTGTCGAAGACAGCCTATCATTAGGTCCCTTCCTTCAGTTTTTTCCCGAGAAGTTTCTATAAGATAAGAAAAGCGAAAACCGTAATTAGGACCCAAGGAAAGTGTTGGAGTGTAAACCCTCCGAATCGGGGTTGCCACTTGAAGCTCGACCACAAAGTGGCTTCCTGGCATCAGGTATTCTTTTTTTATCATCATATCGTGTGGTTCAGTTTTAGGAGATTTTCCAAAGAATTCGTCATTTCGCTCAAATCTGGTTGGTAAACTCTCCCCGTTTCGCAAATCATATAAATACCTGAGGTGACTGGCGCCACAGGCTAACTACTTTACTTGCGTCGAATTTATTTCTTCCAATTATATCTACCAATACCAGACCAAATTGTTGTTTCTCTATAGGGCACTTCTTCACAATGCTTATGTAGCAGAAGTTCAAGCATAGCGGTTGAATAGTAACTGTGATGCCAATTTGACAGCGATAGCTTTTTACAACTGTTTTTAACTTGATTGTGCGCCGAAGAACAAGAAGGGTAGTGGAAAACTCTACTAGTTTGGTTTGCGCACTTTCCACTCAAGTTTCTTCCAGCTATTTCACCGATTGTGTCAAATATTTGACCATATTTAGTAAACATAGATTCGTAATCAACTCTCGCCAAATTTTGCCCACACCGCTCCTCTCGCCATCGGATACGCTGGGCCGATTCCGCCGGCTTCGCCGATGATTTTTCAGAGCAGAGTACCCTTTCTTTTTGATGGTCTCAGTAACTTGGTTCTTGAGCCGACCAGAAAAGGGACGCGTCTCCCGATGTGTGTTGCTCCAGACTCGACGTACCAACTACAACCTCCAACAACTGTTGTTTGTTCCTTTTCAATGGTTCATCATCCTTTGCACCACAGTTGTTCTGTCTTTGGCGCTCACAGATTCATCTGTTGATGCCGTATCTCTGTAGCCAGTTTCGTTTTGTTGAAAGCCACTACAGGAAGCTATTTACTTTTAATTGAGTACGTGTCTTCCACACGGGTTTGACTAACGTTGTCTAGTTTTAACTTACCTAAACAGGTTTAACGCTTTGGAACCTTGTTCTTTCACAGCAGATTGTTGAGTACCATCCGTCTCAAGTGACTTCGAAGGCAGAAGTAGCGTGTTTACAAATAATGGGGACATACTGTCGCAAATACGTACACACTCCTTCCCCCTCTCCCTATATATATATATATATATATATATATATATCAGGATTTAGCTACCCACACGCAGGTAGATTCCTAATGATCTCAGCCTACAAACGTGCCGGACACTTTCTTTCGCCCTTCGCCAATGAAGGAACAACCAAAAGAGTAGGACTTGCTCAGCACGTTACTCAGACAGAATCATCAGTAAGTCGGGTCATACCTATATGTTATACTCTTTATCATGTGATAGAGGTATTTAGAATAAGGCACATAGAGCCGCGTACTTAATCTCTTTGTGAAAAGCAATCATTTGAAAGTTGTGGAAGCAGCGTCTTTGGGTTTTTAGGCTAAGTTTCGTCTCAGAATTATTGATTTGGAAGTGAAGCACTGGCACTCCACATCGTTGTTGTTGTCGGTAGCAATATTAATGCCTGTCATGAGGATGCAAGGGAGAATCATGCGTGTCATTAGCTGAAGTAGTCGGAATGCCTGTACTCCTTTACTACAATTTGAAGTGATGATGACTGACAGTTTAAACAATCAATCATCTAAACTTACAAAGTAGGTATTAGCGAAGTCGCTCACGTGTTTCCCAAGCTGTAACCACCGAGTGGATAGGGTAGACAGTGTATTTTCATTTCCACCTCTATTACCAATTCATAATGACACTTGAGAATGCAATCATTGAAAGCGGGGTTTGTAAGAAACTGTGCTCGTGACAAGCCTCATCCACTTCAAACCACATCTCGTGGTTTATATCCTGCCATTTCGTTAGTCAGTTTGGATGAAGGGACTCAGCGTTTTGAAACAAGGCGTGATCCCGCTGGTTATTTACCTGTTAAATCTCCACGGATCACATGCTTTTCTTACTGTCTGTCCTCGCCCCTATGGAATCGGGAATTTTTTTCCTCCAATGAAATATCAGAATCATCTCTTCATTTATTGGCCAAAACAGTTAGTCTGTTGATCACACGGTGCGGTGCTCCCGCATTTACGTTGCATAGTCTTTTGGACTAAGTTTGCAGCCGGTGATGTGAACTACTTAACGAATATACATTTTGTGTTGACAACTGATCATGTGAAGCGGTTTTATTGCTGTTTCTCGGGGCACTGCCCAGGATATAACATTTCCCACCGCATCTGATTTGCTCAATGCCGCGAAAATCATCCTATCAGTTACCGCCATGCAACGACGACGAAATCCGTCTAGAGGATGGCACTGTAAGACCGATGACAGAGGTGGAGTTGCTACATAAAAGGATCGATGATGCCACGGCAGAAGTGCGTTTCGTTTGATAGCTTGTGTTTTCACGCCCCGTTTGCTTCTATTCCGAATTTCGGACAGTGCAAGCCAGTGCCGTTGTGCGTAGAGTTCGGCATGCTCACAACTTCTTAATTACCTTTTCGTTTGCTATTTTTTGCCTTTAGGCTTGTATTTTCTTGAGATTAATGATCCTCCTAACAGTTGCGTCTTATATTTGTTTGTCATCTATCTCCGCCTCTTTCAACTCGTAGAATGAGTGTAGAGCATAGTATTGATTAACACAAGATTCATTCCTATGATTTGTCATTTTCGAGATTAGATCTGGAGATGTTCACTCTTACATCATCGCAGTAACTGATTTGTCAACACGAAATCAGTTCGCTCGGAGGAAGGAGTACGGATTTTGGCTTTGTAGTTAGCAAAGCTGTTGGGGCCAATGATCTTTAGAGTCCAAGTCTGTAGAGAGCTTTGTGGGTCTAGCTGTCGACTGATATAATGAGCAACGCTCTTTTGAAACAATTGGGAGGTCAGAGCGGCAGACATAAAGGATGCGAATAAAGTATCCAACAATGTATCCTAGTCCAAAACAAATTTCGTGCATGGAGACTATTAACTACAGCCACTGTCTGGAATGATTCTTCGTGTGTTGTCTTTCTTCGAACTATAGGATTTTTAGGACTTTTGCTGCACTTTTGCCGCTATTCTTGATTTCACTTCAGTTTTTCCATCTTCCATGCATCATTTCAATTTCCCTCACCGATTCACCCGTCATACTAATCTTGAAGTTTTCGTGTTAGAAAACATGGGCCCAGTAACGATAAACACAAAGGTGACCCCAACCCTTAAAACTATAACTTCATCAAAAGGCAACAGTGAGCACAGGTTTTCATATAAATTAAGTGAATGGTGTCTACGGTGTTTAACAGAATATCCTTGGAGGTCTCACGTTATAATCACATCCTCAGTTTTCCATCCCACACCTACTGCTCATCTTCATTCATTGTGGGACGTTAGTTTTTGGTCATGCGAGTTTATAAGATACTAGTGTTTTGCTGGTTCGTATGGACGAGTGGATCTTTTCTGCGTATCAGTCACTGCTATGTAACACTGAGCGGAAGGAAATGATATCTACAGGAGTTAGAGAGGACGTTCTAGACAGAATAATCATCTTTCCCATTATTGACAAGTGCTGGAAGTGAATACCTGCGTTCCCTGGATCCCAAGGCGTTAATATCACTTATTGACAAGCGGTGGTGAAGAAAGGCTGCGTTTACGAGTCAAGCTAAATCCGTGTGAGGTGTCAGCCAAGGGATTTTGTGAACCGAACGGAACCGGAAGAACTAGACACTTAGCTGGACCCAAATCCATGTAGGTTTCCCAACGGCTTAACACTTGGTGACTCACCCTAACACAAAATCCGCTGTCCGGCACCTAAAACAGATTTAGCTTGACTGAGCAGATTGGTTCTCTTTCCTCCTTAAATGTTGACCACCCTCGTAACCTAGTCACTTGGCCTGACGAAACTTTTGTGTCAAAAGCGAAACGTTGTCCGGCGATAAATCTACTGATTGTCCACAAACTTTTACGAAAAAACATGAATATCATCGTATTCGTTCAGGATAAGCTGGTAGTCTGAGTCAGTGTATTTTGGATATTCAGTGTAAATGCACCCATTTAGCTACGATGTTCAAAAGTACTGAGTTAATATCACGCGTGACTACTGTCAATTATCAAAGTCACTAATGATGTTTGCAACGTTCTTCAGCTTGGGTTTGCCGAGTGCTGTCTTCGTCTTGTCTCCGCGGCTGTCCGCTAACAGACTGACACCATATGGAGCTCAGTTAGCCGGTGGACCAAGGGAACTTACTTGCACAGCCAATTATGTGTCTATTTTCGGCGCACCTCGTTAGTCGAGCAGTCTTTTCCAGGGGATAGTTTGAGAAAGATATTTTAGTGGATGTATAACGCCACTCATTGTAAACATTATTGGATTTCTCAGGACATCTAGTGTCCATCGGCGTTCTTGATGGAACATCTTATTTCGTATGTATACGATGTGCTTCGTCAGGTACAGTCTTGGGCAAACTGGATGAGCATCCGACAGGCGCAAAGTTCGAGGATCATAGGTACTGCTCACTCCTTATGGATTTACCCAGACTGCTCGTTTGACAGTCGTTGATTTTTTAGAACAAGTACTAGCCACCATACACTACCTCTGGAGTTACGGATTCCTCCAGTTTGAAAAGAGTAACTGATTAGAACTGGTAAAGAGTACAGCTGAATAGCTGGATGACACTGATGCGAGAATTTGATCGACTCTGTATTTATAATGTTGGTCCTCAGGTTTTGTCTCAATAATCGTTTTATTGCTGAATAATGCATTGTTCACTAAATTTTAGTACTTGCGTAAACGTTTGCATCTGGTGGAAACTCGGAAGGTGCATACACAAATTGGCTTATGACCGGTTGCCTTCTTATCAAAACGAATAAAGCGTTAATTGTGTTCGGAACAGGGCCACTCCACGGAGTCACTTGTGGCTCAGAGAAGTTACACGTTAAAGGGGGCGTTTCTTGAGGGGGACGATGGTTGACAAATGGTCTGGGCACTATGAACTTGTATGGATAGATCAACTTTGAATAGGTTCTACTAGAACTATGGTTCTGCACAATCGTGTCTGCTTAAGGGGGAATTAGCCTATCAAGACTTTATACATTAAAGCTGTTCAGCCATTGCCACTAAGTCTGCAGTCTCCATTTTGTCTGGGAATTAGCTATAAAATTACGGAAGGGAATTAGCGGTTGCTGTGACCGTCTCCATACACTATTTAAACTTATCTTTTGTTGTTATGTAATTTAACAGTGATACGAAACACTCGCCTCTCAATTGGAATTAAACAGGGGAGCTATCTGATTTGCAAAAAGATACCTGGGCGTATCCTAAGGGTGTGTGCTGAACCTAGCTGCGTACTGCGCACTAGCTTCCCGTGGGTAGCTCCGAAATCCGTCCAGTTTATATCCACAAAGGTCCCGTAAAAGATGCTATCCTGATGATATAATTATGGGTAACCTACAACATCCAGGCTTTCTTATCAAAGCCTGGTCCTCTCGATAGCAAACATAAGTTGTTGCCACTTCTATACCACACTACCCATAAGGTCCAAGAGAACTCTAGACAGTTCAACTGCAGGCCTCGCCTTTCCTGGGGTTCGTCAGGTAGGCCAAGTTCCCGAATTTCCATTGAGCTTATTTCGTAACTGAAGATCAATTTGTGTGTGGTGCGCTGATTGCCATTTGCAGTTCTAGTTGGTGTTGACAAGAGACCTGAATCCTTCATCCATACTATTCCTGAGTGAGTATTTGACACGAAAGTACGAAATAAGATTGACGCGAATTCATGGACTCCATCTACGTGGTAACCCGCAAGTAGGTTGGAACTAATAGTGATCTGTCCATTGTTTCTCTCAACCTTATGCTTAATAGCATTTAAAACAAAGCACTTAGAAAACTGGAAAATCCTTTCAACTGAAACATGAGGTGGTCTTTATGTGATCCATGACGTGCCTGTTGGAACCTTCCGGACAGATGAGAATACGAACATTTTTCACTTGCCTCACGGTGTTTTGGTTCATTCTAGGTAGTTGTGACAGGGCTCTCGCGTTGACCAATTAGCTATAATCTTATTGGGATGTACTTGGAAATGCAGAATTATTTCACCCGGTCCCCGAAGGTTGATCGGTGACACATTCTTCTATCCCAGCTTTTCTCATTCCAGAAGTTTTGTTACTGCTGTTAGTTTTAGTTGAAACCACCTTTTTTTTTAAGGAAAAGCTGGCATAATGCTTTTTAACATTTATCCAAGCAGGAAAGTTGTCACAGTCAACTGAATTGAAAGTGTAATCACTCAACCCTCGCTGTTCATCCTCCTCAAGTGCCTGATTCTATCATGGGACTTGGATAGTATGTTGCCAGTTATTTCATAACTTGTAGCATGACTCCAGAAACTTGCAACTTGTTCTCCGACTCATGATTTTTTGCCCCAAAGCTCGTTACACAATGTTTGGTGGGTTCTAAATCGACCATACACGATTCCACTACACTCACTATGTAAGTTTGACCTCCAAGTTCCATGGATATGTACTTGTTAAACTAGTGAAGATTGAAAGGGAATTATCACATTAGCTCAGTCCGTAAAAGTATACGAGGTTGACGGTGTCAAAAATTCAGCCAAGACTGTTGGGTCAGTATGTCAGATACACGCACAGTTACCGGAAAGTAAGAAAAAATTAAAGTGAAGGATGCGGTTGATTGTGGTTATTTTTCACGAGGAAAGATGACTAGAGAGTGACAACTTGGTTGAAACATACTTTGTCTCCACGCCCAGGTTGCGTTCACATATGGTCCGTAATATTAGTATTCCAGTAGATAATCATTATTGGGTTACGTTGACGAATAATCTTAATCCGATAAAACTAAAATTTGTTAAGTGTGCAAGTTTTAACGTCTAAACTAACTCCGGTGAGAAAAACTCAGGATGGGTTCGAGTTTACCGTTTCATAAAACATTTTCAGATGGAGAATTTTACACAAACTAGCGCTGTTTCTTTCACTTGCGGATGAAAGCTGACACGTGTGGCACGTCGGATTCTAGTCTATCGTTTCGTGTAATGTCTAGTTCAGGGTTACTGATATGCAACGGAAATATTTCACCCTATATTTTAGGTGCACATTCTTTCGGAGTACTTTTCACCTGTTTCACTGCTTCTATAGATGGCATCACTACGAAGATTGGCAGGTTGACGATGTACGTGCGAACAAAAACAGGAAGTCGGGCATGAATCTGGCTTGCTAAATTGTCATACTCTTTGCCCAACAGATCTCGCTAGTCGCTTACAGAATGAATTATCTCTAGTAATTTCGCATTCGTGAAATATTTTTAAACTCTTTCCGGTTGATCACAATCCCAGACCAGCCTAAAGATTCACGACACAAACGATAAGCTAGACCATAATTTAACGAGGCATCGGCGAAATTGGCACTTGACTAGTCGGATCACATCAGCGTCTAATCTGCTTGTACAACAAATACCGCCCTTTGTGAATTTCCTGGAACGGGGACCTCTTGAAATCGCATTTTCCGGAATAAGGTGTCCGTCACTGATGCTCTAATTAAACGTGAGCTATCGCACGTGTTCTACTATAAATGTTAGTTTCTAGGACAAAACTCGCCTGTGTACAACCATTCAGAGTTGTCCTCCTCCTCTGGGGCGAGATGGCTCAGTGAGTACAGCGCGAATCTACTGACCCAAATGTCCGTGGTTCGAACCCGACCTCTGCCTCTCGACTCCCCCGTCTAGGCTTGAGCAACCTGGCAGTATTCCAGCCCTCGTGATTCCTTCTGGTGGCGTGTCATTTAGGCATCGAAAGGGTGCTACAGCTGAACGATACCATACGTTCTGCTTTATACCCCCAGCATCCAGGTTTCTGAATGCCCGGACCTCCAGTTGAACTGGAAACAATCGTGTGCTTTTTGGTAAACAAGTACGGGGACATGTATGAGTGACAGTAAATACTATCTTCGCTGTTTAGGGTATACAGGTCCGAATTGAGGTGCCACTTAACAAAAACGCTAACCAGAATAGGTCTTTGGACGCATACATGGACGCTGAACCAGTAGAGAAATACCGAATCAGGTTTGTTTAAGAATCGGTCAGTCCGATTGATCAACCCTGCCAAATCCGCCAACGCTGATGCATTGGCTGAATCTCATTAATGTAAACAGCCGCATTAGTCAACGTTCGACATTTGGTATAAACTCTTCTGAAAAGCTAATTTTCCAGAGGGGAACAATCGGAGTTGAATATCATAATTATTCAACTCGATACAAAATAGTCATTATACAGAAATGTGTCCGCTTCCGAATTTAATGAATGTTATAACCCACAGTTCGCTCGCACCCAGTCAAAACTAATAAGAGAGCCAGAGGTCGAAGCTTGCTAACTAAAGTGATAGCGTTTTAAAATTTGAAGAAATCAGTGCCTTGTTCATCAACAATCTTCATGCTGTACTGTACGTGACACCTTGGTGTAGAGTGGCACTAATACGTTCTGGTTATTTCAGCGGATGTGATTTATGGTGTATGGGTGGTGTAACGTACTTTTTAAAATTACGATGTTTTCATACGGTTCCATGGTAGCTGCTCCGGGAAATCAAGGCTGATTTTGAACTTCTATTGGTTTTGACCCTGAAGCGGGACAATGAATCCTCAACCGTTCGCGATAGGCTGGGTCCACCACATTTGGTTTCTCTTTTGATGTACCTTGGAAATATCGGAATACCAGTAGGCTGTGGAACTCTATGTTTGAACCATAGTGAGATGTCAAAGATCGGTCTGCCAATTCGTGTTGTGATTAGCACAGCTGGCGGTTGCTTTGTCTTCCAAGTACTCTTACGCTGACAGACGTGTTTAATGTCACCCACCAGAGAAATCGACGAGAGTCCACCTTTTAATGCCGAGCGAAGGACATGCGAGCAGGGATTAATTCCAAAGTTTGTGAAATGTTCTCAGATTGATGACGTGGGTCTGCCATGCCATCTTACTCGTACACGAGTGGTGAATGAGCAACGAATCACAAAGTTTTTTAATAAATGGATACATAAGTTCGCCAAAATGAGCATAATTCTACACACTCAAAATCGGGAACAATTGTTCATCATCATGTTACCCATCTAAACCATCCCCGCATACTAAGCTGCTGTAGGAGTAAGGGAATTTACAACTACCCAGGTAACTACTTTTAGTATGGTGGGATCAGTACCGAAGATGGCGACTACTTAAGAATTTTCATCCACTCGCGGTGCATATTTGGTCACCTTGTTAGCAAGATCGGTAACTGTCGCTGGCGAATATTTCCCCTCGTTATCTGGTCGAGAAACCTTAGACAAGGACGAATTACACCGAACGGCCTATTTACCAGGTGATGATTGAACCAGGTTACTATGTTTAAAGTTTGTCGTGCACGTCAATACATAAATGTGCTTTCGTTTTTCCTCAACTAGAATGATTTTATAAGGAACAGGGCGAAGGGTTGCAGGCTGCCTGGATTGTGCCATATGGAGCACCGCCAAAAATGCGATAAGGCTTCATGAACTTCTGCCAAACAGATATTGTGTTAATGTATCACTCTTTCGATTGACCACATTTGGCTTCTCACTAACTGTTAAGTTGACAAGCTTTTCTACTTTTGTTTACAGTCGTTGGAGGCCTCTCGGCGTATGATGGCAATGTGTGAAGAGGTAAGTAGAGTAGTGGTTGCTGCGTCTCCATGTTTCGTGATCTTCTCTCAATCCCGTTCCATACAGTATAATCTTCATACTATTTTTAGGCTAAGGAAGCTGGAATTTCAACCTTGGTCATGTTAGATGATCAAGGCGGTAAGCCGGAGAATTCGTGTTGTAATGTCCACATCTCCGTGTTGTGTCCGTCACAAAGGAGGGACTTGACTTTGGAGACTAGGCCGATCGCCTTCGGTCACTCCTTTCTGTGTCTAAATAACCTGGCATTGTCCGAGTTGTCATGGTCACTGCGGGTTAGGGTCCCTAAGAACAGAATGGTCGTGGAGTTGGGCTGTGTATGTAACTCTGACCTGATAGGATAATTTCTTTGCGTATTGTCTGGTACTTTTAAACTCACTGACGAACGTACTATTGCTCCTACTCTTCAATCCGATTTCTGGGTCACCGTACTGCGACCAGTGTAACCAGTCCACTTATGTGTTCATCCGTTTTTCTCGTTTGATTTTTTTCAATTGCCTTTTGATCAAACGATATCCAAAATCTGTGAACCTACTCCACTTGCATCTAGTCTCATGAAAGTGCATGGGAAACATGCGACAAGGATACCCACTCCAAATGTCTTGCACCCATAGGTTGGCGGACTAGACACTACAGAGTCGTCCATACCTAGCTGTCCAAGTCTTATCTAGCGAAAACTATTCGAGCCCTTTTTCTCGTTTGATTTTTTTTAAAAAAAGGTTGTCAGTGTTTAAATCAAATTTGGAAATTACAGTGAAATGGATTTGGGGTAGTTATGTCATTTATGCTCAAGTCGGCTTCTAAAAGCCGATCGTGCAAACTAAAACCTTCTGTCTTAATCTTTCGTTTGTCTCGGCGGTTTGCGAAAGGAAAGAAAATAATGTGTATTCAGATAGTTTATTGCGTTTCTGTTCGTGGCGGTGACCAGAGTATTCTTTATACTGAAGCATATCTGCTCGGTCTATCCGACGTTCATCTGGCCAAGTCTCTAACCTAGGTCACCCTACTCTTTACTTAGCGTTTCTTCTTGTCCCGTTTGTTGTCATTCCTGTTGTCTCTCTGCTGTCCTCGTACTTAAACTTTCACTATCTTGTTTTCCTCTGACTAGTGTTTCCATCTATCTTTATTGTGTAGAACAACTGGATCGCATCAACGAAGGAATGGACCAAATCAATCAAGATATGAAAGATGCAGAGAAAAATCTGGATGATTTGAACAAGTGTTGTGGTTTGTGTGTGCTGCCGTGGAACAAGTGAGCTGTTGTTCCATCAGTTTGACCGTAAAATGTATTCGAATATGACTCGCTGCCATCAGTTGCAGATTAGACTTTTGATAGCATTCATAAACACAAACTTATCCATACTTCCGATCTAATGGAAACGCGATTCTCAGATTCATTACAAGGACAGGAGTTACAGGGTACTGGGAAGTTCTACTCATATTTAACCACCTTAAAACAGTATCGAGGGTCTGAACATTTTTAAATTCCTAGAGTTAAGAAATCAAACGAGGCCGAAAAGCCCATTCAGGAGTTCCCCTCGAATCGTCTCTGAATGACGAGAACGAGTTGTGCATTGGTGATCACTGTTAAAGTTGGTAAACTGAAGTGGTCAACCATTGAAGCGGATGGGTGAAAACAGATCGTGCTTTGAAATTGGAGTGGGTTGTTTGGCTTGATCGCATCGTGAACTCATAGGAAACCGAGAAAAAGTGGTTTATTACAACAATTTGGAAGCTTTTATCAAATGAAAGACAGTACGCAGTCGAAATTCCCATGAAACTCTTAGTCATGATTTTCTTCGACCGAATGTCGTTTCAACTGAAATTTGCGTCGACTTTTTTTCAGGACATTCTGTGAAGAAATTTGCTATCGACAGATCCGGTGGAATTTCAACTGAATCTCCCATCAACACTAACTTAATTTGAAAACGAGTGTGACTATCACTTACGGATGTGTTAATTTCTATTCATTCCCTATTCTGTATCTGATAATCAACTTTATTATCCGGATGTTAGCTATTACTTGTGAGCTACTTTCTGGACCAATTTTTCGGACCGGTTTACCAGTAAAAGGTGGTACCTGACCACTCCATGCCTTCGGTAACAAGTACTTGCTAGAGGACTCATCAATTTGGGATACTCTTGGTAAATGACCAAACTGAACCTGCGATTTTCACCGTTATTCATTCAATGCAGTTGACGGATGTCCTAGTTTGCCCTAAAGTTCTGCGTTTACTGACACCAGTGAATGATGGACACAGTGTATCTACTGATGTTTGAAGTAATACGGTGACGATGCTTGTTTTTTAGCAACCACTGTGAGCTTCATTCAGAAGACGTAACTGCTCTGGTTTGCTTGCTTTATCCTTTCACATTCATCCATTGGCTTGGCACCTTTGTCAGTGCTGTCGTCAGAATTGGCTTTACTTTTGTCCCTTTGCTCACTTCGTCGTATGGAAGTAGTATGGTGGGCTGGACGTGACACACTGCTCATAAAGCTGCTGAAAACTCTTCGACGTATTGGGGTATCCGAAGTATGGTGGTCGTTGGCTTTTTCAGTGAAATAAGCTGAACTAGCAGTGTTTTGCTGAATAGCAAAACACGAGGACACTAGGAGCATATTCAGTTCTAACGAAATACCCTTCATTCTTTCCTATGTAGTTTGAGAGGACTTTGGGCTGCGCCAGTGTGCATAGTAACAACACTGTATCGAGATTGCACAGTCGAATTAGGCTGAGATGTAAACTCCATACTTACAACAGAGAAATTTGCCAATTTCCTCTGGTGAGAGGAGGCCTCGTTTGTCCTTTTGCCGATAGTTAATTCAGGTAAACTCGGATGCTTTATGTTTTTCATTGGAGACTACACACAATAGGTACGCCTGATTCGAGAACAAGGTTGTTGGAGTCTACTGCTGTCTCACGCGGGCTATTGAGACTGCTGTGTGCCGACAGTGTTTATCGAAGCTTTGAAAGCACAAACCGGCCACCAAGATGACCGCTAATCTGACTAAGGAATTTTTCCTTATCGGTTTCCGAATGCCCTCGCTTCTTATGGTCTTTCGATTCATCTGATGACCACCACAGTAAACAGTATTTTGCAAAATCCGCGTTCGTACTCATGTGCTGAAAAGAACGTATCATTTTCGAACCAGTAAGTTCGTTGCAGACGTTTTGAAATGTGTTTTTTTTAATATGTGCCCACTAGTACACACTTTTGCATATTTTTAGGGTGAAGAAGAAGGACGATTACACAAAGCAGTTGAAAGATGAAGATATGCGCGGTGGTGGGGACGGTCCGCGTATCATTGTTGACCAGAATGGAATGGGTCAAACAGGCGGATACATTACTCGGTATGTTCAACTGAATGACTGAATCGGCCCTGTTTGTTTTTGCAACATTTAGATACATTTAGAATGGGCGTACTCTTTGATGATAACGTGTGCATAAGTAAGGCGAATCCTTTCAGTTTGTACGTATATCCTGCATAATCGTAGTGCGCGTTTGGGTTGCAGCCGGAAACAACTAACCTAATCCATCCATTTTCTATGAGCGATATATGAGCGGATACCTGTACTTCAGTAAGCTTTATACATGATCGGGAATGGATTCAACTACAGCGACCACTCTTCCTATGTAGTAATGAGCGAAACAGTGTGTTCATGGGCACCGCGTGCGCTTTGCGTGAACAATGGAACAACGGGTTATTATGGCGCCAGTCACATAGAGGCCAATTTCCTTTTGTCCATAGGCGCGGGAATTCACATCGAGTTCAACGTTTGGGATTGTGAAGCTCAGTGTACGCTGATCCACGACTTTTAATCGAGTCTGTTTAGAGGTGTACCTCTATAGTTCCTTCTACCTTCGACAAGGAAGCCGCGGCCACTTCCAAGTCCCTTGATTAGCTTTTGTGTCGACACTTCCGGCTCAACTAAGTGTTTTTGAGCGATGGTCATCCCCTTCTCAGTTCTAGTTGCTGGCACTTTTATTTCAGCATAACGAACGACGCTCGCGAGGATGAGATGGACAACAATTTGCAAGAAGTATCTGGCATGATCGGAAACTTGCGCAACATGGCTATCGACATGGGCAGTGAAATCAATCAACAAAACGTACAGATTGAGAGGATCCAGATTAAGGTAACCAGTTTGTTTTGCTGTTTTCCTGTATCCTCAGTTTGTGGCATTATTCCCCAATGCGATTGTTATCTTCCTAGTTCTACGTCAATTTGTTTGTTCTCTCTCTACCACAGGCCAAGTCAAATGCGGAGCGCATCAAGAAAGCGAACGAGCAAGCTAGCAAGCTCCTGAAGTAGTGCAGACGCTCGCATTCCTGCACGATCACGGCTAGGCTAACCGATGAATTGCTACACCATCTTCCAGTACTATCCATTGTCTTTTCCTCGATCTTTTGTTGAACCGTTCCGTAATGCTCATCGCTGCATTCTAAGCTCACACAGTTCACTGGGATACGCATACACCTCCCACACGCTTTTGTTGGCATTGTCGTTGCCCTCGTCCTCCTATGGGTTTACACCGAATAACAATTGAGAATCATATTTCCCCTTCACCTTCCCTCTGAATGCACACTAAAAAAACGCAGCCGTCATCTTGAAAAGGTCCTCGGAGCAACTGATACACCTGGTGTTGCGGCAACACCACCCAATAGACAAGATCATCTGTCGAATATTGCCATCAAGGTCCAACAGTTGCACTGTATTATTCGCGCACTTGTGTTCCATGAACTCAGACAAGTTTCTGTGATGCCTTATTTTTGCCGAACTTACTCGTTCGTCCGTTGGCTTGTTCTATCTAAATGCAGATGTCGTTGTTCTCCAAGGTCCTTATTATTTGGACATTACATCCGATTACGCTCCGATTTTTCTAGGTCTTACTCACTGCCGGATTATTTATTCTTTTCCCTCTCCCTTTCCTTCATCCTCCTCGCTCATCGATATGCACATACAACATATGATTTTCTTTCTATCCTGTCCGATGAATCCGATTTCACTCATGTCATTTTGGCCACCAACTTGATAAACTGTTCGGTGCACTATGAGATTTCTTTCTTGTTCGATCCTGTACTCGGTTGTGCTTTGTCTGACTAACTAACAATGTGAGTGCATTTAATGCAGTTCAATTCAGTCCGTTTATTTAAATCTGGTTGTTTGTCTTGTTCTGGCCTATGGCTCATTTGCGTTACAAGTGAACGGTGCGGCCGGTTTTCTCTTGATTACCTACTACCTTTTAGCTTAGTCACCCATTTACGGAGACATAAGATTTTGTTTACGAGAAACTGATGGTTATTAAGAACTTCGGTTATAGTGACTGAACTCGCATACAAAGAGGTGGCATGAAAAATTTGACCCACATGCGGATGACGCAAACTAATGTGTGCATTGTACAGCACTATCTTTACTTGCGGACTGATATCACAGAAAGCCATATTTTTGGCGGCTCACAATAATTATCCCTCGATTGTTCGTGGCTCGCCGTGGCCATCCGGTCATCCGATGCTGTATTCCACTTAAGTTATAAACTGCTTTAAGGGCGCTGTCTTTTAAAACTTGTACGGACATCCCGCGTTATGAGGCAACCCGTTGACTAGATTCAGAAACCCTTTTGGTCATGCAACAGTACTTTCTAGTCTCTTGTAATTGGAGAGTAGAAGCGTTTCCGGGGCACTGCCTGTCGAAAGTTGACGGTATCATTCCGAAGGGTGAATCTTCATGAAGTTTACAAATTTGGTGGTATTCGATATCATACGGAACTGGATCAAACCCGCCTCTATTTTGTAGACGAACTAACCGGCGTCGTTTCCTGTTCGCCCGTCTAAACGGTTGGATACGTCTTAGCTGGCTTCACTTGATTCTCCCCTGCGATTAGAGAGTCCGAATAAGCCGTTACTGATTTCGTGCCTGCAATAGGGAAAGGGAATGAAAGCACCTAGAAATCGTTTATGAGGATCTGTTGTGTTGTGGGGTACCCAGGTCTACCGACCGCCTGTCGCGGCCTCTCCTGTCACATTCACTGGTTTTGATAGAGAAAGCTTGTGCATATTTATTGACTGATATAGCTGCCTTTGTTTTACCTCATCGGGTGATGCTAAAGCGTTACCCGTTTTTTCTTTGCCAACAGACTACCAGTGCACCAGCCATTCATACATAATAATACATAGTAATACATTCTACTTGCCGAAGCCTGATTATGCATTTTGTTTTCATCCACTGTTATTCAAGATGCGTTAGTCAAGATTCATTCTGTGCAACTGGTCAAGAAACATAATCAGTTCACCAGTGAGGTACAGTGACAGCGCCTAATTCTATAGCTATTTTTTTTAAAGTCTTGCACGATCCATTCCATGGTGAAATATGAGGATTTTTCTCACTTGAAAGTCTGTATTTATGCGTTAGATGGAGCGGCGTGAAATTCGGGATTTGGCCTTTGTTCAGTTTGAGACATAGTACCACCCTTATCAAATGAAGCTCCTTGTAATAACCGTAGGGTTATACACATCAGTAAAAGATTGGGGCTGTTAAGCCTTGTTATAGATAGCCAACTCTACTGTCACTGGTTTCTTTTTCTGAGAATGGCGACGAAATAGGTATATGGAATAAGACATGGCTGAAATTATTTGTCGGACAGTGAAGATACCCGTTGCACAAATGATGGTAATTCTAGTTTCGTTGAGAGGTGGTTTTGTAAAATGCACGCTCACATTACTCTCGTTTGAACAGCCACCCTCCTGTCCTGGTGCAATCATTCTAGTGAGTCCACTGGACTCGAGCTTCACTCTTGTTAGAGCTCATGGGCATGGCAAATCTTTGGCCGTGCCTGGGTCTGAACTCTGCATGTCTGACATGTGTGGGGCGAGCGTGTTACTACTACTCCACCAGCACACACTGGACGTATAGGAATTTTTCACGTCTGAACGGGCGAACATGTTCGGGCTTGAGTGGTGTGAGTGGTAGGTCGGACGACTCGAACGGCAACTCACTAACGTACCTTGCTTGTGTCGATCGACCGGCCCGCCTGTCAGGACTTCCCAGTTCTGGTTTGGCCTCTGAAGCGCCTGTAAGGCAATGTTCGTGTGGGTGATTTTGAAAATATGCGCTGGTTACATATTTCCATTTTTTGCGCTAGAGGGTGTTTGTTCATTCATGCAAGAATACTAGAAAACAAGGCTATAGCTCGAATGTCGCTCCCGGGAGTTTGGCCATTCTGGTTAAGAGTTCGCACTTTTGGAGCACTCAACTCTATCGGCAGTGCTTTTGACCGAACTTGATACATCGCGAAAACTTTGTCCGTGTGCGATTGAATTAGACTCCAATGTAAACATCAACAACTCTAATGCTAGCCTTTTCTCGGCAGTTAGAAGTGTATTCTCAAATGTTGCAGACGGTTACCAAATTCCTTGGCGTTTTAGGGAGGCCCACAGCCTTGCACGTTTTTTTAGACAATGCACACTAGTACCTGTACAAGTACCGCCTGAAAACCAGGTGAGATCTTCCGAACAGGTAGGCTGTTTGCGAAAATAATGTGCTACCACTGCGGTTTCCATATCTTCAGGCTGAACTGATAGCGCAGTCGAACTTCCTGATTGACCTGAGTAGGTACGTTTTTGACTTATATGAGTTGATCCATCGGGGAGTTTTGTGTTGTCTTTTCTCGATAAATAAGCTTAAACTGCAAGGAAGTTTGGATATTTGTATTCAAAGCGGATGGTCCAACAGTCTGCTCTGACCAGGTCTTACAGAGTTTGAAGTCTGACCTAATCACCATCCGTTACTCATATCGATCGGCTAAACCAACGAGGCATCGCTGAGATGCTAGAAAGCATCGGGAAACATATCGATAACTTAAAAACCACAACAAAACATGAACATGATGGTTCTGAATGATTTCTGAGCGACTCAACAGAGTCTCAATGGTTAGGAGGTGGTGAATGAAATACAACACCAGTACGAAAAAAGGCTGACAGGCCTACTGAGAGAACGGAAGAACGACAATATGATGAGCGGCAACAATGTAGACGGTCTAGCCTTCCGAACACAGATTTCTCTCTGATCTCTTCAGGTGTGCAGATCGGGCACGCACTCTTCTCTGGTTTTAGCTATGTGTTGCTCGCCACACAACAGTATTACCAAATGGTCGGTGTTCTGGAGTTTTCAGTAGTAATACACAACTTTGAAGATATTTGAGTTTATCGCCAGAATCTAAAATTGGTACCATTGGTTTTCTCGCTTTTCACCGAAAAAATCCTCCGTCTGTAGAACACTTTCGGTGCCTAGCTGCCATACCAACGGAAGGAGACATGAGGGCTGGGATAGTGCCAGGTAGCCCAAGCCTAGACAAGAGCAGCTCGAACCACGAACTTTCCGGTTCGTAGGCTGGCGCATTAATCACTGAGCTATCTCGAGCTCACCGTTTTTCACGGAGGCATCTTTATTAGGAGCTTTTAGTACGCAAGTAACCTAACTGGTAGACATCAAATATCCAATGTTACCCACAGATAAATTGAGGGAAATAATCTGAGATGCTGAGTGTACAGTTTCTTCAAGAGCAGCCACAACGAGATAACGCATCGCGTGCTTGAAAAAATAGTTTAGTCGCGCTACCATTCACTTACAATCCGGCAGCCGAGGTATTGATAAAGAGGCCGAAAAAACTTTGGAAGAACTTTCTTAACAAACTGACTGGGACACAGAAACTGAAATACAGACTTCTTTGTCAGGACATCTTGATGCATTGGTTTGTCTGCTACCATGGAGCCAGCTGTCGTCTGAATAACCAGGGGGTTATCTAATAATTACAGGTAAATGTAAAGGGTGAGGAATGGTATACCACAATACACTAAATACAAGTAAAAGAAGATAAAGATAAAAACGAGCAAGAAAGGAATGCTAACAAATTCCAGTGAGAACAGTAGCGCACCGTGTTTATTTCGGTTTCGACCCATATACTAGACAGAATACACCATTTAAACAGTAGAACAGCTTTTAAATTCATTGATCAGGTACCCTCAATACTATGGGAATCAAAAAGGAACAAAAATCGTAACGTTCACGAAAGCTATTGGTACACGAAATTTTCAGTCTAAACTATCGAAAAGCGACCCTGATCTTTTTTGGCCGAACGATCAGATGGCAGTATCACGTGACCTTGCTTTTCCTCGTTAGTTTTCAGTCATATCTGCCTTTCCGATCTTTGACTGCTGAAAATTAATCCACCTGAATTATCTCCGAAATTTAATCCATTCTGCATGTTATATATATATATGCATATATATATATATATGTATATAATGTAGTCTTGATCTGATGTTAAGATTTGTTTAACTTATGAATAGAATAGCGGTATCATATGTTCAACTTGAGGACTACTGCCGTAAACAATGGATTTATGGATCTGTCATGTAGCGTTGAGCGGATGGCGGTTCATACAACTGAATCGCGAGATTCAGCGATGGTTCAAAGTTTGCGAATGGTAACTCGCGCCAACCTTCAGGACTCACTCATCTTCTAGGTTTTTGGAATCTCGTTAGAGTGCCAAGTTCAACAACGTTGTGCTTATTCTTGCATGTTTTCGGAAAGTAAGTTAATTTCAGTTTGGAAAACAGTTGACAACACATTCCACTCCAAATTGTTTTCCATCTATTGCTCATTTTTTCTTACGGGCGAGTCGATCACATTAACCACTAGGACGAGAAATGCATTATCTCACGTCCCAGCTGGCATCCGTTCTCATGCATTTGTTCTGGCGTAATCTGATCCCTAACAGCAGGGGTTTCTCTATCCCACTTTACTGCCCGGAGGACATTTTAATACATTGTGTATATGACCACTGCATGCCTCGGTGCACCCTAGCCCAGTATCTTTTGATCAATTATCTTTGCTTTTCGCATCCAACAACCTTTGTAGCACGCCAGAGGCACATCTGATTTGATAACTGGAATTCTCTCTCAGACCGCTTTGATCAATATACTGCATGTTTGACACATGCAGGTTTGCTTATGTTAGTTGTAGGCATTCGTTCGTTCGGTACTATTGATTACTGGGGTTGAGTTCGGATAGATTAACCGCTCAGTTCTGCCACTTGATTTTCCTCCTTTTCAGTTACATCGTTTTGCACATACTGACTGTTGATTTAAGTTTTTTCTCTGCGTAGAAACCGTTCCGAATTTATGCTGAACACGTATGTGCGTTCATCTCTGTCTAATAAAATGCCATGGTTGGAGCTTGAGTACGGCGCAAATATCGCCACAAAATCGTACAATGGTTTCCGTTAATATCCCTTGGCACCACGTGGGAAACTATCTCCTGATGACTATTTAACGGGCTTTATTGATCACATTCCACAGGGTTTTGTACTTCCGGGGTGACTGATTCCAGTTGCAAGGCTTTAGCCGTTTGGAGTCATTTCTTCCCAAGACAGCCTACCCACTGTAGCTACCGAGACAACATTTACTAGCTATCTTCGGCCTGTGTTGTGGCCTCGTAACTTGCATAGATCATAATGGTGTTCACCCTGCCGATGCGGGGCAAGCGTTTGTGCATCCACGTTAGACAGGAATACAGTAGCTGTCCTTGATGCGCATTTTCGTCTCGTCCCATTAGAATAGAAAATTCGGTTTGTCGAAGCCGCATTTATTGCTAATGCAGAAGATCGGAAAAAACAACACATTAAAGATAAACGTTCATGGATTTTGGAGCGTGAGTTCACCGGTTCTGAGAGTAATTGTGGAAGGAGTGCTACACTCCCGATGACCACTTCTGTAAAGCCAGTGTTCTAAGCACTCGGAACCCAACGAAGTTAGGAAGAACAGTAGTAGTAGTTGTACGGCATTATCCTACGTGAGACTGGTAGTGAGTTACGTATAAACACCCTTCTTGAGGTGAATGAAATAAACGCAACACAATCTGCGCACATGTACCAAAGATCTCGCAAAATCATCTTTAGTTAACTTCATTTTTGTGATGAACGCAGTAGTTCTCCGAACGGGAGTCCCTTCTTTAAAGAGACCACATTGTCCCGCTTACGCGAACTACACCGCTGGAGTGACGGAACAGGTGCCAACCAATCCCAAAGGGGACCCACAGGTTGTCTCTAATGGAGGGACATTGTACTGATATCTTCTCAACGGTATGCGAACCGGTTTGTGAAAATTATGGTAGACGGATGCATTAAACTTTAATGAGTGGTCCCCCGAAAGTGTGTGGTCTCCAAGAAGAGGCCAAATACTTACTTCCTATTGGTTGACTTTCTTCAGAAGATCTTGCACACAGTTCGCCACAGCTGTGTATACCGACCAAAAATTGAAAGGTGGCAGGGACTTTTTGACTTCATGATGGTCACTGAAATAGGTGGGTACTATCATGTGCTGAATTTGATGGCTCGGGGACCAGAACTCTGTTGGATTCTCAACTAGGTTTTGTTTGCCGCAGAATACTATTGTGGCATAATGTCGTACAGCACAGGATAACAGCATAGTATAGTACGGTACAGTGTAGTATGACATAGTATAGTATAAAACAGCATAACATAGTTTGGTACCTATTCTAGTGTTTACGTGCATGAGGAAACCAACTAACAAAGCTCTTTTAGCCCAGTGGTATAGGGGTTTTCATATCCCATCAAACGGAAAACATAGCATGCCCTTCTAAAGAGGGCGTAACGGCCTTACGTGATGGACCTCCTTGTTATCTGGCATAAAGAAAATATACCATTGAAATGAGGCTTTTTTTAGTAGTTCGATCTTCAAATTGGTACCCGAGAAGCGCCAGATCAGATCAGTTCACACAGACTTCCTCTATGGCGTTCCAGTGTCCAAGCTGTTGGGTTCAGTGATTAATGCAACAGTTGTTTTCGATTTCTACACAAGCGGTAGAGCTTTTGAATTATATACAGTCAAAACTGAATCTACTCTCTAGTCTTTTGAGCTATCGGATCCAGTACATAGTCATGTTCTCCTAATCCACTATTCACCAATGAAGAAAACTGTGTCAGCTGGTACCACTGTATGAATTGTGCACTGTTTAAGTCTATAACTGCTGCGGCTGAGCTCTCAGTCTAACAGGCAAGTTCTCTGGCGTGCGCCCCGCATTGGGTTACCTCATTTTCAGCGGTCGCTTGGGACGTAAACGTCAAAAGTTGATCTTTGAATAAAATCTCGTTTTGGGTCAAAGTTTACAGTTCGACAGTTCGCATGGCGCTGTGACTTGCCTGCTTCGTTGTTTGCAGCGTTATTTGTACTTTTGTTTCAACTTGTTCATCATTTTGAGTAATGTGAGAAAAATAAATAAACAGCCACTGGACCAGTGGATTTGATCAATCCACTCAATCGCACCAAAGAAAACAACGATTTTTCAGTCGATTGTTGCCAGACTGGAGTTGCAGGTAAAGTGCGAATCGATGATGAATTCGATGGATGAAACTGTTCGTGATTTTTTTCCATTATGTCCTGATTCCGACTCTTGTAATGTCCAGAATAATTAATACAATGTCAAATGTTCCCAACTCTTAGTCCCATCAGACGATGAATGATTGATGGGGTGGGTAAGATTGGGGTAGGAATTTAAAGGTTTCCAAGTAAGCAGGGACAGCTGTTGGTAATTGCACCATATTTTTGCGTCAAAATGACGTGAAATCTGATGGTTTGTAAATTCGTATTTTCCAATGAAGTGACTTCAAACAGTCAACCAGTCTGTCGTATGAATGGAGTCTCTGGAGACCATGAAGGAGGTCTGCAAATAGGAAATGGCGATTTGGAGTTCAGTGACGTCAGTTTACGGCTCCGCCTGTATATCAACCTATCTACCTGGGGTTGTACATTAGATGTTTTCTACCCCAATCGTTCCAGTCCACAATGTGTAATGAGGCTGCGACATGACAAGGTATGTGGACTGAAAAACTAATAAATCTTACTGGAGTGAGTGTTTTTTCTGTCATGGGAACGGTTACTATGGATCCTGGTCAGGAGTACAAGAGCTTTCCTCACACAAATGGACCATGTCACAAGTGACTTCACTGCTTTGATGTTCGAATTTGTGGGTTCAAACAACAGATTCCTATAATTTTTGTTGTCAATTCAGAGATCAACGGTACACGCAAGTTGTTCGGCCATTGTTCGGCCTTTCTGCTTCCTTTCTTGCATGGTTTGTACGTTGAACTCTCACGGTAGATCACTTAATTTGAATATGACGATAGGGTTACTCTGATCCGCCGTTTTTCTGACACGGTTAATCTCCACCAGTGGCTTTCGTTTTGACGTTTATCTTTTTAGCAACGCACCCGTTCCATACAGGAAGTTTTTCAACGAGCATTTCTCCCGAGTTCCTTTCGCACTGATCATTCGTGAAGATATTTTACGAGAATTACATCTGACCAACTTGAGTCACTTGTGTATTAAAACACAGGGAGTTCTGTGCTGGGAGAAGAGATCTGACACTGCTTTTTCACAAAAACATCTCTAAGTTAATGCGGAGCTTAAAGCGTCAGTTTAGTTTGTGTTGTATGAAGTTATGCTTATATTATCAATTATTATGTCCCAGTGGCACCAACTTCAGCGATATTCTGTGCAAACAATATAGCTCGTCAGTTGGACGCTCACCCCAGTCACAAAAGTTGGCTGCTAACGAATAAAAGAGCTGGCAATTTTAGCGCGCAATGTGCAACTTGGTTTTCCCAGGAAGACACAATTACGTGCTGTACAAGGGCGCATCAAATGTGGCAGTTTCAGTGCACCAAGTAAGAATGTAGACGGCCTACAGACAGTATATTCTGTTACCATGTTTCATACAACTTGTGGATCCGTTTTCAACGAACAAATCAAGGACTTAACCCAGCAGGAGTTTCCGCAATGCGGATGCGTCAAAAACGCCAAAAGACATTGGTATGAAGAAATGTCGTCCTCTTTTAATTACATATGAACACCACCAAATCCATCCTTGTTTGGCTCTTTATTTCCCGGTTGTCCACTTAGGCTGTTGATCGAAGTTTTTCCCGAATTCGTGTATTCCTTCATCTTCCATCCTAATCGGGACTAATCAAGTGGGCCTACGGAGAGCAAACATATCGTCCTTTAGTTGACAATCTTGGGCGGTTTCTCACAGGATCATACGTCTTCTGACCGGTGTGGAAGTTACTAATTAGATCACTCGCCAACAAGCATCCATGGTCCAAGCAACAACGGTTTCCACGTGTAGGCCGACATCGGATTTGTAGGTTTACTTGAAGCGATATCCGGCTGTATCCTCAGCAAAACTTTTGTGCGGTACGCCTTTAAATTAGATTTCTCGGTCCAGATCTATCTTTGAATCTATCGACAAAACAATGGAAATGTGAGCTTTCATATCTGGTCACCTAACCGCCTCTCATAGACTTGTGAGTGAAGCCGGCGGCAACCAAGTTGGACATCCGGATCTCATAAAAAAACGTAACAACATCACGTTGTTGGCTAAGCGGTCGGATTGGGAACGTTTACCTTACCTAGTGTTGCGAAAACGCACACTACTCTGAACGCAGCGAAACGTTATCTGTCGGATGGTATATCCCTACGGCGCTCCAGATAAATGTTCTGGCTCAAGCCTGTGTGAGGGCAGTCCTGGTGAATTTTGCGTGTTAAATTTAATGGTCCGCCCTGAATCGCTCGTTGGAAAAAAAAGACAACAGTTTGTAGGTCATGGTGATAAGCCTTCTGGAAGCGGTATAGCGAAGACGTCATCCCAGATACAATAGACAGTCGCTGAATCATACCATACCATACAAATGAAATGGGTCACCGGGAGTTCGAATGCATACTGACCGTGGGCCACTTGATTGGTGATGAGTTTGAGTTCATGAAGGGGATTAAGTCTATGACTTTAAAGCTGAGTTACTAGATACCCTGACCTAAGACTAGTGAAAATGCAGTCATTAAGCGCATGGCCAACTGATCGGTGAACCAATAAACAGCTCAGAGGGACGGTAACCTCACAGGATGTGTGAAATTACCTTCTGAGAAGTCGCCACTCGAGGAGCTAGTCAATGCGTGGCCACGTGATGTGGCTTACATTATTTGAAGATGAGTGGTACTATGTCCTGTCTAAATGAGAGTTACTAACACTTCTGATCAGCCACTAGTTGCCAAACAGTTAAGTCTTCAATCACTGGCCGGAAACTCTCGGATTTTTGCGAGATAACACTGCTGATGATTTCCAACAAGAATGAAACATTCGTACAGTGCTTTTCAGCCTGGCTCCACTGACAGGATGGAAATATCTGTTAAATGATTCTTAAGCGTTCTGAAGACAAAGGATAAGGAAAGTTTATCACAACCTCTCACAATGAGACGGCATCCTCGAATTTTACCGTAATTTCTCCGCATCCAGTTTCCACTTTATGTGTTCTTATCCCAGTCAATATAGTTAACATTTTTGCTAGATTTTGAAATTCACTTCTGTTGGGATTTGTCTCCTGGGGACCAGAAATCATCTAATCCCATCCACTGAGAGCGGATCAATTGTGAACAGCATGCATGGTTGTCGTGTGATGTCGGGTTGTCATAAGTGACAGGGATCCATGTTTTGCTCGATAAGATGAAATTTCAACAGACTTGATTTTCTATGACAGCCTTGTTTTTTGTACCAACACCGTATTACTCATCACCGATTTCAATAGAAATTTGATAGATTATTTCCGAAAACCAAACCAAGGGATTTGACAAAAAAGTACGTGAACCTCAAACACTACGTGAGGAATATCACATAGAACTTGAACTGAATAGAGGTGGCGAGTCTTATCCATTCATATTATTTCATTATGATGGCTAGCTAAAAGTCCAAAAGATGCTAAAAAAAGTCGCATGAAACAATTGTCTATTCCTATTTATGTCGATTGCCTGAACACGATCCAGTCTGATTTGCGAAGCTAAGAAAGTGTGATTTTTGGGCCAACTGGAAGTAACTATTCGTACTGGTAAAAAACGCGGATTTTCTTTGGTCTGAGTGCATGGACCAGACGGACGGTTAGGCTGTAAAAGTAGTTTCGGGTATTGCTGGATCATCGATCCAGCTAATCAGTGGTTTCGGTCTCCGACTCCGCTGAATTATTCCCTTAACACTGCAATCTACCTGCATCTCGCTTCATTCGTCAATCGATTTGGCTGTAACTTTATAATTTTCTGACCATGCGCAGATATACAATATTAGTCGAGCTGTACATTTCTTGCGACAGCTCTGATAACAAAGGTTTCACAGGTGCGTACTAGTCAGAAATTTAGTCGCAATAAGAGGAGGATCGCTCTTGAGAGATTTCCAATCGGCGAACAGCTATTTCCCAACAACAACTAGAGTCGGTCAAAAATTAATCTTTGATACTGTTATTCATTGAATACCATACCTGTACAGATCGTAGTCCTGATTCTACGGTGTCTGTCGACAGAGGAGGGTGTCTGAGCTCCTCTCGCACTCGCTATTCGCGTTGGAATGATGTAAGATGCACCAAGGTCATATGGAACACTTTGGCACACAGTTACTGATAAACGTATCAACTGCGTCCAATTGCCCTGGCAATCCAAACCAACGTAGAGCCATGAACGGTCGTGCTTGAAAAACTGAACTAGAATTGAAGTCTACTGGAGCGATTCCGAGTTCCTGTTGTTTTTAACTTTGGCGTATCAAAACGTTTCTTCAGCCTGATCACGATTCTTCCTTTAGCATCTATGAGGCTAATTTGCCTTTAAGTAGTCATTTTTTATCCAGTTTCTAGCAACACCTCGTAGTTCACCCAAGACAGCTTTTACTCATCAATACAAGTCAACAAGGACTCATACATCTCAACAAAAATCTAGTTACTCACAGCCCGTGTGCATTCGGACTCTCGGTGGTCCATTTCATTTGTAGTCAGGACCGTGCGCCGTATGCGGTAGGTCAGTCGTCTAGCTTCACTTTTTCACAACAGTCTGACGGTTTAGTTAGTCCGTTTCCTCAAGCCTGTCCTGCATATACTTGAGACTCAGGCCCTCCCGCATAAGGCGCAGTTTCCAATTGGCATGGCCCTGGAAATTCTCGTGCTTTCAGTGCTTTCATCCGCGCTTAGACTGAACACACTTGTCTCGATTACCTACGGTGAGGACGTGAGCAAGGCAGTCGTATAGTGTGAGCTAAGCGTGACATGGATGGAAGCGGGAAATGCACAGGATCACCACCATCCATGCTACTCCTGTGAGATCGAGCGATTAAGATCGGCGTGGCGAAATCAACTAGGACAGTGGTGGAACTGACTGCGCATTGGTTAGATGTGCCGGTAGATGGCGTAAGTTAAACGAAGTATGTAATACAGTGGAACTATGATCCAAGATAACTTTATTTTCTCCGGATCAGTCCTATAGTTGTAGTATCTCTTCGACCTTTTAACGGAGCAAGTACTCCCAGTCTTCACGAGACCTGCATTCTTTGAAGGCCCCTGTTTGAGAAAGTGACCTCTCTTCGTTATATAAACCATCCAAGAAACATTGAAGGTAATAAATTTCCAAGTGTGTATCTTCTCGATATGAGGATCGTGGATATTGATAAACTCCTCTTGTGTGCAAGACAGAATCAATTTGCCCTGTAGCGTAATACTCAAACATTAACAAACTGACCATCGTACGTGCGGTTTTGATTTCGGTTCCATTCCTCTTATAAGGTAGAGCGAAATGGACCAACTTCTACCGAAACCAATAAGTTAGCGAAGTACACTCGTTTTC
Source organism: Clonorchis sinensis (assembly GCA_003604175.2). NCBI lineage: Eukaryota > Metazoa > Platyhelminthes > Trematoda > Opisthorchiida > Opisthorchiidae > Clonorchis > Clonorchis sinensis. Next base: position 140,515,139 of record CM030369.1, read on the forward strand.
ATGCCAATTTATTTTTGACGGGAAACTCACCTGATTGTGTGTGTTCCCGCTGATGGGATTCACAGTGCTCTGAAGAAACCAGCTTTTTGCGTCTACGCTAGGTGAGATAGAGAGAAGTTTGCAACTGTATGAGCTGCTGAACTTTGTCTGCTGTAACACTTGGTTTAAAGCCAGGAATTCACCTGAAAGTCGTTGAAAGAAGATTCATATGATCAGAGGAGAATGGCTCAGCTTATATGTTATCCAATGGAGCATCGTGGAAACACAGACCATCCACCTTGATAACTGTGAACCATTGAGTTTGATGGAACTTGATATTTCAGAGAACCAAGCCTAAAGGGTAAAGACGCTTGCTACAAATCTGGGACAATCTGTGTTCAACTGTCGTAATGAACATTTACATAATGGGACTAGTTCCTATCCATCACAGGATCACCAGCACCTGTGCCGGATAAGTAAATATTTTCAGAAGAAACCGACCGATTACTTTCCCTGATGTTTATTTCATTCTAAACATGAGCTGCTGTTCTTGATTGGCTTGTTAGCAAACACTTCCTGTATTCATGAACGGTGTAATTTTTTCTCATACGAATATTAGGTCTGCCGATATTGGACACTTGCTTGACTATTTAGTATTTTTGCCTATACACCAACAGCCCGCAGCAAGACCATCAAGCATATTTAGGGATTCTGAAGAGTTCGTTTAGAACAAGTCTGTTTTCAAACTTTCGTCAGCATTATCGCACAACATAAATTTCCTGGAGGTCATAAACTCGGGTTGTTTAACTTGAAGAATTACATGCTAATCGGACAGATAATGAATGCCATTCAGCGTCTCAGCTATAACCCAGGAAGTTGATTCTCTTCAGTTGAGAATTCCGTTCGGATTAATCCAGGTTGTTTGCTTTTTATTTCATTGTATTTTATGTCTGATGGGATTTGAAGATCCCTGCACCAGCGGACTTAAAGGACTTACTAATGACAAGCCATATCCCCAATGTTGACAAACTGTGTCCGCAACTTGTTCGGTTGTCCAGTGCCTTTTTTGTTGTCCTTGCTACTCTGTGCGTTTGAAAAGTAGGGACAGCCGAATGGGGAATTTTAAATTCCCAGAGGAACCATGGTCTTTTCTGACACGCATTGTTGAAAAAACTATCGGTCCTTCTTTTGGGGACAAGCAAAATATAGTAGTTTGAGTTGGGTGTCTGTGTACTTTGTGGCAATTCCGATCTGCTGTCTGTGAAATTAACTTTCCGCAAATCAGTGTCTGGGCGCTACGCACAACTCGGCGAAAAAGAATTAAATTATCCCACAGTACCCTTTTTATAGGGTAACGTTACTTTTGGTCCTCTATCACAGTGGTGGAGATCATCCAAAAAAGAGCCAAGATTTACTGAGAGGAAAATTTTCTCGTAACCGACGGCAAAAATGATTGCGATAATCAAAGTAAAATTCAGTGGTGTTTTTTTAGAAATCTTTATTTTCATATTAAGTGGTGTTTCAGTATGGAAACTAGGCTGCTTCTAGGGAATCAAGTGAATGAGATACATCGAGGAATCAGGATTGTTTCATACGACCAAAATTTGCCTATTCAAATCTCCCACATGGTCCAAGTGAACCCGGTCGGACAGTTAAATAGTGTTGTGATGCCGGTGATAAGATTAACGCTCAGCAGTACTTTGTGCACCTCGGAGCAGAAGCCTGTACCCCAGACAAAGAATCTCAGCTTCATCTATGGATACGTGAAATTTATTCTGAACCAGACAGGCAATACCTAATTTGGAAGCAAATCCTCAATTGATTTTCACAAATGTGTATATGGGGGTATTTAAGTTGTGGCATTTCATTTTGATCTTCTCAATTGCCATACACAAAGTAGTGGATTTGTGGTTGTTATTCAAATGTCCGTCAAATATTTCCAAGGAAATCTCGAAGTGTATGCTAGGATTGGAGCTAAACGTAGTCCCGAGTAACGTAGGATCAGCCCACAACCCCTTCATGAGAGGCCACCTTTTCTGATTCGGCGGTTCTCAACGCTCAGTGGGTTGTCCACAGAAGTTTTCTTCAATTTAATCCATCGGGTTTAACGGGCCCAGAGACGGGCATTTTTTCCAAAAAGGGATTGTTCAATTTTAGTTACTGCGACACAATCGTAGTACATCAGAGAATGTGAGTGGTAAGTAGTGTATAAGTGGTGCGGTTTTTTATCTCAGTTTGTTCGTAGTGTGCAACCTATATATTCTACATTTTCATCCAAGAATCAAGGTATAATAATAGTGAATTTCAAATTGTTGGCAAACTGCATACCATTTGTGAACGCCATCATTTACCATTCTATCCATTCAGGTGTAAATCCTGATTGGTGCACACAATTTTATATTGAATAAGTTCCGTTCAGGCAAGACGGGCATTACTAGCATTTGGAAAAAGTTGTAAAGAGACCACCGATGAACTGATATCAAAGCCCTCTGATCTGGACAGCAGACATTACACGAGACATAATGAAGTACATAGGTGAGCTTCGTTTTTCGAACACACGTGCTGGTACTGGTATTACGAAAAGTGAGTTTCTCGGATCGGATAAGACACTCTGGAGATGGGGTGAGATGAGACCGAGCCTGCTAAGTGACAGTTCATGAAAGAGCCTAGGCTGTGCGCACACGATAACTTCAAGTTTTGAGGTAGTTTGGGTTCTTCCAGCACGGCTAGCTAACCAGATACTCTGATTTACCACGTTGGTTGTTGGAAGTTCAAGCAAAACCAAGACGTGTTTTGGACTTGAGACTGTTGAAAGAGGAGAAGGGAGAAGCGAACAAGAAGTGATAAGGTACAAATATAGGGTCACGGTAGCCGATTCACTTCAAAAATTTTGGATTTCGCTTGAGGTTTTTTCGTAAAACAGACAATGTAAATTTTTACTGCATCAATACTGGCTACTCAGTCCACTCACACTCGATTTTGGTGTTATAAATCTTTAGCGTAGTTTTTAAAAGACTGTCCGGTGACTCATTTCGAACGCTGAGCTCCACTTTGCACAACATTTCCCTCCTGCTAGAGATCATCTTTAGGAAAGCCCGGTCGTTTACAAAAAAAATTCCATCAACTTGGATTTTAGTGGTAAAGTCCTCCCTAGAGCTGGCCGCCTTTCACAAACTACACTCTTTGTTGGCTTCTAGGGATGCTCTTTGCAGCAGATAACTATAAGCACTCTGGTGTTGTGAGTGCGACGTCTCGTGTCTGGGGTTAGCTGGCATAAGAAGATACCGCACTGCCTCCGTCCGTCACCACATGACAACAATGGCCTTACTGAATTCAGGTACCGGTGCTGTGCCTGCTGACTACGGTTAATTTGAGCTGCACTCCGCTAAAGAAGCCGTATTACTGGGAATGAAATTTCGCTAACCTGATACAAAATAGTTTTTTGATGTTCATAATTTAGATTGGTGTTTGTTTGGAACTCATAGACTTCGGTAAATCATCGTTTTGGACATGCCTGGATACTAAGGTTTAGTATTTAGATTTGTGTTTTGTTACAACCAAGCGTATGCCCTCTTTGTTGCGAGCCACTTGATTATAATGCAAACCGGTCGTAATGCAAATGGCGCTCTCTTTTCAAAGGCCATGCCTACAATAGTTTATCTAATTTTGGGGGGTTTTGTCGACTGATAAATTGCAGGATTTGCCTTACATATCGTGCAACCATAGTAGACTGTTTATCAGACAAGTGGAGAACAGATACTATATCCTAGAGACGAAAATGGCTTGCTGAACGTAATCTGCTTATTGGCGCAAAATGATGAACAGACGTAAATGTAATTATGGCCAGAATCGTGGCAATGATTAGAAAGATGGAATAGCTAGGCGAATGTCTTTGTGTTTAATGATGTCACGTTTATCCTGGACCCTACTCTATTATGATATTATCCATCTTCATGCCAAAGATTATTAACTTTAGTGACATCTTAAGCAAAAATCTGTCGACTAGTTGAAAAAGGCGTGTTTTTTATTGATTTGTTTATTGCACATTTTCGTTCGGTAAGAGAAAAAATAATATCTCTTGGTGGAACACACTACTCATAATGTTGCTGAGAATTCAGTCCACGGCCGGTCACATACTTTTTCTTGCTGTTTTTCAGACACAATACGCGAGCTTTCAGGAACGTATGTTTGGGGACCATGTCTACTCGATGAGTCACAGGGTAGGCGGAGAGTTTTCAGCAACCGTGCGAGTAGTAGGTTTCACCATAAAAATATGCAACGATATCTCAAGCATCATACTAACCAAAACACGAGGCGGTCCCTGCACAGTACATTCAGTTAAAGAAGAAAACGGTATCAACAAGTGATTTATCGGGATTTATCTGAGTGTGCCGTTAAAAACAAATTAGTTTCCAAAATAAGTGAATTTCGTTGGAAGAATGTCAGTTTGTTCCTACGGATTTACTGATCACTACGGTTTCAGCTCTTGTTTTTTGCCCCCAATAACAAACATGGGTGTCTCGCATGCCTTTTAATGATCAACTATATGAATGCTAAAACTTCTTCCGATATATATTTCAGGTTTTTCTGAATCGGGTTGCCCTACTGTCAGGAAATCAATAAGAGTAAAATTAATGAGTATTTTTTGCCTTCCAGTGGTGTTTAGCGAAACATATAGACTTCATATGGTTCATTTGGCCCAGTGAACGGCGTTGACTTCAAAGTGATTTCGGGGGCGCATCTGAACAATAATGGTATGTGTGCGCATACATGACAATGAAAAATAGCTTCACTCATGCGAGGAAGTGGAATGTTAAACTCAACACTCTGGATCTCCACTCCAGGTATGTTTCAGAGAGTGGACCGCAACTACATAGCGCTTTGCTTCGTACGGCCTATCGATCATAATCTTCCCAGTTATTTAATGTATGGCACCAACGACTGATAAGCGAACAATGTCAGTTTATGTTCTTGGTACAGCGTTGTGAAATTTCGTTTACCTGCTTTGCGCTTTCTACGGTCAAAAATTCACCAGTGACAAACAAAACCATCTCAGTTAGACTAATGAGAGAGGGGAGTTGGAATTAGTAGGTTCATATCGCACACATTGTGGAAGTACCTGCAAAAACAGTACTTTTTTAACACAAATCACCATGAGCGCGTCCCTGTTACGAAGCTACCAAAAGCCTGGTACAAGCATTACATGAAGCCAAAAACTTGGATAGCAGAAAAGTATCTATCATCGCAAAGTTGCTTTTGGTTGGGACTGTGACAGCCGACATTACATTGAGCACACAGAGAACACGACTGCGCGCAGCTTCCGTAGGCTTGCAGAAAAACGCCAGATACGACGCCCCACAGGGTAGCGAATACTATGAGAATGGTGTATTACTCTTTCCAGCAAATTCTGGACACCAGCTGATGAACGAATTGGTGGGTAACGTTTCGCTTTGAAACAAAAAAAATTTGTCAAAACCAGCCAACTAGGTTACAAGGTTGGTTAATGATTTCTCGACAGGTGTCTAGCATTTTTCAGCTAAATGGAATTTCAACCTAGCGAAATACACTCATTTGCAAACAAGTTTGGCTTTGCGAGAGACTCACCTGGAATCAAGCTGAAACTCTCATTTGTGATGTTTCCAGGCAACTGAATGTGCTCCACCAGGCCACCTCATGTTTCAGTTGCTACGATATTCGAGACATCGCGATACATGTATGTACGTAATGCATTACTCATAAGGTTGCTGAAAATCTGACAGTGAGCAATAGGCTATATCGCATCTGCTTTGCGGAGACTTTTCCCGGTTATATGACAGCTTTGTTGGCTTGCTAGCAGCACATTACTGACACACAGTGGGAACCAAGTTTGTGACTTACTACGTATAAATAAGGCTGCAAGGTGAATTATCTTTTGGCACACTGCGTCAGCTGTTTAAGAATAAGAATATTAAGGCGAAATTTTCAAGAATTTATCAAAAAATATATTCCAGTCAGTTGTCTTTGGATTATTTGGTACACATTACCTGAATGATCCCAGCTCAGAAACACTACAGTTTACCGGTTTCGTCCTTCTTGGGGCTCATCAGGTAGGCACAATCTTCGAGTTTCCGTCAACCTTATGTTATGCTTGAAACCAAATTGCAGGAAATTATCGAAATACACTCACTTGCAAACAAATTTGGAAACATCACAAACGACAGTTTTAGCTGGGTTCCAGGTGAGTCCCTCGCAAAACCAAATTTGTTTGCACATTAGTGTGTTTCGCTAAGTTCGTGCAATTTGGTTTCACGTAGAACATAGGTTTGACGGAAATTCGGGGACTGCGCCTACCTGATGGGTCCCAAGAAGAGCAAAACCGGTCATGAAAAATAGCTTCACTCATGCGAGGAAGTGGAATGTTAAACTCAACACTCTGGATCTCCACTCCAGGTATGTTTCAGAGAGTGGACCGCAACTACATAGCGCTTTGCTTCGTACGGCCTATCGATCATAATCTTCCCAGTTATTTAATGTATGGCACCAACGACTGATAAGCGAACAATGTCAGTTTATGTTCTTGGTACAGCGTTGTGAAATTTCGTTTACCTGCTTTGCGCTTTCTACGGTCAAAAATTCACCAGTGACAAACAAAACCATCTCAGTTAGACTAATGAGAGAGGGGAGTTGGAATTAGTAGGTTCATATCGCACACATTGTGGAAGTACCTGCAAAAACAGTACTTTTTTAACACAAATCACCATGAGCGCGTCCCTGTTACGAAGCTACCAAAAGCCTGGTACAAGCATTACATGAAGCCAAAAACTTGGATAGCAGAAAAGTATCTATCATCGCAAAGTTGCTTTTGGTTGGGACTGTGACAGCCGACATTACATTGAGCACACAGAGAACACGACTGCGCGCAGCTTCCGTAGGCTTGCAGAAAAACGCCAGATACGACGCCCCACAGGGTAGCGAATACTATGAGAATGGTGTATTACTCTTTCCAGCAAATTCTGGACACCAGCTGATGAACGAATTGGTGGGTAACGTTTCGCTTTGAAACAAAAAAAATTTGTCAAAACCAGCCAACTAGGTTACAAGGTTGGTTAATGATTTCTCGACAGGTGTCTAGCATTTTTCAGCTAAATGGAATTTCAACCTAGCGAAATACACTCATTTGCAAACAAGTTTGGCTTTGCGAGAGACTCACCTGGAATCAAGCTGAAACTCTCATTTGTGATGTTTCCAGGCAACTGAATGTGCTCCACCAGGCCACCTCATGTTTCAGTTGCTACGATATTCGAGACATCGCGATACATGTATGTACGTAATGCATTACTCATAAGGTTGCTGAAAATCTGACAGTGAGCAATAGGCTATATCGCATCTGCTTTGCGGAGACTTTTCCCGGTTATATGACAGCTTTGTTGGCTTGCTAGCAGCACATTACTGACACACAGTGGGAACCAAGTTTGTGACTTACTACGTATAAATAAGGCTGCAAGGTGAATTATCTTTTGGCACACTGCGTCAGCTGTTTAAGAATAAGAATATTAAGGCGAAATTTTCAAGAATTTATCAAAAAATATATTCCAGTCAGTTGTCTTTGGATTATTTGGTACACATTACCTGAATGATCCCAGCTCAGAAACACTACAGTTTACCGGTTTCGTCCTTCTTGGGGCTCATCAGGTAGGCACAATCTTCGAGTTTCCGTCAACCTTATGTTATGCTTGAAACCAAATTGCAGGAAATTATCGAAATACACTCACTTGCAAACAAATTTGGAAACATCACAAACGACAGTTTTAGCTGGGTTCCAGGTGAGTCCCTCGCAAAACCAAATTTGTTTGCACATTAGTGTGTTTCGCTAAGTTCGTGCAATTTGGTTTCACGTAGAACATAGGTTTGACGGAAATTCGGGGACTGCGCCTACCTGATGGGTCCCAAGAAGAGCAAAACCGGTCGTGGGCTGTCAAAGAATTTTGAGCAACCTTATGAATAGTGAATTGGGAGTTTCAACTTCTTCAGAAAGCCAGCTGTCCAAAGACTGAGCATTGAAGATCCACAGAAAAGAACAGCTTTGAAGTCACGACGTTTGGTAAATGTGGTAACCCGGCGTTTAATCTGTATAGGACGGCATCTATGGAAGAGTGATAGATCTGCCGATGCATATGCCTGTTATTCTGTTTATCGCATCCAATGGGTCTCTCTGAAAGCCAAATGATTGAGCCGTGTTTAAACGCAACTACACAAGGTGTGGTTGCATTAGTGTCATTTTTGACTGTTTTTGAAAATACATATCTAACTCTTCTGCAGAATTGCCGAATTACCCCTTAACTAGCATTATACCAAGTAGATAAAACACGATGCCACCAGGCAGTGTCCGGTTTATCCAAAAGTGCCTGGATAGATCGAGAGGAAAAGTAGAGATGGCCATTTAGATAACCTAATCCGTGGATTCCGCATTTTCTCTTTGAGGTTTTCTGAAAGGAACAGTTCGTTTGAGAAGAATATCAACTAAAATTGTTTAAAAGTATTTAGAGTGTAACACTTTTCCCTTTTGTGTTCTGCACGATTGGTCAATAAATTGGTGTTTAATTCGGATACTTCCTGCTGGCAGCTGAACGGATCTCTGAGCTTGGCACTTTTGTTGGGTATGTTTCATCACCGGTCAGAGTGATATCATCAGTAGGCTTTTGAAAAGCTGAGAGGTGCGGCACATAAGCTAGTGTGTCTAATAAAGATGTGCATGAGCTTTCATATGCACTTATAGAAATTCTCTTCAATTATGTCTGGTCACTCGTTGGTCAATGCTACTGGTTGGTTCTGATTGGTCGATGTCCAGTTGGCTTGATATCATCGATTCTACCCTATGACCTTGGCTAGCTTAGTTCTGGGGTTGATCTTGTCTTCTGATCTCTTGTACTATCTGTCCATTACCCTACTCAGTTCTATGGCCCTTGGTTGTAGAGGTCAGTCTTTCGGTAGACGAAGTGCGTCCTGGAGCTTCAGTCTTTCGGGAGTAACCTTCGATACATCCGAGTCAATAATTCTCACTCCCCTCGATTTGAAGTCCACATTCTCACTACTGTGTTGTTTATGCTCTGCCTTCGTTTTCCTAGACAATTTCCATTTAAATAGGATTTATTATCGTGTGATGACTTACGAATGCATTTTACAGCTGATTACAACCCTTGAACGTTTTCGCTTCTCAGTCAAACCCACAGCCCTTCAGAGGGAGGTTTCTTTTGCCAAATCCCATTTCCTTAGTCCGGTATGCAATCCAGTCAACTAGATATTTTTTTATCTCACCACAGTCCACTCACTTCCTTACAAATTGAAACGACAAACTTGGAGTGTAAGTCATGCTAAAAAATTAGTGCTTGCATAAACGGAGAAATCGAACCGAAGTGAGCAACTTTGGAGAATATAATGACCATGGTTCCCAAACTATGTATGAAACCGTATCAGCTAAGTTTAGGTGAAAAGTGTTTGGAATTGCAGGCCCGGCATTTATGGCTATACCAACTCTCACGGTGTGGTTACTCATGATTTCAATCGGTGATAAAAATAGTAATCGTTCGGTACCTAACTGCCATGGTGCCAGAAAAAAGCACGAAGCCGAGATATGCCAGGTTGCCCAGGCCTAGACAGAAGCAGTCGGGATGCTGAGGTTGGGTCCGAACCACAAACCTAACAAACAATAAGTTTGCGCCTTGACAACCGAGGTGTCTCGAACTTACACCAGTCGATACATATATATATATATATGTATATATATATATATAATCATACATACTCCGACGCACCACTGAAGTACAAAGCACTGATAATCTTACCAACCGTTAATGAAAAGCTTCAACAAAATTGTCAAGCTCAACGAACAAACGACCGTCAACATACATTATATACCCTGCAGACAATTTGTTGCCTGACTCTTCATTCTGGCCCTGAGTTACACCCTCAAACTGATAAAATACTGCAGCAATCAAAAGTTTCCGACGGTCTCACTTATTATGAACATGCACTTTAAAACTTTCTACTTGAATTAAGTCTATTGCTAGAGCAACTGAAAGCATCTCAACACCTGTCCACATATATTGAACTTCATGCAGAAGGCTGTGGTGTTCGATATACGACAAAAACTACTACTATTTCTCAGACTCCCTCCGGTTTACACAGTTCCAGAGGACATAAATTGTCTAGTGCGTTTCGTTACATTATTTCCCAGTACAAATGACTCCATCGCTCGATAGGTTTTTTCCTTGGATTTATGTTTGTTACATTAAGCAAACAAGTGATGTTGAACATGCCTCAATTTTCGTGTTGTTTAACAGTCTCTGTCGTTATGCTCAATGCGCAACCCTAGAAAGAAACTATGGGACATGGATTTACTCTATGGATCCGTTTTTACCTTTTGTTCGCTGGGCCCCGGTGGACTTTTGAAGTATGCCAGAGGTAATATGCTTGCTGTGCTATATGATCGGATTTAGGACTTTTACGTCCGGGGGTGTTAACAGGGAGACGGTGGAAAACACTGGTGCTTATGACATTAATACATTTATATCAATCGCATTTGAATGCTGTTTTTGCCCCATCGTAATTATTGCGATGAGCCCACAGGACACAAGGGAAGCAATGGACCCCACCTTGCCTCTACCTGTCATCTATCTATCTATCTACCTAACTACCTACCTACCTACCTACCTACCTACCTACCTACCTACCTACCTACCTACCTACCTACCTACCTACCTACCTACCTACCTACCTACCTACCTACCTACCTACCTACCTACCTACCTACCTACCTACCTACCTACCTACCTACCTACCTACATGCTTGCAGTAATCCGTTTGGCTTTCCAACTGTCCGAATGACTGTGATGTGAGACGTGGGAAACGATACAGAGTACACCAACTCGGTTGAATGAGCAGCAGGGAGGGAAAAGTTCAGCGTATCATGTAACCTTGTGTTCAATCCCATTATTTTGTTCTGTAGAGAAGTCACTTTCTGACTGAAAGTGTCTTTCACACGTTTGTTGTTCACCGCAACCAAAGCAAATATCATTGGATCAATAATGAGGGACTTGCCGGAAAAGAGTCTACGATGCCGCCTATTCTCAACTACTAGTTGAGGAGGGGATTTAATTGCCACGTCAAGAAACGAGGCCAATCTCATTTGGAAACCGGAAAGTTACTGCAGTCTTTCCTCTTGAAGAGAGTACTTTGTAAGGACATCCAAATTCGTACTTGTTTTCTGTGATAAAAAGTTTAAACGCTTGTGTCTGACAGTAATTGTGAAGAAAAAGCGATCATTCCTATCTGTTCTTGCGTTCTGTATGTGTAACATGATTATGAACAAAGAAGGAACCACTTGTCCGTGGTTACACAACCTTTCTTCGTGACTAAAGATATTCCTGGAAAATCACACACTTGACGAATATGTAGACTGGTTACAACCGGCCAAACACTAGGTCCAAAAACAGTTCATCGTTAGTTCACAAGAAGGGACGACTGCCAACACGAAGTACATGTGTTCCGCAATAAGTTTTGATTTTTTCATCTGAACCAAAATATCGTTCCATTGGTACGCAAGTGAGATGAGTTTCCCTTCAAAATATTTGTTGAAGTTAAATTTTGCAGCCTTTAGGTTTAAAATACGACATAGTTGGCTAGGTTCTTCCTGGTGGTGCATTGTGAATTCAGACAGCACTTGCCCAGATAAACGTTTTTGAATAACTTGTTTATCCTAAATGCACTTTCCCTGGTTTCTGATGTGGATTTCCGAGTGACAAATTATGACAAATGGCACTTCACACGCCAGCAGAGTCCATCCGCCTGTTCCTCCCGGAAAATCCGGTCTGGAATTAACAGTGAACAAAAACCCGATGGGTCGATTGGTTTGTTTAGCTGTACCTTCACTACTATCACTAAACGTATCTGTGCAATTTGAATCCGTCAGATGATGATGCTCACTCAACTCCACAATGCGTGATAATTTAACTTGGAGGACAAATCTCAGACCAGCCACTTTCTACTCAGTACTTATCAGAGTAGTAAGAGATGTATTTTCGGTGTTTAGATGATTATCCAAGAAACGCCTGATGTCCTTGCTACGGGTGTCTTGTTTTGACGTATAGTATATCCGACTGTGATTCCACTGACATTTCCCCGCAAAAGCTTAAATACGTGCATCCTTGATGTTAGCTCGATATGCGAATGTCAACAACTACTGATGGCACGCCATTAAAGGAGCAAGCACAGAAAAGTCTTTCAAATGAGTACTCATTAGAACTCATCTCTAGATTTTAGGTGAACCAAAGCGAATATTTGTTAGTTCAAACTACGTGTGGACCAAACTTAGAATAATAACGGAGTAGGTGAACAAATGATAACTGTGCATGGTGAATGTTTTCGAGCATTTTGTAGATGGGCAGGAAGATGTCAACGTCGGATTCACATGAAAACCTTCAAACCACAAATTTCCAAACCTAAGTTGACCTTTGGTTCGTCAGTTGGATGCACAGAGTTTCCCTTGAGATGGAATTGATAAGATCCGTTATAGAAGTTTGGTGTCGTCCCTACAGAGACTGCTTTCGGTCGACACATTCATGTGCTCGCCTTTTTGGTAGGGACATTTCGAGCATTTCTCCTCATGTCAACGGTTATACAGTTTTCTCTGCAACACTGGAATACTAACGCGAATATAGCATTGGATGACATTGATCCACTGAGAAAGCATCGATCTATAACTCATTCTTCAGTGTCCACGCCTAATGGCCGACAATTTTCGGTCGGTCTTACTGCGTTTTCAATTCTGCGGGTAGCGCATGGTGATGATGACACAAAGCGAAGGAACCAGGAACCTTTGGATCTGTTCATAGGGTGAAGGGGCTCACCTCTTATAAACAAAAATGAGCAATTTATGGGACAGACGAAGAAGGAGAGAGGTTACTCTACTGCGATTTCATTGTTTATGCTCATTGGCAAAATGGCTCTTCTAGAACGAAATCCGACCGCTTGCATAAGTCAGACTGGAAAAGAAAACATTTCTAAAGAGCGATTGACAACAGTATCGGCTTTGTCACAGTTTGGTAAATTTTTGGCACCTAAATTATTTCAGGCTGTATTTACCTGAAAGATACGGAAGATCATTAAGCTGGCAATCCTGAACACTACCGCAAATGGGGGAATTGTGCAGAACTCTATGGTAAGCGTAACGAAAACAAATGGTGCTAGAAGGCGATGATATAAAGTGTTATAGCGTTCAAACTGATTGGAATAGCAAAGCAGGGTTCTACTGTCGATAGTATGCACTTTCGCGGTATCTGAGGAAGTTTTGAGGAGTAGTGAGGTGGCATGAACCAAGCACCTGCTGGGGAAACTTGAAACGAATTCTATTTAGCCGTCGAAATTTGGGAAGTGAGACCAGGATTTCTATAAGCAGGAATTGGTCCTTTTGTCATTGCTTACCTCCCTTTTCCTTTCCAGTAGAATATTCAAAAAATCACTGTACATACCAGAGTGTATTGATTTTCGCTTCTTAGAACTCATGACACCAGGCGATCTATATTAAATGCAGATGATAGTTCACTCAGCGGTCCAGAATCTTTTATAGATAATAGCTCTTTATCTTTATAGCTGAATGGAGTCACAGAGGCATTTATATCAATCATGTGTATGGGCTTGGGTGTTACGTCAGCGCCTTAGAGTGAAACAAAGTGGGAATTTCTCATTGCATCCCGGTATTATGATCGCCTTTTGTCAGGTGATGTTTACACAACAGACAAATACATCGTTATTTGGGTTATTGACCGTTTTGGTTATCCTCTGTTCTGTACTGAGCTCAGGAAATTTTACCTGGTTGACTTCTTAAATAAAATCGTTGTGCAAATGGAGAAAGAATTTCAAGACTAGCCAAAGTGAATCATCGGGCAGCTATAAAACCAGAAATACTCCAGTGAAATCATAATTTCGGAATTGGGAAAAAATTTCGTGAACAGAAGAAGGAAATCGATGCATTAGGGTAGCTTGGATTTCCCGCACAAGAAACGCGATAGTACGCGTTAAAGGTGATTTCGAAAAGAATGGCTGTTTTCAAGTTAGAATATGATTTATTTCCTGAGGACTCACTTTAATTTTTGTGATAAGTAAATCGAACAGGTGACATTTCATCCGAGTTGCATCAGATGATATCGATCAATTGCCATTTTGCGCAGCCAGGGAACTTCTGTTTAGCATCCATAAGAAACAACAAATTGACTCACGCTTAATGGAAGCAAGGCACTGGAGTAAGTGTGACAGCTTTTATTACCCAAGGGAGCAACGTTACTGGAATCCACGATTTTGAATTTCCTTTAAGACGGTACCACAATTAGCTTTTTCTGTCTTGTGCATCATGCGGAAGAGCTCCCTTGGCTACTAGTGACAAGCAAAAATTATCTTTCCGTTTCCATGACTGGAGACTCTGAAAGGAAACCTGTAACTGATCTTTATGATTGGAAAATAATTTATTGATTTCACTAACTGGACATGGGAAGCCTGTGACAGGTGTTCCAGTGCCCAGATGAAGATGGTCCAAAAACCCACATCCTCGAGGTTGGAAATAGCCTTTTAACCACTGGTTTGATTGATCCGTTCTTCAGATGCACTCTAAACAGTTGTATCAACAATCTGAATACTAAAATGGCACTTTGTATCACCAAATCTGAAAAGCAATCTGAAGAAGCGAGAACTTTCGGACAAGATTTGTGAAGCTTGTTTGACTCCGCAACATTTGACTCTTACTTTCATGAAATCAAGTATGACAGGCAGTGGAAGATTGCATAGAACTAGTCGATGGTGACGAATTATGTGAGAAACCTTAAGAACGCTGAGGTGGCATGCGAACGGGTCTTTAATAGTAATATAGACGGGCCACAACATAGGTTTAGATCATGAGTAAGGCAAGTCAGTCTAGTGCCCGAGCTGGACCGACCGTAGCAAGGTTACAGTTAACTTCACTTCCGAATGTAGATGTTTTTCCACTTTTCTCATTGTCCAGTTCAGGGATAAACCAGTGCATTGAGAACTGGTCACCTGACAGTAGTTTGGTTCGCCCAAACAGTGGAAAAATTCTACTGAAAGGTGATGCCCACTGTAAATATAAACCCGGAATAGTTGACAGATTGAGCTCAAGCAGTTTTCGTTTTCGCGCCTTGGAGCTTAGTTTCTCAGTTCTTGAAACGTAAAGATGGCTTTCATTAGACAATATTCAGGTTTCAACTCAGCATCTCTTCTGCTGGAACTATGTAGAGGTACCGAATATCAGCGTCCAAAAGAGTGTTGCCTGCTTACGTCACTGGCAACCCCTACACTCTTCTTAAGCATCTCCTGGTTTCAATCTGACAACTATTATTATGTATCTTTCTATATACCATAAACCGACTGCGGTAGAAAAGTCAGGTGATCAGTCTGGAAAGCAAAGCCTAGTGTGGTCTTAGATTTGGGCTTTATGCTTCCAGAGAATCTATGCAAGGCTTCGGTATGGCAAGTAGGTGACTTCATGTTGTTGGAAAAATCCTTGTTCAACTGGCTGCTCGCCAAAGAGACCTTCATCTGGCTGGAACAACTGACCTAATCTATGGAGGTGGGCTTTGTGCGTCGTTCGTTGGATGTACTTGCGTGTGACCACTCTAACTAGTGACGACCACAGAGATAAGTACCCAGAGAAGCAGGTAAAAAAATTGGTAGAGTGCCATGGTTTTCAGATATCGGTGGGTTTTCTGCGCGTGCAAATGATCTTAAACGTGAAAGCGCTCAGCCAGCGTGAAGTTTATTGATGTAAATGTGGTCGATAGTTATAAACCGATGTTTTACGTATTCTGTTCTGATGGAGAATGATAAACAAGGTAAGGCCGCCTTCGATTCTGTGACGCCAAGGACCAAAGCTCACGCCAAAAACCCCGGGACGACTACCTCAATTGTCCAGAAGGTTTTTATGACTTTAACCGTTTACATAGCTTAACGTGGGCTTCAGTTCTTTAGGCTTGGTAATAAGGAAAATTATCTGATCGTTCAGCTGTGACACTTTCGGTGCCTAATTGACATACCAGCCGAAGGAAACATAATGGTTGCGACACTGCCAGGTTGTCCAAGTCTGGAGAGAAGAATTCGAGATACGGAGGTTGGGTTCGAACCACGAACCTTCCGGTCAGTAAATTCGCACCCTTAGCAGTGCGGCATACCGCCCCCTTAATGGCTTCAAAGTAATCGGATTCAAGTAGGTTTGACCCATAAGCTGAATTAAACAAAAAAATACATATTTGGCCATATTACCGCGATTTTATTGCATGACTCTAATGCTTGCGTTTGGAGTGATTGTTTCCATTTATTCACTTGATCGTCCTTTCTTGGAATTCATTAACTTGGAGCTTCTCTTGTACGACAACGTACTCGGGCAAACCGGTTCCAGTGCAAATCGTCTATTAATTGAGAAGCCAATTAAAAACTGTGGATCTGTTGCAGGGTGTAATAAACCTTTAGACTCAGCAGCTACTACGTATGCATCGTTTATAACCTAGTGAACGGAACTGCTTTCAGAGTGACTGCCAGTTACAGTAAGATCTTCAAGATCCACGACCGCTAATTTAATACAGTTATACGCATGTGGGTGACATTTGTCAGAAGTACGAAATTTCAGTCATTTTGTCCACTTCATAGGACAGAAGGCTTCCACTCCTCTAATTTTATTATGGCAAGGGGGTGTTGTATTTGCAACGCTTGACAACTCCTTGGCGTTGCAGATGAGTACCTAATCAGTCGACCGATACAGAGACTAACACGCTCAGAAAAATTACAACCATTTAATTACTAAAACGAGTTGCATATTTTGATGATATATAGGAACTACCTTATCTGAAACTTTGTTACTGTGATCTGTGTACAATTAGTGGTAGCCGAGTTTAGCAATGCATCGCCTCACAATAGCCACTTGGGAGGAACAACCAAAGTTTTCAAAGTAGCGAGACATTCAGATTTGTGTAGAGCCCGGCTTAGAACACCATTTTAACGAATTATCTTTCCTGAGTGGCAGTCGATTTTGTGAGGCCGTTGGCAAGGAGTTCACCTATCTCTCTGCTGGTGTTTGAACTTTGCCTCAAAACAAGAGGTTTGAGCAGGGAAATGTTCCGTGTTCACCGACATTTTAGTAACAAACCGTCATGTGTTTGATGCAAGCGGGAATGAATGCATGGAGAAACCGTTCTTAGTTATCTTACCGCTGTTGATTTTGAAAAGGTATTGCTTTGTTTCCATCATGAGAACATCTAATTAGAGTGACTGATTATGCAGCTTTATTCAGATTTATTTAATTGTTTGTCTGATGTGTTATGCCACTAAATACACAGATTTTTGTAGAGCACGTTGTGTACTTTGGAAATAAAATACGCAAAATTCTGTCCCAAACAAATTTTTGAAAATTTTGGTGGAATTTAGTAAAGCATATTTTAGCCAAACGTTTTCATCCAACAGAAGTTGACTTTAAAAGATGAACTTGCATGGTGGAATAGTGGGAATTTCAATTGCTAGCCGAGAGGGACCTCTGATGTATTGAGATGGGAAGTTTACGTGCATTTTGTGTGAGCAAAACGTCAGAAACACCTGGGGCTGGAGTCGAAATTTTAATTCACTTTTGCTGGACGGTGCTCCGCCTTGCAAGATCTTCATGAAACAGAAATTCACATGATATTTGTCAGTAATTAGCCACAATCGAAAACACTTAGGTTCATCAGTGACCTCGGGGTGTGGCTTCTACAGCAGACAAATTTGACATTTTCTAGTTAGCCACAAACCCTTCATTTCTTTCCAACCGCCTTGATAATTCCGCATTAGGTTTTTCCACTTTTCTCAAACCATCATCTCTGCTTGATTTTAATCCACCAGTGCTTCCAAAAGCGGAGATGAAATAGATAATTGTTTTCGGTCTTTGTGCTTCCCATTTTCACAGTGTCTATAAAATTGTCATGGTGACGAAAGTAAGCAGTTATTTTCAATACTGGCAGACTAGATTCTCTTGCCGTATGACACCAAAAAACTAAATGAACCTCACCAGCTATGCGTGGTCCGGAGACTCACTGACCCATCTGGGCATACTTGATAAGTCACAAGAACAAACGCGATCGCGTAACTGAGCCTTCCGGGATCCAAATGCAGTTTTTTTGAAAGAGATTCTACAACATGGATTCTCGCCTGAAACGTCCAAACAAATGATGGCAAGCTAAAAAAAGAGCATCAGTCAGGGTGTGCATAAGCTGACACAAAAACGACGTTTATCTCAAGCCAGCATTGCCAGCTATGTTTGTTCAGTGCTTGACCTTCATATTTCCCATGCCTCCAGTGTGAGTTTTGACAAGCATGGCTTCATTACTGCCCCTTCACAAGACCCCCCAGTGTAGAAAGAACACATCGGGGAAGTTGGCCATTTTGTTCGATAGATTATTCATCTGGGGACGACGAAACCCTCCAAATAAATGTAGTACATTTTGGTGAGCAAGCTGTCTTTCTAATTTTTAAGGGTTTAACAGCACCTTCAACAACTCTGCTGCGCCATGTGAATTTCATCAGTATTCTTGAGGATTTTACATCCACTTATTCTTCCAATCAGATAACCCAAGGATGGAGCACATTGTGCGCATTCTAATGTTGAGGACAGCTACGACAAAGAAGTGTCTCAAACCGTGGACTCGATCAAACCACGGATTACGTACACTAAGGCTTGGGAAAAGACCAACAAACCAGCGCACCTTGAACTTGAGGAAAGAGAAAGTTTTTTTCTCGAAGGTTCGCAAAAGCAAATATCTTGCAATTATGACAAAAAGGACATTAAACTTGAGAAAGAAGAATTGAAAGCCTAAACCAGTATGGTTTTTTATGTAGCGTAGCTTGACTGAGATGGGTTGAATCACTTTAAGCATTCTGAAATCTTTTTGCTTTTGGTTCATTAACCACCCAATGGCAGGTATCAGAATACGGTGGTGCGCTTGGCTGTCTTCTGCTCACAGCGCCCAGAGTAGCTGTAAATCCATTTCCGTTTGCATGAGTAAGTTTCCATTAGTCATTTCAGTTTTCACAAAATATTCTTAGGTTGAGAACAAATACTGCTGAGTCTGTTATATACCAGTGAACTCAAACTGCCATCGACGGTAGTTCTACTTTTCTGTCCTACTTGTGTTAGACACAGGTGTTGCTTTTTCACTTGCTAGCAGGATATTAATTTTTCCAGTGATTTGTTACTTGTAGTCTCACAACTACATTTTGACATTTTACAACCAGCTAATAAGCATTATCCTTTGTGTGAAGTAAAGCACCATGTTAACAAGTGAAAACAGAACACTGAGAAGAAGGCTAGGCGCGCCGACTACGATAAACTAGATAATTCTCCTCAGTGCACATCTCTTTCTGCTAAATAGCATTAGCGGCATTAATAATAGATTTATTATGCAACATCCAGCTTTACGGAGAAAATGCAAGCATGAAAGGTTACTTAGCCGACGGCTTTCGAAATTTTAGATTGGTGAATGATTCACATGTTAATCAAGAGCTCTTGTGCCGGTTACCTCATACAAATCTAGCTTTGGAACCGGATAGACGCCGTATAGTTCTAATATTACTGTAACGTACCGTGCGCACAACAGCTCAAAAAAGTTACAGAGTGACATAATTTCAATAGGCGGACACAAAAATGTTTTTTTTGCTGCTGGTCGCCCGGCAGTGTAAGAGAGAAATACAAAGAAGCCTTGACGTACTCCTGGAGTGCTCTTACATCTTGTGCTGAGGAGACCTGAACAAATACAGAGACTTGAGCACAAGTGTTGCATCGCATGACATATTCCAAATGTTGGAAATTATGTTTATGTAAGTAGTATGGGATTATTTCTCACAGCCTGTGAAAACTCAACAACGGGCTCGAATGCTTCAAAGTCCATCAGGTAAGCGTAGTTTCTGGGATCTGATAAAAACCAATGGTGTACTTGAGCTGCATTTTGCAAGACCACAAGTGCGGAAGAGTACTGACCTGATGTTGAAAACGAGGGTCTCTATCGAGCTCAGTGGTTTCAACATACATATAAGGCCAGGGAAGGCCATGTGTTGATTGGGATATTGCTCATGTTCTGAAATTTGCCTTCCACTTTACAGACAGTGCGTGTACTCCGAAGCACAAATGTCTATCTTGCCAAAGTCGACAGCCATACTAACACAACAGGCCATCGGGGCATAACGTTTGGTATCTAGGACCAACCTTGAAGTCAATCATTCTCGAGTACAACTGAGTTATTTGGTTAAAGTTTAGCTGACACTTGACTGCTTCTTAAACAATCCGAACACATCCGTATGACTGACGTAAGGGTCTCTGATGAAGTCCGGGTTAGTTTTTACTCTAAACTTTGTGTTACTGTCAACATCAAACGTGGATTGTCTTGTTTCGACTCTGAGTAGATTCACAATTCACTAGCTTGTAGGTACGTCCACTACCTCATTGAAACTTGATATCGTTTACGCAGTCTGGAGCACCAAGTTTAACCATTTCCAGATTATATCCTTGTCTAGGACTAGGAGAAGATTTGGGTCCAAAGACCATCGTGGTCTCTTTTAAGAGCTACACTATTTTATAGGTTTCCTCCCAAAATAAAAAAATATCGCAATCTTCTTTTGTGTTGCGCATTATTCGAATTGTGCGGTCGCAAACAGACCCCGGTAGTCACTTGCTTGGGAGCGCTTTTTACTCGCGTGTTTCTCTCGAGTAACGCAAGGGAGAGTAGCATGAATTTACGTGACGATTGTATGCAGAAGTCTTGCAATGAGTAGGTTTGTGATTTGCTTATGTCCTGCAGGTTAACTGAAATATACCCCATCCGGACAGTGATTGGGGTACAGGTTAATCTCCACTGTGGATCAGCATGCAAGTTAACATCCGCTCAAACAAGCACAACTGAACGAGTAAATCACATGAGAAAGTTGTCTTGCTCAGCTTGCTGCTACTCCACCAGTGATGCGGACGTTGAATTATCCAACAAGCTGTTTTTTGTTAGTGAATGGAACTAATGAATACCATGTGTCTGGAATAACTATTCGAGTGGATGTTTCATGTCAACATTCATTAGCATATTCTGCTCATCAGTGAGTAACTCGTTTGAGTTGGCCTGTTTCTGGAACGCCGATGATTTTTGCCGCTGATACTATGCTCCTGATAAAAGTTCGATTATTGTCAACTACGCCGTCCTCTCGAGAATGCGAAGTTTGTGATTGCTCAGGAGGAACTGTATCGTTTTCTTATTGTTCCAAATAAAGCGGTTTATCATAGGCGACCAAGTGTTCAACTGAACACGGGGAAGTCACATTTCCACCACACCACGCTATAGTACGACGAGAGGGTCATGGAAAATAGGACTAAAATGAGGTGTTTATGTTTTTTTCGTAGAATTACGGTTAGAAGGACATTTTAATGGTATTCCGGAATTAATACAACGTTTGTGAGCCGAAAAATAGATTTTTTCGAGCTTAGCTATTTAGATTCATACATTTGGTACAACAGGGTTGAATAACCCGTAGGAATCACTTAGTGGCATCCATCTTATTCATACTAGTCAAGTGATTGTGAGATACTTCTGCGGACTTGCATCCGCGTGAATATGTCAGGCATTTAAGTCACCAAGCTAATGCTACTTACAACGACGTACTTAAATGTACCCGTTTATTGGGTGTCGTTCTCGGCAGTTCGGTTTCCTGAGACATTGATAAGAGTCAACCAGCATAAATAAGGTCTTTGCTGTCACGAGTTTTTCCCATTTATATGCTTATTTAGGATTTGCATCGATTTTCTCCACGCTGAACACCTTTCGTGTCTCAGAAAGTTGGGAAGATAAACAGGGAAGTGTTAACTGGTCTTTACCTAAGAAAGGTAAGCAAAGAAGGGGCTCAGCTTCTGGGTTCAGTCCAAGGAAATTTGAATATATACTCGAATTAATTCATACCACCAGGCATCCAAAACAGTCAGGAACATACAAAAGTTATGAGGTTAGATATAGATTGACCCGGAAGTATAAGAGCATTCAGGCCAATGCGTTGTTATAAACTGACGTCCTAAAGTTAAACTTGGATGTAAAATGAAGGGAGTTAAGCTGAAGCTTTTTTGGATAAAGTATATTTCTGCACCGTTTTCGGGAAAGGGTCACTTTCATGAGAATATAAGTAGATTGTATTGTTCGTTTGTGGCTTCTCCCGAAAAACTTTTTTTGTCGGAGAAAGATCCTTCCATCGAACGATGTACTTTAGGAATGCGTCACTTTGTGTCAGTCCCTCTGGATGATATTCCAGGAGAGAAATGACTGTACGAATTGAAGTTTGTTTGAATACATTGCCTTACACGGAATCGAGAAGATATTAAAGGACTTAATATTAGTCAGTTATGTAAGTTACATTTGCCCGTGGAGTGCTAGTGCCATGGGTACCTCAACTTACTCACGCCCTAGGTCCGCCAAATCGGTGTCTTGTATTGTTGTTTCTTTTTCCAGGACGTTCTTGTCTCCTGAACCTATCAAACACTCAAGAGATATTCATAACTAGCACTTGCGTAAGCTGTGTTACACGATGGTCGACATATATGTGCCACTTTTATACAGGTATTCTCAAATTCATCAGCTGGGGTGCACAGTCAACTACAGGCTACATAAATTTTATTCATCTTTTAGAAGATTGGAGAAGAATTCCAACCATATTAGAAGGTTTCGGCGATCGAATTACTCGATGATTTCACCAATGCACCCCAGGCGCAGTTGAATTATCACGTCTGAACTGGCAAACGTGTTCACGTTTGGATGATTTACTCGGTTTCCGATGCCCCGAACGACAATCTAGTAACTGTTCTGGTTGTGTCGATCGTTTGACCCACCCCTATAGGCTTCCAAGTCAGATAGCGCCACGGACGACGAAAGCCTGATGGGCAATTTGAACTGTATATGATTATGGAATGTGTAGAATGCGTCTTGAGAGTGATGCGAAAATCCAATTCAGTTTAAATCAAACGAGGGGGAGAAGATAATGAAGTACTGTAAAGAAAAAGTACACCAGGGTGTTGTCACCGTCTGCGTGAAGCATATCTTGTGCTTTTGTGAGCTGTTTATTAAACTTCGTCTCACGGAGACACATGAAGTCGGGGTGCGAGAACAGCAAGCAGGATTCCTGCAAGGAAGGGGCTGTGTGGGGCTCATCT
Source organism: Clonorchis sinensis (assembly GCA_003604175.2). NCBI lineage: Eukaryota > Metazoa > Platyhelminthes > Trematoda > Opisthorchiida > Opisthorchiidae > Clonorchis > Clonorchis sinensis. The sequence goes on from CM030369.1 coordinate 140,538,351, forward strand.
TCACATCCCATAGTCCGTTAGACCAGTGGCATGTGTAAAGGTGTCCTACCATCTTAGTGCAACTTGACTTCAAGTGTGTGCTCAATTCTTTCGACCAGTTAGTTCTTTTCAACGAGATTGCATATACCTCAGACGTTCTTGAACATCATGTCGCATATTTTTTCACACATGGGAGGGTGTATGGGGTAGGTCAGGCCACTCTTTAAATCCCTGTTTAATTCTGCCATTGATAGAGTAATGAGGCGAAATCCTGAAAGTCTCCAAAACCTTTAGGCCTATCCGAGCGAGAAACTCGTCAACCTGAAATATGCAGACGACATTGTTGTCATCTTATAAGAAGAGCAGAAACTCATGAATTACTGGAAAAGCTGAACAATGTTATCCAGCTTTTCGGCATGTGTTTCGCACCCACAAAGTGCACAGTCCTGCTGTAGGACGTATACTTATTGAACATGCATCTAATCATTCAAGGTACGATGCGTGAGGTTGTGGAACACCATAAGTATCGCTGAAGTTGCATTAGTTCTGATAGTCATGTAACCAACGGAGTGAACGCACGAATATCCAAAGCCAGAATTGCGTTTATTGATTTGCATCTCTTGTGGCTTCAATAGGGCATCTCAGTAGATCTCAAGAAATGCGTGAATCAGACTACAGTGAAACATGTATTGTTGTGCGGGTGCGAAACTCGGTCAGTTCGAATGCAGAGTCTTAGACATCTTCAGGTCGTTGACCACCGATGTCTCGGATGTATGTCCAGCGGATTTGCAATTAAGTTACCAGAAGATAGGTTTTTGTCTCAAAGAATGCACCCAAGACTGCAAGCTAAGGTAGCTGCGACATGGGTTACGCAGCTCGTATTACTACCTGGCGAGACGAGTACTGTTTTTCATGTTCAGTTCAAAGTGGCAGAAACCTGGAAGCGAAGAGAATTCGACGCGACAGAAGCGAATGAATGGTGTTACAAAATGGTCGGGTGTAGGTGGTGCTGTTCGCCTTCTTAGATGACATCCACATGATTCTGCGCTGCTTCGTTAGAGACAAGAAAAGATATTGCGAGTAAGCGATATCAGTGATCTTCATACTTCCAGTTTTTCCCAGTGTCTGAATGAGCGCTGGAGGTGTAGGCACCCCGGTTATTCGTGGTAAGTCCGTACTGTCTTCCCCTCTCCGTTGCATTTTTTCTTCTTCCCATTATGAGGCTTTTTTCAAATAAAGTGACCCAGTTGTGCAGCAGTAAAGAAACAATGTATCTGTCTATGATAATGGCGATTTTCCCGCCTATATCTCATCTGTACCAGCCTGCCGGTATTCTCGTTGGTCTGTTATAATAGTCTATCATTTGCTGATACCTGATTGCTACTCCCATTTTCAATAATCCCTTATCTCACCATAATCTCTTCTTCGATCATCTTCAAACACTTTCGTATCATTACAGTGCTTTTCAACTTTGCATGGGCGGACACTGATATACTTCTAGTGTGGCTAACTTGTAGACTAAAACATGATTTTCACACTCAGAAATGTCTGCAGCATAAATATTGACGCCTAGATAGTCAGCGGAGCAACTGTCCGAAAAGATGTTCGCCACTAGGAGTGTTTTTTTCAATGGCCTATTTGCGCTAGGACTTAAAAGTTTCACTTTCCACTGTGTGAACAGGAAAATTTTTTAAGCTCAAATGGGCAGGCTGCTCTAATCTTCCCGGATGTCCCTTTCGGTGTGACACTTTATACATACATTCGGCAACTTGAAGCTTTTTGGAAAGGTCCCCTCATTCAACTGGGCTGAATTGCTGGTGGTGAATTTCATTAGTGGCGTTGCATTTTCTGTATTAACTGCCTCCGAATGGTTAGTGGTCATGGTTATCCTACCCGGCAGCCAAATCCATAGTTTTGACTATGATGTGGCATATGCACTAAAAATACCTTTCACTTTGATTGACCAAGGTAGCCCTTTCCCTAAAGAGAATCTTTTTGAAGACAGTCTGTCTTAAACAATGCAAATATATTTGAACTGAGCTGGTTTACTATCTTTTCAGCAGATACTCTCTTCGGGTGCACTTTCGTGAGCTTCAGCTTCCTTTATACACGGGTGCTTGTAGATTTATATAGACATAACCTGGTCCGCAGGATAGAATGTAGCTTTCGACTGTAGTTTTCTATGCTCTAACCGCTATCAACCGCTAAGTTTCCTCCGCTAACCACTACTAGCATCATTTGCCAACCGAGCTCCAGTTATCCTGTTTCCTGAAGGTTCGTAAACTTTGTCGTCAGTTTTACCTAGTGGTTTTGTGCGAGTATTACTATCAATATCTTAAGGGAGAGGACTGATCAGCAAAAACACAACTATCCGTCAAAGGCACGAACTGAAGAAGCCAGAACAATTCACATGTTCAGAAAAGCCAAATACTATTGGCAGACCAGTTAGGATTCGGAGTTTGGCATGCTAAGTTTCAAAATGATTCTGGGAATGGAGCTAACCCACATAGGGTGCAAGTGAAACCGTAAAAAATATAGTGGCCGACAGGTGTCGGGAATTCAAAGAACCGCGGCAACTTTGTGGATCGACTTTCCAAGCCAACAATCTTCCCGGATGAAAACTAAGAGCCTGCCACAAATCTCTAAACTTGACACTGCTTGAACATGGTTGTTAGTCTGTTCGTCGAGCTTGGCAGTTGGATTGCAAACGTTTCATCACCAGGCGAGGTGACATTGTCAGTTGACTCAACCCTGCACTGACGATTTCTCCACGATTGGTGATGAAACGTTTGCAATCCAACTGCCAAGCTCGACGAACAGACCAACAACGAATCAGCGCACCCGAGCTACCTATATTCCACAACATTGCCAACTGCTTGCACATTTTCTGTCTCAACCATTCAGAATGCATTCGACATCAGTGGATCCGAAAATTTTCATTAGGGGTTGCAAGCAGTGTCAGTTCACTCATGCAATCCTCGTATATCCTGTATAGACAGACATCTTTGTAGTTTTCCTAAAACAACTTCTTGATTTAGTAATTTTAATAAACCTGCGTATCGTTCGTCCATTCAGTTAAATGTTAGACGTGATAGCATGCGCCATCTCCGTCACACTGCTCCTTATACTGTGTTTTTTAAGACAGCCGACCGGAATAGAAAAAACCTGTTCGTATGGAAAATGGGTCAGCTACATGTGTTATGTAATCCTCAGGTAAGATTAGAGAGAATCAAATACGCAACCCTCCGACTAACTGCTTTGTACTGTTTCTCACATAAGATCGCGAGTGCCAACGACCTAAATCAATCTGAATACTTAATTTAAGTTGGAGAAAATTTCTCGCACCAATGTGTTGTAGTCAGCGGTTTGGTGATGATGTTTCATTCTGTTTAATGTAATTTGAAGTCAGAGTGTGTTCATGAATTGCTCCAAGTTTCCATAGAGCTTACAATGAGCTCTGTGCTTTAAGCCGACCTGTACACCAATTAATCTGTGATCAACAGGCTAGTGAATGTGTCTACTGAGCAACCGGAGTGATCTGCTTTTGTTTTTGCAAAGTAGAAAGACAGATGGAGACAAATCAGAGGCCCATGATAGAGAACCAGAAAATAGGAACTTTTGAGGACATCGACTCATTCGCTGTATGTTTATTTCAAAATCCATCAGATTATTTTCTACTGTCCTATAATTAGAATGCCAATTTTCATCCATTCTAGGGGACTTCTCAATCCAATTCTTATGCACGAATGTCACAAATTAGTCCATTAGATTGTTCTTCTGACGCTGCTGCACAGGAGTCCAGCAAAATGTCACCCAAAGCACATTCGCATCACATGTACGTACACCCTCGCTCTTCATTCTGTGCAATCAAAAATATGCCACAGACAGACGTGTGAGTAAGTGGACTGTCGCAACTATTGGGTACATGACAGTTAACTTGACGATGGATAAATTTCACTTAACCGTGCACATGGGAGTGTGAAGATTCTGGATGAGAAATTTTGTCAGTGGTGCCATGTGTGAGGAGATGATTGACGCCAACCCAATACAGGTGAGCAGGGTGGACCATAACAAAAGCTTCAGTGCGCCTCCCGATTGACGAAAATCTTATTCGAGCGGTACGGTCTGTAGACATTAACGCATTGTATATCGCTACGTAAGCTGGTGAAAGAATTAGACTGAGCGAAATGGAACTTTTGGTTTATCGATTAACGGCGTACTTTCATTGAAATGATTCAGTCGGCCTTTAATGAAATGGGCACTTTAGTGGTGTGCATTCCGAAGTGCAATGTGACTTGTAATCTAATTGTGAACGAAGCAGATTTACGCGAACGATTAATATTAGTCAGGGCACACAAGACATTTGAGATAAAACTGGAGAATACTGCAAGGGAATTTCCTAAATCCTGGAGGCGGTTAAACCATAGTATTTGATGAATGGTCATGGTTTCCAAATATTTGGAAGTGTTTTCTAGATCAGAAATTTTGAGGACGATGAGTAGACAAAATCCCTTTCAGACGCCAAAATCTACCCGAGAATTGACGAAAATTGTCGGGATTTTCCCATTCCTCTGAAGTAGAAACGTGATTTTCAAGAGACAATTAAATGAGAGGGCTGCAACTTACTACCTTTGTGACTTATTGTCCACCCATTAGACTATTTAACTTTTTGCATTCGAATTCTCGGCACAGAAAATAGCTGCTAAAACCAGTTTCCACGTGATATACAGAGCGAAAAGTGATTGATGTCTGAATCGAATTAGCCAACCGATAGCGATCAAATCACGGGACGATTTTCGCTTAGACTTATGTGCTGACGCATGCAAGCCCTTGGGGCCAATGTAGACCCGGGAGAATTAGATTTGTGGGTAAACATACAGAAGCCGTTTGTGCGCCAACAGCCGACCCAAAGATGAAGGTAGGACAATGAGTGCAGGAACCAGCTATCTGCTTAGTATCGAGATACCGGCATCATTTGTGAATCCCCGTAGGTTTCGTCGTAGTGCTGCACCTCGCGAGTGGAGCATTAGGTAAGTACTACTAGGAGACGCCCGACACTACCCTCAAGACGACTAATAACCCGTAGAAATTCCACTAACTTTGTGTTCAGTGCTATCGTTAGGCTATAAATAACAGTGTCATGAGAAAATGTCACTTTTATCAGTTAAATCGGTGAGTATGCTGGTTACCTACAAGGCTGATCCTGCTAAGGCACGTGCGTCCGCATGTTCAGCACGTACAAACCATTGAGGATGCACTGGGAATACTTAGCCCCTCCCGAATGGGTCGCTCGTTTTCCATCATTGCACGGTGACTGAAGGCTTTCCCTGCCTCCCTAACCAGCCGTTCTCCATGGCGTTCCTCCAAGTAATCCGCAGAGTAAAAGTGGGGGATTCGACTTTTCAAGGTTACATGAGAGCTGCCTCAGTAGAGGAATTATGTGCGTCCAAATAGCGAACTCCGTTCTGCAGCTACTATAGACAAGTTATTTTTGGAAGAGAGTTCTGAACATTGGTTCCAGCGGAAATAGTTTCATCTAAGGCTGCATTCAACTCAAACATTGTCTGCTCCTTGAATTTCCTCAGCTTTTGAGATCTGAGTCATCCGTTGAAATTAATGATTTTACACGCACAATGCAATTCAAATCGGCCAGAAATCCAAGTGCGCCGTCTACACTGGTGAAGAAAGCGCCAAAGACCTATACACCACAATCGTTGTGTCTGTGGGTAAGTAATGGTTGCTCTAGATGCATTTCTCAAGGAGAACAAAGGCTTTTATAATACGTGGGCTTATTTCATTTACCAGCGTTATACCTGCGGATAGCTGAAATCAGTAGAACACGCCAGCTAACGAAAATAAAACTGGGTACGGGATATTTCATGTTGAAACCCTGTTGCTGGCTGATAAAGGATGACGCAGCCAGATGTCGCTGACCCGAACATCGTATTTGATTTTCGACACCACAGTCAACTAGATTTAATCGGAAATCCTATTTAAAGTTTTGCAGAAAACAACATACTGAGTGGTCATTGGTCATGGATGGTCATTGGATGAATGAAGCTCAAAAACTAGCTAACAGCCTGTCAGTACGGAGTAGAACCTTTAATTTGAATGATGTTACCGGCAACTGCGGACTACAGAAAACACAACTATTTACGGTTATGGGATAACTAATTGAACTGGAAATCCTGATATTTGTAAAAAAAAGCTTTTTGCACCGGAGGCAAGTCAACCATGAAACAATGCATCTCAGCACAAAACTTTCAGAAAACAAGAGGAAAATTGAAGGAGTGTAGATTTTCCCTTAATTCTTTGCGCGGAGTTTTGGCTATTCTTTAAATATTGCAGACGTCTCCCTTGTTCTACTATGAAATGTTTTAAATACGTTTCTGGTGTTTCCCTTTTAATTCCGCATAGAAAATCAGTATGCTACATAAACCGCATTCCTCTCATAACGAATGATACTTATAGAGTGTAAAATGTTCTTATAATTTTAAAATTGGTCTTTTATATTACGTCAATCCTCCTATATGATTGAATCCTTCTATTTTTTCTCAGTCGTAATGTTCCGTGTATCCTGGTGATGAGGGCATACATACAAGCCTAACCTGACGTCATTTTGTAGGCAGATAAACACATTCGTGTTGATATTCCACTCTTGGACACTTGTCTTTTATAAATAGACTTAAAAGCAAACTGTGCCATCTGAAGTTCGTAAACTGTCACGCATAGGGTGGGGAGGCGTAACACATTTCAAAGTTGGACATAGCTGAATATAGCTTGCGATAAAAAAGGGATACTCTAAATGTTGCTTTTAGGCTGCACGACATAGGCTACGCCAATAACGGCTGGATGCACTGATTGTATTTTGTCACGATAACCACCAGAACTGAAGAACTGTGGATAATTGTCTAAATGGTTTCTGAAATTCTAAGGCCGAGAATAATAGCGGCATACGATGACTTATCATATGCAGAGGACAAAACAGAAACCCTCAGTTTTTGTCACAAAATAAATATTCAATGTGCTGAGGATATTTTCGCACGGTTTGAGGTTTTACAATGCACAAAATGCCAACTTGCTTCATCGAATAGAACCGGGTTGTCGCAACAAGACGGAATCCTGAAGTGGTTGTAGCGGTTACGCATCATCGCATCCCAAAGTGTTCATGTGGTATCCGCAGAGTTCCTCCCACTACATTGGTCAGTAGATAGAGGTCTGAAAATCACAGCCTCTTGGTCGTCAAGAGTTGGGGTTAAACATGTATGGCCGCAAGTTCCTTAGAATTGTGACTGCAGTGGTATTCTTATGCCAACCAACTATGCCTTGCTGTCAGGCTTTGAGCCGAAGACAGCCTTCATTAACTAGTTGCATCTAGAGTTCGAGCATTAGTCCCGAAATAATGCAATACCAGTATCTCCCCCACATTTTCAACGCTCATTAAAGTGACAAAACGTCAGTAACTTCTTGATGTCATTGAAGGATACTAAAGATACCAACCCCATGTCAAACTTACTAGCTGTGTCATGCAAGAGCCGCTCTTTCCGGTCGGTTCATGTATATGTGAAAGTTTTGATTCAACGAGTTGGTTGACGCCATACATAGTCGCCGATGTTGGAAGGGTTCTAACGGAGTAGTGGCTAGCAGGACGAATGTACAGTTGCCTTAATTGAACAGGTCCCGAATCATGTTGGAGTAAACTATGCAGGTAGGTGATGGTCAGTGCGCATCCTTGTTTAAGTGAATGACTGACCACCATTCAAAATAGGCTTAGTCACACATTACTCAAGTTATCGGGCTCATATGTTTCCCCTTCATGTCGAAATAAGACGAATTAGCTCACGTACGTGCATAACGGTGCTACAACATCCATTTATCTGATCCACACTCGCTGCAATTGCGTCACTCGAGGTGATGATCAGGATTGGTTAACAGCACCAAGCAGAGACGTGCCACATTAGTGATCAACTCTGTCTGGTACGCACAGCTTATGACTGTTCTACCAAGCAGCTAACCGTCAGTAATGACTGACTAAGTCAGAAAGTGTTTGTTCCATTGCTTCTGGTTACTTTTTTTACCAAAGAAGATCACCCAGGGCACTTGAAGCCCTGGTGGCAGAGAAAGACTCAACTACAATTGAATGTTCGTCAGCTATACAGAAGTTTGTGTTTAAATGGGATTTAACGTTGATAGAAATCAGGGGGCTCGCCTAAGTGATGAATTTCAAGAAGGGTAAAACCCGTTGTAAACAGTTGAAAGGTTTTTAATGATCCGTTGAATAGGGTGTCAGTTCAAGAAAATATCCCGCGATATCTGCAACACCATGTCAACTGAAACATCAGGCCTCTTCGTACAGCATATCCATATGAGGAAAACCATAAACGACAGATTCATTTAGGTTGTCCGTTAACCCTAACTTAATTCGAAATAGGATTTAGTTCACCAAAGCCCGTTTACAATGGATAAAGAGCCTACTTTCCTTACCATTCACAAAACTGATAGAATGATGGAACCTTTGGGTCACCTTAGAGTGATTCAATGGGCTAAGTAAAACGCAACTGCATGTAGCGAGGATTTCGGCTTTGCTAGAAAATGAGTAATGAAGTCGACGTTTGGATTTTGCTGAGAAATGTAGTATAATGTTCATTCCATTAGAACTTGGAAGGAAACAATTCGATCGTCTCAGATGTATGGTAAACAATATTTTTCAAACGGGCAGTTGGTTCAGCCGAAGAGGATGAATAAGAAAACTTAGTGAGGTAAGACAATGATGTTTTAAGCGCAGCACATATGTTTGCTGTCAAGATAAGCTGGTTACAAAACAGCGTTTGCATCGCTGCCGCCTAAGAACTGACGGATCATCGAGAAATTTCAAAACCAACTTTTTTGCAGCCAAATTTCCCGTTGATAGGCGTGACGTCCCTGTCTCGAAATTTAGCTTGGCATTCAACCAGCAAGATTATAATCGACAACTTCAAGAATAGAACAAGGAAGATAATTGGGGATCAGCTTTTCATTACTCCAGAACCGTCTGCAAACTGAAAGCTCTGATATATATGTGAACCTGGCTAGCAGCGAGCGGACGTCACTAGATGAAATATTCGGAAAATAGGTCGTTTCAAATTCCCATCTTTCATAGCCACCATGCAGTCATCTTGGCGTTTTCTTAACTCCCTCTTCCAAACACAGAAATGTTTTGTTTATAGAATGCAAAAATGAAAAGAAACCATATAAATGTGGCTGTACGCACTAAGCGTGATCTTGAAGATGAGTGAAGTAAGAATCAGTCACTCAAAAAAGCTTAGTGGGTACATCTGATGGTAAGCTGAAAAAGAATTTCCAAAGGTAGAGAGCATGGCCGACTTAATAGTTTTTGATACGATTTCTCTGTTGTGAATGCTGCTGTGTTCGGACTTCCACTGGTAATTGTGTAGCACACGCAGAAACATTCGGTTTGGCAGCCTGACGGCCTTCATCGCAAAATCGTTCTAATTAACCAGAAGTTTTCAAGCTTGATGGGGCACCTTAATACTACGTTAAGTCATGCATTGTACAAACTTTGAAGAATTCGATATCTTCCTGCATTACGTCATACAAATAATGGTCGAAAAAAAACTAAATCAAGACTATTTGTATACCGAGTCATTCGGTGTGACAAAATCAGTTGTCTTCTCTTTTGAAATAAACTGTGTTCTCCGGTTTGTGAAAGTTCTTTAATTAAGGGGATATCTACTGGAAATAAATTATGTCCATACTTACCAAAAGCCCTACCTGTAGCAAGACTTTGTTAAAAGAGATACTTTACTCAAAATAGAGGCATACTAGTCCCAACAGGGCTTTAGCATTCCCAATCTGCCGAATTTGGCGAATGTGCTAACCATTTGTTTCCCTTCGGTCGATGTATTGTTATTCTTGGGTTCTTACTATTATGGCTTTATTACAGGTTTTGTTTCTCTGTGCCTCTCAGCACTGATGCGGGTATACGAGCTGAATCTATTCGTTACACTGAGATGACCGAACGCAATCTCGGAGTAGACAGTTTGATAAATCCCATTGGCGGATGGTGGTGCGTATTTGTATCCGGACTGGATCCAGTGAATACCGGGACTAAATGCTCAAGGATATCAGTGTAAGCTTTGTAGCTAGTAAATAACAAATCATGAATTAAAGTTATTTCTGTCCAGTCTTCCCCACAATGACGATGTAAATAAGCAACACTTGAAAGTAAAAAGTTTTAGTTTTCATGGAGTAAACTACTCACAAGTTTGCTGAAAGTTTTTCGACTATCCATGATAGGTTTCGTCCGTCTTGGGGGTCATAACCAAGTAGGCCGAGTTCCCGAGTTTCCGTCAACCTCGTCTTCTACTTGAACCCAAATTGAATGCACTCAGCAACCTTGTGAGTAGTTTCATTCATGAAAAAATACTGCAATATCTCGAATATCGTACTAAAACATGAGGCAGCCTTTCTGCAGCACATTCAGTTACGGAATGCCAAGAAAGGGGGAGTTGAGTCTCCTGTAAAAACCGGACCGATATGCGAATGAGTGTATTTGCCGCAATTTCAGTTTAATTTGCTTTATGTCTGTAGCTTGTCGTAGCTGAGCCATAAGTTAGGCAATAGCCCAAAGTATAAAGTAAGCTGGCACTCAATTTCACCTCTTTTGGACGGTTGGATATTTTGTGCTTATTTATTCCAGATGAGATAGCAAATGGTGGTGTTGGGTATTTCCTGGTTAGCTGTTCAAATGGTTATCTGTGGGTAGTTCAAGCAATAGCTTGTTGGTCCATGGCAGTTTTCAGTACACTTTTCTAAACTTCTGTCAAAATTTCGCTCGTTGACTATGGAATAGAAGGTCGTCCTAAGTAACCTAACCTTCCTTAAGATGAGCATCAGCAAACAACAACACAATTTCAAAGACTATCTTCTTGTACTGACAATTACCTACTTCGTATCCGATGATAATAGAACGGTGGGAATAAAATCCGAATAGCATTCCGTTGTCATGAATTCACCATAAAGCGTTATGAATCCAGTATCTTCCGGGTTTTACATAGCCCAGTGGTTAAGGCAGGGAATTACGGACAGGAAGGTCTGTGGTTTAAATCCAACTCCGGCATTTCAGCTGCTCCTTTACAGACTTGGGAAACCTGAGGGCATCTTAGCCCTCGTGTTTCTTAGGAATACATGCAGCTTGGCACATGAAGAGTGTTCTTATTTTTACTAGAAGAGCACCTTAAGTTCAACCGATACCACAAATGTCACGTCGTTAGCCGCAGCTTTCAGACATTTGTGGTAGTTGTAGAAATAAGCTTACGACAACTGATAAGAAAAGTCACAAGTTTTTTCAGAGAATACATATAAAATGCGTCACTAGTGCGCCTCTACAACTAAACTAGATCTCTCTTGCTTTTGGTGCGACAACCCAGGAGACATTTTTAGTTGGCATCATCTCAGCGTTGATTACCTTTCCCAACGATATCTCCTGTTGCTTCATAAACGTCAATAAACTCCAATGCTAGTATTACGTCAGACAGTAGATTTCCACCCGTGGGCTGATACAGCACGGTTGACAAATGGTAGGCAACAATTCATTCTATTTTATGGTGTGAAGCGTCTGGGGAATTTCACCGTGTGGATTCTGGTGTGCGGATGCCAGACAGTGAGTGAATGTAGACTTGTTTAAAGTAAGCTTCGCGCTTGTAGGAATCAATCAGTAATGTATTTCCGGGTTGATGTAGTGAGTTAGGCTTATATTTACGCTAGGATTTAAGCGATATGGCAGCCGTTCCGTCTGGTATCGTTGGTTTGTCGTTCATTTTCCGTGCTCAGCATTGACAGTAACCGGTTTGTCTAGATCGATATTACGATCAGGGCTTTGTTTTTCTATAGGAATTTTTTATAATCAAGAAGAAGTGGTCATTCGATTTTTGTTTTGTCAGTACAAGTGAACTCGAAATTCCGACAAACTACAGTTGTTGTCACAACCCATGTTGGAACGCCCACTCAATAGACCAAATGCAAACAGTCCAAAGACCACTACTTTAAAATATGCTCCGCTACATTTGGAATGCATACGATTGCATGAATGAAACTACTCGTAAACTTGCTAAAAATTCCTAAATGACCCACGACTGGTTTCGCACTTTTTGTGGCTCAGCAGATGGGCGCAACCCCTGAGTCTTCATCGACTTTATATTCGTATTGAACACGAATTTTGCAACACTTCTGTAGACGCTCTTTTACATGCCAATTTTTTGATGGTTTATAATATTCTTCAATAAAATATGCTTCTCTTTTACCAAACATGGGGCGGCTGTTGTGCAGCTTTTGCGTAGTATAAACGGAAAGTTTTGCTGGGATTCAATTTAGTCTCCTGTAAAAGCCAGGCTGCTGTACATCTGAGTGCGTTTTGCATAGGCTTCCAGTTTTTTGATAATATGGACAAACTGGCCCAATTGGTTGGTTGTACCCACCATCGAGTACTGCTCCGGTAATTGTTGTCCATTTTTTCTCTCTTACTCACCGAAGGGTGCCCTCAAACTGCAGTATCTCCTCATATAACACAGTGCATTGACACAGCGAATTGATTGTGCTAAAAACGATGTTTACCAGTAATAAGTAATGCCTGACAATATTACTCTACCATACATTGCTTTTTGTAGCATAGGTGCACCAAAGCGGCTGGGTTTTTAGCATTGTTTATCTCCATTTGCAGGATGAGCTTTCGATTCACACTTCAGATATCGTCGCTGCGAACAAACAGTTGTTAAGATCTATAATACGAAGGTGGTTGGTGACCTTTGTGAACCGTACTGCTGTCAATAGCCAATATGCCTTCATCTGTGGGGACAGTGGACATCTTGTTGTTTCACGAGGACCTCATGTGTTCGTCCACTTATCACAGATGTCTGGGGAATCTCAAATGACTGTGAGGGGATATGTTTACATTGCAGGTTATTGATATCCATTACTGGAGGACCGATGAAGAAAAGGTTATGCTATAAGGTTGAATAAACTATGTAAGAACAAAGTGAGATTGCGATGGCTAAAACAGCACTTTCCATTTGAATTTCTGAATACTTATAAATTATTCAAGATCAGTGGAATTGAATTAAAGAATTCGCTTTGCAGACTCTCTGGAATGCTTCTACCTCAGCTGTATCTTACGAGGTAACCTTTTCCAAGAGTAAAATGACATAAGGTGAATACAAGATACGGACAATCGTTGTAGGGTGTGTATGTCAAAATAACACTTCCAGATACATTGCTTCTCATAGAAAGAATTAAAAGGAAGCGTTTTCTGTAACGCAACTGCCCCCTTGTTTTTTCAAAGTCGACGACGTGTAGCTTTCATAAAGATTAATTTTTTTCGAATCCAATCTCTTGAAACCTTTATTTTGAATCAGCAGCTGGCGCGACACCTGGTATCGAACAACAGTATTTCAGTCGAATACAAGGCAGTCATTATTTATTCATTTGTCGACGGCACCATGTAAAACCTTGAAGTCAGTAAAAGCAACTGATTAGAGAAAACTTTGTTTGCTAATATCCCAACCGCTATCTAGTGAAAAATGCTACCCAAGTATCCTGTTATTCAGTTGACCCGGAGGCTTTGTTAGGTTTTGCATCAAGTTCAGAAAGAAAGCAGATTTCTGAATGTATGCATTTCTATGAGCATAAATAATATACGATTGGACGGCATTAACGGTGACGGTTCAATAATATGGTTGCAACAATTGACAATAATTTCACAACATTTGGCAAATTAATTCGCTAGTAACTTGTGCAACTAAGACAGAAAATCAGGTTGTACTCACAAGGTTGCTTAGAGTCCTTCAGTAGCCTTGTAAGTAGTTCCCCTTATGGATGTATATTGAGAAATCTTGAGTATCGCACTAACTGAAACACGAAGCAAACTTTGTGCTGCACATTCATCCGGAGATATGATAAACGAGAACTTCGGCTGGGTTTAAGGTAAGTCTCCCGTGAAAACCAAATCTGCATGCAAATGAGTTTGTGTCGTGGGTTGTACCTCATCATATAAATTATTCCAATTCCCAGTTGGGTATGCATTAGGACACGCGCATTTTCCATCCGAAAATATCATTTAGGGAAACATTCACCCCAGCCCAAGCAAAACACACGAGGATCTGCCCAGCTTCACCTGGAAAGAGATGAATATATGTGGTCCAAACGCTTCTGGACAGATATCTGGTTTGAGGAAGTTCGGTAGCGTCTGATATCAAGAAACAACCTTCGAGGAAGCTAGTTGTCCTGGAGAGATTTCGCACTGATAATAAGTCCGGTCACTGAAAAAACTGTATTGTCTTGTTACTTGATAATCAGACAAAACCTTCAGCTATCTCTAGGTTGGTTACTCAAACCATGTCGTTTGGATGGTTCGAAAGAACTAAGTTGCTTGTTCCTGGGGTTTCCGGAGTAGTTTTCGATACACCTTAGGTCATTGTTACCAGGCCAAGTGTAGACCGTTCATTTTCAGTTTATGACGATGCTCCGCAACGAAGGGGCTCGCGGTGTTATTATGTTCTTCGCTGCTCCGATCCGGTATATTCCAGCAACTTTTGCTGCATGAAACGTTTTCATTAGGGTCACAAACGAACACATTGGTGGGGATAGTACAGAGGTGCGAGCTAAACAGACATACATATGACCATTACTTATCTATAAAAAGAGGTCCGAATGTAATGAACAAACAGCCTCATTAACTCAACAGATAATGAGGTTTGACAAAGTTGCTTGGCTTCTATAAATCCAGTCGCTGTTACGTCATTTCAAAATATGAAATGGGATGCAGCTGCGTTAGTCTCTCAATGACCGATTTGAAAACAATTATTGAAAGTGTACTCTGCAACTGACTAACCAACCAGTCGTGGAGATGAGGAACGGAACAGTTCTTGGGATCGGTGCAAATTCTGCACAGACAACTAACGCCTTCGCATTTCTTGGAGGTAATTAAGTAGGCCCCGTGGTTATTAATTATGACACTGAGATAATTTGTCCTGCACTTAAAGGGGAGCGTTGACTTGGTGGTTCCTACGAAAAATGATCATTGGGTTGGCTATATTAGGATTTCTCTCATAAGTTTGTGGGCTAAAACAGACGTGATTGTTTTGGATGGAACAATTTTGTTGATACTGAGATGCTTGTTTCATTGTGATTGCCTTTGCTTTGTTGAAATCATTCCATTTAGGGATGGTCACATTCTGGAGGCTCCTCCTTGTAATGCGTGAAAGCGTATATAAATAACGAATAGCACTCAGCTCTGCATCCGTGGGAAAGATAGTTAACATTGTTTACTTTATTTTTCTTTGGTTTACTCGTGTGATGGGATGATTTGCCTCAAAATATGTCGATCATTCCAGACTTTCCCGTGTACCCACCAAAACGGGGGATTGCTCTTATGTAGATATGACCCTAGACTTAGCGAAAGCAATCATAAATGCCAAAGTAGCGGACTGTTGACTTCCCGGTCGCGTTTGAGATGCCATATATTTCACTGATCTCTTTATAGATTCGTGCATGCATCTGGACAAGGAATCTCCATTATCAGTTCGTTTTCCGGTTTGTGAATAACGCCCGCAAACGTCTTCAGTCTCCACTGGTAGAGATATACATAAAACTGCGTTATTTTGACGACAAATGCTAACGGATAGTCGATTACGCCATATTATTTCTGAGGAAGACTTAAGTACTAGTGGATAGAAGCCCAAAAACCTACAAAGTTTTGCGTCCATAAAGAAGAGTTGAGCGAAAAAGCAGGCAAAACAATAACGGCCAAATACCGTTCTGCTTTACGAAGTAGTGTTCTGTTAGATTAAATTTTTTTTGCACTGCCGATAACGCTTTTGACGCCCGTTTAGTTTGTGTGAAAAAACTGTGTAGAGGTAAGAGGTTTGTTCTTGTTCGAACACTTTGATTGATAGATCTCCGAGAGTATGCAAAGGAGACCACACAATGAAAAATGGTGAAAATTTCCTAGACAAACTACAGAAGATTCATACAGAATATGAAGTACTGGTTTTGTATGATGTCACTGTCGTCACAAAGAGACTAGACCTTACCATGGTGTGACGGTTTTCGCACCTCACTGATCCACTGAGCTATACTGGGGGTGTCCCCACGACATTCACAGAGTCACTTATGCTAGGTCGGTCAATGGTTAGAAGTCTGACAAACACAGTCTCCTGGTTCTCCAGGTTGGGGATTGGAACATGTGACGAACTACTCCATAGAAACCATAATGCATTTACATTCCCCCTAAACACCGCTGCCTTGCGATTAAGCTTTTGAGCCAAAGGCTTCGGTTGAGATCCTAATCTTCCTCCTGTCTAGGTGTGGGCGCCCTGACAATATCCAAGCCCACGTGCAACAATGATACTTATGTCCTACAATAAGCTCATGCCACATCGGCCGTCGCATGGTGCCATCAGCCGGATCTCCCTACTCGCAGCATGCAGCAGAGCGGGTAAGCGAAAACAGGTTACTGCTGACGCTTTCCTCCTTCCTCTTTCACATGCTTTTCCTTCCCCCTGTCCCCACCCCATTAACGACTCTCCCTGTAGGCCCAGCACTTAGGACTGCTCACTCCGTTCGTCTTACATCAATTTTGTTTGCAACACCTGCCCGTCACATGGCACCAACATTCTCAGGTATCTCGAAATTAATCGCCAAGCCTCGGCGCCCAGTCTATCTGGCCGCCTTGAGTGTCCGCACTCTGAAGCAAACAGGACAACATGTTGCTGTTGCTCTCACACTGGATTCACCTGGCGTTGATATGTGCTGCGACTCAGAAAGAAGGATTCAAGATGCAAGCACAGTGGTTGAGCTAACCGTCCCATCACTCTCCACTCGTCTCCCGCTACGCACCTCTGGTGATCCAGAGACTACTGCGGCGGGACGTGCAAGGGTGGTTATTGTCCCGGGCGAAAGTATCCTTGCTTAACTGGATACCTGTTGATAGTCGCCTCTGTACGGTTCGTTTGGCAACGTCTGTGAAGGAGTTTCACAAGTGGAAAGTTGATCGATGTCTGTTTATTGTGTCTGCTTACGTCCCAGGTGACTGAAGCTCCGACGCCGTCAAAGACAGGTTTTACGACGCCCTGGATGCCCTGTTGTGGCGTGCCTAGATGTCAGATATCTCTATGGTTGCCCGAGATCTAAATGCACAAGTGGACAGGCTTAGCGCATCTGAGACTCAATTAGGTGGTCTCGGTACATATGGAACGATTTCTTCAGCTGTGTGCTGATCGCAGACTGTTATTATACAGCACTAACTTCCAACACAGCCGAAGCTCTCTGGTCACGTGTTGTCCTCCAGCGGCATGCCGGCCATAAACTCAAATCGATCACATTGTCACCGCTTACCGATGGCGCGGATCAATAACTGACTGCCGGTCGTTTTGGAACGAATTTGTGGATTCCAACCACGCGCTCGTCCGGAGTCGCTTCTCCCTATGCTTTCCAGAGCCACGTAAGTTGCGGACAAATTGGCTTGGCAACTGAGAGACTGGCAGATTCAGATGTTGAACGAATTTACCAGAATCGTCTTCCAGAGTCTATTCCAAAGGTTTCACCACTAGATGTGAATCCATACTGAAACGAGATTGCCATTTCTTCGCCTGTGGCGCGGCACCACTAGACACATTCAAGCACTGGATATCAGACCGAACGGTGGCACCGCTTAAATCTGAGAGAAATATCCCAGCCGGTCCAGAACATAACTTGATGCGACGAAGTATCAGACCTCAAGTGAAGGTGAGCATGCGAGCCGACCGTGAAATGTGGTGGACACAGAAAGCCAAAGAAATGGAAGAGGTCCAGAAGGCCGGTAATGCCCGAAGATTATTTCGGTTGATCCGTGCAACCGGTCCCCAGAAAACACTTGTGAGCGAAACCATCTAGGATCGGAAGTGAGTGACCATCTTGAATAAAGAGCACCTCGACCGATGGGCTGAATAATTCGAACAACAATTGTCATGGCCACCAGCACGTACTCATCTGAAGCCCACGGGTGACGTAGAACCCTGGACGGTGAACGTGGAACCACCCACGGCCTCGGAGGTTTATAACTGCATATGTTCTCTCAAGTGCCACCAAACTTCTGGTCCGGATGACCTCGCACCCCCGTCGTTCAAAGACCACAGTCAGCGCTTGTGTGATCTGTTTGCTTGCATTTGAGAAAAGGAGCCTGTCCCCGACAAGTGGGGAGTCGGCGAAGGAGACCTCAGTTTGAGCGTGGTAAACACAGGACGATCAACTTCAGCCTGGTTGTATCGAGACTGTTGGCGTCACTGTTGCTTCGTGACTGGTGGCTCGCGAAACACTGATTCGAGAGCGCCAAACGGGATTCCGGCCTGATAGGAGTCGCGTCGACGTCATACGTACAAAGACCCACAATTTTTAGTATTTCTGAGTTTTCAAACGGCACTCAACTCGGTTTACCGGTCTGTTCTCCTGGGCACGCTTTACAATCAAGGAGTGTCCCGGAAGTTTGTGAACACATAATAAGTTCTTTAAACTCTCAAACTTCTGGATGCGTGAGAGTATATGGAACGCTCACCAGAGGCTTTCGTACATGAAGGGGGTGTCCAATTCATTCAATCCTCTTTATTACGTAATGGATGAAATTATGAGACCAACGCTGGAAGGTGCTCAAATAGCCCCCGACGAAAACCTTGTTGATCTGGAATTTTCAGACGATTTCGTCCTCGTCTTAGAAGAGGGGGGGAAGGCGTAGGTGTCTTTGGATGAACTGACCAGTCATCCCGTCCTTTGGTATGTACATTGTACACACAAAGTGTAAGGTCATGCTCCTAGACATGTAGTAACTGGACACGCCACTTACACTGGAAGTTGTGGGGCGTTTTATGTATCTCGGAAGTTGTAGTAGTTCTGAGTGTAGTGTGACAGATGAGATCAATGCATGAATCTAAGAAACCCGAATCGCGTCTGCTAATTTGAGACACCCATGGCGTCAAAGTGGTGTATCCCTGAATCTCAAGGAACGTGTGTATCACGCTACAGTGGGGGCTGTTTTGTTGTATGGCTGTGAGCTTTGGCTTGTTCGAGCAGCGGGACTGAGACGTCTTCAGATCTTTGACCACCGTTGTCTCAGGACCATATCTTGTGTGGGTCGGTGTCGGCGAATCCGTCACGAGGCAATTAGAAAGCGAGTTTTCGGTTGGGCAAAGGGTACTTACCAAACCAGAACCAGAAGCTGCGTTGTTTGGGACATGTGTTGCGTATGCTAAACCATTGTTTGCTGAACAGAATGCTGTTTTCTGTGCCTAATTCAGAGTGGCGTAAGCAAACAGGTGGCCAACCGTTGACCTGGCAGAAGGGTATGAAAGGGATTACGCAACGTTTTGGTGCTGTTGATGCTACTCGCCTTCCAGGATGGGAACCGCGTGATCCCCACTGCAAGATATGGCTGCCAACCGATGTGAGTGGCCATCTTGCTGTCAGTTCCTATCCAGATTGCCTTAGTGAGTGTCTGGAGGTGTGAGCACCTCGAAATGATTGTAGTGAGCTGGCACTAAATCCCTCTCCCGTCAAACTTTATTCTTTTCTTCACAATAAATCTATCAAATGAATCATGGGTGTACGGTAGCGAGACATCCGTGTTGAACACTGATGTCATGCTGTCAATGATGATGATGATGGTGATGATGTCACCTCACTGTTTGCTTCAGGCACACATTCCGGCTATGAAAACACTAACCGGATTACCTCAGAACAACCCATACACCACAAGCAAGGAAAGTATTTGAAAGCCGTTAGACTTCCCTGCCAGGACATACTTCAACTTCGATTGACAGATATATCAATAATTGATATACAGGTGTGTGGAAAAATGCAGTTTTATTGCTAACACCTGAACTCCCTACTGTATTGAACACATATTGAAGTTAAATCAATTATTGTACTCGCAAATTGTAAACTACTTTTCGGAATACTGAGTAAATGATAAATAGACAGAGCCACAGGTCAACAAATACAGCGAACAGTATCACTGATAGATAGCGAGCATTCTTTAGGTACACAAAACATGTGGTACATGATGGACATCTTTATCTACTGGTTTAGCTTCAAGTGCGACTATACAGTACTTCCATTGGCAGGAGGATTATCAGCCACTTGTTAGGCGAAACCGTTGTATACCACTTGGAT
The DNA here is from genome assembly GCA_003604175.2 of Clonorchis sinensis. Lineage (NCBI taxonomy): Eukaryota > Metazoa > Platyhelminthes > Trematoda > Opisthorchiida > Opisthorchiidae > Clonorchis > Clonorchis sinensis. Next base: position 140,558,523 of record CM030369.1, read on the forward strand.
CAGCACTGAACGAGCGTTAGGTCAAATAATGACGTACACTTAGCAAGGACTCAGCATCTGCAAGAGTGCCTGGGGAGAATAGCTAAATCTATTCATGTCTCTCTCACTTATCCAGTCGAAGAAGAGAGGATGAAGTTGTTATTCCTATACCAAGTCCCTCAAGTATGCTTGTACTCAGCTGACAAGCACCTCAAATCTGCAAAGGTTTGTCGTGATGGATGCACATAACAACTGACACAGTACGCTCTGCGTCCAAAATAACAAAAATGAGAGAGTCTTTGGTTGGTTGATGCCTGTAATGGTGGAGAGCGTTTGATTTAGGTAACTACTGTGGGGTAATATAGTACTAGCATGACGCCCTTAAAAAGCCGAACGCCCGCCGTCACGTTTCCTGTGGTGGCCTTCCGCTGGCTCGGGATATGAGGTTGGCGGCCAGGGAAACTAATGTAGAGGATTTGGAAGGAAACAATATGAACAGTTTATACATTGAAAGCTGAATGAATTCCTGGTTCTAGTGATTACATGGAACCAATTGGGATCCTTTACCCCTCAGTAGAAATAACGCGGTGGGACAAAGGATAAATATCATAAATACTGCTGCTTCACAGCATTAGGACTACGGATGGGCTCATTTACAATCAGGATTCGAACCTGCTTGAAAATTGCTGGGGTCTGCTAGCAAGAAGGCTTAATGCGGAACGTTTCCATTCAGGTTAAGATCGGTTTTGTAAACCGGTTATCTTGAAACTTGTGTACTGCAAAACAGCAACAACAATCGTATGAGATAGGCCGAGAGTATTTGCCTATATGAATGTTGTGGCATCGTACCTGCAGCCAGGCGTTCCTATGTAGCAGGAAGTTCTTGAGTGCACTGATACATTCTTCAGCCAGTTGTCTACAACTGCCTGCCCCTCTCTTGCCGCCTTAATCAATGAAAGCTACTGCTTAACCAATCAAAATGCGAAACGCCGCATATCAAATCCTGATTGCGGCTTTCAGAGTTCATTTCAAAGCTCATTCCATTCCACTCAAAGGAAATTCCTTCACACCAGTGAACATTATCCTCTTTTACTGATGGCGTCTTTACGTATCGATAAAATCATGCCATGACATTGGAGCATAATAACCAAGGATACTTTCTTCATTTTTTGCAGCCAGAGTTTAGATAAGGGCGTGGCAAATGGTTTGGTCTTTTCCGAAAACATTATGACGCAACTTGGGAACCATAATTGTCTCATTCAGCGGCGCACCTAACAGTCTGGCTTGGTTGTTTTTGCTTTCTGTTTGGATACTTCAGGAAAAGTTGAACACAAACTGAAGTCCACAGCGCTTAAGCCGTTTGAGTTTTACTACTCTGCCTTCACTAAATTAACTGTATCTCCAATTCGATATCAAGTAGCCAGTGCTTGACAGCGTGCCATGCGCTGGTCGAATCACGTTATTTACTATGTTGCTGAATTTAAAGAAAATGTAGTTCCCGCGTTAGGTACAGCTAGGATTAGTGGTAAAAACTCACACGCAACCTGCATATTTCAAATAAACTGGTGTAAAATTGGTCTCAACTTTGAAAAACCACTAAACTGATGAATGGATCGGAATGGATGGTCCCCAATCGCACGCAAAAAGCTTCAGCTAAGCCAGACCGAGATGCAGAGTTGTCCTGCAAAATTTGGTTCCAGTTCGACAGTTCGGAACAATATAATGAAAGTGCAAAAGAATTGCAACCTTTACTGGACAGAGCAGAGAAGAAAGGCTTCTTAGTGTCAGAATAGCACGTTTTTAAGAACGGTTTCACTGGGTCAATTTTTCGGATATGCGAAAATAATTTTTGCATTTTGGCCGTGCGTCGAAAGCTTGGGATACGTAGTAAATGACCATTTTGCGTGAGTATTTCTGTCCAGATGGATATCCACATTGGAGATGAAATGTAACTGTTTTTTCCTGCATGAGTGGTGAAATTTCCTGTTTGAAATACAGACGTTTCAACCTAAATTCCGCCGTTTAGCTCCGATATCTTATGAAATTGTTGCGCTCTAAACTACTGAGCTTTTAGAATGAATTCCGCAGTGTGAACAAATTCTTGGCCAACACATCACCAAACAGATATAATAAGATGGTGAATCTCAGGAGAATCTCTGACGCCTAACAACAAGCTTTAACACTATGAAAACTGGAATCCTCGATCCAGTGAACAAGTTACACCGTCGGTTACCGCCGTCACAGATAGCAGTTTTCAGGATTGGAAACTGTTGCTTAGCTGCCAGGCAGCCATGCAGAACATAGTTGTAGTAAAAAGTATAATGAAATAATGAGGGAAAACTGCCAAGTAAGGTGTCTACGGCTTCCAGGTGCATTGTGAGAGACCTATTTGAGCATCATGTTGAGACAAGACAGCCCTAATGAATTTGACCCAGCATCATCCACCATAAGTGCAGAACAGGACCACAGAGAAGAATTAGATAGGAAGTGACGGTGTGCCTATCCATGCAATGAACTTCGTGCCATGTCCTGTAGAGTGTTCGGGAAGGTGAACCAGATGGGTCACGCGAATATCTCAACTTGACAGTACCCGCTTTCGCTTCACGTTACCATGTTATTACCACCCGACGTGGGCATTTTGCCAATAGTGGTTTGGAGCGGAAAACACGGCTCTTTTGGGCAGGCGATGATCAGGCTTCCGTGGTACAGGCATGTACTTTAACTTAAGATGTTCCATCTTCCACACTAAATCCGATTCAATGCGAGTATTCGCTTACGTGCTCTTCCATGCACAAGCACTTTTAACTAACTTTTAAGTTAACTGTGCTGCAAAGAAAGCACTGATCATAAAGTTGAAGTCTTTTAAGGTCTTCCTGACAGAAAAGCCGAGTTTCTCAGCACTAGAGTAAAACCAGTCGTCTTATGGAAAGCAACCTTTAGCCCCACTGAAATTTTGCTTCTGACGTCAAAAATGATGCAAGTGGCGGGTACTGCTCATGTCTTAATGATGCCTGCGTTGACTACACCCAGCAAAATACAGTTAGGTCTTACATAGCTGACAGTATGAATAAGTTTATCAACACATGTTAGGTTACACATTCTGAAGTATCGAATAGGCAAGACCGAGTGGGAGATATTGAAGCAAATGATTCCACTCCGTAGGCGTAAAGCGTACACAGAGGCAAGTGGCCAATTTCAAAGCTCCGTATGAGGTAGTTTGCCAGATGTATGACGTTCGAGGGACAGAACACTGTGCACTTCCTAATCCCGAATCAACTTTCTTTTGAGCACACACCTCGTTATATTACCGTTGCAAAAAACCAAGCAAACAAACGGATAGAAAGATAACCTTGGAGAAAATCATTCTTGAAATTCGTTGTAAACTCGATTCGATCCAAGCTTTTGGATTGAAAGTGACCATTCTTAAACTGGTAGAAGCGAATAAAAACACTGGCCTTTCTAAATAGGTTTGTGCAAACAGTGATAACCACAGCTTAAACATTAATTTTTAATAGCCCTGCAACACAGTAATGTGCAGAAAATAGTTCATAGGATAAAACTTTCCTCCATAATCACGAAACTTAGCAAACCTTTCTGCCAAACTGACCGTGTACCTTTTCATAAGCGCTGTTAGTATCCGTTTCCGGTTTGGCCTGCACTGCGCCGATGGACACCCGTGCACTACCAGTACGGTTTGCGCTGACCCACACATGCATTCACTTGAATGCCATGTATCCGGTGGGTAAACGGGAGGAGGCAATTTCAAAGTCATCCGCATTCCAAACACGAGAGTAATACATGCATATATATTTCGGGCATCTGGCTGCAAGAGACTTACACTGACTCCCTGGATATTCGGGGTTATTAAATCTACAACATGCTAGAGACTAACTTTTGCGATTGTCGTACCGACCTAGCTGGATTACGGCAGCTAGTCATATGTGTGGGCCTGGGACACGTCTCTCTGGTAGTATGGGCCATGAGATGACTCTACATTCACCATATATATAATGTGATTGTCGGACCACTGAGTGCTTGACACTGAATTTATTGCCCAATTTATTGGCTACGACTGAAACGTTCTCAGTCGTGGTGGTTGTTAACTGGACTGAGTGCACCGGTTCGTGCTTTCATACTGCGTTACCACATCAAAAACTGTTCTTCTCTTAATCACCTTGACTCAACAGAGGCCTGGGAGAAGCAGTAGGTGCCCATGCGAGGTACTCACCTAACAAGTTTACCTATAAATCTTGCTCAGCTTGTCTATCGCGTACAAATTACTTCTTCCTAAAAGCTCAGTTTCGTCAATTTAACTATCTCATCAGACCTAGCTAGTATTTCAGAGACACCAAAGGTAAACAATCTGTGAGTTTTCATTCATCATCTACGCGTAGAATCGTTTCTGATTCTCAAAGAAGCATAAGTCTTCTTTCACAGCAACTGATGTAACATCAGCTACGTAAATATTGAAGGTTGCTAAAATCTCTCCTGGCCTTCAGGTTCCACAACGTTTCCGCCGAACATATAAAACTGCCCAAGTTACTGAACTTACGCACCATGCTGACTGGCTTGTCCATAATTATGACGTCTGGGTTTGACCTCACCCACCCTTGTAGCAGCATTTTACACTTTGTGAGTGAGAATCGGGTACACACTAAACAACCACATTTCTAAACTCTGATTGACTGAACTCGTTTTGGCCCTTAACTTAGCACTGTGGCCGTACACAATCCATTTTTTTTAGAACTGTTAACAGCTGAATTAGCGTTCAGAGATTACAAAAGCACCAGATGAAAGGATAAGGGAACGTATGAAAAGTCAATATCACTAGGTGTCTCAAAAATCTTTTTTTTATGCAAAATACCTATTCTCTCACAACTTGGCTTTGGCCAGATATGGACAACTGCTATTTTCCAATGATCCCTATGATGTATTGAACTGGTTTGTACAAATCATTTATGCAAAGCACTAAATGTCCAGTAAATCAAATACAAATCTGTCGAACCGTCATTAAAGCTCTAAAAAATATTCCGACAAAAAAGCACGTGATATTCTTCTTACTGACCACTAGTCCACGAGTAAATCCTCTGTCGAAGCAACGTCTAGGAATCCGCCAACGGTAAATCCTCAAAGGGGCAGTATACTATATCAAACGACGGTGCATAAATAATCATCCCCATGGTTAGCGATGCTTTTCCCTAGTTTACAACAAACTATCGATTTCTTTGCTTTTTATGGTTGGTTTGTTAGAATAATCTCGTTTGTTCTGTTTTTCTCAGCAATCATATGCATTAAAGCGATATACAACACTAACTATCAAGCGTACATGTGTATCGTATCAACAAAATCGCATTGTTCCTCAGAGGGGTTTGTTCATTCATGTTTGGCGTAGCAAAAATGGTATCGGTATAAACGACAAGAGGGATGCTTTGCACAGTTTGCCTCTTTGGCTGTCCTATTTTTCTCATATTGAAACGACGACACATTCGGCCATAATTGTAGTCAGCGTTGAGTTATTTATTTTTGCCTGTATTTTGGAAGAAGAATTTCTGGAACTTTTGTTTTGGGGCAGATTTGTCGTTGGTTTAGATACAAAGAGAAACATTCATAGTGAGGCTAATAGTCATTTGCTCTCAGCTAGTATATTATGGTAGCACTACGGGATGACGTAATGTGTGACAGTTCATGCACTTATGTTTACCAGCGGCTGCAAGTTGTTACGTTTCACGTTAATGCGGTACCGATTCTGCATGTTAATACAAAAGAAGCGCATACTGAGTGCATTAGGATACCAAGCAGATTGAATCTGTAAAAACGAATTACGACAGTCTTAGGTGTACACTGATCTAACCTCTAAGCTAAGCATACAATAAATGTGCATTTGTGCAACGCTTCAGGAACGACACTTGTATCAGGCTGCAACACGTAGTCCTAATTTAAAGAAGAACTCGAAGGTGACTCTTTCGTTGTTTGGTCTACTAAGTTGGAGTTGATCAAATGAGAACTTTGGTTTGGTTATGGTTATCCTGAATAAGAGGAAATTCGTGACCATTTTTACAATAAACGTTAAGGAATTCAAACCTTAACTCCGCTTTTCGCAATCCGCACTGCTAACTAATAAACAACATTTTAGTATTTGCAATTTTTTGTCCAGCATCATGTACTTCATTTTGCCTGACCTGATGCGTCCTGAAACTGAAATGTGATCCATCAGTCATTATAGGTTGAGCTAGATCTTCTAAGTTTGTGGGTAGCTTTTCAAACAGGTGGGATTGTGATGCTAACAGTTTGATCTGTCCTATTTTAATTCTTCTATAACGCTGCTATCTAGGCTAAAGATCGATTTAAAGCCTAAGGCAAGAGGGATCAGATACAAAGAAGCTGACCAAAATTGGGGCAAGCAGCGTGTGTGCGAAAAATGAACAAGGATGAAATTACGGGATGATAGAAAAGAAAGATGAATGGTTGTTAACGTGACTGCGACTTTGACACAGTTGGTGGACAGGAGTGGTTGATTTAGAAGCGAATTGGTGGTCATCCCATAACTCAAGCCCAACCACATCCTCGTGTCAGTTTTTGTCACCTTGTGATGGACCCAGATGAAGTGCCCAGAAATGCATCACCACAGAGAGAACATATCAAACATTCTTTTTTCCCCTAGAACACCTAACCGAGCAGCACATTTCTTGTAACTAAAAGAACTGGTTTACTGCTGATAGCAATACTGTCTCAGGATCAGCTGTCCAGCGCCGTTTTGAATATTAAGTCCATGAAATTCATAAAGGTGCATCCCGAAAAATCAGTTCTACCTTAAAAAAGAAACAAAATGTTCATTATGTTCTCCGCTTTTTGGGACCCAAACATTTAGTTAGCCAACATTTTGTTTCTTAGTAGCTGGCATCTCCATAGTGCCTCACTATCAGTGGATCTTCCATGGGTTAGAACATAAAGGACGGATACTCGTAAATTTGGCTCCATTTCTGGTACTTGAGAAAACACTCGCACCAACGTATCACTTTCAATGTTGTTTATTGGGCCATGAAACTTGGCCAGTGTTCTTGAGAGTAGGCCCTAAAACCATCAGTTGCTTTTGATCCAGCACAGTAACTTAGTAGATGTTTCAAATGAAACGGATGTTCTTCTACGCAGACTCAAAACCATTTAAGCCTTTTATAAGCACCGTATGAATGTAGTCCTACCTTGTAATCAGTCAGCGACCGAAGATGTTTGTGAGAGTACTATTGTCATTCATTTTGAAGAGTATGATCATAAACATACAAAGTAAATGCAGGCGATAGATACGGACAAAATGAATCCCAACGTAGGTACGAATGTTTGGTATGGAAACCAAACCGTGTAAAGACCAGCAACCGAAGAAAGGGCAAACAATGCTAAATGCTCTTTAAGGCGCGGTATGCGGTAGCACATTTCTCTAGTGAAAATGGTCTCAGGTGAAAGTGAGTTCACTATTTGCACTAAAAATCTGTTGAATGCTGCGCCATTGCCTTGAAGTTCAACAGGATGTTAAATAGCGGGATTGGAGGTCATCCACAGAAAGCAGAACGGACGATGAGTCCAACCAAGTCAGAAAAGCTGTGATATCATATTAGCTGATGTGACTGTTCCATTTTGAAGACATAAAGTATTGGAGGTGGCAGTATCTCTTTGAAAAGTGAACAAGTAAGCAGGGGGCTTCTTTATACAGACTGCTCCATGTTGCATGTTAGAAGGTCGAGAAGGTGAGCGATTATGCGCTTCAGTTGCATTAGTGCCACACTAGTTATCTACCAAGAAAGGACAGGATTTTTCAGGAACCCAGTTTTTGATACAAAAGTTTATCCGCTGCAGTCCGACTTGGAGACAAGAACTGAATCTTTGTGGGGAAAATAAGAATATGGCCTGATACGTGACGATGGTTGAATGTATCATAGAAATCACGTTTATTATCCTTATCTTCAGACATCCGAACAAATGAATTCGGAAACCTGGTGCAGAATAAATTTGTCAGTTTCTTGCAGATTTACCGCATTTGTGAAAGTTTTATTTTAGCCACAAGAAACTAGTCATTTTCAGGTCACCCCAAGATATTTTATTATGCAATCAGGTTGTAATAAGCATACTTACACTCGCATACTCATTTACCAGATTACAATTAAAAAATTGCGAGCCTGCAGCAAGCCGTAAGAAGTGTTTTGATTGCGAGCTATCTGTGATCAACCCAAATATTTGGAACTTATATTTAAGGAGTGACAATCGCGATTCGTGCCATCAAACAGCAAGAGGATCATAATCAAAATAACCTGATGATATTTGCGTATCACTTGTGCACGAAATCGTATCGTTATTCCGGTCTCTGAACGAACACCTTCCCGTTAATCTCGGCTGAGAATTCGCTGATACTCAGATTGATTCCTTGTGGTTGAATCACATAGTTGTTCCAGCTAGGGAAAGCATCAAACAAACTTTGTCATTTTAATCAGTGTCAATAAACAAATTCTCAACAGGTGTTTGCCAAGAGTGGAAGAAAACCTGTAGGAAGACAAAGAGGGGAAGTGTGCGAAACGCTAGTATTCCAGATTTATCGATCATCTGCCCTTCGTCTGTTTACAGTTCTTTGATAGGCTCGAATTAGGTGACTTTTGAGTGAGGAAGGACATCCTACAGATTGGTTGTTTATTCTTCGGTATTCAACTATGTGACTGGACTGTAAATTCCGGCTGGATTCAAGCAGCTGGACTAAGTAGGATGTATTGTTTCATAATCCTATTCTGATGGCTTCTCAATAGGTGCTTGGCTACACGATGCCAAAAAAACAACCGTTGTTTTCCGTGTGACAGGTTTTGAGTACCACTAAAGGTTTCGTCCGGTGATCTGCGCCGGACACACTCCGTTAGTGGCGATGCACCTGTCAGTTAGATTAGGAAATACTTCAAAGGTATTTCACAATAACGAGTATTTGCTGTTGATTCGCTATTAGTGCTACTACTACTACCGTTTATTGACCAACAACGATATTGTCGTGTGTTGTTGATGTTGACGAGTTACTTACAGGAAGTTGAATTGGAACTCTTTGAACAATGCTACGTGTAACTGGAACAGCTCATTATGCAGAACATGTCGCCATGAAAAACGTATCTTATGCTCTGTGGGTTGGTGTGAACTGTCCCAGTCATTAAATGCAACAGTGCTTGTTGAAATTAGACGAGTGTAACTTGTCGTGTGTTACCCAAGTATAGGTTATTACCTAGGTAACTGAGATACCAGAAAAAGGACATCGAGAATAAGGTAACACCAATCGGTCAGAGATTATTTGTATTCAAACCCCTTCAGAGACCAGTATAAATAAGGGACATACCAATGAATCAGATGACTAAAGAATTCGGTTTACAAAGTCCAAAGACATCCAATGTAGCCGCTATGGTTTCCCAAACAGTGCAAACGTAACTACAAACACTGGCTTGTCAAAAAATGCGAATTTAACCATTATCGTTTGGAAAGAAATTTTTCCAAATGTGTGCCAGAAATGGCTCCCAATTTTACTACTTCAGGAGAACTCCAATGTAAGTTGTGACAGTCGTTTATGAATGCTGAACAAAACAGCAAATTATACGATGAGAAAAACGCCCCCAAAATGCGAAAGTTCAACTCAATAAGGTCACAGCTTTTTCCGGGGTTGGGGACTATAGGTGGTGTTTGGAATCTCGTTGAACAATTAAAATGGTACTTAGTAGTATAAAAAGATTTAGATATTTCTTCGGGGAATCAGCTCTATAAATGAATTTAATCTTGCTGAAAACCAGAGAGGCACTGTAAAGCCGCGTCATCATCGGTGATGTTCACCTCACCAATCTCCATGGAGAATCGAATCCGCGACACCCTTGCTAGTAGTTTAAAAGCGGACCTTTTGCCTACGAACAACAGATCGCCGCTCATCTTTCAGTCACAGAATTTACGTCACGTGGTCACGCGTTGACAGGCTGTTCACTCGACGACCACCGAGATGGAAGACTCACCTCTCGTGTGACTTCTTCTTTTTGAGCTACTTGTAGTTTGTTGATAACAGTAAGTTACTTAGGGATCTTAATCGAGATTTTATCTTATGTTTAAAGCAGTCTACACCAAAATGCCAGTAAGCACGCGATCGACAAGTTGTCATTAAACAGTTAGGTGCTCAACTGCTAGACAGGAGGTATCAAATCTCGCTGAAGATTCGGAAGGTGCGTACTGCTACCTGCTCCCATCAAAGCTGCATAGTGTCTATAGGCTTTTTGGCTCAAAATAATGCCACGTACAGGACAAAATCTTTATTGGTATTGTCAAATCTCCAACGGTCATTGCATCGTGTCCTGTGTAGTTGGAGTTTACAACAAAATTTCTAAAATATTCAACTTCAGATTTAATACCCTGAACATTCAGCATCAAATAAAGTCAGTCACACCACAGTGAACAGCAGAATACCCTCATAAAATATACATTGTCAGTGAAGATGAACGCATCTTGTTCTACACAGAGAAAGACAAATTTGTGTTTTGCATCGTACTGGTGACCAGAAGAAGTCATATTTATGGTAACAGATCTTAACGCTGCAGTAGCGACTGATGGTAATGTGTTTCAGTGGCAGCCCGAAGCAGTATGCAATAACACCTTACTTCCTGTTTTTAATGGAGCGAAAACCAGTCACAAAATTCACGGTAGAATGGATTAATTTCTGAGTCACTGAAAACACAATTTAAGTAATTGGCCATAGGGTCTCGGCACTATGAGCGTTTTACAAGTGAATAATATAATGCCTAACATTTTCATAACCAAACGTTAAAACTGGCCAGCACTTGACAAGGAAGGAGACTGATCTACTATTTAGAGCAGTGGTGTTTCCTGTAACCGGATACCCTGCTTTCCGAGAATAGGTTCGGCGACGTAAACTAAACAGCATAATATCATAATCAAATGGACGGTGATACGAGGAGGCACGGTCAGCTGCCCCTGAGCGATAATCGTACTCTAATTTTGCGATATGAATCCAACGAGTACTACACGCTTAGCTAATAGTTATTTTTATAAATAAAATGAGTGATATTTTTCGGTGTAAATACTGGAAACATCACAATTGAGAAATTCAGCTTGGTTCCAGGTTAGTCTCTCGCAAAACCAATTTTTTTGCAAATGAGTGTATTTCGCTAACCAGAAGTAGTCATTCGTCTCAGCTCCATAAAGACAGGAAATTTTAGTAAAATAAATTATTGATAAACTAAGGCGTAAGCAATCGAAGGATCCTATCAGACAGCAGAGCATTTTTTAAAAACAACAAAGTATTTCATTTTTGCTCATCATTTAAATAAATAAAAAATCCAACCAAGCTAGAACGGACAATGTACCTGGAAGTGCGCATAAAGTGACCTAAATAGTACCTCCAACCGCGTAAACTCCAAAAGACAAGGTCAAATATGAGCGTGAAAAGTTCTATTGAATCTCATTAATTTAGAAGATGAGCCAGTTGTCTACAAATGGACGTTCAAAAACCGCAAGAAGCATTCAAGAACGGGCCTTATCATGTTTGTACTGCATTCGATTAGAAAGTGATTCCTGTAGTTGGAGGATTTCAGCTTACAAGGGCAATGGCAGACAATAGTAGAAACATGTCCACCAGCTTCCTGTGTCTATGAATAGCCAATGATCGAAATTGATACGTGATACGTCAAGGCAATTTTATCCTGAAACATTGATGCATTTTGTGAACCTCACTCTGGTGTTGTGAAATATACTGTTTTTATTAGAACGCTTCATAGCTAACGTGTTCAACTGAAGTTCTTGGGGCACTGTTGGGGAAAAATTATTCACCAAAAAGTAACCTCTAAGAAACCATGATTTTCGTGATACACGTGAACGCGATAAACTGATGTTTACATTGGACGACCGCTGTAAGTCGTAATAATATATGCACCGCCAGCACGCGCGGTACGACAGGTGTCAGGTTGGTACACTGCAATCGGAACAATGAAGGCTGAAACCAGATGTATCATAGGTCTATTTGAATGTCGGGAACCACCTGATGAGTTAAGCAAACCTGAGTGAGATAATGCGCGTTTTACCTTGTTTATTAAGAGCAACCAGACGCATCAATCAGTAGCACCGTTGTTCATCAGAGTGAAACAGTGTGGATGAACATAGCACCGCAGTATCGTGTCATAACATAAGTGGATATGTTCCTTCCCCTACTGCTTGCTTTTTAATTTCCTTCATCAGATCGTAATGGCCGGACACCGATGAGCAGACTTTTTTGGTCGATATTCTGACTGGCACTCAGAGATAATGTTCAAGTACCTGAAACATATTGTCCCCCATAAAGTAGATTCATTACTGGGAAGTTGTCTTGTCATCCATGGTAGTTTATTCTTAGGGGACAATTATGTGAACTTTTGAGATTGGGGTCTTGGTAACAGAATGTTTACGGAATATGATATGGTTTGTTGCACGTGTTTCAACATACACACATTATTGTGGACCTGAGGAAAACTGAACCTGCGCTAAATTCCGATATATCAAATCTGGCCCGCGCTGGCTTTAGTCTCTTGGGTGATTTTGTTATTATGTCGACTGTTGGTGGTGCATTTGTGTATTCTTTAAATTCGTTTCCATGGGAACTGATTTAGTGAGCGAAAGGCATGGTAGAAAGCAACCTAATTCAGATCATAAAAGTGCAGAGAACATTATGTACAAAACACAAAACACAAATATTCAACAGGATTTAAACAAGCTCCCCTAACTAATGGCAGAGCTAGATTGCTAATGATAAGGCAGTCAAAGACCATTGTGTTTGTTTGAATTAGGAAAGAACTATATACGGTCATTCCCATGATTTTTCAATCTGTGTATCCATGATATCCAGGAAGCTGATTCTCCAAATATCGGTTTTCAGTCAGATCTTTAATTTGCACCACAGATTGTCATAATTTATCCCATAACTTATTCATGATTCTCAGACAGACTCAGCTTCCATGCAACGACCAAACGAGGAATGTCACGTCGAAATTTCCCTCACTTAAAACTAGAAAAAATGTCTTCTGAGCGTGCAAATTCAACGCTCAATTTTCTAAAAACAAAAGCTTTTTGGATTTTTGGATGTTGATGGGATCTATATTACTTCATTTATCACGAGGATGACACTAAAAACTGCCCAGGCTCTTTTCAAGGTCTATATCTTCATGACATTGATTGGCTTAAGTGATATAGTACGAAACGTTAACTGTGGATCACTCTAGGTCTGAACAACGCCGTTTATCTCGTCTGTCATAAATTAAATATATCAGTTTGTAGTGTTCATGCAAGGAGCCTGAAGTACTCTAATTTCAAAAGACTTAACTATCATACGTTTCTCGAGGGATTTATTCATTCACTTTCTTCAATTTTTCATTGCTGCTTTAAGTAGCTTATGCCAGTGAAATGCAGTCATTTGCGTTATGAAATCAACCCTCGAGATGTGGAAAAACTTGTCGTTATCTTCATTCCAAGGTGGCTTTGCTGTGCTACACCTAAGGGGAGAAAGTCTCACCACTTCTTATTTATCACGTGTTTACATGGCCTCTCCCACCGCTTTAAAGAACTTACAGCTGAATGCATCCTATTAAAATACTGTAGTGTTCCCACCAATCACAACTTGAAAAACGGAAACTACATAATCTTTCAAGTATTTCTCATATGTGGGTTGTGGATTATGCAACTAAAACCAAAACTGCTGAACGCAATTAGCCTGGAAAATTTAACGGAAATTTTCGGAATTGGGTCATGAAATCAAACCAATCAACCATCAAACAATCAATGTTCACGGTCATTTTAATACATCCATCGTGTTTTTGCCGGGATTTTTTGAAGGCCTTTTAATTTGGTGGTACTTAGGGTATGGTTTATGAACATTTCCCTTAGCAGCTTATTCACCTCCTGTCTTACTGCAAATAGAGCTTACCGTGTGGTTAAGTGAAACGGTGACCTAGTGCAAGAGCGCAACAACGCTATTTTCAAATAGTCTCGGACCCAGACTTAGGTAGTTAGAATAAACAACTCCAAGACGGATGACTACGTGAAGCTACATCTTGTCCACCCGGCTTTGAACTTCACATCATTACCCGATCGAAGCAATTGCTCAGTTCAGACAAATACAACTACGATAACCTTCGTGGTTCAGGCCTATTCGTTTTGCATAGCGCCGCAGCTGACGAGCTTAAGGTTGTTTCGTTTTTGACTTAATAAGTGTCGGATAAGGGGCGAGCAAACGGCTAATCACAAGGTTGGGTGTGGGTGGTCAGTTTACAATTTCCATAATCTTTCGTGCCAGAAGAAGCATGTCTTCCAAGTGGCGCTTGTTCGGGTAGAGTAATGAAGTTCTTAGTTTGATTCTAGGGAATAAAATATCGTAGGCGAAAAACGGCTAGAATGAGGGGATGAGCTTTATAACAGAATGAGTGTACTACGGTAAAAGCTTTGATAAAAAATCTCGTCATTCTTCAAAGCAGTCTCCTGCGATACCTTCTGCAGTAAACGGCTACAATACAGGCCAATCAGAACGAATGAGCTTTTACTTATAAGTAAAATGTTTTTATACTTCGTGTCTCCCAAGGAAGTACTACAAAACCGATTCGCTGCGATGGCAGACGGTGTTTATTTTTCGTCATAACTCCCGAAGTACTTCATTTATAATCACAACGTGGTAACGACATCATACTGCACAGAATATTAAGAGCTCTTTACTAATCAATAGACGGACATTAGCCAGAAAACACTCAAGAATAATTCATCCGACTCTACGTACTTCAGTGATCAACTGCGAATTTGTCCACCTGATTAAAGGAGACAAGCAAGATGGTTTAGCGGGTGGAGCACGAATTTACTGACCGGAAGGTCCATGGTTCGAACCCAACCTCTACATCTCTGCTTCCCCTGTCTAGGGTTGGGCAACCTGGCAGAATCCCAGCCCTCGTGCTTCCTTCTGGTGGCATGGAATTTTGGCACTGAAAGGGTGCTAAAACTGAATGATTTTTTAATTAATAATCTAGGGGGAATATGAACTATAATATATATAATATATCTTATATATTATATATTATAATGTATATTATATATAGCGTATAATAGATATAATATATAATATTTATATAACATATAAGGAAGGGAATATGAAAGCATCGGGGGGAAGATCATAGTAGTGGATTTTGACGGTTATCTTACTTGCAACCTTAACTATTTTGATGAAGCATACAACATACATTATCACAAATCCGGATAATTTATTCATCAAGGACCTATCGTTTATTCATCCCTCAGATGTTGTACTATGCAAGTCACAGTTAAAGCTTAGGTTGTATAGAGGGTATTCTTTTGTTTTCCGTCACCAGTCCATGTGACATCCTGAGTGCACGGTAGATTGATGTCCCCTTAGCGGTGCATCAGCTTAGGAAGAACGGTACGCGAATGGTAAGTAAAAATATATGAACTGTCATGAACCTTTCCAGATAACTTCATCGCTCCGACTGGGACAAGTAACAATCTCACTGATTTGGTGCAGGGCTACTGGATATGTAGCTGTGGCGCGATTGACCTTGCTTAATCTAATTGGCTAGGAGCTTCCGATCACACACTTCCATATTCATCTTTATCTACTTTTCACAGAGAAGCTGAAATGATAAATTTTTGGCGATGTACTGCCGATCGTATATTCTAACAGTGCGCTTGTTACAGGCAGCTGTCGGTTGGATTTCATTTTCTTGTCAATCCTACGCAGAATTGAACAATTGAGCAACATGCAACTTGCTCAAGCGGACCAAATTTGATCACAGATGTGTGCGTTTTGACGAAAAAATTGAGGTTGTTTGTAATGGCAATATTCACTGAACTGGTAGCTCGAAAAATGCTTGCAGCCGCCTGGGACTATCATCTACGAATGTTAGGGAAATTCTGTTGCAGTAAACTGTAGCTTATATCCGTTCGAAATGTGATAAAAATTATGTCTGAACATCCCTACCAGATATATTATTCATAATGTTGCCCCTACATGCACCTTGAAGCTCACCATCACCTAATGTATATGCTACACGGCACAATCCATTAGCCTCCGGTTTCATTGCATGCAGACAGAGGAACTACCGGCTGTGACCTTGCACTTCAAAAAAACCTAGTTCGTTTGGTTCCACAGGCAAAATTGGAGTCTGTCGCCATGAGGTTAGTGCAATCAACACGGTTTTACATCACAGCCTCTGCATGTTCATTAGAAGCTTATGGCTTTTCAGATGAAAACTAAGTCGTAAATGACATTCAGGGGTACAGATTGATGAATTCGAATAAACCTAACAGAATGATTTGAATCTCATAGAAGAAATTGAAATGGGTTCAGGGCTGTTTATTTTATGTGACAAACTTGTGTTAACACCAGTATTCTCGATATGTAACGTGGAAGGTTTTTAAATAGAGTTGGCAAGGCACATGTAGGGAAAGCCTACCAGATGATATATGAAGCCTCACACGACTTTGCATCCCTAGCCTATTTGCTGGTCAAGGAGAGTGACTTGAGCAGTTCCCAGGTAAAATTGAATGTGAAATCTTGTTTGCAAACCCAGGGAAGAAATCAGTCAATGGTGAGATCAGATGTCGTTCTATTTTTTGTGGATGGCGCGAATTTTGCGGCTTTGGGTTCATGGGTTTCCATGGCAACTGCTTTTGGGATATGTGACTTATCCACGAGTATCGCTGCTAATCTGGTAGACCATTTATTGGCTGTATGACCGCCCGTAATTTCCCCGTTACTCTAACGGAAGTGGACCGTGCGCAAGGGGTTTTCGGGAAGTATTGTCATATCTTGACTCTTCTGATCCCTCGATTTGAAGACCAGGTGGATTTTCACCCAATTTTTCTGACGCTCAGGATTTTCGATATGGATTGAGGCGTTCGGGGGATTCCTCGACCTCAATTTAATTTAGCTGTCCTCTAATGCCGCTGGACGGGAAAACATCACCCTGGTTAGTTAGTTTCTTATCCTATCACAGTTGTTGTATTCCCTTAAAAATATTAAGTCCGAAGTTCGACGGTCAGTTTTTTGAGAGCGTCAGCGAACGTGTGATCCATGATTAGCGGCGGTTACTCATACAACCAAATTAGGGGATAGGGTTTGGTGTCCAACTTGTTTGGAGCCTACTGGTTGGGGAACCTTTCAGTGCAAGCACAGGAGAGCGGCGTTGTGCCTAAATTCTCACGAGTTCGAGAACGAGGTCAGCAAAGTGCGACAAGTCAGTTGTGACGAAGCCTGTTGAAACTCGATTGAGCGATAGTGGTGCTGCCTGGATTGCATGATGGCTGTGCACCTGGAGGGCACTCAACGGTTTCGCCAATCGTGCTGATTAGTTGGATCATGAGACACAAGTGACAAGATGGATGCATCCGTGACCGCCTCAACGCAGATAAACATGGCGACGACCTTGGACTATACCTCATACGACTGTGAAGATGGAAAAAAGCCCCTGACTTAGCATTACACATCCAGGACGAACGATTTTTTCGCCACTGTAAGACTAAGTACAGATCTTAGGGGAAGTGCGGTCACGGTGGGAACGATACTGCACAATGTTTGAACACAACTATCGATGAGGTGAGACCAGCAACGTAGAGTCATGCTCCAGTTTTTCTGATCAAACTGTGTAACACTGTGGTAAGGTAGATAACGCAGACATCGCATTCCTACAGATCAACTTTTTTCGTGTGACGTTCTCAACGGAGAAAATTAGAAATGAGATTATGAATAACTACTCAGAAGTGTAACATATAGTAATATGCACTGCAACATCGTGCAGAAACTCTGAATTCACAACTTAATCCGCATAATCTGCAACAGCTTTAATGGAACGATTTGGAAGGTTATAGATTTTCTGCCCCACTTTTCAGAGCTTGATGTGGAAGCAAACAGTATCGATTAGATAAGGCTCCTTCAGCTGTATCAGCTGTTCGTTTATTAGGGTTGTACCTAATAAAAAGTGGACGGTAACCGCAGCAATCGCCAATTGCGTTGTCCGAAAACAAAAATTCGATGATTTTTGCGCCAAAAATCTCAGCTCAATCCATCAACTTGGGCCTTTGTTTGGTGTGGCAAGGCCTGTGGCGGTGAAGGTTGTAAATAGCCCCGTTTTAATGTTTGGAAAATGTGCCATTCAGATGGAAAACGGCTACGTCAACAAATAGAATGGTTTTGAGATCAACTGTAGGCCGTCTGTTGATTTTCCAGATCATCCCGAGGGCACCAATGTATCTAAAGACCGAAGAAGCGTCTAATCCGTGGCCCTAATGTTGTCCTATGCACAGCAAACGTAGAGTTGTTCCACTTCTGAGAAATTCTTTGTATATTGCATGTGGAATTGTCATGTGATTCTCGGAGGAACTTATACACGAAAAAATCGTCGGTGGAATGCGTGACCTGTGTGTTCGCTTCACGTTGCGCCCTTTGCCAGTGCGTTGGTAATTGATCACAAGCTTCAGAATGTATCCCACCTTTATGAAGCGTACAGTAGCAATTATTGTTTTGATCCGATGCGCGATCTCATTTGCATTGCGACTGCACTACTCATACGTCATTACCATACGCATCGTTCGATCTGTAGCGGAGAGTAGACACTAAGGTCAGTGCTTCCGCTGTTGTATGAGGTATAGACGACAGTCGCCAGTTTAATTTGTGTCGAGACGGCCATGGATGCATCGATCTGGCCCTCCGTGTCTGGCTATTCAAGTAACCAGCACGGTTGGCCAGACTGTCGAGTCATCTCCAGGTGCGCAGCCGTCATTTGATCCACAAGGCATTTAATGTTACTCAACTGGGCTTCAGCAGGCTTCGTCACAGTGGGCCTGTCGCAGTCAGCTGACCCAGATCCCGGAAGTGCGAGAATATAAGCGAAGCGTTGCGTACGCGTGGTCGCACCGAACGGATTGCCACCACATGTTCTGTTGACGTTCACATTGATCAGATGCGCGCACAGTGAGCCGTCTGTGCTGCGCGCGTCGGCAATTTGCATGGAAAAGGCGGCCGGTTTTCGGGCTTGTACTAAGCTTGGCAACTAATAAATACCATCCTTTCTAGGTCTTAGCTGATCGGAGATATCGAAGTCAGGTTCGCTTTTGTGGCGTCTCAGTGATGTCGCTTTGGAAGGAGTCCTTTTTGACGTTGTATTGCGCCACCAGGACAGCTCTTAGAGGGTTGTTTCAGACCACTGATCAAACACCAACTGATTTCCATAGTGGCCTGAGTAGTTGGTGTTGTTGTGTTAGCAGAGCTATTTTGGATGTTTTTGCGCCCGAGTGGAAAGGCGTTGATGCGGTAAAAGTGCCGATGCTTTTGTTTCTTAGACAGATGAATTTTGCTTTTTTTCGCTCCAAGGTATTGTCCGGTCCTTCTGTGCTCCTTGCTCTACCTGTTGATGAGACAAACAATCTTCTACTGCTGATGTTCTCTGAAGCTGCATCGCGACACAGTTGATTCGAGGTGCGCTGTCACCACCATTCGAATATCACGCAAACAAATACAGTTTAAGATACTGAAAGGACATACTGGTGGCGACAAAGTTGCTCAAGTTAGAAAAGTTGACAGGTGTGTTTCAATTCGTTGTTTGAGGCCAAACATACCCAGGAACTGACAGGGGAGCTACTTGATCAGTCTGAAAGATCAATCAAGCCAACTGCGTTTAACAGTGTACCGTGCCCAGGTATCCCCTCCAAAATGCTTTGCAATCGGTCTTAAAATGTATCTTGACAACGAGATCCGATGATGCGTACACAACAGTGTACAGTTAGATTCAACGGAGCGCTTACAGGTCGGACTACCGTAATTCTGGACTGGAAAGTGTTTCACGGTATGGCGCATTAGGAAAGGAACAATTAGAGGATGATCTCGTAGAGACCCGGTTGTGCATTGGGGTGCGGCAGCAGAGCCAGTAGGTCGCCATCCTCGCTACAGGGCTTCGTGTGATGGCAAATTTAATCGGACTGGTCTCATACAAGCCGGCAATCGTGGAGACTACGCGGTTATCCTCTGAATGCAACCAAGCAGCCGATGCAGACATTGCAAATGGGATTCTTCTGTTAGGAATTCCAACTCGCTTCTTGCAGATGGGTTTGCACAAGGTGCGTCATTTCCAGGGGACGCTGTAGCATCGCTTGAAATGATTGATTTGGACATTTTCGTGAAGCATCAAGGAGATATCATACGACCCTGGTATTATTGGGCTTTTCTTCGGTGGAGTATTTATAGACACTGAACAAAACCACCACCTATAAACCAGCAACGAAATCTCTGGTATTGTTGAAACCGAACCACCATCGCGGACATTGGATTCACTAGGTGATATCAACTGTCGAGTCAGTCGGAATTGGTTTATGTCTGCGCCGTTGCTGGTTTGGTATCAAGATTTGTCCAACTCTCCCAGGCCGAAAACCAATGGACCGTCACCCAGGCCATACCGTCCAACAACCACTTTCGCTCTTTTTATTTAGTGGATCCAACTCCTCCACAGGAATGCGTACGTAGGCCGTCCTCAGTAAAGGCCGCATGGTGTCAGTCCACTTGAGAGTATTTCGTGTGTCACAACGAATGGCTTTGCCCAAATGCCCAAATGGCTTACCCAAAACACCCACTCTCGACCATACTGAGGCGCATGGAGATGAACCGACCTGATGAGCATCAAAATACAATCAACAAGCTAGTGGGCTGTTGGTGGATTTCGATGAACAAATTTGTATGGAGAATTTCTTAACCTTTGCTTTCTCGCTCCTAATAAACATACTTCGGAGAAAGACTCACAGCAGCTTACAAGAATACATAAAATGTCGAGTGTTTTGGTTTAAATTATCCTGGGATAATCAGATACAGTCCCGGCAGAAATCAGTGGGAAGACTAACTTCTTGACTGGCCGGGAACATGTTCAGTCTTTATAGTAGGTTTCGGCCGGTATGCAAGAATTAATTTTGTCAGCTTGCTCCAGGCCAGCCCAGATACACTGTCAGTTTTAATTAAAGAGTGGGTATGTTTTGTTAACATTGTTCTTTCAGTGGGAGGTGTTTCGATAAGCCCTATGTAGAGTTATATAGTGCGTTCTTGAATGTTTTTCTCAGGGACTGTACAGAATAAATTTTTCATCAAGTTAAACTTCTTCCATTTTTGTGCGCCCGTAGTTGGTGTAGAATTGACTATAAAGCTTTTCGGTAGTTAGAACAAACCATCCACGTATGGAGCTCAAACAAATTTAAGTTAAGAAGTAGAATTTACCCGAAGTTTTACTACTGCGCGCACAATCTAACGTCCTAAGTGAGTAAATATACCGAAAGTTTTCCGGGTGATTAGACTGGGAAACTCTTTACTGTACATAAGCAAGTAATAACAGACAAGCTTTACCCCGACAAAGGCAAGGATGAAAGAAGGCAATGAAGCACTAACGCGAAGTATGTGGCCGTCAGTAGTAAAATGAACCAAGCCGACCGCAAATTTAGCATTGAATATATGGTGAGCACTTGTAGACTTCCTGCTAAGCTTAATCGGCTCGGGCTTGAAAATTACAGAGTTGTTAGAAAGCTGACCCGGAAATTTCAGATGATATCTGTGGGTGAACTTAGGTTGCAGAAAACCCCCTCGGGTTTATTAGAGGCCCCTAGGACCAGATGTTCTTGGTGCCTCATCCTTGTCATAAAATGCGTTCTGCCCAGTGCAAGCATCAAAATTATGGCTAAAATACTCACACTGATCAATGGATCAAAACACACATTAGGTCACATTTTGAAAGTCAACTGCTTCATTGAGATTATTTGAAGCTGCCATACGCGAAAAATATTTGCTCGGTCAATCATTATTCGCGGCCATTTGTCCATGGTTGCACGTTCTAACTTGCGTACTTTTTTCCCATAGGCCGGTCACATAAAGCTCTTATCCATCCAGCGATATTATGCGTACTCACAGCAATAACAGCTGGAAACTAAGTGGGGTAGAAATTAGTTTAGCTCATTCGTAAAGAGCAGTAGCCGGGGGAGTGGCTGAATTAGATTAGGTTGACCGAAGTCGCTCTTCCAAAGTTAAAGTCAGTCAACAACAGCACGACTTCGGAGAGTAAACCTCACTTAAGCGAAGCGGTCGTCCCTGCCATCCAGGAGTTTCACTATGATCCTAACATTGAGGTTATCTTTATTTCTTGCTATAGACGTTATGGCTGTAATTTCTAGGTCGATGGCCAAAATTTCAACAAAAGGACCAACTTTCGTCTGCTTATGCAGGAACAGGAACCAGATGGATACACGTAGTACTCTAAAGAACGCACTGACTTTTTATTTAAGAGAAACAGTTTCGATTTCATATTTGACGAGTACAAATCGCAATTCATCACTCAGCATTATTGAATGAAAATCCATCGCTGGGAGCGTTAGTTCTTGGGCCAGCTGTCTGGAACGGTAGCGAAAACGCTTTGCATCACAAAAGCTCATGACCGACGAATTCGAAACCTTGGTAGTTGTGTCAGGCCTTAGCTCTGTTGGTGCTTAGACATAAGAAATAAAGCTCCTTGTGAAGTTGGATTCAACAACAGATGTTTCCATCCAGGATCTCGCTACGAAGAATTTGTAGCCTAAAACTGTACCAAAGTTGATATCATGACAAAAAACCCAGTCCAGTACAACTTCAAGGCACCCCAACATCAGATGTTCCGCTGTTATTGTGTTGAACCTGCGGCGAGCGTTTTTTGGGCGCCTCTGTTCTTTTTGGCTTCCAACCATAAAGAAAGCCATTACTGGCTAATTCATTCGTATGGCAATGCCCGAGCCCTCAGTCAAATGAGGAAACAGTGAAACAGCGGAAGCACATAATTACCCTTGTTAACTGTTTCCCGGTGACTGTTCGGATTGATACCGGGTCCGAAGTTACAGTTATTCCGATGAAAATTCGAAGCCTTGGAAATCATTTATTCACCCGCATGCCATACAAGTGCGGACAATGTCCTTTTTCTGGGTAAGCTAAGGTGCATCATGTTGTCCCGTGAAATTCACGTATGTGGTGTTTGCTATATCAATCCTCGATATCGACCGGACTCTACAATTAGATTCTTGGGATTTGCCAGTCTGATCCATAGGTGGCCGATCTGTTCCGACATCAAACGTCGACCGTCCACTGCGTTATATTGTAACATCATCATCAACATCAAAGACACTAGCAACGGATGTATGTTCGGAAGTTGGGAAAGGTCTGTAAACCATATATTCCAGTATTTTCACACCAGATCTTAGTTAAAATCCTAAGACCAGACGTAGGTAGAATCTAAATCCAGACAGTAAACCTATTTTGCGTCCAAAGTGACCTGCATCCTTTCCCGCCACAGCACAGCTAGAATCCGAAGTTGATCGACTAGTAAGGTCCGGTATCCTTCGACACTTTAGTTATTCGTCGCAATTGATGCTCATGCAAAGTGCTAGCCGTGTATTGAGCGTGTGCACATATTTTCCGGCAGGTTTAGTTGGTGCTCTGGCGGTGTAAAAGACCTTCTGACAAAACTCAACAGAGGTGTCGTTTTGTCACACAGTTTTCGTGTGAATACCTCCAAGTTGAGATCCTAAATGACTGTAAATAATTTATTGCTATCAACCATGATTGCCATCAGTGCAACCGTTAGCCGTTCTGGGTCAGATGCGCCCTTGCAATGTTTCAGCAAATAGGGGGTCACCATGCTGTGCGATATACCCCGTGCTATGACGTATAAGATGACATTATCATCGTCAGTTAGTCAAACGGCCATTAACACTGGGCACCTGAAGACTGTTTTTTGCTCTCATATAGCAGTAGATGTTTAAACGATGTATTCACATGTTCGAAAAGTTCCCAGAGAGCATAAAATAACTTGTATATCTCTGGACTGCGCCCTGGTCCTGCAAAGATCGCGGACAGCTGGCAGCTTTGAGCTGCTTCCTTGGTTTGGTCAAGTATTATAATGAATTACGAGAACCTTCAAACTGGCAGTTGCACATAACATGAATCAGTACTGGTCAGCAAGCAGTTGGTCGGTATCTGTATTCATCAAACCAATTCTAACTTCTAAGCTATTGAACCGTCACAACCCTAACCTTCCTGTCCTTGTTGGAACGGAAGCACCTGACTGCGGTAAAGATGCTGTTTTTCACCACAAATTTGCCGACGGTAGTCATAAAGCTGCATGCCATGCCTTCTATCTTTGGTCCGATTGAAGGAAACTATATAAAAAAGAAACAATGCCGGATTCTAGTTTATGCAGTCAGACATGTCACAAAATGGTTCACCGTTGTCAGTGTACAGTATGTACTAATCACGCACCACGGCTATTATATCTTCGGTCCCAACAATGCCGCGCCTGCACGTAGCACAAATCACTTGTAAGGCTAGGCGCTAATGATCACTAAAAATTATTTCACAGTAAAGCACGTATGAGCGTATAGTTTTGGTGATGATGCTGTGCTATACTGTCTCCTCTAGAAAGCGATAATCAGTCGAATGCAGGAAGATAGGGTCGTAGCTTCGGTTGGCATGAATGCCGCTTGGGGTGCACGCTAGCAGCTTCTATCTGAATTTTTTTATAACTTTTCAGAAATTGTCGCTATGCAACCAAATCCGGTCGGGTATTGCAACTTGTGATAGGTTTTCTCTGTTCTGGATGGCCTTGGTGGACTGTTATTGATAAATACATACCATGACGTGCTGACAATGGTAGACGGATATCCTGTTCTTGAAGATCCCGCGGTAGCTCCTCCGACATAGCGCTCCGCAGTACCAAGAAATAGGTGGTGGTCATCCCGGAATGTCACGCATAAAGGCAGTCTCTAAAAGCAATGATTGTTGGCCAAATAACAATCAACAAACCGAAAACATGGTTTTTCGTTATCATATTTGTAATTTGGCTGCAGACGACCCACTCTGTCTTTTGCCCAAGCCTATTGGCACAAACGAATTCGTATTGACTTCCTGAGTCTTATAACTTGGCAATATTATTCAGTCGTTGTTGACACATCCTCTAGATATTCGGAAATTAATCCCATGACTTCTGCAACCTGATCAACCGTCATCAGTTTTCTCAGACAGCCATCCACCGGTTCGGAATCCATCAGATCATCATAATGGAATGCAGTTCAGTTTGGTTATCTTTCTGAATTATTGTAATTCTATAGGCACAGAATGCATTCGCATATCTGTCTACCTTCCACAGTCTAATGGAGAGATGGAGTACTTTTTAAACTTTGATGAAGGGCTCCACTAAATTAAGGAGTGAGGGAATGCTACGCAAAATTCTGTGTAATTGCCCATCTACACCTAACAATGGTGTACGCTATAACAAACCACCAGCAGAACTGATTTTGGACATACCTATCAAGACTCGCCATGACGCAAAGCTATCTCCAAAAACAAAGACTGTGAATGATCAGATACAGCCAGCGCCCAATGAAAATATTTCTGTAAACATTTTAAAGTTCATTGAACATAAGAGCAATGGATCCCAGGCATACCTATCATACCAGACACAGTTATTCCAGCGATTCTCACCACCTGTCTCCTGATCTGTTACTGAATACCTTCCCACACTCTGCTTTAAAGTATACATCCTCAGAAACCGCACTCACACTGGACCATATTGACTCTACCAAGCAGTTTTACCAACTACCGATGCAAAGAATGGATGACATACCAAAACTCATGTTATATGGCAGTATGTACAAACCTGGATCACTCACATCCGCCCGTCACGCTTTCTCGATTTCATACTTGGTCTTACTGATCGGTTGCTTCACAACACTGAGTTATTTTTCATCGTCGTCGGCATTCCAGTCGACCAGTCATTGCTCGCAATCACTTGACCACGTTTGCAAGCGTTAATCCATGTATACCTTTCCACCAGATTACCTATTCATCCAACAGTGTTTTACATGATCACAGCATTCACTCACTCACATTCACACTCATACTAATGAGATTTTTAGGAGTTGGTGTATTCGAAGGTCTTTCTTTTCGGAATACGCATTGCACTGAGGTGAGGTCAAACAATGATTCTTGAAGATTCACCATTGATTACTTTCCAATAGGACTCACTTCATCGCTGAACTGGTCCCGACTTTCACTCACTGAAAGGAGCATCTCCGTGTATCTTACATACAGTTCGCTGCAAACGCACGGGAATTTCTAATACGTGCTATTTATTATTAACGTCTTCCCATCAGCTAGTCTGTTACCTAGCTGTCGAAGTAACAGTATACTGATGAAACAAACAATCGCACAACGAAGTTGTCTCATCAACGTGACATTTGAATATACAGACTAGTCTAACTACTTGTCCTGTAATAATTAATCGACATCGCAGAACGTTACACCATCGCGTGACTTCATGGTCAGTGATGTTTTAAAAATAGTTGCGTCAACTGGAGCGACACTGAACAATCCGGACAGTCCACTTTGTGAAACACTCAATCAACGATGCGCGGACTCATTTCGCTGAAATGTACGACTATTTGTTGGACAGCATGATGTGCTAATTCCTTATGGCATGTTGACAGGCTGAAAGAAGCACAATCGCTTGTAAGGAAGCATTCATTTTACTGGTGAATTAAACTGTTAGGCAAGCCAATCAATTGCAAAGTGTCAGCGATCCATTTTCTGCTTCAGAGCAAGAGATGGTTTGCGTGTTGCATTTTGAAAAAAAAACAGTCATCATAACGCGGTGTTCCACAGGCAGGCTTTAAGCACAAATAAAAATTCTACATTATATTGTCAAAGTTACTTCTAAAAAACGGCACTATGCAACTTAATACAAAACAAAATAACGTATTTTCGGTTAAATCAAGTTTGCTTATGCGAAGCTGTCCAGCTCATAAACCTTGTTGAGCTCCCGCAGCAAAGCGAATACCGGTTTCGTGCTTTTTCTCGAACGTCAGCGTATTGGGTTTGCAAGTTTTTAGAACATTAGGCTATAAATTAATCAGCGGAAAGTTAATGATATAGGTTTTTCTTAATTAGATGCAGGATAAACCTTATTTGGTCGTTTTCCTTAGGAGCAGTTTGTAGTGAAACGGGACGATCAGTGAAAAATGTGAGTTCTTCCTTAAGCCCTGCTTAGAAACTACATGTTGAACAGTTTCATAATTCGCAAAAAAATACTAGAAAAAGTTTGTGTTATAAATATGGCGACCACCCTAATATTTTTTGGGTTGTAATTCATGAAATATAGCTCGTCCCAGGTACTACAAGGGACAATGTGTCTGTACAACAGTGTCTGAGGCGTTTGTTTTCTTCTGCGGAAGTCACCAGTGGTTTGATCTCACTAGGAGGAGGCTACGTAAGGATTTTTCGAGTACAAAGTCTATGACTGATTATCAGAAACTTGCAAGAAGTGTATGGTAAATGCCTTAATGACCTGGAGGTGGCTTTAAAACTAGTTTGCTTCGTGACCGCTGTTTGAATCTAAAATCACAAAGCACGCGCGCATTTGATTTTGCAGAAAACTGTCAAGTACGTTGCGAAAACATTGTTTTCGCAAGTGCTCTACTTGTGTACTTTCTGGCAAAAATTAGATTAGACAACAATGGCTTTGTGCAACGAGAAATTCATGCAAATAATGGATCAGCCATGTCTATTTGACTGGCAAAATTTACTTGCCTTTTGGGCAGTCTATTGGCGTCCAATCAGTCATAGTGTGAGAATTGCCAAGTTTACGGTTAATCGGTTTTTTGTAAATTCTGATGTGTGCTCGATAAAGGAGGTAGGTATTTCTAGTTCAGGCAAGAGCTGATTAGGTACCGTATGGTTTATTCCGCTTGATGAGCAGTTTTGCATATTTCATTACAAAATTCTTCATGTGGACGAAACTGTCGCTTCGCAATGGTCTTTTCGCGAAGATTTTTGAAGAAAAATTTGTCTAGTTCGCCAACCACAGTCACCTAATAAGAACTACAAAAGTGAATTACTCAATGGCGGAACCTCAACCAAAGACCTCTTCATCGCTAAACAAACAACAGTACGCAGTATATGTGAAAATAAGTTAATAACTGTACAGAATATTTTGCTGGTGTATCACAGTTTGATTCCAAAATGATACGTTTTGTCTATCAGAATGCCGTTTTGCATTTTTGGCATATTAATATCCAAGTCGTTTGTCTTACTCTCACCAGAAAATTGAAAAACGGAGCTAAGGTTCCCACAACTGTAGTGATTTTTCACATAATAGTACACCGATCCGGGTTGGACAACAAACACCGGAGGTCGTTTTATATATGCAATAAGTACATCGTCACGTTATATGTCGAACTAGTCACGTGAGGTTGGCGTTTAGGTTTTCGGGCAGGCCCACTAAGCCAAAAGCGCTTCGTATGCTTTAATTTGTCAAATATGGTTTGAATTTTGGTAACAAATCCGGGAACTTTGTAAACTAGTATCAATGTAAATAGTTTCGCTCCTGGGTTAGCATATTGACACACAAACCTCAGGAAGCCATGACAAAGGCATAGAAAACTATTACGACAGAGGTAGGCAGACATAAACTGTCTACCATGTACTAATATTGACCTTTGCGTCGAAGAGAGGAGTATCAGATGGATATGTTTAAAAATGGATCATAGTTATACACATTTTGTGAAGCTACCATATCTACTTCGGTCCCTCCTAAAATGCTTCTATTCGTGAAAATTGCCTCAATGCATGTACAAGGCTTTAATGAGGGTTAGATCAATAGAATGCACAACTAGAAGTTATCCCAATGAACCTAACTGTTTGCGCACGAATCTGTGTAATGACTGTCGCTGTCAGGCCGTGCTTCTCTCTTTATATCGAATAATTTAAGCGGGGTAAGTCGTCCCAGGACGGTTATCTGCACGCGAATGTACGACATCCACAAACACCGGCAGTTTCAGTCTAGCTCCCTGCTGCGTGCTCACTGCATCATTCACAAACTCTTCGGCTGCCCTGGCCAAACGAACAAAGATTTTTATGTCAAGGCCTCTTGCAAAGCATAAGTGGATGGCCTGAAGTAACCATAGCAACTGAGCAGTAAGTGGGCATTTGACAAACGTCCGACAGGAATGGCATGCGAGCCGGTTTTGCGCTGCAGAAAAACACCCTAGATGTTATGAACTTAACCAGTTCTAAGGAGTGGGCACAAGTCTCAGAGGATGAGTAAATCGCCATAGAAACTTGATAATTTTTTTGAGGACATAAGCCGAAAAATTAGTGTCGAGAACTGAACTTTTCATTTATTTGAATCATGGGTGAAGGAGTCTGCATACATGAATCGGTGGTCTTCCACTCCAATCTGTTTGTATCAAGTAGCTGCGTGAACCTGTCGTTCTGAAAAGAGTTGTCTGAGAATTTAACAAATAGAGAATTAGGCGTCACTATTTGTTATGTGGTCTGTCTAGGTGCATAATTTAGGTCGGTATAAAGTGCCATTTGTTTTACTGGTTTGTTAGCTTGTTTTACTGGGTGATCCATAAACGAAGGTTTCACCAAGTGGGAAAATAGGCCAAAGTAGTGGTTGTTGATCAGATGGCCGTTGGTCTGTTCGCCGAGCTAGGCAATTGGCTTTCAAACACTTCGTCCCCAGCCGAGAAGACATCGCAGGAGACAATGCACTCAGTACATCTTCATCAACATCTGAGAAAGCGAAACAAGAAATTGTTGGTGGTAGATGTTTTTAAGAAAGTATACCTCCTTTCAAGGCACTATCAGTATTCGCTAACGATAAGGGTTTTAGTCTCAAGCGGAACGTCTTAAATACCCTGGGGAAACGAAAGGTTGGTTCAGATAATGGCCTTAGTTGCAACAATAGTTTCACACTTCATGGGTAATATTTCGTTTTTTTTACTCAAAATTATTGAATACATTTTCAAGCAGAAAATGTGGCTCGATAATTCTGGCGAGCGACCGGATCAACGGTACGAGTTTTCTTGATTTCGGTCGCGGAAGTGAGATTTATTTGTGCAAAAGTATTGGTAAGCAGATCCCAGCATGACCATTGCTGCTCGTCGCCAGGGAAAGAAACAGATCTAAATGGCTTATTATGAAATACAAGCGATTTTTCGAATTTCCGGAAAATCTGATGAGAACCACAATTTCAGATGTACGAGGAAGTTTAATGTATTGTGCTGCTCACTGGTCATCGAAAAACACGGGGAAAAGATGATGCTCTTATGTTTATGAACAACTTAATGGAAGTGAATGACAAACGTTATTCTACGTTATTCTACCATTACGTTGATAATGCGAACTTTCTCTCTAGGGAATAAAAGAAGATAAATACGGATTTTTTTGCCGCCTTTGACCGGTTGATATTTTCAGATTTTAATAACTTTGCACGATTTTCGGCGACCAGCTGGAAGTGATTTTTTATTCTGCCTAATATTATGCACACGTTTTAGGTCGGAAATCGAGAATTTGATCAAGACTTTCCCCTAATCTTAATCGCCGCTTCCCCAGATGAAGTAATACTTACCTGAATATTCTGCAAAATGCAGCGTAATATCAGAAACCTCGGTTGGGATCACGGAATATGGCCCTTATATCTGTGCGTTTTTCGAGTTGAATCGCGAATACAGGTGTGTAAAAAGCTTAACTGTCAGTCAGTTATTCCTGGATGTTACGTGCGGTAGATGACAGTTAAAAGCTAATATGGTGTTTAACTAGCCAACACTGTCAATGCACCGCAGACTGGACACATTTTCTACGACATCTCTTGAGTAGAAGCGTTTCATCGAAATACACTTATTTGCAAAGAAGCTTTGTTTAGCGAGAGTCTCACCTGGAATCAGGCTGGATATTTTGTTTATGATGTTTATAAGCAGTTTACCTTCAGCATCACAAGGTGCCTCAAAAAAATTGTCATCAGTTTCGCCTCCGAAAAGTCGACTAACCATTTATATACGTAATGCACTACTCATAAGGTTGCTGAAAATTCTTCGACAGCCCACGACCAGTTTCGCCCTTCTTGGGGCTCATCAGGTAGGCGCAGTCCCCGAGTTTCCGTCAAGCTTATGTTCTACTTGAACCCTGAAAACATCACAAATGGGAGATTCAGCTGGGTTCCAGGTGAGTCTCTCGCAAAAACCAAATTGATATGCAAATGAGTGTATTTCTCGACTGACCATTGTTCCTTTGGTTGTACGCACCTTCACTGGCATCCGTGGACCCTTTTCAGTCATCGGATACTCGTGTGAACACATTAAGCTTGGTTTCCTTTTAAAAGAGACAAGCTACTTCTGCAAACAGTTTGGAGCCGAAAGGATGCTATTTTGAAAAATAACGACAATTGTGTGATATTTATCGCCTGGTTTTGATTGCTAAACTTCGTAGCGTGAACCTTGGCAAAATGCAGGTCACTTTGTATAGAACAATTATTTTGTTTTGAGTGATGTATTGTTTTTAAACTTTAACACAATGAAATAGGCTTTGACAATTACTCCTATTTGCATACAACTTTGATTCTGGCAGTAGACTCAACTGAATCCAGGTGAATTCCTCATTTGTAATGATTTGTTTCAATTGAATTTGATGCCAACCTGATGAAGCCCAAGGAGAACAAAATCGGCCATGGGTTGTTCAAGATTGTCGGCAACCTTCTGAGTAGCTTGTCACGTCTAGTCAATAGGTTTATTTAAGTGAATTTGGATCCTTTGGTTCAATGGAGCAAATAGCCTAGGTTTTGGAGTGCGACAAACACCTTCCAGTTGGAGCAGCGATCCAAGATAATTTGTAGAGTGAAGTTTGAGTAATAGATGTCAAATTTAACTCCACCCAGGAACAATCGATCCTTAGCATTTTCTCTCGTTCGTGAAACTCAAACTCATAAGCGATAAGGGGCTAGTGGGTCGAGGTGGTGATCAGCAACTCAGCAACACAACAGACGGATTTTGTTCTTCCTGTTGGCTTTGCACACGAATAGCATTGTGAAATAGGCTGAAACCTTTATGTTCTAGTCTGCCAATGCTACATTCACACTGTACTCACCGGGATCACAAAATTTTCGATGTCTCTTGGATCCGCTTCCTTCCCATGAACCTTCGAGCAATTGGATTGGTAACAATTGATGTTTGTCAAAACAGTCGATTCTTCTTCAACTTTAGCATCCCACAAAGTGAACAAGGTAATTTATTAGGTGTGTGCTTTAGGACAAAAGCTTCGTTTGGTCACTCCTAAATCACTCATTTTGGCTCAAAACAAGTTTGAAAAATCCCAAGTAGCCTGCAGCTAAAGGTGAACCGACCAATAAAACAATGAAGTGTAGTGCAATCAAATTGGTTACAAATTTGGAATTTGATTCATGTTCTTATCTCAAAACTTCTGTCGTCGACTATGGCATCAGTACGTCAGTTACTATTAAAACAAGTTTGTTCTTGCACGGATTGGCGCGGAATCTGTACATTCATTTTTTTATTCATCTATATTTACTTACGAAATATACATTGACGTTTAAGTTTATTTCCAAAACTCATTTTTACATCATTCTTAGTTAACTTTTTTTGAACTTTTATTTGCATATGGTGTAACTTGTTCCAAACTCATCGGCACATCCTCATAAATAACAATGAGGAAATAAATTCTTCCCTCAAGCTGAGACGGTTCCCAAATATTCGTATATGGTCTATCGTTTGTCTAGACAATAAATAGCCAGCTGGCAAAAATTCCGCGGTCAACTGATACGGATACAAACACAAGTCATTCTGAAATTATATAGTGTCTGAAATTGAACGACGTGCATGTCTATTGCGTTTATGGGATGTTGAGATACTGGGCGTAAAGCCTTTCAGCCAGTTGGATCTGTCAGAACAGCTAGACAATGTGCGACGTAAAAAACACCTCACAGCCATTCTCTCTAGATGGACAGTTGAAGACCAACCGTGACACAGTTCCTCGTGGTAAAACGGTATGGAATTTATGGGGTTACAGTTACAAACTTTCGTTTGAGCACTTGATGTGCACCACAAGCAAGCAGCAGAGACATTGACATACGGAGCCAAACATCGACAGTCAGTGTATCATGCTTTTTTTCCTGATTGATACAGAGACATACCTGTACTGACAGAGTTTGTATTGTGTATGGGTAAACTTATTTTGACCGTTCGCTCACAGTATTTACTGAAAGTTATACTCTTAGTAATCAAGATTTGCGTAATTGTTTTCTGGGCGATATAAGACCTCTCAGTATTTGTGTTAAGCACTGTTGTACGGACCAATCCCTAACCGAGATAGGGATTAAGTATGGCATGGTGCTGCTGCACAAAGCCACATTATTTTCTTTAGTAACCTGAAAGTTGAAGAGTTTTTGTCAACAACTAGGGCCTAAAGGATGTCCCAATTATTGGAATGTCTTGAGAAAAATGCAGTAAATTTAAGAAGTGCTTATAGAAGCAGCAAGAGACTGTGCAGCGTGTCCGTCAATCGGTGGGGGGAAGATGAGCTCTTTGTCCAATCAGCACCACTGAGGAGGCAAGATTCAACAGCTGCGTCAGTCTACAGATTGCAAATGTAAGACTCACCCGGAAGCTGTTGCTAAGATACTGCTCTGTTAGCTGTCATTGTCACACACACACACGAGCTACGATCAGTTTTATGCTCAGGAAAGCGACCAACCTTTGCAGGTGCTTCTATACAATGTCTTCCCAAGTTATTTGCACGCAACTTCAAACATTTCATAGCCAAATCACTCCACTTTACACAAATAACCTAAATAACTCCAAGTAACTCAACACAAACTGGTTAACTTTCAAATTGTTTTACAGATTAGCCCCACGCTGAGAATAAGTAGCGAAGGAATAAATAGCTATTTGTTTCCTATATTCTTCCTGATTTTTTTGAAAACTGGGGGGTAAAGGCAAACAAACGGAAACCCTTTTGGATATAAAATTCTGTAGTGCATTCTCTTGAAGCGTGGTGATAAGCCTAACGACAAGTCACACGCTCAACCTCATGTAGAAAGTTGGTGAGAATAAGGATCCGCTTGGGGCCCGTCCCGTCCTGTTATTGTTACGGATCACTTCACCATATGTGGTGGCAAGTGTGAGGATATGCCTCCCTGCAATAAACGGCTAAACCCGTGGTTCTCAATCGATAAGGATTCCTTGAGGGTTAAAGTGTAAGTAAATAGATGAAAAAGACAGTTTTTAGACTTGAAAAGCATTAACCAATTCAGTAGTGACCGTAGTTCGTATGTATATGCTGTTTTATCACCTGGTACGTGCCTTTAGCTTATGGAATATTGTTCAGGCTGCAGTTGATCTTTTCGCTGAACTTGGAATTTAGCTTGCAAACGTTTCGATGGGCAATCTTTAGTGTACTGACGTTTGGAAGTCAGTTGCCAGGTTCGGCGAACATGTCAACTGTCTTCTGATCAATGGCCAAGCCTGTTCCTTATTGTAGTTCGATTTTTCCAGCTTTAACTATTTTGGATTAAGTTGGATCATTTCTATTGTGTCGCGAATTACTTTGGATGTACTTAAATTACAGTCGTAACCGTCGAGATGTTCTTAATATTACCTTTCATTATGATTGCTCCCCCTCTGATTGAACACAATTGTATTCAGCTGTTTCCCTCCGTTCTCAAACATGTCGGCCGTTATTCATGTTGCGTTGGCAAAAAAGTAATGCGCACAGTTTTTGTCCTCTTAGCGGTTCGCAATTACTCTTTTAATCATCCGTATTTCCAAGCACATCAGTAGTACTCTTTGTACGAGATCTAAGGTGAGGAGCTATCTTTAGGTCTCAACCGACTCAGTTCATCGAGAGAGCGCCAGTTGAAGTGATGGACAACCAGATAGCATAGTACCTAAAGCGATTACTTTCTGAATATATCTGACATCACCAAGACAAAATTAGTCTCCTCAGGCTCCTCAGATATCCGTAATACAGGCACAACTACTGGTTAAACGAGGAAAACCCTTCGCTGTGAAGTAATTTATTAGCGTAGACCAACTAAGCAGTTGCAAGCTATTAGATAAGGAAATAAACGTCTAATATGTACATGGCTTTTAAAAACTAAACATTTTCACGCTTTTTTCTGAACTTTCTTGGGTACTCATTGACCATTACACAACTGTAAACGAACACTGCAAATCAATTTCACAACTAACGGTAATAAACTTTACCTTTCATTAGATGCGGGGCGGAACATCAACACGACCAGAGACTACTCGCATGCCTCATCAGCAGTATATGCCGTTACACTGACAGCGTTATCGGTAGCGCAGCTTCTTGTTCTGGGGCCAAACGAATGATAAGAAATCATACTCCACGAAACTGCAACACCGGCTCCAAATATTAGACTCGCTTGAATCGTTACCTACCAGAAAATTATGAGCTAGTCTTCGATGAAAAGTCATCTTCAATATCACAAGATTACTTCGGCATTACGGAAAAACCTTTAACTTCCCACGACAGGTTTCGCTCTTCTTGGGGCTCAATAGGTGTGCGCAGCGCCCGAGTTTCCGTCAACAGTATGTTTCACTCGAACCCAACTTGCGCGAAATTAGCCAAATAAACTCACGTAGTCAAATGAGTGTAATTCGCTAATTTCATGCAATTTGGTTTCAAATAGAACATGAGGTTGACGGAAACTCGAAGACTGTGTCTACCTAATGAGCCCCAAGCAGGGCGAAACCGGTTTGGGCTGTTGAAGAGTATTCACCAGCCCTATTAGTAGTGTATTACCTCTGTAAATGTATCGCGATATCTTGAATATCGTACCAAGTGAAATACCAGACGGCCTGGTGAATCAAATCCGGTTTCTTAAAAACATTATAAACAAGAGATCCAGCTGGGTTCCAGGTGATTCTTACGTCAAAACCAAATTGGTATGTAAATAAGTGTATTCCGCTACTTTAGCATTAATTTTAAATTTCATGTTGAAATCGACGAATCATGTACGCGCAACGCGATGAAAGACTTTACTGCCTTTTTTACAGCAGCTGTCACTTACCATTCCTAATTAGAAGTCAAGCAAATATGTATTCGACCGTGCCCCACCCGCAGCCTACGTCATGGGTAATAGTATAAACCTTTTCTGGCTTCGTATTCAGTCATATTTAACTTTTGTTCTCTGCTGGATGACCTCAGAAATGAGGTCAAAGTTAGGCAGGCGGTTATAAATTACACGTTAATGTTCTTTACATGTCATTATTCATGTTAGAGGAGCATGCATATTTTGTCTTTATAAATTTCTTGATGAATATCTAACCCCTGAGGTGACAACTGTTCATCGTAGTTTAGTTAGGTATGTGCCAGCAAAGGAGAACTCTTGGTTTTTACTCAAGGAATACCTTCTAAAATCTCTTGACACATGGCTTTGCTGTGAAGTGGAGCATTCAGCATCGCATTTCCAAAAAAGTTATAAATATAAGGGCATTTCAAACAATATTCTTGATTCTCGCTTGTCCAAGTACATTCAGGAGTGTGACAAAAGAAGCCTTTTTGTTTTTCACTCTTCCCTAAGCTCTTTGTGAGCTTGATTATCGATTACATTCCTGTACTCCTCTCTGATTGTGAATTATCAAAACGACAGTGATGGACAGCTGGGCTTCGTGACAGAATTATGATATGTTTGAATTTGAAAGAAAAGTTTACGCTTTTTAACAATTCATTCACTACAGTGTGACCGAAAACAAGCACAATGCTGAAATAATTGTCAAAAGGAAGCGTGCATTCCGAATCTGCGTGAGATGACATATGTTGATTTTCATACCAAATTCGCATCTTGCGGATAGTTCGCAACACGATATTAAATATCAAAATAATGAACTTACTTCTGTTAGTTACAGAATATCTCTAGTTTTTCTCCATAGATTTGCCATCCGATCAGCTTGTATGAGTTTGTTCTTGCAATTTAATACTGGAAACGTAACATGAACAACTGCTAGTTCTGTCTACCTGAGTCTAGTGTGTAAAAGTGGATAAAACCATTTCACGATTAGAATTGCCTGGGAGCACTTCAAAAGTTTCAAATTTACTCCTATCTAAATTCAGGCTAGTGATTAATAGCCTTGTACACTGAACATTGGCGGTTAGGTACAACGTTCATTGTCGACGTTAATTGCGGGCGTCAGTTTATTTTAACTACGCTTGTCTACATGTCAAACTAATTAGAAAAGAAAATTCATGGAAACCGCCTTGGAAAAAATGACACGCTATAACAGCTGTAATGTTTATAGCCAGAAGCGTTGCTAGCCCTTTAACCCGAAAATTGGACATAATTTGTCCTTGTCCCAGTGTAGTTCAACCTGCAATATACATCTTTAACAACATACCTTGAAGGTTCAAACTGGCCACCGAGTTAAAGCTTAGAAACAAATAGTGTCGCTTAACTTCCATACAACCATCAGGAAAGAAAGCTCCACTAAATGATGAAAAGAAAAGGAATGAAGCCATATATTCTTAGGGAAAAGGGGTTAAGAATAAGGTATCTACAGCCTTGGACAGCATCAAAATACACAAGTCTGAGCATTCTGTTGAATAAAAGCGCCATCAGCGGGACTGATCGAGCATCCAATGCAAACCCCATTCAACATAATCGAATCGCACAACGACAGACAAACTTTGGCTTGTCGGTTCACGTAGATCGCAAACGAACAGACGCGAAGATAGTACAACACTCAGCTCGACTGTAGTCGCTTTCATTTCAGGTTATGTCGTGACCCGTCCACAGTGATTCTCTTGCTAACAAGGGCTTGGAATAAGGCTTCCTTGGGTAGACGTTGGTTGGGTATAGGTAAGGCATGCCCTAACTTCTTTAAGCTTGGGAGTTTATTCGGTAGTCTTAGTGATTTTATTCCATTACCGAATATCGGCTTACGTACCACTGTGTTGTGTACTCACCGCAACCGCCTCACTCTTACTATGGTATGGATCCACACGTGATCGAACGTCTCAAGACGCCTAGGTATCTCGAATGGTGGAAGGCAGCAGGTCTCAGATATAGAGTGAGATCATTTTAGCAGCTGTCTTCCATACACTAACCTTTGGCTTCAATAAAATTTGTTTCTATCGCCACAAATGACACAAGTTGGTGAACGTTGTTCGTGCACTGCTTATTTGTTCAATGGCTTGATCTGTTAAAGTACAATCACGGCTTATGCAGCTGTCGAGATATATGGACCGAGCAAAAAACGAAATTTCTTCCTTCTGATATTTCAGAGAGACTTAATGAGCGAGTAAAAAGTAAAAAATGAATGCATAATCAAGGGGGTCACCACCAGGATCGCGTTTAGAACACTCTCTGTGAGTAAACAATCGCCAGACAACAAAATGACGGCATCCGTACAGTCCTAATAGATTGATATCTCCCAAAACATGAAAACATCGATGACTAAATTATAGGAAAAAGGAGACAGGGGAAAATCCTCGACGCACTTCTTTAGTTGAGATGAAGATTTTGAGTAAATCACTGTACATTTTGAAACGACTAGAAATATGGGAATAAACGACATGAATGCCTACGTTTGGGGGTTTCTCTTCTGACCAAGGATATTTAGCACAGCTAAGCTATCAGCCGGGTGGGAGGCTTCTTTGAAATCGGAGAAAACTATGACTGTTGGCCGGTAGTATAGCTGGCGCTGCTAATGCACTTGATCTGATTTCCAGTGCACCCTAAACCTGGTTGAAATCCTGCTTGGTTCTCTTAACCTAGCGTTTCGTTTGCGGACGATAGGCTTCGCAAGACAATGGAAGCCGGTTGGAACTTATGACTGAAACAGTCGACTTGGGCGTCCTTTTTGGGAACGGGAACAACCAAGGGCTGTTTATAATTTTCTGGAGGGAGTTTTTTCTTCCCAAGCGCCTACGAACAACCTGGTAGGAGCGGAACGAAAAAATTACATCATTCTTCGAATATCTTTGGGGGAAGCTCACCTGGCCGAACAGCCTGTGAGTGCTCTGGGGCAGACAGGAATATTAATACTTTATAAATCTGGGCTATTTGAACTCACAGACTATGGTTCGGAAAGAACAGGTTGAATGAAAGGCGTAAAAACAAGAGCTAAGCTGTTGGTTAAAATATTTCGTTTCTGGTCTTGTTTTTGTGTATTATATCTGACTGACGTGGAGAAGCTTTTAGTTACTGTTTCCAGGATAAGCTGGAATAACTTCCATGCATTCCTTGCCGCATTGACCTCTTTCATTTCTTGAACTTTATGGTTCCACCATTCCTCTGTGCACGCAGTCTATGTTTGGGCTATTTTCCAAGTGATCGCCCGACCTAAGTGTACTCTAAGCCCGAAATGAGTGCTTCAGTGGTTTCCGCGTGTGCAATTGAAAAGCTCAGACGCTGGGTTTCCGGGCTTCACGTATGGCCACGAGTATCTTATCTCTTGTACTTAATGTTCTACTAGAAGGCCCTGATATGTCAAAGCATATAAATCCTAAATGTGCTTCTATAAATTCAGGTTCACAATGACTTTGTAGTGCTAAACAACAGCTCATTTCTTGAGTTTACGGGGTGAGCCCATTGAAGAGCTTTACTGAACTAGAGCTTGACTCCGGTAAACGCATGTGCTCCAAATTGTCAGCGCCATTGATAGGTGATGGTGCTGTGACCAGTTTGACACCAAGTGTGCTCAGCAGCAGAGAGACGTAAGGTTGCACAGCGGCGCCCACTGCGTCTAAACTTAGTAACGCCAAGAAGCAACTCACGATTACTGTAATCGCACAACAATAATACGCGGACTTTTAGCGACAAAACTTAGGAAATCCAACAATAAAAGCTCACAACATTTTACAGACGAATGAGTAGTGAAAAGTTTACTCAGAGGAG
This sequence comes from Clonorchis sinensis, assembly GCA_003604175.2. Taxonomy (NCBI): domain Eukaryota; kingdom Metazoa; phylum Platyhelminthes; class Trematoda; order Opisthorchiida; family Opisthorchiidae; genus Clonorchis; species Clonorchis sinensis. Next base: position 140,598,293 of record CM030369.1, read on the forward strand.
CAGACTTCTCATGGTCACATGTAAATTCGTGATATGGGCTTCCTGCGGATAGCAGTTGGTATAGCATTTAGGGTCAAAACGCTTTTGACAGGCCTGACATAGATGAATTCGGGCGTTCAGTTTCTAAACGAAAGTGAAGAGTTTTGAACGGATAGTCTGTTGAATCCACGCTTCTATTGATTAAAGAATGCGTCGACACAGACCTACAATACTCACCGGCTGAATAAAATAAGTTGAAGTTAGCTTATGTTAGGGAACTCTGGATTAGAATGTAAAACCCACCTCAGTGCGAACAGAACTGAAGGGTACCACATCCCGTAAGTCTTTAAAAAGTAATCTGCGGATTTAGAACAGTCCTGTCTTGCGGGTGGAGTGGCGGCGGCAACGGATTTATCTCAAATTATGGTAATAAACGTTTCTTGCAATACAAAAATCTTTTGCACATCATCAAAGGATTAAACCTACCAGAAAACCCTCATTTTCCATCCGGCGAACAAATCTGCTTGAGCTTTTTTCAGAATTGCCTGGGCGCAATATCCAGAGGCTTTTCGAAACTATCAGTCTAATGGTTTTACAGCATTGTATGGGAAAACCTTTTAAATTTAATTATGACGTTCGTATGATTGATAATCCATGATAGAACTGGGTTTCCAATTTAAGAGGTCCTTGGGGGTGAACAACTTCAGGGGTCTTGGATGGGCATGTGCAAACATAATGACACAAACAGCCAACTCAAAAAGCAATATCATATTCATTTTAATACATATGTCTGTGGCTTTGAGATGCTGCGTGCTATAGAAACAGCAGTGGCTGAATTTGGAGGCTGTTCAGAAGGACAACCAAGGCTATGAATAACTGAGATAAAACAAAGTCCTCGAACGGTGGAGCGTCAGTTAACCACGACACGAATGTGGTTTACGAGAAGTTTTTACGACGAATTTTCTGTACTGTTCATCCTTCCACAGGTAGATGCGACAGAGTCAGTTCTTTGCAACTTTGTGGATACTTCCGACTATTAATTCTAAAGCATTTTTAAAACAGTCATGCAAATCTATCGGCAGAGATATGACTCACCTGGGCAATATTTATCAACACGGTTATGCGACTGGATGCAGACCCTAGTTCACTACCGACGTAAAGGCATATACTATTGGTGAGGCATATGAGTAGTCTGTGGTCATGTCAAAACTATGCCCTGCGTCTAATGGAAGGTGGAGTTTATTAAGGACTTGTGGAACTTCTTTGTAGTGTTCGTTTGCAATTGTGTAATAGTCAATGAATACCCATGAAAGTTACACTATGTGAGTATGGGACGCTTACTTTCCTGTTCAGTTGCTCGTAACTGCTTAGTTGGTATTTGTTAATAAATGACTTCACAGCGAAACGCTTTCCTCCTTTCACCGATATCCTTCATCCTTCGTGTGCCAACGATACACTCTGCAATACAGTAGAAGCATACAATCATATCGCATCGTGAGACTTGTTATGGGAAAAGTCCGTTGGGGTCATTTTTTCTTGAAAACAAGTATGATCAAAGACTGTCTAAATTCGCTGGCGGACGTTCTTCTACCCGAGGGTCTTTAGGCCATATAATCAAAGTAAACACTTGCCCACAACTCTCGACAACGATATCTTTGTCAGAGTAACAACTTCGTCTTTTGGCTTCCACCCTTCGCACACGATCGCTTCTGAACTCAGAAAAACTGTAGCATTCAACTTAGCCATGCTGAATCCATCAAGTGTGGGCGCTATTTTTTTCAAGTATAATCAGGAGTTTTAAGTAGCTTCGAAGCAAACTCTCCATTCAGTATGTTTCCAAGATTTAATGAAACACAATGATCTTGGAATATAAATTACAATATGACGAATGACTCTTCGGTTGAACCAGCGGCATCCATCCTCCCCTAATCTGCTGACAAGTAGTCGACTTTTTTAATCGTCACAGTTTTGCTTTTTGCTACGGCTTAACTAGGCTTTGGAAGCCGACGTTAAATTCATGCTGCGAGCCAATTTGGACTAGTTTAATCCATTTCACTTTTTTGCTAGCAGCGGTGACAGGCCTTTAAAGCCTAAGTGACATGCCCCTTTGGACTTGTCTTACAGATTCTCACGTATACAGTACGATAGATAGGTTTGTGATAGAAAATTTGATGACATTTTATCCCATCAATAGAACTTCTCAAAACTCGGATATTTGCAATAGGTCATGGGTACTGACTCATATTTTGTTCCAGGCAGAGAGCAACTTGTTCATCCGATGCACCCTCCCTGAAGCCCACTGCGAGCACAAAGTTTGAGTTATCTCCAGGTTGCTCAAACTTAGTCAATAACCTTTAAACTTTTAAATCTTTAAACCACGTACACATACTCTGGAATCTTCACCCTTTAAGGCTCTCTTTATGCGCAACAATAAAAGCAATTTGGTAATACTGTTATACGCATGCTTGATCAAGCGCTGCTAAAGCATGTAAACATAATATGTTTAAATTGTCGACCATCTTTATTTGCGGTGCTAAATCGAACTCCAAAATAACTGAATGAGAAGACGTCCTACTGGGAGGATGGCTCTGTATGCTGACGTAGTTGAACTCACCGCGATCTAACCTTCGTTTTTACCAAACCGAGCCACCTGAATGATGAATAGCCTGATGATGAGGAATCGTGTGATGATGAAGAACGGTAGTTGAATAACACTGCTTTACACGCACATACATTTGCGGGCTTCCAATAAACAACAGAAAAATGAATGCATCGATGTTTTCCTATTTCAGGTGACCAACTATCATGAGTGACTGTTCTTGCTTGAATAAGTGGACTCACAAACAGGGAGATGACTATAAGAAATATATCCGATTATAGAAAAATCAATGTGGACACCCAGTAAGAAACTTGAATCAACCTGAGCTCTATTCTAAGTGAGTGAAACTGCTAGGACCAATGGTGTTATGGACGAATTTTGCAACTGCTTTGCCCTAAATTCGGTCATTCAAAGCTTTGGAGCAAGAAGCCAGTGGTTGTGCCTGAAACGTCTCTAAAAAGAGGACTTGTTAGTAATTTCTACCGCTGACTGCTGTCGTTCATCATTTTCAATCAGTGCTAAAATGCAACGCTAGAGAGACTAGAATTGTCCCAGTGTCAATCTCAATTTCTCTGGCGAGAAAAATATCTATTTTATTTCATGCTACTCACAGTTAAAAAGTAGCACGGAATAATTGAGTAATCTGGTCACATGCAATCGGTGAATGTATATGTGCACATCCGTTTTCAGATATTTCGTTGGGGGATTATGGTGTGGCCTTGTAGGCGATGTTTCGCACACCCATAAATTCCATTTTCGAAGACTGTTTATGATCACTTATCCCCTTTTGTAAATTAACTTGCAAACTAGCTTCTGTGTGAAGCCACTTCCTCCATAAATTCACTTTGTTAGGAAAAATACCTGCACCAAAATACATGCCGGAAACAAGTAGAAAGTGTCTGCACAAATTTTCAAATAATGTTCAGCGAAAGCTCATTACCAGAGAAGTATCAACACATAGCATGAAAGCAGAAGGGAAAATCAGAATTACCTTAATGAGTTTACGCTACCTTTTGTGTTGCAGATTTTCAAATTATTCAATCAGGCAAACAGTTACTAATCGAAGAATAAACAATATCGCTTACTACTCGATAGGTAAAACACTTCAGTTTGAAAAACGAGAGCCAAAATCATGGGTTCAAACCAGGAGTAAAACACTTCAGTTTGAAAACCGAGAGCCAAAATCATGAGTTCAAACCAGGATTTCAAAATAACTCGTGGAAACGAAATTCCGCGATGGGAACCATTGGATCACCGGGGTCCATACTTTATAGAATCCAGTTTCCACGCTATTCACGTATTTCTTACGCAGAAAAAAACACCAGGGGAAATATTTCATACAGTGTAAAGATATCTCCAGCGTTTGTAATACAACTGCATTTTAAAGTACTACGAGACTGCCTTGATTACGGATTTAGTAGTTTGCAACGGATTGTCACGTCAACTACATGAGACCCCATTGTCGTGAATAGCCTCACTCAAGCCTCCTTGGCAAGCAATTGGTTTGCAACAGAGGTATGTATAAATTTTTTTGGCAGAGTATTGCTTGATGGATCTGCATAGAGAACACATTGGTTAACTCAACCTGAAAAGTTTGCCACGAATTCAAATTTCCACTTCAGCTTATTTTTCTAACCAAAGTTTTCTAGACATTTATTTAACAATTTTCAAGTGCATGAACTTTAAAATCCAGTCTGAAAATATACACTCTGAACAGCATTTTCATGCAGAAACAGACGGATACACTCAAAAAGAAAGAAGAAGATTATGGGCATGTATTGAACGGCACAACTTGTGAGTTCGGAGGCCGTTTCTTAGGGTAAAGGTAAAATATATAGTGTGCGTTAAAGTGAAAAACGCGCTACTGCACCTATGTGACGGCATATTTTTAATATGGACTTACGTGATGGCAATTCTGGAATTCCAGCTTGGCTCTAAACGCTGAGTCGTTACTTCGGCAGACGAGTTAATCACCGTTTATCGATAAAGCGTATCCCACTCCAACATACATTCTAGTCTGTGCGGTGCACAGTAGCTTTTGGCATAGTGATCCAAACAGCATTTTTGAGTAAGCTGCCTTGATAGGCACAAAGGTACACGTATGAACTAACGATTAATTGCTCATTCCATGCATGTCTGAAACAGTGAACAGCTGCGGTGAACAAAATAACGTTGGTTTGAATGGAACTGGATGAGCATACAGAACAAAAACATTCTACATTGAAATCAGCATGAACATGGGCTAAGTTTGTAAGGCCTGTTGCTTCGTGAGAAATTCTAGCAAACTTTGCCAGAGTCGACAACGTGAACTGGAAAAGAATGCTGCAAAAATCAATAGGCTCCCAATGAGAAATACATGAACATAAATTTATGTTCACCATAATCAAAAGATTATCAGTGATTTTGAACAATACGGATGGTTGAATTGGAATAATTGTTAGTCTGAAGGTGACTTTTGGCACCAGAATCCAAAAACCCGTGTGGTCACAGAGTCGTTTTTTGGTGTTTTCATGACATACCATTCGGATATCGTGAAACTAATGTGATGCAGTCTCAGTATAGTCGCGAAAGTAATTATTGTCAGTAGGTCCGCTGAAACTGTTGCAAAAATTCTACTTGCACTTATTATATGTTGAACGTTTTGGATATGCATAGGTTCTGCTTGGTAGCCACGATGTTATGTAGTTCACTAGTCCGCTAGTTACATCCACCTCAATTAACTATGAGTTGGCTTTTATCCAGCAAAAAACATCATGCATTTCGCAAAGGTGATTATTCCAGAGAAAAAGGGACAATTCACACGTGATATATCACACATTTGCAGACTAAGAGGCCTGTGGTTTGTGACTAATTAGGGATGTTGGATTCTGGCGCTGCCTGTTGGTCCCTTCATACACCATAAGCCGTCGAATGTTACTCCCTCAAACCGATACACCTAATGCAGTTGTCCGTTGGACATACCCTGTGTGTGAGACAGTACCAGAAACTAGTCTGTTTTTATATTGTGTTTAAACGATGTCATCTTCGGTATTGTTCAAACCTAATATAGTGAGCACTTTGCCAGTCCCGTAATCTCTCACTGGCGCAATTAGGAACAGTCACCTTTTGCTCTAATCTGCGGGGAAATCAATGTTGACACCTTGCGATCACTTCCGACTTGTACGGTACTGCAGACTTATTCTGATAACACCAGGTGTCTACGAGGGATTCAGTCCACTCAAACAATAAAAGACTAGCAGTGGATGACACGGGAACAGGACTATTGATCGTAACTTTTCATCGCTGCCACACTGTCCTAAATCCAATGTGCTATCCATCAAAATTACAAAGAATTTCCTTCCAGTGGGTAGTGAGTATACTTATGCAAGAGACTAGGTCAATTTTCATCAGTCTTCGCCTGGTAACATCAGAAGATACACAAATTCTGCTGTGAAAAGTGACTTAATTAGGGATGATGCAGAAACACGGGAACTAACAGAATATATGAAAGTGTGGTGTTCCAATAAGGGACCATCAACCTGCGTTGAAAATGACCTAGTCTGTCAACCATGACGGACGAAGCTACAAAGCCTGAGGCTACAGGTTAAACTATAGACGAAACCTACTGGAGATGCACAAAATTCAGAATCAGATGGATAAATAATTTGGGCCTTAATATAAATGCTGCCAACAGAACCGAGCCTCGCACAGAACATAACCAAACAAGCGGAAAACTACCTTTATGATGCAACTGAAACCAGGAAACCAACCTCCAGAAAGTCGGATCATAAAGCATTACAAACTGGGAACAGGCCACTCAAAAAGCAGAAAAAAACAATAAGATCTAGTGATCGTGGGAGGCCAAAACAAGTTTACCGTAGACAAACAGAAATGGGAGGGAACTAATGAGAAGTGCGACCAGGGCCACGACAGGGAAGATATCTCTGATTGCATTGGCTTAAGCTGATGGCGATTGAAATGAGATATAATTTGGTGCAACTAATTACCACATCAACAGCTCGCGAAACAGTCGAGTGTCTCCGCATTTAATTGTGATTTTTTGCAGACAACTGTCACCTTAATCTCCGTACCTCGGTGTGGCCGCAAGGCTGCATCAGATAATGATTCGTTTGCCTATGAATGGAAGTGGGGTTTCACTTAGATGTAACACACTACTCATTAAGCTAATGAAAAATTTTCGACAGGCCACGACCAACTTCGCCCTTCTTAGTGCTCATCAGGTAGGTGCAGAACCCGCGTTTCCGTCAACCTCGTGCTTTACTTCAACCAAACTGGATGGAATTCGCCCAGCGCTCTCATCTGCATAGGGAGTTAGCTTCAATAGAAGGCGCAGCTGAATCCAGCGGAAACCCTTGTCTTCTTCAAATGGACGTGCTGCAACAAACTGCCTCATGTTTCAGTTGATACGATATTTGAGACTTAACATGCTGCTCCTACAGCCCACGACCGGTTTCTTAGTCCTGTAAATTATAGATTGGGCTGGATCCAGCTGAGTCTCCCGTAAAAACCATTGTTTTGTTTAGTTCCAAAGGTGTCCTGTTTTCGTACTTCTGCAAGCTAGCTTATGGAGGTTTTTCCGAGGGCTGTGGCACCCAACTCAATTCTATGAGATTTCCTCCGGTTGTCCCGACAGACCAGAACTGATTTGTGGCTTCCATCGAAGTGCTTGGTTATGGCGCAACGCTGTTAACCTGGCTGAATATCTAAAGTTGTTCTGTAGCTATTCACTAGCATATCTAATTAGACTACACTAGACATGAACAGGGATGTTTTGCGGCGAGAACAAACCTCAAAGTGAGTTGCCGCTGCAGGTAGTTTTTCCAGTTTTGTTCAATTCATTCTTCACTGGTTCAGGATTTTCCCCCATAAGGAGCGACTGTGCATTATCGGCATTGCTTTCACCACTGGACTTTATTCTCTAGGTGGACCATCATGAATTGCACGTGTAAGCTGCAGAAAAACTAGCTTTTGTAACAGCTTACAACGCAGTAAAGGTGAAAAGCTGAATTTTCGAAAGGCGAGTCTTTGACGTGGCGACCGATCACCCTCGCGGCCATCGACGTAGCTCTGATCCTGTGACGCTTCAAAATCGGTCTTTGCGAATTTCCAATTTGCCGATATCCTTTGTGTAAGTTAATTGTTCATGTGGTGGCTTGTATGAACATAATTTCCAGCAGAATTTGATGCTAAATAATTTCCGAATCCTACACTCTGGAGAGAAGCTATTCAGTATTGGGGAAAAAAGTGACCCTTGCGGCGAACGCCCTGATCGGATTCTCTTCACTAATAAACGTCTTGACACAAGAAAATGCTTTGAAGATGCCCTGTTTTCGATTTTTTTCGGAATAACTAGGATAACTGGATCACATCATGCCCAGTATATTCCAGAAAAATCAGTCTGAGTATTGTAAAGAAGTAGATACATTGGATGCACTATCTTTGGACGCAAAGCTTTTAAATCAAATAGGGGCCGTAGAATAATAGAGTACTTTTTCTGGTCAGTAAAACCAAGGTCACGCTCAAATCCTCCAACCGCATAGACCAAGATTGCCATGGGAACGTTAAGTAGCTTACAATGATCAAAAGTGGCAGTTTTGAACCTCGTGACAGTCGGGTGCTTCGTGACTGATTGATTGATTGATTGATTGATTGATTGATTGATTGATTGAGTGGGTGAATGAGCAGGTGAGTGAGCGAGGAGGTGAGTGAGTGCTTGAGTGAATGGGTGAGTGAGTGGGTGAGTCAATGGATGAGTGGAGAGAGTGAGTGAGTATCAGCAGCATATCTGTTAGAGTATCAATAGCGTATAGGTTAGCATCTCCCAATGTAAACTGGGTGAATAAGTCACTTTGTTCGTCCGCCGATTTCACACAATTTGAACTTGCGCATAAGTAGACTTCGCAAAAATTAAACTCCTTGTGGTACAGAGCAGTATGTCATCTGTGGTTTATTTGGCGTTCGTGTAGCAAGCATTGCGTTTTTTTCAAAAGGTCCAATCAATACAAGCGATTACTATCCAGAGCAAGCGCCTGTGTGGAGACTTCCTCAAGAAGATTATGTTTGCGGAGAAAAATACTCAAGGATCAAAGAGTAGGGAACATCACAATGGAAGTATCACAGACTACCAACTCAGATTAACTAGCTGAGTGCCACCGTAGACGACTGATCTCATACTCAGTACGGATTTACTATTCTGCAAAATCAACATGCTCTCCGTCACTTGACCCAACAAGAAACTCATTCTACGGACGTGCAGGAGTATTTTCTTGGACATGTTAGGGTCACAAAATGGATCAGATTTAATAAGGCAGTGATATCAATAATGTGACGCAAGATAATCACACCTTCATTGGGGTTCCCGATTCAAGCTGGTTCCTGCTGCATTTAGAAACCTAATAAATGTGGGAGCTTCGAAGAAATTGGAGCTATTTTTCGAGCCGAACGGTACTGGTTCCTTTTTAATTTTGGCTAGGTGACAAGTTCCTTTGACATCATTTGCAGTACTCAAGCTGACAATCAATAAATTATTTTTCGCAACACACACGTGTCTCGCTCACAGGTGCAAAACCAAGGGTTATCAAAAACTGAAAGTGGGAAACTCTGCCACTCACTTACGAGTGCCCAAGTGCAAATGAATTATCAAAAACTGAAAGTGGGAAATTCTGCTACTCACTTACGAGTGCCCAAGTGCAAATGAAGTTATTTCATTCGTTTGGTACCTTTGGAAAACATGAAGAATGATTTTTGCCGGCTACACCTAGTGAATGCGTTGATACGGACGAAATACATGGGGAATGAATTTCGAAGATCTATTGTCGCTCTGCGAACATAAATCAAGTTGATGAACTCCTGAAGGTTTCTTCATCGTGACTAGGTTTCTGAGAATAATGCTGGTGAGAGGTTGAGTAACCTTGATGGTTGGTTGCTAAAGATGACCCAACTACAGCTGATCTGTTTGAGATTCGATGCACTACCCAAAACTACCGACACGCTTAAGTTCTCACTTCACGTGTTACTTCTTATCAATTTGGCTGTGGATCCGAAACTACGCAAATCCGTTAATTTCCATTCTACTACTCGGTGTGGTTAGATTTAATAAGGATATAGTGAGTCACCATTAAGCACGCACTCTTTGTGTCCGTTAAGGACGTTGAAGTGGTTCATTCATCCCGTGTGTCAAATTACTGATCCATGCACCAAGCACATCACAGCCTATCAATCTGTACTCTATTTAGTTTCTGAGAAGTCCGGAAAACATGGTTTCCGTTAATTTCTCCCCATTGAAATTTCATGTAGCTGACCGAGTCGGTGCCTAAACCCCCCAAATGGGGTTTGCATATTATCACAATTCCAGCAGTAAAGCAGAACACGCCGCACTCTCCAAAGTTGTCGTGTTCGATCAGGCGAATATGCTCACGCGCAAGCCATGTGACTGAATTGCGGACCTTTGGGAACGACGACCGTGTGACTGTTCCGTTTGTGTCCACCGACTGGTGCACGTGTCCGAACTTCCTGGTCTCTCAATGCCACGAACTCTTTAAACCTGGTGGAAAATTTTTGGTTCGGTTTCGGAATCTTCCGAAAGATTCCAAGCACCACTTGACTATGAAGATCTCACAGCCGGAACAATCGATCGAAATACGCAGGTTATTTACTCGCCTCGAGCAAACGGCTCATGTAGTTCAGAGGGTGAACGCATTAGTCTGTTCAGACGTGGTAATTACAGTACACCTGACATGCACTGGTGAGGTAGTGGTAACCTGCTCACTCCACATACCTAATGTTTTGGGTTCAGGTGTCGATAAGAAGAGAATGTACACTGCTAGACAGAATTAGCAAGTGCAGAACACGGGACAAAATCTTTCTAATTTGATGTATACCAGTCGGGATCCACATGTCGGCTCAGAAGGTGGACTGATCGGACGAATGTGGACACACGTTCTGCACATCTAACAACTACTCATCTATTCAACCTGTTGACGTTCCGATCAGCTTTTGCAAACAAGTCGTATTTATGGAACGTTATGATTCGTCTTCTAGTATTACACAGCACGTGACCAAAGCAGCAGTTGGTATTCATAAGTTTGATCGAAAGCTTTTTCGAATTTTTGCGTTTTCATTGGCTATCTGGCATGGATTCACGAGAGAGATTGTTCGCAGCCAAAAGGGTTGCAAAGTATCTGATCACTCAATGACAATTCAAATCGGTCTACTCTCCAAAATGCTTGTTGCCGAATCAAGTAAACGTTGAACATAGACCAGTTTCAGTCTGATTGCAGCTGATACCCAATGTTTTTTTACAAATCGATTGGTAACTTTCTGTTACCACTTCAGGCCAACTTCCAGTTCTTGATTTTACCTCCATTTTTAAACGTACCCAAAATCCAAACCCTTCTGGGAGCGGCGGAAACAAGTTTTCAGCGAACTCAAGTTCAAAAAACACATGATAAACGGGTGTGGTGTACAAACAAGTTGGGCAGGCCAAAGATGCGATATGTGTAGGTTGAAGCAAGGTAGTTCAGAAATCAGCATAGTAATAGTATTATGGGGACCGACTATTGGGGTGAAGGTAGGCCTAAAATGTAATGCGAAGTACGTATTTTTCTTTCCATTTCAATAAATCAATAGGGGAACCATATTCGGAATAAAATGTCGCCGAAGCCAGCAAAGACGTTAATGAAGCCTGCTAATGATAAAACAGTAACAAGTTTGAAAACGACATGTTTTCCAATCAAGGGCTTAAATATAGTCGAAAGCTGGAAATCTTGTAGAAGCAGCATAATGTATGTGTTTCATCCTCGAAACCAGGTCATGGGAACAAGCCATCCTGAAGAAATATCGGGTCAAGGGTAGGTAGCTGAAGGGGAAAACTATAGGGACACTTTAAGTTGGGGTTCATTTTAATTCAGCTTTGAGTAGGACAAATTGACCATTTATGCGAACACGGCTCAGGTTGCCCGCAGGACATGTTAGAGGGAGTGGTTGACTCAACATTTCGGTTGCATTAGCTCTCACCTGAATGATTTGGGTAAAAAACCAAAACGGAAATTAAATTACGATCAAAAGTATGTGTTCATAATTAAAACCATTATCAAGGTGAAGAGACTAGATGAGTATAAACTAAATGAGTATAAACTTCCTATCCATTGATTCCGAAATACCAGTGGTCAGACACGTTGGAAGGAATGATACATTCTCATACATAATGGTATCCTACTACGTGTGACACGTCTGATATCACCTGATGTGACCCTGGTATGACATGCCTCACCCCGCACAGGGTCACAACTGGATTTAGACTTCAGTGTTTTGGACTACTGGCTTCAGCGTGCAGTTCCGCCATCCGAATTCTTTATTCATCGGTTAAAAAAAGATCGCCACAATCCCTATCTACTTCAGTCTACAGCTGATGGCTGTCCTGATCTGACGGCACTGATGGAGATGACGGTAGATTGTGAACACAGCATCTCCAGAAGACTGCGAAATTTGAGTACTTTAGAAAATTAGCTTGTATCCATGCCATTTGTATTAAACTTAAATGCAAAGCGCACAATGGAGAGTATAAATTTAGCCTAAAGAAACTAGCCATTGTCATGCAAATAGTTTCTCGTTCGTGTGGGCCGCATTAAGGTTCGCGGTCTGATTACAGAAACAGCGTAAGAAAAAATGCTTGCCTATCCACCTTTTAATTACCTAATTATATAAATCACCAAGAACACAAATTTGAATGCAACGCATTAGGAACACAAACAGGTGGTCGACAGCTGCTTTGTGTCAAGGTCAGTATCGTGTTCTGTGGTCAGGTGGTCACCAGGGAGACGTTTCTGTCCACTTGATGAACATGATACGGACTAACGGCCTTAAACTTGTCATCTTATGAGGCGCAACGTTCCGTTATGCTCCGTCTACGGCCATTGTTTCATTTTATTCTAATAGCTTCATAAGCCTACTCTCGGCATTTCTATAACCTTTCTCTCTGTCTGACATCCTGCGTGGATTCTGGTCATCTATCTTTGTTAGTGATTCAACAGTATGCAGTATGCAGTCCTTTACCGCTCAAGTAAGTTCGTAGGTAGATCTCGACTCCAATGTTTTTGAACAAAATTGACTTATTCTCGTTGAACAAGTAAATGCATACGATATTTGTATATTTATCTTGTCCCGAGGATGCATTGTAAATCTCTTGTGAGCATCCGTCTATACAGACATACAACAACCGCAACTTGCGTGGCGCTGCAATCTTTGCTATGCTTCCAGTGAGTATCCGTTCAACTAACTACATCGCCATCAGACATCCCGCCCTATACGCGGTTATCCGCTGAGTACCGTAAATTTTTTTCCGATCTCTCTTACAGTAACGTGCATGAGATCATGGACAGATTTTAAAGAACAAAGATATCGGTCTGTAAAATGCAATAACCTGACAATTATAAACACTGAGCTTTTCAGGAAGGGATGAGTTTATGTAGCCGAGTAAACTCCATTTTACATCAAGAGCTGTCGAGCTATGTGGGGTGTTCTGAACCACTGTCGTCTTAAAGATGATCCATAGAATGAACAACCCATTCCACACTTTCACCCCTGCTCAGGTCTAAGTCCACTGTTATATTGAAGTTCTTTGTCGCCTTAGGCCACTGTTTTTGGACCTGACGGGTTTGTAAATCAACTGCCAAAGTTTAACCAAACAGGCCGTGTGTCACGTCCCTCCTACCGCCAAAGCTGCATAAATGCTGTACACAGGACTGACCAAAATACGATCAAAACGTCTCATGTCTAATCAGTAGAGAATGGTCGTTAATTCTTTCAACCAGTTCGTTTGTTCTAGAGTAGCTGTTCTGCTACTCTACCTGATTGTAGAAATCTCTCAGTCGCCGACTGCAACCGAAACGTCGGAATATGATATCTTATTCCACTGCACTATCTTTTGATTTTGAAAGTTTTCATAGGAAAAAATAGGTTTTGGTCCTCCGGTCTCACATTTGTTCGGCCAGGTGCACTGGACTGAAAGAAATTCCATGGTTTGAGGCTTCGATTACAAAGACAGTTTGTATAGGGAAAGCTATGCTTTCACAACCTGAAGCAACCAGAGACATGTACGCTAGTGTTTAGAGACAGCTTTGTCTAATTTTACTCCACCGAAAGATTTTTCGCTGTGTTGAGCCTGTACTGTGGATACCTTTGACCAATAGCCAAGACTCAGTGGGTTCCTTTCCATCAGTGACTAGCTTTGTTTTTTAACCTCTAAGAGCTCAATAGGCTACCGCTGACTTCGCCACATACGCATCTCATTTGCATCCCGTAGTTACCTTGTGTACCTTGTGTTTTACCGGTTAGTTTTGCAAGGTTGCTGTAAATGGGCCCATAAAACAGTGCAGAATCCTTGGAACAACAAAAGATGAATACATTTAATCTAGTAGAACGATCTGTTTCACATTCCTCTTTCATGAAGGAATTATCCTAAGGGTGAAAACTTAAAGCTCAAAGTCATCTCAGATGCTTTACGAAGCCTGTCGTAATTTCCAGCCACCAGAGCCTTAGTGGTCCATCTGAGTGACCTGGTCATTACCTAACCCAATTTTCACTATACAAGCGCTGTTCTTGTTAACAATTGGGACGGCTACTCGATGGACTCGGTGACATAGGTGCAGCTAAGACAGCTGCTCTCTCATCTCCCTTGTTCCGTGATACGCACAAAAAATGGACAATAAAAAACGAGTTAAACTTCTTGACACAACACAAGGTTGCTGAAAACTCTTTGATAGCCCATTGGTAGCCGGACCCATCTCGGAGCCCATCCGGTGGATGTAGTCCCCAAGAAGGGCAAAACTGATCGGGGGCTGTCGAAGAGTTTTCAGCAACAATACAAATCATTACCTTAAACATTAGTTCAACTGAAACAAGGAGCTATATTTTTTCAGTACATTCAACTGGAAAATATCGTAAATGGAGTTTGAATTGAAGCTCTAGTTCACATCAAGGTGTTTTGGAGATGAGTGTATTTCGAGGATGAATTTCGTTTGTCTGCCTTACTGAGGATGAATCCTTCCATTAGCCACCTTCCATAGCCGCCTACAGTGTTTAAAAAATTTTGTGTCAGACTTCTCCACGTGAAGCTGAACCTGTTCATCAAGGTTGCCCGTCCTTCTTCAGCTAGTCAAAACTTCTGCAGGTGAGATGGAATGTACTTGGCAATTAAATCCGGAAGACAAGCGGCTCTTCATTCTAAGTCTCTACAGATTTTACGTGGGCATAGGTCAACATGCACTTCTTGTATACCATTGCTACTGTGATACCAGATCGCTTTGGTAAGATGTGTACGTTATATACTATTCAATTATCAAGTGCAACTGAATATTTAGCTGGCGAATGAGGAGTTCGCAGACGCAAACAGTCAAGAAAGGAGGAATACCAGATCTACTCGGTTCGGACATCACATATCTATACTGGGCGTGAGTTCGCCTATTTGAGTAAATGTTTGAACGCCAAAAATGAGATTTTACACCAAAGACTGGGGTATTCAACATTGGCAATCCATGTTACAAAAGCGTGTCTTACACTAGAAAATTTTTATGGG
The DNA here is from genome assembly GCA_003604175.2 of Clonorchis sinensis. Taxonomy (NCBI): domain Eukaryota; kingdom Metazoa; phylum Platyhelminthes; class Trematoda; order Opisthorchiida; family Opisthorchiidae; genus Clonorchis; species Clonorchis sinensis. Next base: position 140,613,445 of record CM030369.1, read on the forward strand.
AATCTTCTATGCTTTGACCGTGTGAGAAGAAACAGAAGAACCACGGTGAAGTCACCATCCCACACTCACGTCTACTGGTGCGGCATTTGTCCGCTGTGCTCACGTAGCCATTACTGCATGGCGAAATATTTCGCAGTCAGAAGTGAAACACAAAGTGTTTCTATTTATAGCTTGAGGGGAATGCGGATGAAAATACCAAAGATACGATTAACCTAGTCCATTGGTTGGGCATACTTTACACGGTGGTGTCAACGTGCACGTTTTATTGCAGTTATTTGGTAGCAATTCATATTAAACTATTCTCGCCTAATTGTACAACTAAATAGTATTATGTGTCATCGAAGTAATTGTCGATATTGCTACCGAAGACCGTATTTCAAATTCACTTAAACTGTGCAGTTTGAAAAGTGATGTCTTTTATTTAAGACTATTCGACGGGGTAGCCTGGTAGTCTGATGCATTTATCAAACGCAAATTATATCTTTTGATGCAAAGCCAAAAAAGCAAAAAAACGGAACACTTTTTTGAGCGTATAAACTTGCCGACAGGCTATTTTCTTTTGTAAATCGACTAATTTCAATTTCACGGATTTGTTCTGGCACGAATATGATCTCCTTCCACGAAATAGGCCGTCCATCTTTCGTTGCTGGCTGCACAGCAATACGATATTGCTCAAAGTCGAACACAACTGAGAAGACTTTGTTCGTTTGGGTCGAAAACGTCACTGTCACACTGAAATCGAATTTCGGGAAAAGATTGTTTCAGGTTCTGCAAAATTTTTCATGTAAAAATAACAGTTAGTTGGCTTCATTCATCTTCAAGAGACGTAACTTACTTTTATTTCCTTCCTTAGTTCTAATCACGGCTTAGTTTTCAACGAAATAAGACCCAAATGAAAAACAAGGCTTCCAAAACTCTATCACTCTACTGAGCTGAGCATGAACTTCAAAAACATGCAAACCAAATTCCGTAGAACCGGAAGGTAAATGCTTCACATAGCTGTCCCAATTGAAGAAGGAGACCAAAAGACTTTTGTGTACATCTGTGCGTATACGTCAGACTGTAACTTCCTGAACGTATCCTACCTACTTCCGATATCCAAAAGGTCTGCTCTAGGGTCGTTGAGTGCCTGTTCTTCCTCGATGCGAACAACTCCCAACAGTGTGCTATTCGGTTAATATGGTCAGCTAATTTTTAAAGAATATGGGGAATAATTTGAGAGACCTCTTATTGATTTACATCTTTCGGGGGTGAATTGTTTCATACAGTGACTAGCAAGCTTCCACGCCCACCGAATCCGCATGCGACTGTTCAATCTGTATCTGAGTCCAGAATAACCAAGCGACGTGCAGGCATTCTTGAATATGAGTAACGGTGAGCTTGATGACGACAAGTCACTTCTACGTTCATTTTGGAAATATTATTGCACTCTGAGATGACTAAAATGTTAAAACACTAGAATGAACAGAATAGGACTTTTGAACTGAGATGTCGCAGGGCAGCTACGGATAAACAGACAACTAATTCATGCTTCGTCGGTGAGCAGCTCTGAAAAATAATGCAATGTTTGAGCGTAGTTACGTGGAGTTGAATGATGGTTGACAGAAACATGACAACCTCTGGCATAGCTTCACAGAAAGTGCCGGAATTATCAACGGAAACTACATACACCCATCTCTTCAGCCAACAGTGGTCGGTGCTTATCAGCCAAGTACCTTTGCAATACATGTGTTTGGAAATTATTGGATTACTCACATGCTCACTGATACATCCTTCCCCCATTCGACCGTACGATATAACGCCTGGATAGTAGCTGAGTTAATTGGTTATCCTTCAATCAGTTATTACGTTGGAAAGCTGAACACGGAGTCTGACATGAGAAAACCTCTTGTTTTTATCCCGCCAAGGGTATCAGAAAAACAGTCTTAGACCTGTATACAGCATTTTGTCCTACTTGGAAGAAAGCTTCCATTTCTTGAAGGGACATTCATCAACTCGGGAATAAGGTAGCGGGCTTTAGAACCGGGGTACATCTAAAGGCGTAAAGTACATAGAGACGTTTACAGTATGATGAAGGTCACACCAGTAGGTTGGTCACTTCATTTACCAGATTCCGCGAAACAAAATCTAGCTTTTTTGACCTAATCACAGTACATTAATGTTTTGTCCTGTTTGGATATACTACTTTCTGTTGACTTCTGACAATAAAAGCCACTAGTTCTCACTTAAAGTCTCTGTCCGTTCACTATCTCTGTAGACTGCGCCAGCTATTATAGGAAGGATCTCGTCATTTCTTCGGCTGAAACCGATTTCATCCACACAGCCATCATTGCAGCAGTTATTCACTGCACCTAGTCAACGAACATGGTTCATTTTCGAGACGACCAATGAGCCTATCCCTACTGAATGGAGGACAGTCGTGCAAGAATTCTTCAGGAGGAATTGTATCTGTTGATGGTCGGGTTTCATTGAGTAGATCTATCAACATAAATCAGCGTACGTTTACAAGGGGCCCAGCATAAATTCTTCCCAAACTGTTCACGAGCTGAAGTATTCTTGAGATTAGTTTTCAGCCGCGTCCAAAGATTTTCATTCACTTGAAGTCTAGTGCTGATACTCCCACATCAGTAGGTGTGCTGGTTTAAACTACGGCCCCTGGAGCATACCAAACGTTTGTCTGTCATGTGCATCAGTCGATTGGTTTAAACCGCATGATTATGCATGCAGAATCACATGGAAGGAAGACCCTAAAGTAAATTGGCACAAAGTGAAATTTGGTCATCGTGTTGTAAAACGTGAAAACTATACTAGGCGGTGGCGCAGACAAAGCTTAGCTACTTATAGGCTTTGAAAAGCTCAGCTATTCGCCTCTGAGAAGGAATCTTCTGAGTACTGAACTGGGTGGAGCATACAAGCTGTGATCACAACAAGCCAAAGCCCATTTCGATACTATTGTTATTAGCAAAACAAGCTAGGAATGAATGCTGAAAATTCTATGCTCCAGACGCTATACAGCTCAACTGAAGCAAATAACTTCATGGGAACATAATCAAACATCTACCTTGGGGTGGCAGAGGACAGTGAAAACAAAGCCCTCGCGCAACACTGGAACTACTTCCCCAGGGGAATCTACCTTCAATACGAAATGAATTAGAAGTACGATAAATACACTCAGTTGCAAATCAATTTGGTCTTGCGAGAGACTCGCCTGGAACGCAGCTGAATCTCCCGTTTGTGATGTTTCCAGGCAAATGAGAGATTCAGCTGGGTTCCAGGTGAGTCTTTCGCAAAACCAAATTAATTTGCAACTGAGTGTATTTATCAAAATCAGTCCAATTTGGGTTCAAGTAGAACATAAGGTTGACGGATACTCGGGGACCGCGCCTACCTGATGAGCCCCAAGAAGAGCGAAACCGGTCGTGGGCTGTCGAAGAATTTTCAGCAACCTTATGAGCAGTGCATTACTTATATACATGAATTAGAATTAGTTCGTGGTAAGTAAATAGGAGGCTGCTGCTATGTCTCATTCAGGAGTGTCCAGAAAAACTGCGCTGAGTGAGCGGATCAAACTGATAACCTTCTGTTGATTGGACGAATCATTGGATGGTCCGTCCGCACTGACCTAAGGGAGGAGGTAGACCAGGCAAATCCAACGCCATTGTTCTGCCAATAGTCCGTTATTATCTTATGAAAACCCGGAGATTTCCACGTCATACTCGTTTAGCTATAAGTAGAACAACTAAATAGTTGAAGTGAAGGTGATTCAATTCTCTTACTCAATGGTATCACCTCAAACTCGGGGGGTATGTTTGGTGTTATGCTAAGCACTGGGTTGGGTGTGTGAGTTTAGCATGTGAGATGACACAAAACACAAGCAGTTTGACACAACCACATACATATACTACGCAAGTGGTAGTTTTCGCAAATTACTAGGCATTTCTCTCCAGTCTGAACTGTGTTGTTTATGTTCTTTTATTTTACGAGCACTATCACTTCTGAGTTCTCCGTGCATGCGAGTACATACGAATCGGCTTATTACTGTGGTACGAGTTTCTCCACCTATCGCGTCACATACTGGAATGCTCAGGCACCCGGTGCTTGTCGTGTGTGTGTGTGGCTCAGCTATACTGATTAGCTAAATAAATAGGTTCAGTGCGGGTTTTGCACACTGTTTCAACTGCCGAGACCCAACCTCTCGTAACACTTTCTTAGGTTGACCAAACATTAAATGCTTTTGAGTGAATCATCCTTTTGCATGTTAGTTGGTGTTGGACGAAGGGTCCATTTGGGACCACAATGAAGTCCTGACTATCAACCGCTTGAGCGTTACAGTTGTTCCGCTCATCCGATGTGTGTGCTATCTGTACTCGGTAAAGGATCCGCGTAAGCAAGTACCACGGCTGATATACGAAATCCAGTCATCTGGAACATCGGTCTTGTGAGTTTCTTCAAAGTGATCTTCTAGAAAGTTATCGTACACTGATGAAGATGATACCGAAATATCTGGATGGCTGGAAAGATAATTGAATTTATACTCAGACCGCAATACCGCCATTAGCAGGCAAAGAAATAAGCCAATGAGACCGGCGTTACCAGCGGAAAGGCGATATTATAATTGTATCATTGTGTGTATATTTGATATCAGGGGTGTTGTGCTCTTTGGCTGCGCTGACTTTAAGAACACACTGGTTGGAATCTCTGTTCCTTCCGTTTTGACCTAAGAAGAGCGACGGTGAGCGGAGTGAAGAATTGTGGGGACTCATCAAATTTTAACTAGTGTTTTCATGAGGCGGTCCAGAGGTAAGGGAAATAAAGTCGTTTCCCCCAGACAAACAGTTTTTCATTGTTCACGGAATCAGGGTTGTTACCCCCCACTATCTTCTACAGTTGTCTTGCGAGTACAACTGGCAAATCAAACCTTCAGTATAGAGTACTTCTGAACCCCAAGTCTTCACATCGACGAGGCAGAAAAACTATAAAATGAATGTAACCTTTTTAACCGCGAGCAACAGTTAATAACTTGAATCCGGACCATGAGTATAAGCACTCTCCAGGATGCCATGAATACTGAAAGACGCTAACGCTGGACCACACATCTTTCCAAGATCCGTCAGCATTATGGTATCGGCATTGCAGATAGGAGACCGAATCTTCTAAGTTTGGAGGCAACTACACTTTCTCCTGGACATAATTGCCAGCGGAATGTGCAACAGAAACGTAGAATTGGGCCCTATTAACTTGGTAGTAGGGATGACTGACTTACAATAACGGGCCGATTTATGATTTAAAAATTCGAGTTCAACCTAAGAAGGATAGTTTGGTACTTTGTCAGTCATTTCTGCATCTAACTGGCCTATTTCTTACTCCTGATCTGTTTTTATAATAAAAGTTTTGTGCGCGTGAATTCGTCGAGTTCCGTAAACTTAGATGAACCCGTTATAACAGTTTAGCATTAGATCACTGAGGAACACTGAATAAACCTTTCTCTCTGTGTGTATTTATTAAGCAGTCGGGTATCAGTGCACTCTCCAATTCCAGACTGACCCGGCTGCAACACTAATTCACCTGAGGAGCTGACACGTATACTGTGGCGAATATGTAATTGTCACGCGGAGCAATGTTAGGTTGACGAATTTGTTTCCGTTATAATTTTTGGTTCAACATCTTATGGAATCTAACAGGGCCTACTGCTTTAAGCATCTGAGCATTACTGTAAAAATGAGGGCCTGGGGGAAAGGTGATTTGGTTGATTGGAAAGGAGGACACTTGCAATCATGTATTACTTTAATTGAAACGAGCGCCCCAGATTTTTGTGTCCCACGGTGTTACCAGAACCACTGCATGTAGATAGTGATGGGAGCGAGGGTTGTGAAAGTGAAGATCCACTTTCAGGCAGTTGGGTATGTTTCCAGCCGAAACTACTGTTCTCGAAGGTCTCCAGTGAACTACGGGGTAGAAAAGCCAACACAAAGTTTCCCCGTTAACCCCGCAGTGTAAGTGCGAACCAGGCTCCGTGTTTGACCGTGATTGACCTCTGTCAGAAAACGAACTGCCACTAACTGTTGGATCATTATTTCACATTGAGTACTAAATGGATGACTTCACACACTGTCCTGAAACGGAGTTTTAAACCTTAACATAAGCATGGTCCAATGTATGGACCTATGCTTATCAGCAAAGATGATGCAGGTAAGACATTCCAATGATTAACCAATATTCAGGTCATGACCACACCAAATCAACTGTTGGCTTGAACGAAGATTGGAACCAAGTATTTTCATTGGCCGGTTACAATCTAGCAACTACTTCAGTTTGCGACAGAAGAACAATATTTTTGATGAGAAAAAGGTGTCTATAACAGACTCGGTTAACGCACATCAGTCAGTCTGCCAGAGAAACCTAGTTTCTCCAGCCTATCGTTTTATTTATTGATCGACCTGGTCACTCCCACGGTCACACAAATTAAGGGATTCAATTGATAAGAATGTCTCGCAAATAACACTGTCTTCGTGTGTGGTAAGCCCGAATAAGTTCTGCTCTGGAATGTGGTCTGTGTGTAGCCTATGTGGTCAATGTCAAAATGCAACCAAATAAAGCTATCTGGTCAGGTGTGCAACATGCACAGTGTCACGATAGTTGGTGCCTACTGGTTCTTCGCGTATGTCACTTAGCACAGTCGAACTGTCTTGAGTTAAATTAGTTCAATCAATAAGCACTTTCGTTAAGCTATGCAAATGATGATTGTTATTGTATGCTTGGTTATGGTTTTCTATAATCTGGTCCATTGAAATTGTTCAGAAACCCACTCTATTGTAAATGCATCTGCAGAGGTTTCACGACGCATTCCTCTACTGCAAACAAACTTTGTACATGGACGAAACGTAATACGCATAAGGTTACTTAGAAACAGCCTTCCGATTGTCACCACTGGTTGTGCTCAGGACCGATCATACATTTGACCACACTGGCTGGTGGTTTTAATCTCTGCAAGTGAGACTTACCCTGGTACTTTAAATCAGTGGGATATACCGGTAGATACAAGCAGATTCTTAGATTGATCTATACTTTTAGGGGCTTCAGATGGAACAGCTTGTCAAGCAACACTGGCCAAGACCCCGGGGTTACAATACACTGACCTGTTCTCACCGTCAGCTGTGGATCTACACCGGACGCGGTTAATCAAATGTATCAGTTGGCATGCTAGTGACCAAACACGGTAATGTGTGGTCATAGAAACCACCGTTTTCTACAGCGTTTCTCAGACTAGATAAACTCTATAACTGGCGGATCTACTTTTTACTAGAAAGATACTACTAGACAGTCCGCTGCGTTCTCATCGAGTCCGACCCTCTGAAACAGGACGGGAACAATCGAAGCTGCTTTTTTAAAACCAACAAAAGAAAAGCAACAAAGTGGTTATTTTACACCACGTAAAATGGCTGTCACACAGAACTTCCAGGCTGAACGGAACCGGGTGTTGATATAGTTCACAGTAGATAAGGTGTGGTATAGAACTCGGAGACATGCTTCTGGCGAATTACAGAATTACAGTTTACAGGCTTTAATCTTTAGAGTGTTGTATCGATGGATGCTAAAAAGTGAGCTTCTGGATTTTCACTAATGACAGTCAATCGGCCACGATTATCTTGTCGGAAATGCGTTCCCTTATAACATTTCTGGGAGATGGCTGATGTATTGGCTCAGAATCAAATTCACCTGTGGCTAGAACAGAACTGTCACCATATGTCGACGTCGTGAAAGCACACTTGTTGAAAACATTTGTCGAACTTCATATCCAAAATGCTACCAGCCCCCACCAGTGCACAACTCTTCGTTTATGAAAGTCTGCTGACTATTTTTCACCAAAGACTTCCTGTAGATGCAAGCGATGTCTCATAACGATCAACCGGTACAATCCAATCTAATCAGGAAAATTGTGGAACTTTTGTCAATTCATTTTTGGCTGATCTTTTGGAGCTTATTCCATCGTCTCCAATCGTGTCACTAGCGACGTTGTAAAGCAGCCTTGACTGACCGTGGAAATTAGAGAAAACAAGTTTCTCAATTTGTCGAAATATAGGTAGCTCGGGGTTGTTAACTGGTGGTTGATCAGATGGCAGTTGATCTGTTCGCCGAGCCTTGGGGCGAAACGTTTGCAAGCTAATTGCCAAGCTCGGCGAACAGATTAACTGTCATCTAATCAACCACCAGAAAAAAGTCCGCACGTGATCCGACTCACGGCTTTTACTGTCTCAAAGAATGTACTTCTAGCGTCGTTGTTTTTTGCTAGTTTGAATGATGTACAATTTTTATACTCCTTCTTAAGAGACATGCCGAAGAGGCAAGTGAACAAATTTGGCCGCAGTTTAGGCGTTGGTATGGAATTTTCTCTGTGCATTCTTGTGTTAAATGAGATTTGGGTGTGTTAGATGGTAGCCTTTTGGTCCAAAGACTCAGGCCCACCGACAGCTTAAAAACTAACTAGACCGAACTCCACTTGAACAGAAAGAGCAAGTTTCATGTTCAGAAAGCCTAGTTAGAGTGACACATGTCCATGACCGCTCTATCTTTGTCGTTCCCTATTCAGCCTTGCGTCCTTGTAAGATTTTTCAACAGGTTTGGCTGACTATGCTGGTAAGCTCATACTCCAGGCTGGCTCCAGACCATAGATTGAGGGGGCTGACAATAAGGAGCTGTGGTTGCGCACGAACACAACAGACATAAAACATTTACGGCATCCTCGTCCTGACCACTTAAAATAGACTGGTGTCTCTAAACTGAACCGCATATGCGGAATGTGAATTCAGCACGGATGACCTAAGCATATACCATTCTTGCTTGGACTCATTAATTGTTGAAACAAAACAATTTACCAACCACAGCAATCCACATCAAGGTATAAGAGTGCTCTCCAGGCTGTTTCTCAGTGCGGTTTGCCGTAAACTGCGCCCAGGTATATCCAGTCATCCTACTTAGTCTTTTGAAGCGCGTGAAACGACAATAAAACCACTCATTTTAGATTTTCTGTTTTGCTCAACTGAGAGCTTCCAAAATTTCAGAACCCATCGTTCCAAGGGGCTGTTCGTTGAATACATGAATGCCGTATTCCATGTATACATAACTCCTATTTCGTAAGGTTGCGAACCGACTGAATCTGAAACGCTAGTAAGGTCAATTCTTCCATCCAATTAATGTTTGCCCTGGAAATTCCTGCAATGTACCCAAAGTCTAAACCAGTAATGTTTCAAACGACCGAAGATATCTGTCTTTATAAGAATAAAGATAACAGACAAAGCTTGTTTTCTTTGGTTGTTTGTGTTGGCCAGTACATCGCCAAACGCTGAGTTGACCACACTGTCAACGTTGCCATAAGTCTGTTTTTTCTTTGCGCGGCCCCAATTGTGGGGTTGGCGTATAGTCTGATAGGAACGCTCATCATTCGCTGAATCGGTAATAATGCAATTTCACAGGGTCACACCGAATTATAGGAGTGTTCGTAAATTTTCAGGGTACGCTAGACCATTTGTGTAATCATTCTTCATAATGCGGAGGAAAATTCTAGTGATTTTGGTATGCGTAAAACATGCCACCTTTAGGCTGAGCTGGGTAGTGTTTGAGCTACGTCAGACAGTTTCGGATTAGTAGTGCGGGTCCGACCATAAGGCTCTTATTTCGAAGAGCCAAGGAGCCTAATACATCACATATTTATACGGTGCTCAACGGAATTCATGTGTAAAGTTGAAGCAAACGACGGATACATGAAATAGACGAGAAACTGTTAGTGTTACTTATTGTCCAAAGGGTTTATGCAAGGAAATTGGTCTTAGGCATAGAGATGTGGGTCATGTAGCCAGTTTCTGATAGCCTTTGAAATCGTTAATGGTCTTAATCCTACCAGGGATATGCGCTTGTCCTGTGACGTCATAGTTTAGTGCCAAAGGTTACGCGGATTCATCCCCGAACAAACATTCAGAGACAGTGATTAAGTGACTCTGTGTTCAAGAGAAGCTTGTACGACCTCCGAAAATGAATTGGGTCCACAAATAATTATCTCCCCACGAACGTTCGATAATGAAGTACTTCATTTCATTCTTGACCCAATGAACGTTCTTTATTCTTCTCTCCTTTATCAGATATGTACCCGTGAGTTTACCAATCCAAAAAAATTGAAGCCAACAAATCACTGTCAGGCGCTATCACCAGTGGCTTGATCAACATGGAACCGCTGACCATTTGTATCCTGTCGTTTCAATAAGTTATACTTCCTTCTGTCTGCTTCTTGACTCCACCAATTTGCTAGCAACATTTTTTACTTTCCACCTCTGACTGTAATGGAGAGATGGACTAGCTGTCAATGAAAGTGCATCCTGCCGCTTTTCCGTTTCTTTAGGTTGAACTCAAAACAGATTAGCTATCATTTACAATTGAGTGCTTTACTCATGCAAGATGTCACGTATGGGACCCGCTAACCAATCCGACCGAATAGTTCAGCATAATCTGTCGAGTACCAAAAAATCGGTTGAAATAGGTTTGACAACGAACGCCTGATTGGCCGAAAAATTGGGAGCGATCTCCAAGCAGATAGATGACCCTGCGTTTCTATCCTGAAGCTGTGCTGTACAGCGTCAAGCACTCCTTTGAAGTGGATTCAAAAGTTCTCCCAGCACAGTTATCTGGATGATATTTTCTATAGTTATACCCTATCTTTGTGTTGGTTTTATAACAGAAAAAACAAGTTAGCAAGCAAAAAGTAGAAAAAATCTATCAAGATTCGCGTTATTTTTAGGTCAACGATGACAGTGGTGCTCAATACATCCATATTCGGAGTTTTAGGAAAACCTGACTGTACTCTGCTAATAGAAATGGGCATCCTCAAGGGTAGTCCACCTGAAGAGGTCGGAAAATACTCGTCGCTATTTTAACGCAGTCTCCACACAGAAGATGAAAGCCGTTAACACAAACCATTAACGGACAAACCAAAAACTGCCTCCTAAGTTTACTAGTCGTGAGTGATTAGACGAACGTTTAGCGGGTCATCGCTCAACGATATCACCTCAACTAAACACGCTTTGATTCAAATGCGACAGTTCGAAGGGTTGGCCACACGTTAAATCTGCATTTCAACTGCCTGAAGTTTGATTTTCGCCACCGCAAGTGAGCTCCAAAATAGCAAAACTCGTGCGCAGTAAACGCGAATAATCCATACCTTTCTCTCTTTCTCTGTGACCCCGCAAAAACAAACTAACTAAGCGGAAATTCCATTTTCAGACCAATGTACAAGTTGAAGCGCTCACCATTTTGTGTCCGCTGTCATCTGAGTCTTCAGCAGAACCTTTTGCGTCTCCGCTCGGTTGGAATGTTTGGGGAATAACAAATCAATTGGCAGCACCTAAACCGTGAGATGAAGAGGAATCTTTCATTTCCCCTGATGTAAGAAACATACTCATGATCAACAAGCGTATACGAGTGTCACACAGCGTATTTGTACAAATCCTGATGACAAACTATATAAAAGTGAGAGGAAGTGATAGCCATCGGAGTAGCTTGGCGGATCTCTTTAACATATCTCATAAAAGTGAGAAGAAGTGATAGCCATCGAAGTAGCTTGGCGGATCTCTTTAACATATCTCAATAAAGAAGACTAAACTGCAGTAGATATGGTCTATTTTGGCGTTAGCTTTTTGGCATGCCTGAAGTAAGTATACGGATAAAATCTGCCCGACCCAATAACATTAATCAAGATTTCTTTTTATATGAGGACGTTTCCAAAGTCATGGATGGATAATAGACATTTCAAGTTATCCATAAACATTGTATTCTATTTAATATTATCTGTTCAGTTTCAGACTGCATCTTGTTTCTGCGTAGGAACAAAACCTTTAGTAGTGTGGAGCGAACTTGACGAATAAGATTCGTCATGTGAAAAAGTGTAAGGCAAATGGGCGAAACGGCTATCCATGCTCTGGATCACCACACAAAGGACTTTACATCCACTGAGGTTGGTGGATCGTACACAGTACACACAGTACAGTGGTCATTGTGGCCTTTCAGCAGAAATTAATCAGCAGCAAGCTAAAGTACCATCAAATACAGCCCACGCAAACTGCTAGCCATTTCGAGTACTAGTCTCATCCGGTTGAAATGAACAGCACCAGTTTTCTAATAGGTGGCATCTTAACATGCGTAGGTAACAACGCACCAAGAGAGTTTCATATGTGTGAATAAAGTCCTTGATGGTCTCTAAGCTGATTATCACTAGCCAGGTTTGATTTAGGCCAGCCCCGGTTGATTCGTTGCCCGAAGGGTCCACACCAAACAAGATGTGCAAAACACAACACTGTACCATTCGACTCCCTGTGACACTACACAGGAATGTGTTCGCAGCTATCTTCAGTTAGTATGGCACTTATAATGTGATCCTGCTGTTGGGAGTCCAGTTGCTGCCTGGCATACTGGTATGACGTCCCTCACTGAAAGTTTCCTTTGTCACTAGCGAAATACACTCATTTGCAAACAAATTGGGTTTTGCCAGAGACTCGACTGGAACCCAACTGAATCTCCCGTTTGTGATGTTTCCAGGCTGGGTTCCAGGTGAGTATCTCGCAAAACGAAATTTGTTCGCAAATTAGTGTATTTCGCTAATTTCGTGCAATTTGGTTCCAAGTAGAACATAAGGTTGACGAAAACTCGGGGACTGCACCTACCTGGGCCTCAAGAAGGGCGAAACCGGTCGTGGGTTGTCGAAGAATTTTCAGCTACCTTATGGGTAGTGTATTACGAATTTCCTTCGTCACGTTTTTTTGATATAGTGGAGGCAATAACGACATGTTAACTACACCAGCAGGCCCGTTTGGGGAAATCTCTAGCATGGTGAGTTGTTTGACTGTGAGAATGCGTTTTCGTGAGCCTCGTCGTCACATTGGAACGGGACAAACAGCTACACTAACTGAAGTTTCCAAATTGTCTCACTAGCTTTTTATCTACATCAAAATGAGGTAAAAAAAAAAGTACTCCCATGTTTCATATTAAGCCGTTCAAAGTGAAAGGAAGGCAGAATAGAGGCGATGGATGGGTTGACGTCTACATTTGCTGTTTTGGCTTCTTCCAAAAACCCGGGACATCGATGACAACATATTTCTTGGAGACCAGGTGTACTGGGACGCAGGGCTTGTTGGACTTTCAGATGTCAGAAAAGACCTATTGCACTTTTTGTGAGGGAATGTGGCTTTTATGCCACCGAAACCGAACTGACACCTAGAGGATGATGGTTCTAACATGGATCTTACGTGGTTCAGGACAGAACTCGGACGTTCATCCATTTATGATCTTACTGTCTCCAACCTCTCACTGTCTGTTCACGCACTTATCTGTGGTTAGAGGACATCTCACAAACACATATAACATCCTGTCCGTATCTCTAACCGCTTCCTTTGCATTCACCTTCATTTTGACCCTCTTTCTACGTCTATCCCATATCACTTGGGCATCCTGGAGTTCTTTACCACTAGTCGAAATATCAAGTCATATTTATTGTGTACTCAATAGGTGGAGGCTCAACTAATCCCGCAAGAATGTTCTTTTTTCCATGCGATTTTCACAATCTAAGACCCAAAGAGAAAAATCAATACATTTTGTTCTCTAACTCTGAGGAATTCAAGTAAATGTTATTATTCTGAAGGATTGTCCGCTCTACGACATTTCTGACTTTATAATCAACATAAACGAGAGATTCAACTGGGTTCCAGGTGAAAAACAGACAAGCAGGATCCTTCAACTATCACGATTGAGATGTGTTGCTTTCTTGTTCATGCACCTGAACACACTACTGTCTTCTCGGTTGTTTCGTTATCTCTTGTTCGCTAACGTAGAAATTTAAATGATCCTTTTAAACTGAGGAAGTCAGTTAAGTTTTTTGGGTAACCCTGGGAGAAATCGAAAAATACTGCCCGTTTATCGGGTTTATTTTACCGTCTGCCTTTAGGCTAGGATTGGACTATCTTGTCACCGTTTGTGTTTGATACGCTCGGTTGTACTTTGTAAAGTTGAATGTAGAATGCTGAAGCTGTTACGTAACCAGTTCAGGCAAGCAATACCAGTTTTCTGAGTTGTCTCAAGGAAGTGTTGTTCACCTGTATGTATGTCATTCCGCACCTATTTCAACTAATATTGACAGAATCTCTACATAGGATGACTTCTTGATCTACACTTCCAGTTCTAACAACATTTCGCAGTTCATTTTCACCTTAATTCACGAATTCTCCTGGAAACCACACAACAGCACTGGCCTAGCATGGCACATCACAGAGTACAACGGTACGGTGCGTTATATTATAGTGGAGTATAGCATAGTATAATATGGCGCAGTATAGATTAGTTTTATAAAGACAACTGCTATGTGAAAAAACTTACCAGATTATCAGTGACTGAAAAGAGATCCAGCTCAGCATTTTTGGAACTTTCGAGTTCCAAATTATTCAGAAGAATAGGACTGAATGATTCTGGGAGTTTCAGCGTGACGTAATCATTGATCGATACCTGCAGTTAGAAAGGACACAGACGATTTAATTTGATTTGAGCAAGTTACACCCAACTGTTTTATAATTCGCACCAAAATCAACGTCGCAGTGTATCAGTAAGCCATTTGCACACGTTATGAAAAGGCCGATGAACAGCGTTATTCCCCGTATGAAATCAAATCCCTGTGGATGTGCAAATTATAGGAGTGTCAGTTGCAGTTTAGAATTACCAATTTCCTGTGGCAACACCAGGTAAATGATTATCGATCTATCGGCACGGGTGGCCGTTCTGAAGTGCTATAAAATCCTGCTTCTACCTGAGACCTTATTCAAACAAGAAAATTACGTTTGTCTTGGTGTTTTCGTGCCAGGACATCCATTACAGTCCTCTGTAGAGCATCTCATCAAAGTAAGGTGCGAAATGCCTTGTCATCCTAACGTAATAAAGTGACTAATAGATACGTAATGAAGGGAGGTTCGCTAGTCCCGTTCTTCTGTCAGTGTTCAGCAAGTGTTCAGTATCTGTTCCGTATATACGAACCATCTTTGGTCAGTTGTCTACCAAATGGGAGATAATTTCTTCGGCAAACGGTTTCATCAAACCCACCCAAAGAGAAACCTTTCTGGTACATGAACTACGAATGGAATTAACCTCTTAGGATGCGTAGTGCTCGGAGCTCGGATCGAGCTCGATATCATCTTCGGAACTTCAGCACGCCTGTTTTCTTTCCGACGCGATATACTTGGACTCACTACATATGACTATAGAACGTTATTGAGCAACAATACTGCGAAAACAATTTTCGTTCGAAGGTGAAATTATAGGTATGGAAAATAGTGTTTAGATCAAAAAGTGTTCTCTCCCGCATTCCCTCACACACCAATCAGAACTATAGTATTTGCCTAGGAAATAAGATGTTAGGAGATTGGGTTTGCCAATTGACTGTTGTTATTGAACTTTCAAGAATATGCAACAGATATGGGTTAAAAACGTTTGGATGCTGTCGAGATTATCATGCTCTGGGTTGAATCAAATAACACCCTTGGAACAAAGTCCGGTTATTAATTCAGATTTCTATCTGTTCTCCTCCTTGCCACGTCCGACTTTGCTAATCAGGTCCATTTAACGGTAGCAATTAGTCCTGCTATGGTTTAAATCCGGTGTCCCAAATTTGCCAACCGAAACAACATTCAATAAACCTGTGCAGTTGTACTTTCAGAATGCAGCTCTAAGGGCATATTGGGGTAATACTGACTAGCTAACGGTGGGCTTTGGAATACCTAAACATTCTCTCGGACAGATCTGGTTTTACTGCTCGGTTACTTTAGTTCTGGTGTAAACGATGCTATCAAGCTGCAAGTTCTCACTATTTTATCGGTCAAAACAAAGGTTTGAAATATATCCGTCTCGAATACGCTTTCAAATAAACTATACAATTTATTGGACGAATTGGTGAAGGGTCTGGACTCCAAAAACTCTGGTGACCAGAATTAGGTAGTTTCATTAACTTCGTTGTCAAACTTAGGAATGTTGATTGTGAAAACTTGAGTGAAACGTTTCCATAACTTTCCGCACCGTGAGGTTACAGGTTTTGTATAACTCAGTCAGTAGTCGAAAGTTTATCCTGTGGCCTTTTTTCAGTTGATGTCTCGGTGACTGAAATCGGTCAGCCTTCAGTGCAGATGTCAGCCGAATTCTTTCATGTGATTCTCAACAAAATCAGCCAAACAAACAGACTACAGATCAAAAGCAACCAGACATCAAGATGCGACCTACAGCGGAGTATAGTCCTCTTGCATGAATACAAATAGTGAAGTTTTGGTGGTTGTCCAAGTTGGTTGAGTTGTCCGCGCACTTCCAGGATACCAAACATGTAGGGTTGCTATTTCTTGTGCCATAGACTGTCATTGAACCGGTAGACCATACCTCAACTGTCATCGCCGAGAACGAATCAACTTCTGTTATCTCGTCTGTCCACAGGCGTATGGTGCATGATTGCGGTCTGGGCACTTCATTCAAAAAGTGACCAATCAGAAGTGCACTACGCCCAGAGCGGAGCGTGAGCGGGAATTTGGCTCCAAATTTGTTATTTCTTAGCTGGAGTGAACGTGAATTATGAAAACAGTCAGTTTCCGAATCTGCTGATGTAAAGTACTATCTTGTGGTGCGCAGTATCTGGCTCACAAAAGGAAGGAAAAAATGGGGTTAAAAGCATCATGTTGATTCATTTCTTCATTGAGAAAAACACACGGAAAGAAAATTTCGCTTTTCATTTACATCAAGTAACACTTTAAATTTTGGCAGTGAAACAAAAGGATTCGCCTACGATCACTGTTGTTCGATCACATTTCAGGACTCTAATTTGAAGATAAATTGTGCTGTTTCATTCGTCTACTGTCCGTCTGTCTAGTGCCAAAGCTTGTAGACAATTTAATGTTGGCAGGTAGATGACTATGCGTGGAAGAACGGCTTTCCGCAGGCCTTCGTGAGTGAAGTGTAGCCTGTGCTGCGAAGAGACCAGTAGACAGACGAGGCACTACTGATGAGCTGTTTTGAGGGTGCAACGCCAGGAGTTGTTGGTAATTGTTTGTACTCTCAAAGTATTTCACCTATGGAAGATTTGGACTGTCAACTTGCTTTCGCGAATGTCTGCAAACATGCGCGCTAGGACAGGCAGAAAGACAAAGGAATGCGTTTCAAGGCAGTGTTCTGCCTCGAGAAGTTATCATTTGGATCAACTCAACCCCGTTAGGGAAAATACTGTCACTTACTTCGGTGGCGTCCACGTATGATTTCGTAACTGGAAGAGGTATAGATTCTATTGTTGGAGGTTCTGCATACACTTTGGACATGTTCGCTCTGGTGGAATATACAGGCCGCTCTCTGAAATCTGTGTAGATTGGAAAAATAAAGTTTGATTCTACGGTGTATCACATGTTACGCCTAATCATCAGTTTATGTGCATAAATCCAAACCGCACTTTTCCCATCCAACTTTAATACACCAAAAATTTGAGGAGCTCTTAGCTGCGAGTGATTTATAAACGGCTCGCTACATGCATTTTCACTCGATTTTTCTTGACTTTCAGGAGCTGCAAGGTCATTCAGATCAAGTTCCAACTTATGAGACATGACCTTTGTAAAGCAGTTCGAAAATCGGTCTTCCCCAGATTCAACTGTATGGGGAAACGTTTGCCATATTATCCGGACTCTCTGGAATCATGCCAAGGCATCGAATCAACATTTTGAGGCCAAACAAAAATTTTGAAATGTTATGACTATCTTTGTGTCGGATGCTCCGACATGTACAACATGTACAACACACGCCTTTGCGCTTATTTCCCATTCACTCTTCTAAATGACCGTTTACTACAATGACGAAAACCTAACTTCCCGATTCGACTTGTTTTGTCACCTACTGAAATAGTCCAGCTACTTTGGCCGTCAATGAATACAACATGGAAAATGCGTGGTTTCATTATTTTGTCTTGTGATACAGGCAGGAGAATTTTTCAATTTCTCTGAGTAAACTGTTATTCATTCTCACTGGAAGAGCACTTGGTGCATACTAAGCATTGTGAGGAGCTATAGCATATTATTATTAAACCGAGAACCAAATTACCTTGTTGGGACTTGAAGGGTCGGCTCTTTCTGCATAGCATCAATTCGCTCTCCGTAAGGGAGGAAATACTGCTTCCGGCGGAATCGATGCGGTTCGGGAATCCCATGGAAGCGCGAGTCTCTCGTTCTTTGGCCCTCGAGCGCCTAGATCGGTAATTTCTGAGAGACCTCTGTCTTTCGTAATAGTAATCGCTTCTTCCTACAGCGAGAACGTATTCTCCATCGGAATGGATAGCGCTCTCAGTATCTTCATCTCTGGAATAGCTGGGATAGGGAACTGATGCCGAGCGAACTGGTTCTTGGTAAACCGGTTTGTTTATGACTGGGTTGACGTTGTACTTCGGTTTGGAAACAACATTATCAACGTCGTAAACCGGCCTTTGTACCACAGAGCTTCTTGGCTTCTGTGTTGAGACATCCCCGGCCAGTGTGGTCTCGGGTAGGTGTCCCATTCTTCCATGATATTTGTCTTCTAGTTTGGCTGCAAGCTCAGGGGCTGGTCCCTTAAGTTTAGCTGGTTTGGATTCCGAATACTGTGGGGGACCTAAAGGACCAAGTGCAGAACCGGATGTTGGATGGAAATCCGTTGCTTTTAGGTCAACGAGATTCGAATCCCCTGGTGCGACATTCTGGTAGTAGCTCTGTACAGCTGAGGCCATTTCCGGCGCACTTCCTTTCAGCTTTGGCGGTTTTGTTGCCCTTTGCAGGTCATTTTCCATGTACCTAGGCTCTATTCCTCGTGGGGCTGGCTCTGATGCTCCACCAGTGAGGTTCACGTTGGGATCAAAGCTTGCTCGACCAGAATCGTACAAAATGTCTGCGTTTTCAGGAGCGTTTCCCTTGAGCTTACGTGTCGTAGTTGGTATATCGGGGGCCGTTGACATTCTTTGAGTTGGCTGATCATACGCCATTACACTTCCCCGTGAGGCAGGCCACATCGGTCCCATTATCGTGAAGTTTTCGAATTCAGGAATTGCTTTCTGACCGGCAACATATCCAGCTATTTCTGGAGCGGCTGTAACTAAACCATTTTTCGTCTGGACACTTTAAAAGTTCACTTCGATGATCTCCTGAACTCTTCGGAACCGGACCTGGAACAGGGGCACGATCTGCACCGACATTCAAGTACACTGGTCCTCCAGATGCTCGCGTAACTGGAGCGACTTGGCTGGGGCCTGCAGTCATTGCGTGGGATTCAGGATAAGGCCTGGAGAAAGCTAAAATAGAAATTATGACAACAATACATCATCATCAAAATGTGTAGTTCCAAAATGTGTAATCAACAAAAACAGACGGCCTAATTGTGTTCGGATTATTATTGTCAATGGGGCCCCAATATGTTGCCTTCAGCGAGTATTTATTTTTGAATGTTGTCTGAATTCATAGTTTGGAGCAACAAAATAGCATCCTTGAAGGCACATATGGCCAGTGCTCCCCGGCTAGGTAATGCACACTTGTTGCATGCATTTAGGAATAAATGTGTAAAGGGGAACAAAGAATGAAAAAGGTAACTTCAGTTCATGCCGACATCGCTCTGGGTGACGTGGAAAAGCGTGCACACCGCATGCACTACAATTATCGTCTGCTGATCAGATGGCATGCACTAATCATGGGTTTTCGCGTGGTGACGAAACGGTTTGTAGGCCAGTTGCCATGCTCGGCGAACAGGTCAGTTGCCACTTCGGTGGCAGCCAATAACCTCAGTCGGGTGACTGATCTTTGGGAATACAGGTAGGTTTATAGGTCAAACTGCAGCCTCATCACCTCAAACGTTTCGGACACAGAGTTAAGCTTGTCATGTGTTTTTGTTACAGCTAAAAAAGGATCGCTTGTTCAGCCTTGACCTCAGTTCCGACTTCTGGTGGGGGTGACTTCTTGGGTGTTGTGTCTTTGTACCTGTTTCTAACAGTTGGATGACCCTAACAATGTCAGTCAATTATTGCGTGGTTTTGAGCTGTCTTTTGAGGTCACATAAGGTTCACAGCCCAGGTGCCGTCGGCGCGTGCCCACTTATCTGTGTGATAAGAAAACCGGTTCCACTGGACGCGTGTTAATTCCCGGCGCCCGGGCATATAGGCTCACTGGATTCCGTCCTGACACCTAATCGACGAACGCACGCTCGAGCAAATTCATTGTAATACTTCTGTTCAAGTGGTCCCACTGAAATGACATAGTTACATTGTTCCTTCTTCTGTTCTCTATGGTCCTGGAGTAGGAGTAGGACACCCTGGATGTTACGCCAGTGTATTCGTTCGAAACGTCTGCTCAACGAATTCTATATTCATGATTCGTGCAACATTGAGGAGGGATGGACTCCGTTGTACCAACTTTAGGCTTCTCGAGGGTGTTGTCAATTGTGACATGCGTATCCATTTCATGAGATCTTTTGATTTTTCTGTACAATGTCACAGATTCTAGACCTACAAGTTATACCGTCGGTAGACATTCTTTTGATAGCTAATATCTTCTGAATGGCTTAAGGTGTCCATTTTCAGTACATTGTTCATTCTGATAAGCTGTTTCTTCCGGAGTCGTCAGAGCAGAGCTTCAGACTCCATCCGATAATGAAGAATTATGTTGCGGCGATTTAGTTGACTGTATACTTTGCATTGGTCGATAAAAGCATTCACTGCTCCTCCGTTCGCTTTGGGTCTAGATCGTGAACTAACTGTTTTGGGAGTTTCGTTCTGGGAGGCTTGTAGCCATTAAGAAAGCAATTTATACTGTTTCAAGATAGCTACGTCCTGTATATGTTCACTGCACAAATGAATATTCTGCGCTTCCGCATTTATTGTTGGAACTAGTAACTTTCCAGAAAGGTCGACACCTTGCATTTTCATAGTCATACATTCCTCACCCTGTCTTCAAGTGATCGACTTATAACTCTAGCTTAGTGACACGGCGACTCAATCAGGCGAGGATGAGTTTCTGTACGTCACTCTATTGTGGCATTAGACATGATAACAGCAACCAGGTTGTTGCACTTAAAGCGCACAAAAATGCGTTTTTTACGACACTACTTATGCCTCACATTGTGTGATTTGATTTTCCGTTGCCTCAAATTCGTAGGTTTTCTTTTCATTAACTGAGGTGTTGGCGTTCCTGGTTGTCAACAAAATATGACAAGACCGATGCCATATAGGAGATACGGAGAGTAAGTTTTTAACTATTAATGAGTAGAGAGTTCCTCACAGTTGTTAAGTTGGCAGTACGGGCGCGTTTATAATACAATGATTGTTATACAGCAATGACCATCTTGCCTCATAGTTACTATGCTGATGATCCTCAATGGGGCCTGGTGCAAAGAAGGTATTGACTACCGGGCTGCTGTGGACAGTCATCCTTCATGATAGCTGTGTAACAACTGGCAGGCGGTCTTAGGTAGGGGGTCTTAGGGTAACAACAAATATATTTAAGCAGCGACAAACTTCAAAACGAATCAAACGTGATCTGAATGTGAATAAACAACAGGGTTAAACAGGCAGAATTTCGAAAAGCAGTGCACAGCGAATATCTTCTTTTGTTGTGTGATTTTTGTTGCCCCACACAAGCCGTGTAAGCCGGACAAAATTTATTGAGCCCCGGCCTTCTTCTAGTGCCGTGTGGCCAAACGACCATAAATTTTGTAAATGCCCATCAGGTGCACAGGACATCAATTGTGAATTCGGTCAAAACAATCAAGTTTTCTTGTTGCACCACCAGTGCAATTTGTCACAGTGAAGTGCTTCTCGTGGTACTATTAGAAATCCATGGAGAAACTCAGAAATTATCTAATAATCAGGAAGGTGTCTCTATTTGGTGAGTTATTCTGACATTTCCAGAGTAATCAACGAAATTCACTTTAAAGGGAACTACCTTAGTTTTGGCATGGCCGTCCTGCGGATGATTTCTCTAAAGACTGCTATCACCTTATATGTAAACTGAGGAATACTGCTGTTGGTTGATGCTGAAAATGACAGAGATCATCGAGAAGTTGTATCACAGCATGGGGGAATTGTTTAGATACTTGGTAAGTTGTTCACCTATAAGGTACGGGTTCCAGTTCTTTTTTAAACGCACAGGACTAAATGAAAAAGTTTATCGGAGTAAAGTGCCTTTAGCCAAAAAAACAACACTTACTATGCAAGCTTCTGTCATCATTCAAATGTGTGTAGGACGCTGGATCGACTCCATTCGTTAGCATGAATGTCTCGAATTCTGGTACCGCTTTTTGTCCTGCGACGTACGCCGCCATTTCTGGGGCAGGTAACTTAAACACACTCTTTGGTATTGGTCCTGGCACCGGAGCTAGATCTGCCCCAACCCCCAAATAGTTTGGCCGCAAACTCATTGTGCTGGATTGCCCGAAGGCGGAACCAGAGGCAGTCGTAGGCATGTCTGTGAACGAGGCTGACATACGCACATCGTTCGCCGAAACGGAAGTAACGCCTGATGAAGAGAAAAAAATTGGGGATCTCTGTGGCACCGAAAGTAATATATAAAAAATTTGACAAGGTTGTATAGAAATCCTCCAGAACGCTCTGCCTGTCTCCCTATTCAATTGTCCGCGTTCTTGCTGTCGTACTCTCGTTTGTGCGACGTTTAAACAACCAGCATAAAAGCACCTTGTAGTGTTGGTTAGCACCTAGTTCATTCGGCTTGTCCCTTCTGCCCATCTTCTCATACATAGTTACTTGTGTGCTTATTGGTTAGGTTTTCCCAAAGTGTATCCTCACTATTGCTAGTCTTCTACATTCAACTCTAACGCAGCATCTCTTAGTCAATAAAGATTACTGTACCCAAAATTGTTTTTTTTCAAATCTGTTAACGTAAGAAAAACTATGGATCACTGCTCCCAAACACAACGCTACTTGTCATGCATCAGCTATAGGTGACACTTTTATAGGTGCACACTTTTATTACTTGGGAGAGTTTTATGAAATCTCACTCCAGAGAAATTGAATTTATCACAAAAATGTCGATAATTCTCTACGGCGCGAAAGCTGCTGAAAACATGGCCATCTTCAGTGCTTTGCTGAAAACTGCCTATTTCTGGTGTGGATGGTTAACCAAGAGGTGATGCAGGACGAGGGTATAAGACCATGGTTTCTAGGTTTTCGTTTGTTTGGTTACTCGAGTTTCTCGTATTTAACTTGCCACAGTGGACTGATATTTAGTCACCTCCTAGTTCGTTTACATTCGTATTCTGCAGTTCAGAGAAAAACAAATTTGATGACACAGGGCCGTTGTTTGTCAACGGTGCTGTTTACCTGCTTTTGTACATTTACCATTCTTCCAATTTCCATACGATGTCTATAACGACAACGTGAAGTGATTCTTGTAGTGAACTGCAAACCTTCAGCCAGATTGTAGGGCTGAAGCGTTTCTGGTTATACAGGCAGAGAGATAGATAAATTTTTCAAGTCCTATCAAACAGACGAAATGTCAGAATATATCCAAGTTTGAGTACCCTCGAGGCCACTCAAACTTTATATCGGTCGGATTTCGTAGTTATTTGGAGGAAACCTGAGACTCACCATGAATAATTGGAAATATCCAACCAGACCAACTCTGGGTGCCAGAATGTACTAATAGGAAGCTAAGGAGGTGACTCGCGATCCAGCTATACAAGCATCGTCCCAGATGACACGAGGTCTCCCGTGCTTCATTATGATCGTCCTCGACAGCTCAGAATCAGTGTTCAAAACCGCTGTTTCGTTGCAGTAATAGTTTTATTATTGTGAAGAAAAGAATAGAAGTGGATGGGAAGGGATCTAGTACCAACGTTTTGCGATCATTCCGAGGTGCCTGCACCTTCAGACACTCAGTCAAACAATATGGACAGAAACTGACAACAAGAGCACCACTGATATCGATTGGCGGTCATATCCTCTAGTTTCTCCAAAGGTAGACAATGGGGGTCACGCGAACTCCATTTCAAGGGACGAGTCGTACTGATCGCACTCAGACTTCACATACCCCTTGCCCGGTCAAAGGGTGACCATCCCTCTGATTGTGCCACTCTGAATTCGGCACGGATTGCTCACTACATGACCTAACAACAGCAATTTTGGTGATGGACACATCCTTTGACTGAAGTCTCCGCTTTCCATGCTTTCCATGCCACTTAAAAACTAATTGGCCGAATAACAAACGACTTGCGACAACACTATACAGGTTAGCTGATTACATATCAACGCCTATAGTATTGAGCTATATCAAAAAAACATCACAACTTTTAATTCAGGTCAGTTTACGGGAAGAGAAGTATTTTCATTCGGCGATTTAACATAGCTGGATTCCATATAAACGGCACACGCAGTAAGTTCATTTTTATCACGCACCCCAAAAATCCAACAACCTTGTCATCATTATCATCTTTGATGGGAAGATAATGCGCACTGTTATTCACCTACATATGATATTTTCACCAGTTTCGTTGTGAAGCTCATCTGATTATCAGTTGATAACACGTTTTTAGCTCAAAAAGTCCTGCAACAAATCGTGGTGAACATCGACTTAAATAATTTCTCACTTCTGCTCATTAAACACTGTCTTCTTTACCTGATGTTTAGATGACGGACGATGACAAACCTCAAGAGAATTTCTAACTTTAGCTTTTTCAGAAGTGCGCACGAAAACTTCGCTTCACCCATTATATGGAGACCATTGTGACCGGGTAATAAAACATTTTCAACTGAGACGAAAAGTCATCACGCAAAGACCGTGCACAAGTCTGCTGTATGTTAGTGAGACCGCCGGTCAGTCTTCACACCAACCAACATATATGATGTGATCGAACACCCTTCTCCTGAGGATTGTAGCTCTACTGGAGGGGGGACGAATTGCTCGTGCCACTGCATTTGAAAAAGATTACCTTATGCATTGGCCTGTTTGATATTCGGGTCAGTCTGTAATGTGTATAGATCTACGCCAACGGTCAATGATCCCAGAGAGTTTTCAGACCACACAAACTCAAATACAAATAAGATTGCATACTGCCTCCACGATTATAAATTGTCATTGTGTCTTTCTGGATAGCTTTATCAGTGATTTAACCAGAACCATGGAAAACTTACTCCCGTTAGATACCATCCATTTGTTAACGATAACGGTCCAAAAGCAAACTGGATGATTTTAATAGATAAAAATAATTAAATAGGATTTCAGAACATTAGCTATATTCATACTTATTGCCAGTTTACGGAAAATCTAATCCAGGAGCAGTTGAAAAAACTCATACGAAGTCTTGTCAAAAATGATGAATCGACTTACGTTTCCGTTTAGTTAGTTTGGGCATCACCATAGCGAGCACATAAGAGCGGTACTCAAGTTATCCACCCGATCGAAATCGAAACAATAGACCTTTCCAAACTCCTGGAGCTAACTGTTGTCGAGCTGCTTGGAAATTACCTAGTCTCATCACAAGCACGATACACTTCCTTTTGCTCAGCTTGTATGCATTGATGTCGCATTTGGCACAGTGAAAATGAGAAGATACATGAGTGAAATACAACTCACTGTACCTCTCACACAACCACACGTGTACCGACTTACGGACACGAACACATGCACAAGCAGCCATGCAAACGTTCGCATTATGACGTTGATGATTGTGGTGAGGCTCACTCATTCCTACACAAGCGTATTAAGCACCAGTTACGTGTGAAAGACAGCCAGCTTAATGGAATGCTTGAATCTCACCATGTTTTAAAGATAACCTGTCATGGTGTGCTTGGCTGATGAGTACCGATATTTTGCCTACGTTCGTACCTACTGAGGTTGGTATTAGTATGCACGGATAAAGATGGCATTAAAACGGCGACTAGAGAAACTCTGGCTGCGAGTGTACCACCTTGGTTTTACTAGGACTGGACTATAACTTGAAGAAATTTTGATCTCCACGTATGTTGAAATACCTTTTTTCGCTCTCAGGAGACTTCTTGACCCCTTCTTCTTCTTCTCCTTATCCGTTCCAACCGCGGATAAATCCGGCTCGGACCCCTTGGATTTCCGGAATTTGCCAAAAATAGAACCACGTTTTTTCTTCTTTTCTTGCAGACTAGCTGCAGACGCACTCAAACTGGTGGCATGCACACTTTGAATCGATGGCCTAGAGATATGCGTGGTTTCATCATCCAGTAACCGGTAGGCCCCTCCGTGGGAATCACCCGCGATTGTTCGACTTTGAGATCCACCAACAACTGCGTATTCCTCTAGTTTCGATTCATCTAGATTGATGGATTTCCGACTCCCAATGGTAGGTAGCACGGTAGACCGTTTCTTTGACTTAGGTGATAAGTCAGCCATTGACGTTCTATAGCTGTCGGACGAAGCGTTGACCCCGGCATTATGGGTCATGTAGGCACTGGTGGAATCACGCACCGGTCTTGACACGGTATCAATATCTATGGCAGGTTTGGACAAATCACTTGATGTCTTCCATTCAGATTTGCCTATTGGCATTGGTGAGGCGACCTCATTTGAACGTTTACTTCGTCTAACGCTTGATCTCACAATAATCGGGGTAGCAGGTTTGCGTGAGAAGCTGTCGCGCATTTCTTGGACGCGCATATAGCCTACTTGGGGTTCTTCCACATCATACATTCCTTCAGCGTCTTCACCAGAAGTGTCCTTGAATTCAATGCTGGTGAAGTCGGCGTCTCCATCCATTGTGATTGCGGCAACGTCTTCCAACCTGACGACGTGTTTCTGCATGCAGACTGTTTCTCCATTTAGCTTGACCTAAGGTGCAGTAAAACAAAAGACATACGCTGGTTTTGTGCGCTCATTTATACACATGTATCCGCCTAGCTTTGAAGACTAGTCTTCAAAGTAGAATAGTAATGTTGTTAAAAAACTCCTAGCCTTCGCTTAGGAACTACATTTGATCATTGGGAAAAGATAACTAATTGTTTAGAACACTAATCAGCTGAATGTTTCGGTCATTCGAAACACGGATAAGGGTTAGTTGAGCTAGAACAACATCATTTAGTAATTCAGTGCATAGCATTTTGCACTGTCATGAGTCGTTGTTTTGTGTGCTAAAAGAAACGCCGCTTTCAGTGTAACTATTGAGATGTAATCCAGCCGAAGCACAGTTTGAGCAAATTGATATAGTGTGACAGAAAATCGGTCGACATAGAAGCCACTAAATGAGCGAAAGCCAAAAGAACAGCCATACGGAGCCAAGTCCATCATCAGACTACAGGATAAGGGGGGTGAGCTGTGTCCTACTCGAGTTAACTGATCAATGACATATTTACAACAAGACAACAGCTGGACAAAACTGTTAAACAGTGCTTTGTCAATGCTACCAACCAAAATGCTGATTTCAGCATCGTCTACATTTCACTGAATTTATTGATCAGCGTTCACTTGCGGTTTTGCTTGGTAAGTGTTTCGCAAGGAGTGACAGGAGTCTTCAGATGCGAGCACACGAGCAAGTCCTTATCACGCCAGCTGACCCTAACGCAACATTGATCGAATCCAAGGTCAAATATTCGATCACTAGACATCTAATCGACACAGTGAACAGTTAAAATTCACTCATCGTTCCGGGTCTTAGCACGAAGCAGCGGCCACAAAGGTCGAATTTCCTGGGGGCCATACCGGTTGGTCGTTTTACTCCTGACCATGGGGCTCGTGAAGACCTAAGTGTCATTCTGGGACTGCCTTGTGTTCATTGACTGGTCAAGTTGGTGTGGAGATATATAAATTTCCTAAGCAGCATTATATTTGTGCATCTTTTGCTGCTTTAAACGTTTCGCATTGGAAGAAAGTGTACATTATGGATCCATCTCGTTGTTTTCATTACTGAGGTAAACAGACGCAAAATGCACTTCTTGGTTGTTGGTAAGCCGAAAGGAGAGTAATATTTTAAATCCGCTAGAAGGGGTAACTACACGTCCAGACCCTCGCCTACGTTTATTATTGACGGTTCTCTTTAGCTACCTGAACAATGGACTTGAGCAATTACCGTCAGAAGCCACAAATGCGATACGAAATCCTCTCAACCGGCTGACCTTGAATGTCCCACTCAAACTGCCGCACTGGTCTGAGTTGTACGGCAAGGTACAATCGGACATCAGAAGATCGATGACCACATGAAATTTCATCTCGGCGATGATTTTACGCGAAGATAGTGTACACTTGTGTCGTTCAGGTCCTCGCCAGATTTATTGATATATTTGATATGCATACCAAAAGATTTTTATAACACACCTACGTTCCTCGGAGTGAGTTGAGACAGTTTTAGGAGTAAAACCTGATATCCATCTTCATCGTTTCTTCAGAATATGAAACAGCAATATAATTCACCAACCCGGTGGCATTTCAACTTCCTTTCCGGCGAAAAAATGAAAAACTCACCTCGTAGCCTTCTTCTAGTGCATAGATGCATAGCTCAAATGCCAAGTTTTGTTGCATACCCATGCGATGGTTGTACTCTTGTCGATTGACCTTGTCCTTTGAGTAATTCTTCACTAAAACTGGTCCTCCAGCTTGCAGACGAACGTGAAGCGGAAGTATATCGTTTCGCACGCCTCTTTGTTGTTCTTCCGTGATCAGCTCAATTATGACTCTGCACAAACGAGAACAATGAGGAACGGATTTTCTTGTCAATTTTTTGTTTAGTTTTGTGTGCAGTTCAGTTTTTCCAAACTTATTTCTACTCAGTGTAGGTTTGTAATCCAGGGAATATAAGAATATACAGAATATACGATGAACTTTTTTATCACTCATTTCAGCGGAGTTCTAGCCTTTTGACACAATGAAACGACTTTCCATATATGATGCATTGAACCTTTGCGGTCATATTTGTGTTTACTGAAGTAAATCTGACGTAGACTTTTTGATTTACCGAAATCACGAACAATGAAATACCCTAAAAGACTATCCACCTCTGGCAGCTTTTAATCGCGGCATTTCATTGTGACTCACTCATCGCGACCACAATTCACTCCAGTTGGTTAGGAATAGCCTCGTCTCGAGCACAGCGTTATTGCAACATTTGCTGGACAGTTCGCACTAGCAATTTCAAGTCATTGAGAGACAGAAAAGGTCACACTTTGCTCCAGGTAACAAATCAACTGCTGATCTACTAGGCAGAGGAGGCATCGGGCACCGGCCTGTGCATTTTCCGGAAATTGGCTGTCATGTCATATGTCTTATTGATCTTAAGGATGTCCGACCCGGCTGGACCAACAAGACATGGTTCTGACGGTGTAGCAATGGTATAAATCACTTCCGGCTAAGTCATGAGCCGGGTCTGTGTTGCGTTCATGAGGTCTTCATTGTGCATCGTGTCTTCTTTAGTGCACAAGTGCGTGCCATGATGCTATGGCGATTCACGAAAAACCAGCTGTCATATTCAGAATTATATCGCAATAATTTATCCCTAGCCATTGTATCGCCATGGCCATTTGTTGCGGGTCAGTTTGCCCCAGAATGGATTCATTTTGAAACACGCTACCACGCAAAACGTTGGCACATGACCACACTCTAAATAACCTGTAATTATTCGGATTGCATTCTCAAAACAAATCAGCCTGCCTAAAAACACTAGGCGCTACCAGAAACATGTAACATGTAACCGCACTGAAATCTCCAACTATAAAGTGGGTGGTAAGAAATAAGTCGATTTTAGCGCCTGAAGATAAAAATATGCAATTAGCAGGCAGAAAATCTGGTCATGTCATGAAATATTACCTAGAAAGAATGGTTCTTACTATTCTGCTATGGTGTATTTTCCATGTATCTGAACTGGAAATATGAACGCGTTATTGGAAGAAAGTTTGAGTTCTCGAAATGTATAGTTGACTAGAGAATAGCGAATTAAAATACTATGCCAACTAAACACACAGAAATCCCGCCGTCGATTGGTCTTTCTAAAATGATCACTCGAGGGTTGCAATGAATGGACGAGCAATCCGGAAACTTATTTGCGCCATCGGTCCGACGCAGAAAGATCATGTCAATACGAATGCGGCGGCATTCAGTAGTTACAGCAATCGCTTTACTGTCAGTGCTAGGCTTGTATCTAGTATTCAAAATAGTTCCCTCTTAAAACTTGACATTCCTTAAATGGCTGCTCCATACTCCATGACGGGTTGGACGAATATAGCATGCAGGCTTCCTGTACACAGGATTTAAATGTGGTAGGCTCCATCGCATTATATTACTATTGCCTAATGTATTGTCGGCGTATACTCTCAGCTTTGAACCTCTGCGGATTACGATTCCCATTTGCGGAATGCGATTTCTCTCAAGTTTCCTGGTAAATGGTAGGTGCTGGTACGCAGTTAGGTTGATAGCTAATTTCATTTGTTTTGATAATCGTCTGCCCTCTCCAGGGAAGTTTGAAGGGATCTCAGATCCTCGTTCGCTGCACTAGGCCTTTGAACTGTTCGCGAACATGATATTGTTTGGTTTTAGCCTTTTAGGAGTCTGCTTCATATGGATATCTAACAGGAAACGTCTCAGTGGTTCGCCGGTTCGCTTGGCTAGCATCCAGCAATCCTTCTGGAAGTTGGCCATCCGAAATATTAAAACAAGTGAAAAAATACCGTCTTGGAGCAAGACAAAAGAAACCTTTTGGTGCCAAGTTGGGATTCAGTGGATGTTCAATTTAACCAAGTTGATTTCAAGCGCCAGCAAAAAACGTCATTGTAGGAGCTTTGTATTTGGAATCCATGTTGCTTGCAATGTTTGCACCTAGCTCTTTCTCGTCATACTGCAGCTAGAGTTGCCTCACTCACCTCTCTTTTAGCTCCCTAGTCGCAGAGATGGCCTATGATTAGCCACATCACTTTTGTCACCACCCTTGTGATCGCCTGCGTCACGTCAAGTTTCATTGCTCGTAAAAACAACCTGGACGGAAATGGTTACCAATGTGTCACAGGGCAGAACGTTCTGTACATCCAAGTGTGATAGGATATGGTTATTTCTACTGAGATAAAGTGAGTTATAGTGAGTGCTTATAATGGGTTAGGCAGTCATGGCAAAGTCCTGAGATGAACGTTGGCCAGGGTTGTCACCGAAATATCTGTGCTCATGTATGAGGAAGGGACCATCAGACTATACTGGCCTTCTTGTTGCTACATTTCTGAGCATGGTTAACCGTCCATAGAGCTTGAGGGGTTAAGGTTAAAATTCGTTGAACAACAGAAGTACAAAAAGGAACTTCGTTGGAAGTGTACTAGCTAGTATTCTCTGCTAAATTAACTGAACAACGAAGCAGACTTGAGGACGTATTTCGATGTTATGCTTTCACCACCAAGCACAAAGGAAGGCGACCATCACAAGCTGTCAAGATTACACGACAGATACGGAACGCTTCACCTTGTGAAGGCTCCATATTTCAGTGTGTTCCATTTAGATCCTATGATGTGCTCAAATGAAGTTCGCTTTTAGGGTTTTGCACCGTTTTAAGGTTTCAACAAATTGTTGACTATCGCAATCTATAACGTTCTGACTAGGATTTAATAGCTTGCTAAATAAACGGATGACGGAGACATTTGTTGGATAAACGTTTTCAATTCTAGTGTATATCTGGTGACCCGCATGCGCTTTCGGAAAATTTCGCACACCTAAATCTGGAACACAGGTGTTTTTTGCACTGCTCAGTTAAACACAATGCTAAACCATCGTACAGTGGAAATGACAAAATCTACCCGGTAAAATTAAGATGGGTATTAGGTTTGGACACTGGGTGTATATTACGACAGGTGTATGTAAAGTAAACAAGGTCATTCGGAGTTCAGTGTTATTATTTAGTAAGAACGGGACTCCGTTGGATCTCTCATACATCAAATCCCTAATGCTATATACGTATTGCTAGAAGATGGGGTACTACTTCTAAAGAAGGTTTTTTCATCAACCTTGTCTTCGACAGTAAACAATGAGACCAACTTTTGACAGTGGTATTGTTAGTGAGCTGACCTCAGAATGACTTTCGAATAACAAATAAGACATTTTCTGCCGCAAAACCCTCCAAGAAGCTGTCCTATAAAACCTGCTTGGTCAGCCTCTGGAGAACAGCATGGCACAACTATCATAAAGTATGTGCATAATTGCACTGCAGCGTTTGAGACATTAATCCACGTGACTAAACATGAGGCAACCTTGGTTACTGAAAGCAAGCAAAACAATGTTAGTCCTTCGCTAGGCGAAGGTCACATGGTCCTCGTTAATCTTAATTTGGGATTGGTGTTATTGCGCCTGATCGTTTAGGTTACACTATTCCAGCTTTAAAAATACATTTAGTGTGTTAACCGATAAGACGACCACCATTCGTCTACAGGTTACTGTTGTTGTTGCCAAGCTACGGAACTTATTTACCAGCATGATCGACATTATGAAGAATATCAGCTAGACTTGTGCGCGTGATTCAGCGTGATACCGATGCTACGGGCCTGACGATGCATTGTCTCTTACCGTGTGGAATCGATAAAGTCCTGATGATGTACTCTGACCATTGTGTTGATAAGGCTGAATGAGTGTAACGATGATTTTACGGGGACGTGCATTACGCCATCACCACCTTCGGTCCGTTTCTGATTGCATCGATATCAAGCTGACCGTGTGTGCATTCCTACAAACTCCTGAGTGTAGAATAGAACCACATTGTTTTCGGGATATAAACCGAAAAAAAACCTTGGAATAGGATAGTTGAAAGTTAAATTTTCCAGAGTTGCGGTGTTTGATCAGCAAGCACTCTAACATATCTCATCTCGATTTGGTGGTTTGATCTTGATTGAAACAAGGCCTACAATTTTTACGTACATTTTGTTTTACTTCCGTTATCTCATGGATGAAGATAGGCTGGATTCTTAAATAAATTGATCGGTGGCTGCTCATGCATATCAACCGCCTGTCCGCCTTTAGAAAATATCATTTCTTTCGTAGTTTCGCGGGCCGTAGATAGCCTTAAGACAAAGTAACTGAACCTCAGATCTAACTGCATTGATCCGGGTTTCTGGGAGACAGCTGCAATAAAGGCTTCAATAATCGCTTGACAAAAACAGGTCCAAAACATCGGAATGGCCTTAATAGCTTAGCTACTCCAACCGAACAGAGCAGCAGCAGTGACATCAAAAGCATACTCTGTCTTTTGTTGCACAACCTGATATGTTATCATGCGAATAACTCTGAAGCGGCAGTTGTAAAAAAACATCCCTCTCGGGGTTGTTAAAGCCCTAGTTTTTTCAGGTTTCTTTTGTGTAAACTAATATGTGTCAGATGGCCTGGTGGTTGATCCAGGACTTCATTTTCAGAGCGATGTCTCTTCCTTGTCACA
This sequence comes from Clonorchis sinensis, assembly GCA_003604175.2. Lineage (NCBI taxonomy): Eukaryota > Metazoa > Platyhelminthes > Trematoda > Opisthorchiida > Opisthorchiidae > Clonorchis > Clonorchis sinensis. The sequence goes on from CM030369.1 coordinate 140,646,859, forward strand.
ATATTTCCAAATATCCGATTTGCGATGCAAATTGACGTTTTGTCACCCGATATTGTCGACAGCGGGGATGAGCCTTAGTAAAGAAAAAACTCCATCGATCCCCAGGGAAGCCAACACAAAGAACACTATTTTTGTCGCTGGGTAGTAGGATCCGATTCCATTTGTTTAGACACACCAAAATCCAAGAATAAAAGCGGAAGGTCATCAGCAGACCAATGAAGCTTGTAAAAGTTGCTTGCTTGTGCTTGTTCTAGGATAAGCCGGAACGCCGGTCAGCGCAGTCTTTTCCTGAGCGAAAGCCTCCTTTTTAAGACTAGCCAGCATGCCTAGATCACGGTGTGCTTCGCAAGTAAGTTGGCAAAAACTATAGTTGCTGCATTTAATGAGCCTATCTTTAGCTAGCCGTCACTTCTGTAAAAAGATAAAACTGAACTGCTTTAATCAGATGAAAGTAGTTTGTTATCCCAGACCGTGCAGAACGAACTGTGCAGCGAAACAAGGGAACTATTGAGTTCGCTTCTTATATCTCTACAGGAACTATGTAATCTTCCGAAGCATTGCGGTTCTTTAAACAGCGATTTCCTCGTGTTGAGGGCTCACAGTTTGCGCTGTATGTCCCAGTGAAGCACTAAGTGAAAGGGGCATAAGTTTGTCGTTACTGGCGACGAGGGGATTGATGAAAGTGGCCGAAGAACTCAGTTTTTGCCGTAAATTGTCGCATTAGTTGCATTCCGCAGAATAATTGCACTTAGTTTTGCTTGATAAGCACAGTTCGACATCTAGTCCTTCTTATGGCTTAGTTTTTTCCCGAATAATAAAATTTATATGCGGGCGCGGTGTATCAGCTTCAAAGAGCAATACCGAAAAGCTCTGCCATACTTCGGGGATGAATTTTTCGGTTTGGTTTTAAGCTTAGCATATTATTTACGAGCATTCCTGAGTATGTTTATCTCCGGCGACTATTAGTATGCCACTCATCCATACAGTCTGTGATCACGTGTAAGGCGTTATAGAATTCATTCTCGCTATCCTGTTCTGAACCAAATGTGAATATATGAATCACTGTTACAGTGACGTTCAGTGGGGTTTCTATGAGCATGCTTCTAGAGTCCTAGAAATTACCAGCTAGAATAGCAGTGGGGCATTTTTGCTTCGACTACTCAATGCACATATACACCGAATCGACAGAACCGTCCTCCTGAAGGATCGGTCTCTCAGACACTTCGATTCTTTGGCAACTGTGTCCGAGTATTTGGACTCCGAAAAAGCAGACGTCATGATTATAAAGAGAGACACTGACTTCTAGTATCTGAAGGAACCCCAACATTCAAAGTGCCAACGAAACCTGTTTTTCAACAGTGAAATTCGCATTTGCACATTTTGTCCCCTCCGCTGCGGTATGAGTAGAGGGTGCGTCGTCTGCAGAAATACTAGACCACCAACACTAATCTGTTCCCGGTTCGTGTCTGGGTCACAAAATGAAAATCAGCTCAAACTGTTAGGCCTTGCAGCCTAGCCGGTCCCAGCGACTGCCTTTCACCTTGTGCACTTGACCACGCTAAATTTGTTCCATCAGCTGAAAGTGTCCGCTAGTCACATCGTCAGCTGTTACTTCCCATCATCGCCTCAGGCAATGTATGTCCGGTACACATTGTTGCGAAAGTCCACCTGATCTAGTAAATTGGTTCAAGCTGGCACAGGAGACTCTAACGGTCGTAAAACGGTTAACCGCAGTGACGAAACTTCCTACCCCATCACTTTCTCCCTCTGTCATTCTACCTATCTATCTATCTATCCATCTATCTATCTATCTATCTATCTATCTATCTATCTATCTATCTATCTATCTATCTATCTATCTATCTATCTATCTATCTATCTATCTATCTATCTATCTATCTATCTATCTATCTATCTATCTATCTATCTATCTATCTATCTATCTATCTATCTATCTATCTATCTATCTATCTATCTATCTATAGTTAGGTCGACGAATCCACTTTTTCCATCTTTCTACCTACCCACTTTTATGCATTGAAAACCTGGCGCAGAAGAGGCACTGTGCTTGGAAGGAACAGAGTAGCCAGATTAACAACAGCCAAGACAGTATTGATGAATGACATGTAGGCCACTGAGTACTGCTCTCCACCATTTCCGCTAGACCGACCAAAGCCAGTCATTTGGTAAGGCTCTTACTTCTACAATGAGGTATGTGCTTCATGACGCTTTGATTTGTCTGGACAGGCGTATCAAATATTGTTACTGGTTTCCACTTCGGCCTCAACAATTAAGCTAGTCAGCAAATTTCAGAGGTCTCGTTTTGTTAGGCTGTTAATACCAGCACAATTTTTTTCGGTAAGCCACCGCTGATGAGGCAACCAAAAAAGCTGTGCTATCAAATTAATCGAATGCAATTCGAAGGTCTGGAAATGTAACAACCTTTGGTCGTAGACAAACGTATCTGTGTTCCAAAGTTTGTCCTAACAAGTATAATTAGTCCACACAGGCGTATCGGTGGTATGCGTAAGCTGTGCCAATAGTGGCGATTGATAGGTGGCTAATGCAGAACGGCGAGTATGGTTCCAGCAGTGCTACATAACATGTTCACATTGTATAGCGAACTATCAATAAAACCGCTTTGTGGAAATGGGAAAAACATAGTGGATAAAAAAGAGACTGAGGGAGCTTATCAAATCCTCTTTCATCTTTAAATAAATGCACAAAGTGTCATCATTGTGTCACAACCATGCCTTCAAATGTCCGGTTCCGGATTTCAGCATTTTCTATCTAACTGTAGCACAGCCCATTATACCACTAAGTGTCACTGCGTTGGAATGGCAAAAAGGCACACACAAAAAATGACCAAGGAATGTTAATTACAAGCATTTTATGAAACATCTTTCGAAGTGTTACCACGATCCGTATTTGCTGCGATCAGCGATTCAAAAATTTAACTTTCAAAAAAGAGATTATTAAAAGGTACCGTTAAACTGAGCATATAGGTGAAACAACGGGGTTCTGGAAGATCCACATGGCCAGGTGGTCTTGTAATTATCGTTTATGAGCGTTGCACACAGCGAAGAGCCTTGCGTACGTTAATCTCTCCGGGGGATATAAACTGTGATACACTCAGCATCTGTCATTGCTACACCCCGCTACAACTGCATGGTTGGTTTCTCGAGTAACAACGTCAAAGTTGTTGCAGAAACTCCCTGTGGATTACGTGACCCGGGAACTGAACTTTTGCTTAGTGAGATCAGCTAACTATCGTTTGGAATACCATATACGTACAGCCAAACTCCATAATGCAGGACAAACATAAAAGAGGCAATTTTACTTACGAGAATTAGTTATGGCCTGTTCCAGAATGCCTTCTACGGGATGGAGTGAAAGCAGGTAATAGGCCAACTATTGTGGGTTGGTTGATTGCGCTGTGAAAATGTGAGCTAACCACTGCATTTATTTAGGCCAGTGGTGTGGTTATCCAAACTTTGTACAATACTGTGGCATCACAGAGCGCATTGAAGACATCTTAGCACGTATTATTTTTTTCAACCGATTTTACTGCTTTGACACAAATGAGCTCGCTGTGTTTTTACCTGATGTTTTTAAGAGTCTTGTCCATTTGAAAAGACCACCTCTCACAAGGTGTCCGTATTGGCTGGTCTTTCGGAGCGTGTTCCCAATGACATATTCCCTTCATGGTTTGTTGGTGTGTATTTATGGAAGACATCTCGAGATAGGTTCCCCAGACATTCACATACTTTAGATGCCAAGGGCTCCCTCGTCGTTAAAAAAGACCAAAACTCAAGAAACTCAAGGGAGTAATGAAACATTATTATATTATTGAAGTTCACTCATTCCGAATGATTTGCTTATTGCTTCACAGCCTCCAACTTGTATGTGTGATCCTCACAGTGTTAGCATGCATGTTTTTTGTCGGTGCGGAACTCAATAGTGTGTTGTTCAATAAACTAACTGCGCCTTTCACATGCACGTGTTCCCTTGCACAGGACTACACAACGTTTTTGTTCAAACAATTTATCTTTCAAAGGACACATTCATTTGGGAAGCAACCTCAGCATCGGAAAAACATCATCACGTGGACACATAGTACAATAAAGTGGCTAGATGCGCTTTATAAGAAAGGTAACTCTGTTGTTTGGACGCAACACACTACTTATAATGTTGGTGAAATTTCTTCAACAGCCCACAACTGGCTTCGCCTTTCTTTGGGCTCATCAGGTAGGCACCGTCTCCGAGTTCCCGTGAACCTTATGCACAGAGTTTTGCAACTACTCTCATTTGCACACGGATCTGGCTGTACAGGAGACTCAGCTGAATTCGTCTGAATCTCCCGTTTATGATTATCCGCTGAAAGTGAACGTGCTGCAGCAGGCAGACTCATATTTTATTGCTGCAATTTTCGAGATATCACAATACCTTGTCGTCTCCCATCAAAAATAAACTTGTTTGCAAGTGAGAGTGATTGTCAATCGCTAAGTTTGATTTACCTCCGATTTCACGAATGCTTCTGAGACGTATATTTCCAACAACGAAACAGTACATCTGAAGGTCCACCAGAGATGTAAATGCAAAATCACATTTGGCTGTTTATGGTTGCATTGCTTCCTTGTGCTCGCTTCAAAACACCCTAGTGCCGATCGTTGGTTCGTTCGCTGAACAACAGCATGGTTGGCTAGTTAAGTAATAATTCAGTCCCCCTGAGTACCCATAAGATAGTTAGGCAAGTTGTCAGCTAAAACGAGACCGAATTATCTGAGGTAATCCGTAGTGAGGAGTTTTGGCTGGCGTACGTAAGCACAGCTTGCAGAGTTTGAATGTAATGGTTCGTAAAATCCCACCATAAAATCACGAGAACCGCAAGAACTAATATGCTTTTTCTCGCTTGCTTGGCTGCCCATCGATTTAGTAAAAGGTGACTGACCAGAAGACCAGGTAGCTCGGCAGCTCAGTTTTACCGAGATAACATATTCATGAAACGTCCTAGGTAGCGAAGGTGAGTGCGGAATAACTTGCCATCCACTTTCTTTGTACAGGACAATATGCTAATTACAGCAGTCGAGTTGTTGGCGCACTCACTGACTACGAACAACATAAACTGCTTCCAGTATTGCTGGATATTCATTTGCACCTCAAATATCGAGCGGTTTCGAATACGTCCCTGGGCCATTACTTAGTCGCTTTTCTTCCTTCCCAATAAAGTTGTCTTTGTGAGCTTTTCTGAAAAGCACATTATTTTGGGACTTTCTTAACTCCCAAATCTTCTGTTCATCATATGGATCCGGCACAACAGACTGAAAAGTTTCTGATCTGCAAAGTTGGAAAGCACCTCTACGTAACTCACTGATGAAACGGAAGGAAATGCAGTTCTCAGGACGGAGCTAAGCGGTCATCCTTCAGAGATTTAAATACGGGTCCTCGAAAAAGAAAGTCCTTGAGGAATACCAAGACGAATACTCTAGAAGCTCTTATTTGTCTGCTCCATCTGTCATTACAGTCACTAGTGTGCAGTCCGAACTGAGCGTCCTCCAGTCCAGTTTCTGAATAGAACTAGATCGTTTCTGAATTTGTCTGATTTTTCCTATTTTGTTTCATCGCTTTTGGAGTCCGGTTTCTCTCAAACTTTGTTGACTATTACGGGAGTTCTGATGCTGCAACAGGTAGTGACCATGAACACCACCCAATGTGAAAAAGGTACCTAGGAGGGCGTAAAAACGGTCTACTAGTGCATGCTGCGATCGCAAAAATAAAGGGAAGCCTCCTCGGCCATTAGATCATGCAAAAGAAATTCCCCGACTAATCTTCCCCCGATGATCGAGCCTTTTATAATTGATTGTTTAAGTTGAACTGTGGCGAAATACAAGGAACTGTCCCTTCTTCCTTACCGTTCCTATGACAGCCGATCAATTGTATTGGAGGTTAGGCGTCAACTAAAGGACATTAACTCTTTGTTCGGTTCATCTTTGTCCTCAGTGGTTAGAGGACCCAGTTACTGGCATCGAAATAGAATCAAACGTGATGTGTTCGAATGGTTGTATCTAGGAGATATCCCATTTGAGTAAAAATTCTGAAACGCTAGTAGCCTTAAGTTATTTGGACATTGGTTGTTTGGACCTTCCTTTTGACGGCTATGCACAGTATTAATTTTCCTTTAACGCCACACTCGACCAGTAAATTCTAGCTAGTATGAATTTTTTGTCCTCTGAAGAGAAAAGTGCGACGAATAACAACGGCGCATTTGAGGGGGATGGCTTGCCCCACATATATGCATCAATACCTAGGTACTCCAACACCTGAACAGGCAAAGACTGATCCAGTGAAATGTCACTAACAAAGTCTTCTCTTCCTTTTTACGTAAGGCTGTGGGAAGTTACGAACTTGGGTGGGTAATGCAAATAGTGGGAAGTTGGACAGCTAATTTTGAGAACATAAGTAAATGTCTCCGGAAACTCCCGATATACACTGCTGTATGGAGATACAAGATTTAATTATTCAAGTCAGTAGGTAAACGCTGTAGTATTGTGTGGCCTCATTGAAGCATATGACGAAAGTGCTATGGGTGATCAATACGTGACCAATACATCCTGGATCAGATCGTTTCATTGAAGTATATTCTTTTAAAGCTATGATTGTACAATGAATCATCCAGTGCACAGCATATTTGCATTGGCTACGTTAAAATTCTTATGTCCAGATTTTTATTCGGCCCATGCCGTATGGATTTGATGAATGTTCCGTCAGTGCGCATTCACTCATCAGGCACGGTTATTGATCGGCATGCTTGCAAACCTGTAAGGATACATTCAAACTGGCATTCAGACATAGCATGCAGTTTCACTTCAGCTGTTTTTAGGCGACAAAACATCCATATGAATTTGACGAAGTCTCAAATCCGATAGCTTAGTACCCGGAAATGTGCATGTTGTTAGTAGAGGTTAGTAGTAGTAAAAACTAAACCGGACTCAATATTTTGAACTTCGAGTGAGTAGCAAGGCTCTGTTACATGGTAAGTGGAGCTAGGTGGTAGAACCGCTGGAGAACAAGAGCTTTGGCTGACCGACAACGTTTGATTATTATTCAGGACGTCCACTCTTGGAATGGTTTACTGGACCGTATTTTGAACTGACGACTGAGCTAAGTTCCCCGATCCCAAACCTCTTCGGGGAAACTTTCTTGTATAGTGTGCCTTAAGCAAGGGATCCAATTGGTGTTTTTGTGTTAACCGGCTGAATCTAGGGGCACTAAGGGTACTAATGTTCCTCAGCTTCACGCACACAAATATCTGCGCAAACGTTCTAATCACGGGAGAAGGTTATTAAGTTTGAAGCATATAGGCTAGTCTGGTGATCTCTGTCAACAAATATTCGGGAATTCAAAAAAGCAACGCCTTAATATAAGTGCAGCAACACTTAGTGAACAGTGCTAAGAGGCCACGTGATGCGCTCGCGTCCAACACCTGACGACTGATTTCGAAGTACTCCGAACTTGATAATGCCAGTCACTCCATTTGGTGTCAAAAAGAAGTTTGGAGTACACAGTGATGATAAATGCGTCCGCGGTTAAGAGAGGACTGACAGTAAAATAACAAATTGTGAAGGACAGAGGACATCTTAAATCCGGCTGTCACCGAGTGCAAATGGTCATTCATTCCAGACAATTTTCCATTCCCACTAGGACTATCCATCCACTGTTTTCGTGCGTACTCCATTGGAGTTTCAATGTCTCTATTGCAAAGAATTGTATTAGTGCATTTTTGTTTTCATAATGTTATTGATACTTGGATAAGGACAGCATTCGAGCCTCCTTGATTGTCGTGTTTCCACCTGTATCGACTGACAACTTGCGTTACAAGTAAGAGAACAAACAAAACGTTTCAGGTGCCAGTGAGGGATTCAAACAATAAAGTCAGTGTGAAAATGTGCGCAGCATACTTCAAACAACCAGGTTTTACAGAAATTGGGTAGAAGCTTACTCTGGCCCACGACAAATTCCATTTATTTCAATGTAGTCACCAACCATAAGGTTGTCCGGAATCGGCTGGACAATGGGGCCCTCCTAAACGGAGAAAGGAAAGCGAAATATCGACCAATAAGTTACAGTGATGCTAACATGAAGCAGATGGTACTTATTACCAGATTATTTAGGCAGAGCTAAATTTCACCATTTATAAATAAATGGGTTGGGCATCCGTGTAGCCCTCAAAGATTTTAATTCGTTAAAACATCGGTGAACATGTAGCCGTTCCAATAATATCAAGTAAGTAAACGAGTCCCACGCAAAATATTTCACAGTCGTACTAACTTCTGACACCAAGTGGAAAAGAGAAACCGAGGATGACCCAAATTCAAACAAGCCGAATATTTAGGCTTGCAAGAATGCTTTTCTTTATCAACTCGTTGATAGAGTAATCGGCATATTTCACGCACTACTGCTCTGGTCATTTTCCAACCCATACAACCATGTTCCAGAAAGGACACCTGGGCCTTGCGTAGAAAGCAGGTGAATGCAATTAGTACCGCATATACCAGCACCCACAGAGTCAATAGCATCCGTATTCAAAAGAAATTTATAATGAAAGTTTATTTGTACAAAACATTCACAAGTATTTTATCTTCAAAGATTAATTAGACAAGCTATCTTAATTCTTCTGATTTCTTACATGTTTATTTGTACAAAACATTCACAGGTATTTTATCTTCAAAGATTAATTAGACGAGCTATCTTAATTCTTCTGATTTCTTACATTTCGGTTTGCTATTCCTTCTGCCATCATTTATCGATCGGTGTCACGGACCTTTCTCCAACCATTCATGTAGCATTCGGTACCTCCGGGCAACGACTAGGAGTTGCTAACGAGCATTCAGGGAAGCTTAGATTATATGGGGGATGAAAAGTCTTTTAACAGATACTGGATTATTGAACAGGCTTTCATTTCTTTAAAGCTATACTGTAATACCACTAAAACCGTTAGCCCCGGGGATTGTTCTACAGAGATTTTGTGGAAGTCACAACCTATAACATAATCAGAGCTCCTCAGTCTAAAGCTGAAGTTTCTTGAAACTTCGGAAATGACATAACATCATGCACAGCGTGTGCATAATCAACACCTTGTTTGGCTAATGCCTTAAGTTGACCCAACTCCGCTTTGTGTCTGTTCGTTGATATGGCTTCTGGTCATTTCTAACATCTTTAGTTGGCTCTGATCTTCTTCGCTGCTCGGGAACTATTCACTCAAATGGATTATAATTAACCAGTGAAAAACTGGCCATTGAGGCCAGAGCCAAATGATACGTTGCACTGACGCAAAAACCACTTTTGAGGATGTGCATTTGCAGGTGTTACAGGATCAAACTTTTTCGCTTCATTGTGTATTCAAAAAAATGTATTTCGAGTCTGTGTCCTAACGAGGTTTTCCACTGAGGGGTAGTATACTCACAAATGCATAAAAGTGACGGATTTATTCTCTGTTTGCATTGAATCGTGAAGCATGATTAACGGCGACAACTCATAAGTGCAATGACTTCCCGAATACCCAGCGACCAGATGAATACCACTTAGTATAAAATACTGTCGACGATAGCAGCTGTCACGAAGCATCAACATTTGTGATCGTTAGTCAGTAATCAATTAACTAACATCTTCGAGTGGATATCATTTGTCTGGCAGTTTTACATCACTTCAGAAGATTCTTATAAACACATGAATATTTTGGTTTCGCGTTTTTATTGCGCTGGCAGCAACTTGACAATCTGCGACTTGGTCAGTGAAAGAGCGAGGATAAAGCAGCCACAGTGTGGGCTTAGTTCATGTGGTGTCTATGACCAACAGCATGGGGGCCAGACATGTTCATTTGTTTCTTGAAAATGACTGGGGAAAAATCACTGAACTATCAATAGGATGACACTGTAGGTGCTCTGCATAAATTTCAGTCCTACGTAATACATTTCACCTTGTATCACTGGACCAGTCATTGCAAAGATCAAAGCGACGGACGGCACAAAATTTCGGGGAACTTATGGATTGCGGCAACTCGAAAAGTACACACAGGGAATCATGACAACATCGATGTTGCCGGTGTCCCGGGAGAGTAACTTATCACTGAGCAATGACTGAAACACTACATGATGTATGGAAGACCTCGGTGCATTGTGAACGGCCCATGGATTCGTGGCAAGCGTTATACGTAACCGAGTATTGATTTGGCAAAAATCCTCATAGCATTTGGAACGAATTCTAGCAAAAAATGCCTAAATGCGTTACGTATTTATGTTTAAAATTCTTTCTTGATTTTGTTAGTAACAGCTACGAAGCAAAAACTTCTAACGAAACCGTCTGCCCAATGCCAAGATGATTTCTCCTAGAATAGTCTAGTGAGTAGTTGACGCCTCAAAACTCATTTCACATTTGAGCAATTTGGGTAAGTTTGTAATCTTCGTATAAAATATCAAATCTAAATTCCTATCCGCTCTTTGAGTTTTGCACCAGTTCACCGACTAGCAGGTTAACTCCCATAATGGATACAACGACACGGCATATGACAAATGCATTCATTCTATGTAACTGCCAAATAAAGAAACGTTTCAAAGGCATTCGGGAGCCATTTCGAATGAAATGCAGTGCAACTGTCACAATAGCAAATAGCAAATAGCACACAGTCAGTCATTCCACTCACGCACTAGTTCTATTCTGACAGGAAGTCACCCTTTCCGTGCGCACCGGGTTCAGCGTTCGATATTAGAGCACGTGATTTTGATAGGTTTCCGTGTGACGAATCCACCACAAGGGCGCAAGTATTGTCGTCATTGCAGTTTACCAAATACTGTAATACTGCTGAACGTGCAAATACCTCCGAATACATACACTTGGCTAAGAAACTGATAAACGTTGCGATGTCCTAATTATTCGTCTTTTTCAGTCATAACTTTTACCTACGTATGAATACTGTGTTATGCAAAGCACGCCGTTGTAGGCTCCAGCTGAATCGATAGTCGAAATAAAAGGACACTGATTCTTATTGGTGCTACTGAAAAAAGGATCAAAAGTGGCCGATAGCTAGCCATGTGTTTCCCGTCGTCTTGAGTTCATCACGTAAGCGTGGTCCCAGATATTCAGTCAAACTTACTTCCTACTGATTGCATCTCACAGAGGGCCTGAAGATGTGTAGATAATCGCCTTTCAGTCCAGTAGCATATACATGTCTGATCGTGTAACTTTTAACGGGAAAATATCATTGATCTACAAGGGATACTAGCGTGACTGTAAAAGGCCTATTAATATCCTAATCAAAAAGAAAGCTCATGCCCCGAATTAATCATAACATAATTGATCAGAATTATCTGTGGTGTAGAATGGTTGTCTGCTGAATACAAGCCTCAAGTAGCGCTAATAATTGATTCACTTGCTTGTTTTACAGGATGAGCATTAGGCGGCGATTGTATAGTAACTAACTGCATTTCATGCTGCAGCAACGAGGAAACCGCTGATTTCCGGCGTCAACTAAGGCGAGTAAAAACGGAAAATTTACAAATAATAAGCTCTTAATTAAGCGGTAAGCCTAACGAATGAAGTGGCTTACGGGTTCCCAGATGTTTGGGTTAGTTTCCTCGAAAGCCTTGCAATCAGAGTGACCATTCTGATGGGCGACGCCATTATGATCCGTCGGGATTTCCGGTAGCCAGCTATCGTGGGGTGCTGAGTACATATCTTGCAGGTTTAGAATTGCGGGTGACCGTGATAAAATTACTGTACGTCAGCCCAATTTATGGTGAATGGTTGGCAGGCATGTCGCTTGAACCTTGATCAACTGCAAGCCAAACTTATGTGCGAAAAGGCTGTTTTAATTCTGTCCTGGCAAACAATCGATAGGACGAATGTCATCGCACCACACACAGCTTCGTAGTTTCGCGTCTGCCGAAGTTTGTGTGCATGAGGGTGTGCATGCCCTGATATGTTCAGACTTCACAGGTGATGTGAGCATTGTCCAACCGAATGTGCTTATGCGTGGGTGCTGTCGGAGTGCGTTCACCAGGCGTTAAGACCGCAATAAGTAAGCTTTGATTGGACAGCGGTTGGTTATGCAAACGACGGTACAGTTTCACGCAACATTCCGCATCCGGCAGGTATTGTAGGTTGAATGTGCTCAAATAGCCAGTCTGTCCGTGAGAACATCGCTTGCCAAATGCTGTCGAAACTTGCGCGATCCGAATGAGGTATTCAATGTTTAGCTGTTTCTGTTCAAGTGTGAGCAGTAAACTGTGGATATTTCGCGTAACAGTTGAGTAAAACATGCCTCTTCAAATTAGTCGACGGGTATGCCGAAGTCGACGAAGCCAAATACGACTTCTTACTAACGTGGGTTGTGTTTTCCGGGATTACTTTTGTACAGAGTTGTTGGCGATGTTTTTACCTAAACACATGCACCCATGGGCACTCAAACCCCGGCTAGCTCAGTCCGTCGATTTGATAAGTTTGATTATCTCTCAGTTTTGAACTCCGCTGCTAAGCCTGTGTAGCCTAGAGGGCTTGACAGACTGTGGCCTATTGTACAGATGTTCGGCTGTGGATTGGGTGGAATGAACCACGTTGTGTGCGGGGATCAGTTATGATGAATAAGATGGGCAAGCGGATTTCAGTGTTGATGGGATGGAAACGGATTTTGATCGTTCACCAACAGATCGTGCAAGCGCCTCGTTATATCTTGTATCTTATATCTTATATTATCTTATATTGACCTAGTGACCTGGAATGTGAAACTGATCTTAGGTTATTTACGTACTCATAATATCGATGAAAAATTTTGCAAACGAGAGATTCAGGTGTTCATCAATGTTTGTTACCCCTGAAAGACAACTTTCGGACAACACAATTTTTTGTCGTATACTTATATACAGTCGGGGGAGAGAGGTGTCGTTTGGAATTTAGTCTCTACGATCAAGGCCATTTTGGTCACTTGCGATGCAATGTGGCGGGCTGTATGTAACCGAATTACTTCAAGGCGCACCCGTTTCTCAACTGGTTTTCATCAAATATTGTTACTATTACACGGATTTCAAGCATTAGACCTGGTCAAAATGACAACAAACCAAACGACAAGGGGTTGAAAATTCGATTTGTCTATTTAGCCTTAGTATTCAGGCTTTCGAATTATATATATATATATGTATATATGTATAGTGCTTGGTCCACCCAGGCTTATTACATTATGGAAGTTGAAGTGGGACAGGACTAATCACAACTAGGTTTTGGTAAGTACTATGTTTAGTTAAGTGAAGACAGCCGATTGCCTGACATGCCGCATGCAGTGTCTTCCCTCACCTGTCGAACTAAAGGCATTTGATGAATTCTCCAGCGTTTTGGATTGATTTTGGCCAAAGTTAAAACCAACTAAGACCCATGAAGTTGTGGTCAGCTGTTCCGTTGTATTGTGTTTCGTCAGCACTGTATTGGCTGCTTACTGTTCCAGTGAACCACGGATTGACTTCTATGTAATCCACAGTGGGCACTTATTGAATGATCGTATGATGAAGGAAACACGTTAAAGCTTTTCGTTTACTGTTTTCACAGCATATACAACATTTTTCAGCCTAGTGCCAGCTATAATGACACTAGTCAACGAAATGAATTCCAACACTTTTCAAATCGTCACCAGATGTTACCAGTGATAGATACAGTGGCTTCCGCAGCATTCTAAACAACCTTGAAGGAAAGTGAAATACAAGCAATGATTTAGACACTCAGTCCATACTTCTAACGTAATACTAATCAACCATCTAGCCAAGTAACCAGTTAATTCATCAACTAAAGGAATAAATAACCAAATAACCAAACAACTAGCTACTGACCTAATCAATCCTCCAGTATACCAAAAAATGCACTGTCGTGTGATAACCTGCGTCAGATTAACTTCATTAAAAGTATGGATGTAACGTGATTTACGTTGCTTGGTTGATCCTAATGCGATAGTAAGTTGTCTGGCCGCTTAAAAATGTTAAGATGGGTGCTTGCCAAATTCTTAAGTCAGCAAATTGCCATTTGCACGTTCCATATCAACAGAATCCTACATTTGCCAATCTGAGTACAAAAATGGAGAAAACCATCCGGTGTTGGTAGCAGAATGGCGATACTGAGAAAGTTAATAAGGGACATTGTTGGACATCTTTTGTTCGGGAACGGTTTTATGAAGCTTACGTAAATTTGTATGCAAAGATGTCATTCTCAAACCTCCAAGGCGTAGGGTATGAGCTTGCTGATTTGTTGTCAGTCACATGCACACATCTTGATGCGATCGGTCATAGCGCTACTATGAATTTCTCACCGTGGTTTTAACTTTCTGTAAGATATTTTACTGGCTTCCGTTAGTTCAGACATCAATTTTGTCTCAGATAGAATAGACAACAAAGAATGACGAGGGTGGGTCATCGTTGAACCGCTTCAGTTGGAGAAATGAGAGTCCGAGCACCCTGGTTCTTTAATTTACGATAAAAATAGTGGCAGGTGGACAATCCATTTGTAGTGCATTCACTGTTATTGTTTGTACCGTAAATGACTACTTACTACTTGCTTTGCTTCGATCTTTGATCAGGGCAGGGGGTGTGGCATTTGGTACGAGAACAGTGAGCAGTTATGGTTTACGAAAACCTGTTTTGTTTATCGTAAAAAAACAGTTTCACCTCATCTTAGGCGTTCATCACCTTTCCAAGTAGGCAGCTTTTTAGGTCTCTCGTCCACTCGATCGGCACACACGCACTTTCACTTAGTTTCCGTCTAGCTGAAGGACCGAAAACTATATTGCTGGTTTTCAGCATAGGCTGGAGCCAGGGGTTAACTTGAGATGTTGTTACACCAAATTACACGAGGTACTCAACATCTGTGAACATCGAGTATCTTGTTGTTGAAGCATAAAGGCCAATGCTTTTTAAAAACGAATTATTTCCTGTACTGTTGCATAAATTAATTTCGGTCCAATTCGCACTGCTTAGTTGAGGTGTGCGTACATTTTAAGCACTAGAAAGTGCACAAGATGTGTCGTTGGCTATCTCCCAGGCTATAAGGCACACAGGCATTCTGAAGTGATTCGAATAATCCCTTCTACAGGCCAAACAAGCGAAGGTTTGTTCGGGTGGCGACGCAAAATATCCTCGGCTTCGGTTGCTTTCTTATCGTCATAAATGTGCCAAGGCAAGAAATAATCGTAGTTAATCTTAGCGTAAATCAATTTACAGCCACTCCGGTGCAGAAACAAGAGCATGTTAATCTGTGCATCTTTAACAGCGTCAGGAATATGAAGATAGATGACTGATTTTCTGTAAATGAATTGCTTAAAGGCAGTAGTTTATGTGGTTCGGCATGTGTTTCTCACAACGAGCACCCTAATTGCCCCGTGTCCAGGTTTGTGTGCCCTTGTATTACCTAAACCCATATACACTGGTAATTTGGTCCATCCATGTTCAAACCGTTTATTCCTTCCCTACTAGATAAGAGTTTAAGAGATCAAAACACCCAGACCTTTCGTGAGAAAAAAAGTCTGGCCGTCATGCAGACGTCATGCCCTACCACAGTTTGACGCTTTATATGTCTCCGTGACTCCCTAAGTTATATTGAGCGGTGTCCTGTGACACTAGCAGATTCTCTCATACAAGATTGGTCACTGGTTACAGGTTTGACTGACACATCTGGGTTGGAGCTGAAACCTGCGTGGTGACTGGAACAGGCACTTTCCGCCTAAAACCGCTGCTTGTGGTCAGGCTTTAGCCGAATGCAATGTCTGAGAGTCCAGCCAGAGTGCAACCATGATTCCTAGCCAAGATCTGCCACATCAGTGTTGCATTTTGACACCAGCAGGATCGTTGTTGCATACAGCAGTGCAAATAAAGTGTTGGTGCCCCCTTCTTTCTATTTCACACAACGTTTCTTCTCTCCACCACATCGTATTATTAGTAATCATCCTGTAGGATCATTCGTCAAGAATGGTGACTCGTTTGTCTTATACTGGTCTTGGCCATGATAGCTGTGCGTTACTCGGTGGCGGTAACCCCAGGCAACTCAACATCAATCTTCAAATCCCAAAGCCCAGTTCGTTTGACTGCTTTTCATGCACTGGGTCACGCGAGACAACAGGTTTACCTTGCTTACAAACCGCACTCACTTGATATCAATGCATGTTGTGTGTCGGAAAGAAGAAATCAAGACTCAAGCATAGCCACTGAGCCAACTCTCCCATACCTCTGCCCATTTTCAGCATCTCACGTCTGGCGATCCACAGGACGCCGCGACAGGTTGTGCAGTGCAAGCATCGTTCGAAATCACTAGGTGAAAGCGAGTTAGTTCAGTTGCATAAGGGTTGAAAATCGCTCCTGTGCGGTTTGTCTGAAAATGTTGTGGCGTAATCTCACGAGCAAGAAGTTGCTCCTTGTCCGTTTATCGTATGTACTTGAGTTCCACCTGACTACAGCTCTGACACCATCAAAGAAAATTTTGATGACTCGGTTAGAGTCGCGTTACGAAGCGTTAATGAAGGACATCTGGCTCGGCATCTGAGAGGCTTGCAGATCCCCTAGTTAGGCAGATTTATCAGGGCAGTCAGCTGGACCCTTCTCCAGGTACCTCACCATTGCATGCCAGTTTACACACATCTTTTACAATCTAAAGAGTCGCGCCTACAGCACGGCATCGTCAGGTTTACCCAAGCCCTGAA
Organism: Clonorchis sinensis; assembly: GCA_003604175.2. Taxonomy (NCBI): domain Eukaryota; kingdom Metazoa; phylum Platyhelminthes; class Trematoda; order Opisthorchiida; family Opisthorchiidae; genus Clonorchis; species Clonorchis sinensis. The sequence goes on from CM030369.1 coordinate 140,663,579, forward strand.
CTGCAAGCAGAAAAGCGGAGCTGGAGCATTTTGGAGAAATGCTTCCGCCGGTCTCGAGGGATTGTCATGCATTTACTGAATATCTGCCTGTGCGTCGACCGTGATGCCACGTGGATACGGAGAGCTAAGAAAAATGGGAGAGGTGAAGAATGGCGGGAATAACAAAACGTGAGTCACAGACACCGGAGATTTGTAACCACGCATTTCTCTCCAGCGACATTGAGCTCCCGGTCTAGCTGACGTAGCAGTGTTCAAGGATGGGGGCAGGGTACACAGTCAGCAACTGTCCTTTTCGTTTGCTTCTAATTCAGAGAAGGAGGCGGTTTCAGACTATGGAAGATAATTGGTATTAGTGCCCGTTTTGTTAAAACAAATGCCCATAGTGGATGCAGCAATCACAGAGTGGTCAGCTTGACTCCAGTCGTAGCGAGAAGTCTGGAGATAATTGTTCTGTGTCGCTTTATGATAGTCTGTGCAGTAATGACAAGAGGAGAGAGGGAGTTTGGCCTAGTAGGTGTTGAGTTGATCACATCATTACCGTGGGTCAGGTGATAGAACAGCATCGTATGTACAGTTGATCTACAATTTAGTAGTTCTAAAGTTCGACGACGCATCTGACTCCATTCACCGTGACAAGTCTGATCAGTATAGGTTTCGCCAACGCAGTAAGTTCTTTATATTTTCGGGGTTGCAGGCTTGAGAGACTGTAGAGGAAAATTCCGAATTTCTCCAGCGATACTCACTCTTTCTGTTCAAGTTCATGATGGAAAAGATAATGAACGGGACCACAGAAGGCCTTAAAACTCTGGTGTTTAAACAACTACTGATGGAAGCCTTATCGGACTGGAATATGCAGAGAAAATATTTCTTGTCTTCTGAGCAGAACAAAACGAGGGTGCTTCGGAAATAATGCGTATTCTTAGTTTGAGAGGGAAACCAAGTGGAGTCGAACTGGAAGCGAATTGATTGCAAGCTGCACACACATGGTCTTCAAAAGCTTCCTGTCCTCACAAGGACGTAGAAGAATTCACAAGTATCAAAGGACGGCCAGTTCATCCATCTCAGGAAGTCGTATGCAGAACTTGGGTCGTTTCATACATCATGCACTCTTACTTCTTTCTCAATAGAACAAAACAGTGTGATTCCGACGTGCCATGGGCTATCCCACTGAGGACCTTGAGATGCTATTTGTTCAATAGGTTGGGGATAGCTCCAACAGTGGCTATATTTTTGTGAGCTCACAACCTAGTATCAAAGTCAGTCACCACGATCGCAAGTTGGAAATTCAAAAAAGACGTAGTTAGACTTTCAGTTGACTCTAATTGTTGAAAATAGCCAGCCAAGCCCGCATCTCATTAACTTGAATAGATTTTAAGGTCATTCTAATTAGCATAGATTGGGGCTGGACTAGACGACGAATTCAGCTGTTTTAACCATCCGTTTACGTTGGCTGTGTAAGTGACATGCCCCACGACAAAACAGCGGGAACAACCTGGCACTACTTTACGGTACTCGTTTGGGCGCTTGAGTTGTGTTGAAAACTGGGAATTCTGCACCCATAAGCTCTCAGATACGAATCTTGCATCACATATAAGAATATGTGTTAGTGTATCCCTTATCTGAAGCTCTACTGCTTATCTTGGGCAGGTAAATGTTATGTAAAATCCCCTACGGAGCCGAAATAAGTCCTATTAGAAAAACCCAATGATTCACCCTTTTGCCTCTACCTAGCCGGTCATTTGTCGGAATTAGTGAACTGGCAAAGGGGGTTAGAATGCGAGACTCTTTTAGGCTCTGGACCTGGATACTGGATCGATTCGTCTTGCCTATGATTATCACAGACAGACAAAATGAACTGACTCCACAAAAAATGGTTATGCTGTCTGTAGGTATCATTTACCTGAGGGCTGGCTTCGGTTTTAGGACAGCAAGGGATTCAAGTAGCGATTAAGATTCTCTGATTCAGACTTACATACGGCGTACATGAAAACTTCATATAATTTGGACAGGAGATTTTGTTGCTAGATGTAGCCACGTGGACGTGCCGAAAAGGCGTGGCAAATGTTGTTTTTCGAGTGATCTGATTGCAACGCGCTATTTTTAACCCATATTGAGGGGGATGGGCTGTTATTTTATGACGTAAATAATTTTTCTCCGTTTTGTGTGCACCTACAGCCTGATTGAGGTTAAGTTAGATTGCTGGCTGATGACATTCTCCTATTTCTAGCTCTGTTCGGCTAGTTAGAATCAAGCGTAAATCTTTTGAAATTAGTGCCTCTATATTAGGAGTAGATATTGAGTCGGATCAGGCTCCTCCACCACGACAACCGTGTGCTTATCTTCATCCTTTGGAAACGGCTCTAATTATCTATCAGCGAAATATCCTGGCCAGAAATCTGCAGTTGTTTGTTGCAAACATGACACAATGTGACTGTCGGTTCAAACGTCATGAGACATTAATTAAGTCATTAATCAGGATCACGACTCTAAGCTAGTTAGATAAGACGAGAAATATTTGTGCGATACGCAGACCATCGCAATTCCATCGTAGTGCACTTACTATCAATGGCTTTTTCAGCTAGTAACCGGCGCTCTCAAGCAGAAAACGTATTCCTGAGTAGATTGGAATGCACAATATCCAGCGGCGATATGTCGTAGGTACCATATCAGGTGATCGGTCAAGTCGTACATTTTCATTTCTACCCGTATCTGTGGCTATACTCCTCACAACGGGTTTGAGGATTCAGAGGTACATTGGTGGTGTTACTGAGAAGGGATGAAATATTTCACTCCTTACAGCTGCCCATCATCAACTTAAAACTGACTTCAACAACCTCAAGATTAGTTAACGAACTTTGGCCCCACTGAGACACTCATTTTACTGGGTTGCCAAAATAATACACTCAATGATCTACTGAAATATTGTCACTCAACGGTCTTCAGGTTCGTGGCACTATTCTCTGACCACAACGTCGGATCTACCTCAGAAATTGTAGCAATGTCGTCTGTGCCCATTCGTAACTAGAACAAACCTGAAAGCAGACAATCACAAGTTTGGCCCCTTTACATTCAGTTCACTCAGCTGAACTGGTTCACATACTGTCCCGCACAAAGATATGAACCTAAAGCTGTATGAAAAGGCGTGAAACAGAAGGATGAGGCCTGTGTCCTTTTAAAGTGCACCCTCCAATATCTTTGATAGTCTGAAAAGTCAATTATTGGGTTTGTGGTAGAAGTTGAAGGGGAAACTTTTGCATAGTTTGATCGGTTTGAAATAAGAATAGCGATCTGAGTTGTTTTTGCGAACGGCCTGATTTTAGGAATAGGTAAAGACCGAGCCAAGCGGCGTTACTGTGGGTTTGGTTTTATCCAGTTGTATAATAAGTTTAGGGTTTGTATGCTTGTCTGTGAGAGTGCAACCAAACTGTCGTCTTATTGTCTAAGTAAACTCCTCTAAACTAAAGATTGTTGCAGAATCCGTCCCAAAAACTGTAAATCTCCTAAATATCCAACAGAAAGAGCGTCAAATGATACAACCGTTTCCGGAAAGGATTTCCAGTTTAGTTGTGTCCAGCTTCAGCCCCCATTTCTTCGGGATTCATGGATGATCCACGTCGAGCTACTCATACATAGTGAACATAATGTCTAACCATCCAGGTGATTTCCCATTTCCAACCTAGTAGCATCTGACATTAAGGGTTGGATTAGTATGTGCAGTAAATTTCTTAATATTGTGCATTTACTAGCCGCTCACAGCTGCATAATGTGAGTTCCCAGAATGAAATTGAGAAACGTCAAATTCCGTGTGCGTGTTTGTGATCTCTCTGACGTTGGCATTTCAATCGTACCGCCTAAGCCACTTTTAAGAACTTGGCACACTGCATTGCGGCAGAAAATATGTAAAGCTTCTTGTGGAATCACATAATGGGAAAACACGAAGTGAATTCAGGAGTTATTCGGAAAATATGTATGTTCAGTACACAAGACGATAGAACAAATTAGGTAAGCCAGGCATGCTAAATAGGAATGTGAGAGTGTGAGCATTTGTTACGGTAAATAAAGGTACACCCTATCGAGACGGATGGACGTGCAGTGGGCGGAGATCTATAGAAGGGGGTAGTGATCAGCGCAGCAGTCCGATTCATCAGTTTAGAGATGAAGAATCTACCAATATTTTCCTTGGACAAAATTAGTTTGAGGCTATAGATGAAAACTGCTTCGGCTTGCGTCATACACCAAGCGGGCACACACTACCTATCGCACGATCCGTGTTCTCTATGTGACCCGCGCATGCGGCACTTTGTCGTCACACAAGTTGGCGATGTGACCCTCATTAAAACTTCGGACAAGTCTGTTAAACCTAGGTAACACAAATTTCCCATTCACTGACACCATGCAAAACCTCAGTTAAGTTAACATCGAAAAAGAACGTTTTGGGTGTACCCCAGCATTTACCAGTATACCGCTGGATTGGAAGATTTCTACCTTTTTCAGATTATCCTGTCATTTATAAGTGAATATGAACGTACCAGCACTGAAGGTTTAAAAAATAACAGACGGATGGACTTGCCATGGGAATTCTGCAAACATTTGAATGGGTCATCGGGGTCTGTACATACATGAGCTTATTGGGCGGGACATCTACTGGTAGAGATACATTAATATGTTTGCTGCTGGTGAAGAAATCAGTGATCGGATGACACGTTGTCAAGTGCAGACGAGCTGCAATCCAATTAGAAGCTTATATTAAATCTGAAGGTGCACAGGTTATAAAGCGGTACCCTAGGAAAACACGATGTTTTGAAAGTGCTTAATATGGAAGTACCTTCACTTTGGGAACTTCGTGCCATCGAGTTGAGGTGGGGCGTTCCTGATCCACTATTCATTCAAGTTCAGTGGATAACAATCACTGAATATGTCAAACAGGATATGAAGGACCCAGATGTTTTTTCTGGACAACACCTACTCTGAAATTTTCATAGCCAATGATCCATCATCTAGAAGAGTCTGCAGTATTTGCTCTATTACATACCCTTATTCTGACTTACGTTCTGCATTGTTTAAAGAAGGTAACCTTTCAGCGCTTCACCCCCACATTCCTTAAGCTTTGCTTCACTTTCTGCGTCACCAACCTGCTGGTAACTGAGGAAGCGATTGGCATCTTAACTAAACCATAGTAGGGTCAAGTTCCATGTCGCGCGTCCTCCAATCTAATCTATCAGTCGGGTTATACCTGTAGGTATATATATATATATATATATATATATGCGGATCAAGTAATTACTTGTTCACGCTTGCGTCCGGATTGAGAAAGCCCAAAATAAGTACGCGAATCGCCCAAGAACATTGCTCGTAAAGTAGCATCCTCAACATTCCTTCCGATTCTTCGGATTTAACCAGTGGTAGCTAACTTGTCCCTGTGTTACTGATTCCTACTCTTTCCTCAACCTTTCATTTGTCCTCTTTGTTGTCACTCACCTTGTTTTGCATTGCCAACTGTTCACTTCTATACTTTCACTTGGTATGTGTGGTCTTAATTTTGTTTGTCATCAAGGCAACTCCTTACCTGATTGCTTCTGTGTACCGAGCATACACATGATGGGCTGGTTGGCCGATTTAGTTTACGTTGCTGAGTGAACTATGGTTTTACCGCTGGTTTGCTGCCGACGGAATGCAAATTTTGCTGCTGCTTTACTGTTTAACTCTATAAAGGTGGATTAGAGAATACGAATTGAATGCCAATAACGATGGAATGTCGCACGGTGGCTGATTTTTTTCAAGCAATACTTCTCAGAAGCACTCTGGCCAAAGCACTAGGCCTGTAACACAAATCTGACCTTGCGCTGAGACGTCGTTACATTGGGTAATAACAGTCTACGGCACCGGAAACACTGGATGGAACAAATGGCCGAAGGTTTGACTACATAATTGTAAGATTATGAAGCAGTGGAATGTTCCGGCTAAGTATTTCATTTTCTCTAAACCAGGAGAATAAAACACCTCATAATTGATTTACTTGCTTGCTAAAATATATAATTCCAATCTAATTTATTGCACGATGATTTTTTTCAAATGCGTGCCATAGATATTGACATCTATCCCGAATGGTGATCCACGACTCATACAATGCAATTTTAAAATGGGACGACTTTTACCACTATGCTAACAAATAAGCTAACTCGTATGTGATTTAATAACACTACTATTTATGGCAGTCACATTGAGGCTTATGTGTGGTAACACTCCGCACTCACAACCAAAGTAGGGAGTGACTGAAAGAACGACAAATTCGAATCAGCATGCACTTGGTGTTGTTCTTATTGATCAGGTAGCAATTGATCTGCTCACGGAGCCTGGTAGTTTGCTCGAAAACATTTCGGTCGCGACTAAGTAGACAGCGTCCATATGCACACTGACAAGTAAATCAACAGTCAACTGGTAATTAACTAATAAACGCATCAGAACTACAAATATTCTAAACCATTACAGTCTTCCTGCGAGGCAGAAGGTAGCGTGGATATATCGGGCTGGGAAATCAGGCTTTTCTGTAAAATAAATTGTCTGTAACGGTGTAATACTCGCGTTCTCGAAACAATCAAGTAGTTTTACTCTTCTTTCCACCTATTATACTCTACTGACTCTTGTAGAGGAGCACTCATTGTCAGTGGATCAGCATTTCTTGTTGACGTTCTGAGGAGCGAAATACCTGTTGAATCTGGTACACATATTTTTTTCCATTTCCGTTCAGTGCCTCCCACAGTTGGTGCGTCTGTTGAATCATTCAACCCGTCTCGTCATACTTGGCTTCGACCCACAGAAATTAGCCGGCATATGCCAAATGGCTCTCGGATTGCCAGCCGGGTGGCCTTTCGACTTGGTTTTTGCACAACACCGAGTTAACCACACATGATAGTTGGCGAACATGCGGCTGAAAGCCGGCGGCTGGAAACTGTTTATCAAAAAGTCACATGTCCGAGCTTTCAACCTCCTACTTCTACTGGGCCCTAATGAAGCAGAAAGAGTTCACAATCCGACCGTTGCGTTGCACCAAAACCATGAAATTTCTTCCTGTTGCGGATGTCATGTGTTACAATTATGGGACATGACTTATCAAACCATATTTACGGATACACCATTGGTTTAGTGCAGAAATTGAACGCAGAAAAACCAGTGAGATAGTTAATGTCAGAATATGTGGCAGAATACTGAATTTTCTACTTTTGTCCTCCTATACAGAACCCTCTTTCCAGACTTCCGTAATCTTCATCGGCATTTTGCGTTCACACTCAAAGAGAAAACAAACAACTCTGGAAGGACTATTTTTGATGGTTCGTCTCAGTTAATCCTTCCAAAAAGCAGCTATGTTATAAAACTGTGAAGTTTTCAGTGGGAAATGTTGTCGTAGTAATGCGGGTTAACTAAAGAAAATGTTTCAATAACTTGGTCCTAAAGATAATAGGCATGGTATCTAATAACTCATTCGTCATTTACTGTAGTATCGTGAACACGGCCGAGTTTCTGCTGCTGGTCAGTTGAATAACCCACGAGAAAAAGCCTGTTCAAACTTATGTAAAGAGGACACAGATTCAACAAGTCCAACTACTATTCAGATTTAAAATCTTATCTCGGTAGGGATGGAGCATAACAAAGACCCTACATAAAAATAACGTGAATATAGGTGTCGCGAGTGGCATGCAGTATTTTATACTGGTATTGTTTCCACTGAAATTATGACATGTTAGCCCCTAGATAAAATGTAGAATTCATCCTTTACTTGGCGTACTACTTTCCCCTGTTGGATTATACGCACACAATTGATAGTTTGAATCCCATGATGAAATAGAGTTTTGGCAAATCATCAATGATTGATCTCAATAACAGTGTTTTTTAGGGAGATTTGCCTATGCGCTGTACATTCCGAGGACATCTAGCTATAATTCAAAACAAATCATTAGATAAGTAGTTTTGTCAGGATGTTATAAAAATGTTCCGATTGAGGACACAGAATTATGACTCACATATTCTTCCTCTCCAGCCGGTGCATGATCGAACGCATAATCGTCGTACATTTCCTTCGAAGCTAGTTTAGCCTTTCCTTAATGTCCTTTACGGTTATTTGGAGCCGCGTGGTAGTTTCTAGTAGTACACAGGCTTATGAAAATATATTTCTAGAGATGTGTGTTATTGCCATCATATATGACAAACTCGGCGGCCTTTTTCAAGGTCATTCGATAACCTTACTCAATGTGAAGTTTCCTGGCAATATGATTGGTCGTGGTATTGACTTATCGTCACCTATAGTTACAGCACAAGAGATTCGAGGGAGACTCAGGCTGAGTCGTTTACTGAAGCCACAGGAGAAGGCAAAATTGACTTCGTATTGCAATAATATTTGGAAAGGCGAAAGGACTGTACAACAATCTTTATTCGTTTTTGATAGAACTGAATAGACTCTATTCATTCCAGAGTATGTGCTTGAAGAACACGTGTGCCAGTACTGGATGGTGAATCGGATAGACACACACGTGCATGCATGCAGACGGGTTAAAAATGCACACACAAAAATCCGCGTGTCCACTTATTACGGATACTCTATCTTCTATGTTGGTTACATTCGTGCAATGCAATTGTAGACGGAGAATCATTTGCTTTGATCGGTATTTCAACTGGTCTGCTACCCCACCGCTGGTTTGAGCAGGGTGTGTGCGCGTGGGTAGACGAGTGTGTGCGAAGGCAGACTTAAGTCATTTGAGAAGAATCGATCTGTTCTGCGTTCTACGCAAGCCCTATGTCGTTCGGCATTTGCATGGTTAACTGTGCCATGCATGAACTATAAAGTCAGTGTCATACGGATCAGTGAAAGACACTACTCGACTTTTCAGCCTTTGTAGACAAAATAGGCTGTTTGGACATACATGCGTCATGAGTCGCAGACAACGGATTGACGGCACAAAATAAAGATCAGCAGCTACTTGTGCTTACAGCTAGTCCGTCTGTGCATAGAAATTACATCCTCATTTGCCTTTCTGTAGTGAACGTGTTTCCACTTCTTCAGACTGTGTATATGCTGTCGAGTGCAATAGGCCTCAAGCGAGTGGTCAGGAGAATAACTGCGTGTCGACAGGAAGGAAAAACAAATCATACCACACTATGCACCCTCGCCACATGAGCAACCTGATCAACCGGTTCTCAGGGTATGGTATGCGGCAAGAAGCAGAAACGGTATAGACCGTCTAAGCAATTAATTCGAAGTAGACTGTTTTCGGAGAAGTTTGGTAACCATCGGTAGCAGTATTACTTCGATAATGAAAAAGAGTAAGGTTGAAGTTGGTAGATATTTAAAATCCATAATAAAACATTTAGGACAAGGTAAGTAGTATCGGGTGTACCCAAAACGTGGGATTCAACTACGACTCTACGGACTGCCAAAAATCCACAAGGCAGATGTTCCAATAAGACCAATAGTGCATGGTATAGGTTCGCCACCACATGAGCTAGCCGGATACTTAGCTGGTATACTAAAACCACTCACGAGGAAATCAAACACCTTCATTAGGGATTCGTACGACTTTGCCAATAAGGTCGCAGGGCTTCCTTTGTAGATGGACGAAGTCCTCGTGAGTTTTGACGTAATCTCAATGTACACAAACATCCCTAGGGCAGGTGCTCTGGAGGTAACTAAGAGGTTGTTACTGACAGACACGACACTTGAGAAACGGACACAACTCTCGGTGGATGAAATAGCTGAGGGCATAGGAGTGTGCTTGAATCTCGATCAGTTTGTTTTTGACACAACTGTTTACTCACAAGATCAAGGCCTTGCAGTGGGATCTCCACTATCCCCAGTTTTAGCTAATATTTATATGGAAGAATTCCAACAGATGGCCTTGGCCGGATATCCTTGTCCACCGAAAGTTTTTTTGGCGTTATTTTGACGACACGTTTATCGTAATCAAACGAGATAACGTGAACAGCTTCCACGACTATCTCAATAGTTTAAATTCACACATCAAGTTTAGTATGGAGATAGAGTCCACCTCGGACACATTAACTTTCCTGGACTGTATGACACATATGAGTGGCAGAGAATTAAAAACTATCATCTACCAGAAACCAACAGACACGGAAACCGTCTTAAACTACTCATCAGCACAATCAATGCCTATGTACGCCAGTATTCTCTCATCTATGTTTAGCCGAGTCAGAGCGCTATGCACAGAAGAGATCGGCCGAACGGCAGCTCAAGTCGAGATTGCCAACAGACTTCAAAAAGTAGGATACCCAGTGAGTTTGATCAGGCGTCAATTAAGAAGGATATTGGCTCCGGTATCTAGACCCAGTAAGGAATGGATTGGCACAGCAGTCATTACATATAAAGCAGGAACAACGAAGGTTATTCGAAGACTGCTGAACTCAGCTAATTCGAGTAGCTTTCCAGAAGGAAAGACGCTTTGCTCAGTCTTGGTCGATTGGAAGATCCCCTTCCGGTTGAAACGACTAGAGACTGCGTGTGGAAAATTAACTACAATGACTGCACTAAGGTTTACATAGGACAAACCGCCAGGGAATTGCACACCAGAATTGGCGAGCATAAAAGAAGAATAAACAGACCACCAAGGAATGCGGTAGAATACCAAATGCTGATCAAAGACAGCGATGGCGGTGCATGCATTAGACACGGGACATGCACTAGATCTAGCTAATGTGGAAGTTTTAAGACGGGAACTGCGATTCACACCACAGCGGCTGATAGCCGAGGCGGTGGAAATCACCAAACATCACAGCGTGAACAGAATTTGGGGTGTGGAACTGGCGAGCATATGGAAAGCGGTCTTAGATAAGGGGGGTTGACACGTGGCTGTGTGCGGGTGTCAATACACGTAGAACCACTAGCAAATCAAGGGGGGGTGGAAATCTCAACCCGACCAAAGTTCAAGAGGGATCTTCAGGCGAACCGGAAGAACTGGACCTTAAGCTGGACCCAAATCCATGTAGGTTTGCCCATCGGCCTAGAATTTGGTCACCCACCCTAACACACAAAATCCCTCGGCCGCTACTCAACAGAGGTTTAGCTGATTGGTTCTCCTTTCGCCTTAAATCTTGACCAACCTCGTAACCTATGCACTTGGCCTGAAGAAGCTTTTGTGTCAAAAGCGAAACGTTGCCGAGCAATAAGTCTATCGATTGTTACCAGATGTTTCCGAAAACGATGACTACTCAATCGGTTCCAAGCGTTTTTCAACTGATCGAAGTGGACTGCTTTCAGCTGTTCATGGCACTACATTGAAAACCAAACAAAATGAGCATTTCTAAAAGGAATACTCACGAGAGACTGAACAAATAGTCGTTAACCGCAATACTGCAGACTGCATTTTTTCTGTATCTGAGACAACTGAATTATTTAGTTTGCAACCGAGGTGGCTACAGGAGGACCTTCAGGGCATGCCAGCTTTTTCTGTTTCCGCTGTCTCAGCTAGTGTGGCGTCCTCACAATGTTATTTGTTCAAAGAACTTTGGAAATCATCCCCGAATTGCATTAGCCAAAATATCCCACTGATGCGAACTGCAGAATTCAATTTGAAACAGAATCAGCCGTCAAAAATATCTGGGTTGAGTTGGGGGTAACGTCGGTCCAGGGGATTTTCCGCCCCATTTTCATGAAGATTTATTGCTTCTATGTAGGATAGTAGAAGCCAGGGGATGACCGTTTGTTACCGATCGTAACTTTATGCTGCTTCTTTATCAGCTAAACAATCCACTATAACATTGTGTCCTCGCACTGTCGGTCACGCTGGGATGGCTGGGTAGGCACATCCTGTCCCTCAGTGGTTACTGGTGGTGAAGAATGCTATCACCGCAATCTGCTTGCCAGATAACCTCAAAATCATTGCAGCAGATGAACCTCTCAAACAGAAACAAACTACTATCTGCAGTCCTGCCGGTGGACTGACTTAGTCAAGGAAGAAACATTTAAAGATGAGGGCTGATGCTAGATATAATGTTAAGCAGTTTTACGCCTTTTATATTTGTCAGTCAGGCAAAGATGTTAAAAAATACGCTCGGAAATATCGAAGTTTCGGAAAATGCGTGTGTATCCCAAGGGTTTTTGACAAACTCCAAAGAAGTAATATTGATGACTATTTTCCTCCTCTGGATTGTGCTTGGTATAAGTGCATTCTTTTCGGAGTCTCATCCCACGCCTGAGGGACGTATATGTCGTTCCACCCAGGTTAAGTTGCGTAAAAACCACAATTATCCGTTTTTGACAGCATTTATAAGATGAATCTATCGTCTATCCGAAGGTCCAAGCTTGAAAGTTATTCGCTTCAGCCGTTTTGCATCCGTGCGAACGATCAGTCCAATCACGTGGACAAAAGAGCCCTACTGCGTGAGGTGGGCGTGACGGGGATACCGGTGAAACTAGTAGCGCCCCTTTGCACAGTCCTGGGGAGCTTAATCGTGAAGACGGTTACTTATGTCGGGAAACTGTGAATTGTCTTCTTTACAGCATACTTATCCACAAACACACCTAGAGCTATATTATTTGGACTCGATGGTTTTCTTTCTGGAACCTGCTGATTACTCGGCCCCAGCTTTTGTTTGCGAGTCCCAACACAGCTGCGGAAACAAATGTGTAGGCAGAACAGCATCTGTGTTAGTAGATCAAGTGGCACTTCTCGAAGTCTGTAGACCATTAAAACCGAATGGCCACTACTTAGCCAATCAAGAATGCAAGGAAGCCGCCTCATCGATCGTCAGGCGAACGAAAGAGACGGGAGCTGAACTGTACAAATTCAGCCGAACTAAATACAACTTGGAGGCGATTGCGGAGTTTGTGATATTCGCATTCACACCACTCTCATAAATAGTTTTCCTCCTGTCCTGACGCACTTATTCTGATGAACGCGTATCAAAGCATGGAAGCACCAATCACCATCTATTAAAACTGGGGGGCCATTCGATCGACACAATCAAGTTATGTCACTGGGTCGTCGTTCGAGGTGTCTGGGGTTTCCGCTCACATCAGCGCGAACATGTTCCCCTATGCGTCCAGCGTGCATTGGTGGTAACACGCTCACCTCGCACGTCAAATGTCTAGAGGTCAAACCCCTGCACGGCCAAGGAAATGCATTGCTAATTTCGCTCTTATCAGAGCGAAATTCGAGTCCAGTGGACTTACCAGAATCATTGAGCCAAGACTCTAATTTTGCTCTTATTAGTGCTCATCAGCAGTGCATATCCCTGGCTGTGCCGAGGAAAGGTTCTGTGTATCTGATATGCGAGGTGAGCATGCTACTAGCTAAATTAGCACGCGAACTTGGTCACGCTTGAGCGATGTGAGTGGTTTGCCTGACACCTCAAAGCCCGACATGTCCAAGGGTATGCATTACTAATGAGAGCAAAACTCGAGTCCAGTACTTGGGTAATGATCATGATGCTGACGGTCTCATCTCGGATGTGATGCTTTTCACCTTTGTTATGTACTCCCCAAAACATTTGCGCCAGTACAGCAGGAAGGCTGTTCAAACGAGGCTGATGTCAACATGAATTCGAAATTCAAGGGTAGAAATAATTACTTCAGTGGGAGAAGAGTTAACCGCTTTACTTTTGCGCATTGCCCAATGATTGTTTCTCACTGTTTAAGAGAAAACACTGGAATGAAGTGTACACGTTTTCTTTTTCAGCGGAATGGGCGCAGGACACTCGCATTTGATTAAAGGTGTCATTTGGCTGTTTACTAGTTGACCTACACTATTTTACTGCTACTGAGTAGTGCTGAGGCATCGACCATGAATTAACAGTGTTTTATCATTCGACTGTCCTTGGAAGAACAAAGCAATAAAGCACCTACTCGCCTGGTCCTGAGATGTCGCGTGCAGTGTGAAGCCAAGATAGCATCAATTACCCGCTGCAACAAGGCCTTGCTTAGCTGCACTCAAACCAGTAACGAATATAGGTGCATATGGGTGGAAAGCGTGCAACTGTTCTAGATAAAGCGTAGACCCTGTCTACGCATTCTTGATCTTAGACGATTAGTGTGAGTAGTGCCATGCTCAGCTATGGTGCTGTGGATTAGATCCGCTGCTTTGCTCACATTAAATAATTCTTAATAACTTTCATCGTGATAAAAAATAGCCGCATGACCACAATAGTATCCGGTATGGCAATCGGTACAATGAAGCAGGTCGTCTAGTTAAATCTAGTTTGCGACACAGAAGGCCATTGCCGAGGAAATTTGGATCTTACGAGAGCTCATTACTTTTGTGGACCGCTGACACGCACCCTTTTCTTCGATTGGCCATCGATTTAAGATATATTCTATAACTCCTTACAGCAGAGGATCGCTCATAGTCGCTTTTGCACAGGCTTGGGCAGAGACAGGAAGACTCTTAACAGGTTCATAAAAAAATTGTGGAATACATGAACAGAATATGACAGAACACACTACTCACAAGGTTGCTGAAAACACTTCGGCTGCCCACTGTAGTTTGTCCAACAGGATGCTCGTCAGCGAGCCATGATCCTCGATTTTCCGTTAGCCCCCAAACTTTCTACCTGAATAACAAATTTGGTGCACCCAGTGGAAAACAGTTATTCTCAACTTACATGGGTATTAACTAGATACTGAAAAGTATCTTTTATGATATTCTTCAGCTGAAAAAAACTACACAGAGTCCTTTGCACTTCAGTTTAGCATGATATTCGGGAAATTGCAGTTCATTTTCTTAATAGAACGCACTACTTGTTAGCACCGGAAGAGTTTGCAACTAAGCATGTTTCGTTCAAGAATACTCCCCTTTTGCTACGCATGGTTGAATTTTCGTGGCATTACGCCAACAGTAAGCGTAGCAAACTTGGAAGCCAGCATTTCCTTTGAAGTAAACGGGATATCTGTTGTGAAGTACGTGCGACACATTTGTGTGAATTTTTGGCTCGAAAACAAAATAATGTTGAGGGACTATTCTTAGCTATATTGTACTGCCGCTGGTTGGTGCGTTCTAATCCATTAAAACCCTCCTGATCGGGTATCTCTTGATTAAAACGAGTTAATGTTAGCCCACACATTTGGCTGACCTGATGAACAAATTCTCTGGTGACGGTGTTTTGTTCACTGGCGTCATCCTATGCGGAGTAGGACATCCTTTGTTCAATTGTAGTGATTGAGCGATCATTGCGGACATAAAAGCATAGCCTTTACCAAGTCCTTCTGAAACGATATTCAGAATAAATGCGCGGCATCCGGTTCACGGACTCGCGGCAATATGAGGTGATCCCACTTGAAAGAAAACAGGACACACTATTTTCAAATGAGGTCACTATCAGGTCACTAGCACGTGCTACATCACGGCTTGTGCTGAATGCATTGGTTGTAAAAACGTTAGAAGCACGCGTCGTTATTTGAATTGTGCTGGCGAAACAGAATCTAACGCGTGGCAATGAAGCTCATTCTAGCTGATTCACCGAACAAGGGAAATAGGTTTGACAGTAGTAAGATAACCTGTAGTAAATTGGAGCAGGTGTTAAATTTAAAATTTCTTACAGCTAGATCGGAAAATTTAACAACTATACCACAGAGCCCAGATGAACTTATGGTATGTCGCTTTTTAACTTGGAGTAGCTATTTATGGTGTCAGAAATGTCATGTATTTTAGACATGACCATAAATTTCGATTTTTGATGAGGTTCGATCATTGGCATATTAAATCCATGTACCACTCATTTGTCTGAGATCTATGAGTTTGTTACTGATTCCTCTTGATAGTTACCTAGTTTATTTTCTATAGACGTTTTGTTAAGTTTATTGGAACGGTTGTTTCGTTCGCCAAGTTTTACAAACGCATGTCACGTCTTGCTCATGAACAACAGTGACGTAATCATTTATTTTTTGTTTCACCTTCTTGGCACGTTTCGAACACGTTTTACGCAGTTGACTACCATGATCCGTAGAACCACCCGCCGACCCACGATTCCAAGAATGTGGCGTGCGTTGCTATTTCCGAACTGGTTGGACTCACGGGTATAATATATAATAAATGCGACAAAACGCTATCAGTACTGATAAGGATTGCCATGTTCACAAGCGAACCCAAAATGGATGACTCCATCTCTGGGACGGAAGCAAGAGATTTAATATGCACAGTGTGGCAGATGTGTCTCCTTTGAACCTCGATTTTGGGGGAATCACAGTGAAGCAAAATTACCTTCGTTGATTATGCATGGGAAGTTGGAGGTAGGTACCCGTTGTGTAGGTCGGTTTTGGATGATTGCACAGTACACTCCTTTGAGGCAAGCTCAGTTTAGGTCTTTGATTCCCACTTCTAACGAGAGGAAAGTGGAAACTAAGGTTTTTCGGAGGGCTTCATTCATCTAGTTTCATTTCTACTTAGGGATTATACATTAGGGACTGTTGCACTGACGTCTACTTGGAGGCTGTCCCCGTTCCGAAGTGACGAGCTTTTATCCTGGACTTACTTGTGAGAACAATACATAGCGTATGAATTTATTCAACTTGCTCTCAACTGTTCATATATTTATCTTGATGGGAGAAACATAAGTTATCTTGTGGCTGAAGATGTTCTGTTTTGGAATTTGGCGCAACACTGAGAAAAAGATTGATGTTTAGGTTTGCACATCATTGGAAGCTGGGATCTGCCTCAAGTAAACTGTTACGATATTTTATAGTTCAGATACACTAATAATACTAGCAGTTCGCGATTGGCAACCTACGGTGACAAAGTTCCATAAGACCTTCAACGAGGTTACCTTGTCCAACCAAAGGTAAAATGTAACAACCCAGAAATTAGTCTGTTTTCAAACGACTCCAAGGAGTATCGGAAAAATAGTACTCAATCTACATGATACAGCATGCAGCGTTACTCCCTGGTTTGCATCAGGTTTTTAGGAAGACGACAGTTCAGAGTACTCAACGAGCGACTGTAAACTGAGGTGTTGAAAATAGGGGAATCGGGTTTCCACTTGATAGGCCTCATTAAGTGAGTTCCAGAAGCTCAAACATGACGGAGTCTTTTGATAAAATTTTCACTTTGACAATTAAAGCAAATCCATGTTATTTTTGGTTCGGTTGTTCAGGTGATTAGCCCAATGCTCCATCTATTACCTTATCTGGGATGCTTTCCAGAAAATTGGGTAATCGCAACCATTTAAAAGTTTCTATGCTACTTCAAAGTGGGCTGCAAATGCCATGGATTTAAGATACAAATGCCAGAGTCTCAGTATAACTTGAGTCATCGTAATGGATAATATGCGATCATGAACGTTTCGCAAGACCATTTCAAGATGTGGTCTAGTGATTGTTTTTTCAACCTGCGAACTACACAGTTTAACGATTGGTGACAGTATCGCGTGGAGTTTACTTTCAAGATTCAAGTAACACTCAGCACACATCAAACTGAATCAAGTAATCTGAAACAGCTAGTGCGATTTCCCAGCGGTCAAAGAAGAATTTAAGTCCACCAATTGTGGTTCAGATCAAGGAACGTGCGATCGGCTGACAGCGCTGACGGCATCGATCTATTGATTTAGGTACGAATTGCGAGAATGTCAAACTGATTTATGATGTGCTTGATGGTAATTTGTGACTGCAGTACCTAGTTGAACGATCTTGCCAACATCTGACATCTTGCTGAGGTCAGTCGTTCGTATGACAACTTCACTGCAGTCCTCGACTGTATTATATGACAGAAGAGTGAAGTGCGCCCGTTGGTGTCGTGATGTTAGTGAGCCCCGTATGCACAATCTCAAGTGTGTGTGCAATGACTCTGGTCAAAGGAATTCTCTTGATCAGTGGTAACGGCATTTTATATTGAATACTGACAGGCAACGGATCCTATACCTGCATGAATTCCAAAACCCATGGTGAATTCTGGTTGGATTTCAAAACATTTACCAAAGTTTGCTTGAAAGCACATATCGTAGGGTCAAACAGTTTATCACGGTTACCAGGGTGTAACTGGGAAATCGTATGACTTTGTGCTGTTACGTAAACCGCGGTCCAGTAAATCATCATTACTTATTGGATTACAACTTTTCGTTAAAACAAAAGGTGCTTCTGAAGAGAATGTCATACCTACATACCTAAAATCTTTTAGGCGTTCTCAGACTTTACACTGCTTTTAGATAACTAAAAACTAAAGAATTCATTTTGAAGTTTGACGGGTAGGGGGCCTGATATTCTCAAATTCCGCAAAAACAACTGGCGAATTGCCTGACATGTATTCTGATATAATCAGTGAAATTTTTATTTTTGTTCCTATCCTTAATAACAAAAACCGAATCTCTGTAATTATGCACTCTAATTTGGCACCATTATGTCTTCCATGTGTAGCGTTTTAATGGCAGTCTGTGCATCTCAGAGGGACTTATCATGATTTATTTGACTTTGTTATCAACTACTGGTACTGGGCTTACTTCGTTCGATTTTTATGCTTTAAACTAGCGAGCGCCAGCAACCTGATCTATCAAAATAAACTGAGATCTATATCAGAGGAAGTCCTCACAGCCCATTTTCGGGCTCGGTAAATGTTGTTAACATTATTTACGAGAATGGGGTTGATTCTTTCTTCAATTATACACAGGAGATCAACTTTGCTGTAAATCTTAAAGCGATGGTTCAGCTATTCTGAAGAACAAATGATACACTGGCAACCAATCAGTCTACCAGTCAGAAACCAGGATATAGGGTGTAGTTCCATGTGAGCGATTGTGACACTTTGGGACGGTTTGGTTCGGATCTAAATCTTGCAACAGAGTGAGAGCAATTCATAGCCAAGTACAATATAATCTTCCATGTGCCGTCATTCGAAGCTACAAAATCTGATCAGGTCTCACCATCAGTAACTCCAAGGTCGTTTTAGTGTAATTTGTTCCCAACGATGCTCAACAGAAAAGCTGTAATGGTTCGATAATTAATTTTTCCCATCTTACATGGATATTCATCGTAAAATTGCTTATTCCTATGGGAGACTGAGGCTTTGGAGACGCGCACTTTATGGATAGAGAAAATCTGTCTTCAAAGTCCTAGGTTTTATGGGTAGTAAAAGATTTTGCTAGGCACTCTATGCATCGGGGAGGGACAACCAAGCTAACAATATTTTTCACCACGAAAGACCGGGTAATTTTATATAAGATGTAATCGGAGAGAGGATGAAATCGCTGTGTTAGAGCATACAGGTTACGCCAGGGTGACCGCAAGTAAGGCGGACAGATTGCTCCAGGTTCTGGAAGAAAGTACCATTTCTGGCTTTCAGAAATGAAGTGTTATTTTAGCTGGTCTAAACGGACCCCAAACCCGAATGGTGATCCATCCCGCGTTTTGTTCCAGGTCTGGAGAACACGCGATGTGCATTCCACATCTATCGAACTTGCTCCATTGTTTATTGCTCCGTCAAAATTCATCAGTTTATTCATAAGGCTCAAACGGCTAAAAAATAACTCAATTAGCACGTGGTTTAAGCCATTAAGAGACTAACTCAGGTGACTCAAACTGCTCACTCGTGACTGCGTGAATTAGGCAAGTGCGGAGGAACATCAGGTACCCGTGCTCTCAGTGAACTTAAATACTCAAACAACGTTTGATTGTGCGTGAGCTGTAGAGTTATCAGTGTGACGAACAAGAGAACAACGAGTATAAAGGACAAAAGCCATGCAGACGGTGTTTTTACAGGACCAATGGTGCCTTGAATCAACGAATCCTAACGGAACCGAATGAAATGCGCAGCACTCAAGGGCATTGTCAGACAATTGGTTGTTGCACTGTAGAATATCTTTGTTTAGACTTCAGCAAAACCGGTCAAAAATAAGCCAGTCCACAAGACTACTGAAAGTTTTTCGAACTTTTTACATTATCCATATTTTATTTGCTTCATAGACAGAAGAAACAAACAATTAAAGAGCGGGGAATGCGACAGAAATATGCATTTACCACTGTTCAATTCAAGCATTCTGCTGCAAAATCTATGGTTCATTTCGACTTGTTAGGCGATTCTACTGAATCCTAATGCAGACTTATTTTCTCCACGTGACTGTACATAAAGAAAAGGGCTGAAATTGCGATACTATTTGTACAGCAATGATTGTATCCCATGACAAGCAACTCCACAGATAAATTACAGGCACGCACGTCTGTCCGAACAGTTCGTGAAATTTCGGCCTGAAACCATTCTTTGTGTATACGGGAGATCTAGGTGCTTTGCGGGGCTGCTGTGGCGGATGAAGGAGAAGGGTCGGTAAACACAAGTACTTAGTTTATATCGCATCACACGCAGCATTTCATCATGTTGATGGCATGTCCGTAAGTCCAGTACGGTTATATAAAATAAACTCAACCAGATGGCTACAAGGTATCAGGCAGCTGCGACCAGCAATATCTTCTACATAAGTGGTTGTGACACCAGCGAATTACGCTTTTCGTTTTTAGAGTGCCGTCTGTAGATGGGAGTATATTGTACTAGCTGATAGTTGTCGTGGTCGTGCTGCGTGAATTAAACAGGATTCATTCAGTGCGGAGCGAATGCCAAAGATACCGCTTTTGGTCGAAGGCATATCATCAAGTTGCCTTCATAGAATACTTGGGTCGAAGTCATTAGAATGTCAATCATTTCATCATTGCATGGCTTTTACCCGTCACTAATTGTACTAAGCTTTGAGAGGTAAGGAAAATCTCATCTATCCGTCGGGCTCACCAGGTAGCTTTTTTCTGGTGAACACACTGGTAAGTTCCAAGTTGCAAACATCCCAAATACGTGGGAAGATTGTTTCGAAGTGTCCGGGTAGAACGTTAGAATATTGGCAGATCTCAGCGTGCTGAAGGAATACATAAATTTACATAAATTCTATATGTTTGCCAAATTCAAAGTACTCTTCAACGCAAATTACTATTTATCCATAGATGGCAGGGTTTTAGTAATAAGCACTTTTAAATGACTGCCAGTCACATGATCTATTTTAGCTAAACTGAACTTAGTGCGATAGCCAAAATCCTGAAGAATTATCTGTCAAACCCATTCATGCAATATCTGAAAGTGAGAGCGGCGTCCGTAGGCGATCTTACATCAATTGCTGCTATATCCAAACTACAGTAATGTAGTTGTCGAAAAGGTTACAACCTAATGTTGTAGCTTTAAGAAGCCGATCACAAAATTTGCAATATGCAGCGTCAATTTCCTACTCTTTATCCACTCCATACACACACTAAAAAATGAGAGGATTATTTCCGACCATCTGCGATGTGGTAAATGAACAACTTGCCGAATGGGGAATGTCAAAAGCTCAGTTGGACACTTTATGTTTGAAGATTTTCACATGCTGGTGAAATGTGAACCCAATCGATAAAGTTGCCCATGAGTGGGTAAGACTAAGTGGCACAGGCACGAATTGCATGATTCAAACGGAACAAACGGTTGACGGATACGCGAGACTGCGTCCCCATAATGAGCCTCAAGAAGGGCGGAACCGGTTAGAAGCTGTCCAAATGTTTTCAAAGGTCATATAAAGGGTATGTTACGTCCAGAAAATGTATTTCTGTAGTTCGAACTGGAACATGAGGCGGCCTGGTGCCGAACAATCAGCTGAAGCGGACCATCATAAACGAGAGGTTCAGCCGGATTCAGTCGAGTCATCCGTTGTGAACAAATGCATACGTAAATGAGAGTATTTGGCGAGATGCATAATTGTCTATCGAAAAACAGCCAGTTCATCCAAATTTCACTCAGTCCTCATTAAAAAAAGAATTTAACCAGTGTTCGGGAATAAAAGCCACTCCCTCAATTTTTCAAATTTACCCACTTCCCATGTTTCTTTTCAAATGATGGGATTGAGGTGGATATCTTAACATAAATGAAACAAAAATTACATATCACCTGGTCGATTGTGGTGATGCAATCAGATGGTTGCGGTAATCCGCAGACGAAATCTCGGTTCTTTTTCCGCACATGCAAATAAATCACCGACGCAGCAGGAATTCGGCGAAGTGGATTCAATGGTAAAATGAAATTTTTCTCATGAAAATTTTATTAGTTATATATGAAGGGTGATAACTAAACATTTTCAAGTAGACAAAGAATTGAACATCGGTAAGGACGTCAGAATTTGATACTAGCTAGCGGAGACGTTTTAAAACAGTCACTTAAATGAGATAAGACAATGGCTCTAGATAAAATGTACTAAAATGTATTGATCGATAAGATACTCCTCACTTCATAATAATACCTCCTGTGGAATACCGTTTCGATCATATAAGTGTCTGGAAATATCATAGCAGACTCTCTGGTCAGGCTAACATGTCACTTTCGCTTGCCGACAGACTGACAGACCGGCTCCATAACTTCGACGAAACTCACAATTTGACGTCCCCGGATCGATGAATTATCGCTTGACTGGGTGGCAGTTTCACAACCACAAGAAAAACGTGGCTTTGGAAGTGAAGCAAGTTATATGTGAAGCGTGGAAACTTCGTTGAAAGGAAACAATCCTTTCGACGAATACACTCATTTGCATATCAATTTGGTTTTGACGGAGACTCACCCAGAACCCAGCTGAATCTTTCGCTCATGAATGTGCTGCACTAGGCCGCTCCTGGTTCAGTTGGCCCGATATTCCAAATATCGGAGCCCGCGCCTACCTGATGAGTTCCAAGAACTGCGAAACCGGTCTTGCGCTGTCGAGGAGTTTCCGGCAAACTTATGAGTAGCTTACTTTCATTCTTTGTTCCAACAACACTTGATATTTATCAAAGAAAATTCTTCCAGCGTGAGAGAAGAGCCATAAATTCCGTCCCATAAATGGGATGAGAAGAAATTGGGTTTGCACCTCAAGTTTCTCGTTAGATTTCTTATACAAATGTCGAGTGTTACATCCTGGACTTATGTACTGGGGACTGAAAATCGAGTCTGCTATGTGGATCACTCAGAAGACGTCGGGAGTAAGTCACAATTTCGCCTCGCACGCATCCGATCATCAGTGTATGCAGTTCAGATGTGACCCTCAAATATTTCTTCCACACTATGCCTAAAATCACTTGGGTGTCCGGAAATGTAAAACACGTACATTTCATCAGCGTTCCACTTTGAAATGAAATGCTTATCTCACTTTAAGTACTTAACCATACTGGAAAATTAGTGTGACTGCAAGTGGTAGCCGGTAACATTTAATTCAGCAGCCCCTGAATTTTAACTTCGAATCTACGTCGTTCTAACTAGATGGAACACAAATACTCACTGGAAGATATACCCACAATTTTGTAACCCACTACCCGGTAAGTTTCCAACTGGTGATTTCACTGTCTGTTCCCACACCTTGCAGGTTTCGGGCTGGGTGGGTTCTTCACTTATTGTATTACAAAACAGGTTTGTAACAACTGTTCGATTCCTGAAAGCTTCGATGCGGCAAATGGTAGTCATTTCCAAGTCATTTAAAACACACGATGTGATTCCGGCACCTTGTAGAATCCAGTTGGAAAAATACATCAGGAAAATAAAGTTCTCTTTTGCAACTAATTCTTTGCGGACAGCTTACCCGCTGACTGCATGGACGCCCCAGCTCAAAGTTATTCTTGAGCCATAGAATGAATATCATATATTGTGTATATATATTATATATATTATATATCATTTTTCGTCACACGCCACAAGGTGAACAACAATTATTTGTATCAGTAGAAACAGGACACTTCTAATGCACTGTTGCGAGTTGTTGGATTTGACAATTTTTTACACTCGAAGTTCCGATAAAATGAATACCGAGTGAGATATGATCTCAGGTGCATGATCTCAGGTTGTGATGGATATTACGCCCGCGGATATTAAGGATTGACGCTTCAAGCACGGTGCATGAATAACCTGTTACTAGCAAGTAACGCTATTATTGTTGTAACCGCGATGACTGTTTTAGGTTGTATTTGATTTATCGTATGATGCCAAGTACAGGTTTAGAAAATCAGGTTGATTTACAAACACCAGTTAGTCTTCTCATGGATAGCCTTCAATACATCCTGCCCGTTTGCCGAAGCGTGACGGAATCGTGACATAATCTGAGGCATAAATGATGATAACAAAAGTCAGCCATTCGGATAGCTAGGTCAAGAGACAGAAGCTAATTGGTACTGGATCTAAATTGCTACTGAGCGACTCTCTCGTTCGATAAGTGTTACAATGCTAAGGCAGACTGGAAGTTCCTGGGAATAGTTGTTAACGGCATAATACAGGAATTCCCAACCTTATTGTTTCTTCTACGGCTGTAGTCAAGTAACGCTTTTGGATCGATACTGCGTAGATAAGTTGAAAACATCCGCTTGGAGTGATCATGTGACAAGCGTCAACAGTGTGTGATGCAATCGAGTTTCTGACAGGACCACTAAGCCCATTGTTACTCTGGTAAGAGATCATGGATTCTCTCAGTAAGTTGCGTCAATCGCTCAAAATATTCGGCTAAAAAACAACGGCAGGAGAAGGAATAAACAACCACATTCTTGGTGCGAAAAAATCTCAAGTGTTTATTGCTTAAGCTAAGCGGTGGGTTGCTTGTAAACCACGAATCGTCTGGACAGTCCTGTAAAATGACTGGTCGTTGATGCACGCTCCAAGTAAGCATAATGTATGAAATTGCTTGCTTGTATATTCCTCATCCAGATACTGTCGAGTCGGATACAACTTCTACGCACACGTTTCCGTTAGACGAGTTCGATGCATCCATCGAGGAACTTGATAGAATCATTCGTCTACGTATGCTTGCTGATGAAGCTCAACTATCGATTTAGCTTTATGATAACAACTTCAACCCCAGACCCGACTCTAACGTTAAACCTAAACCTTAACTTGAAACCAACAATTTTCCTGATGTGTCCAGACACCGAAGGTGAGGAGACACCCATGCTGAAGGACACTGACGCTGCCTCCAAACCTGATGTTCTCACTAATGTACCATTCATGGGATACAAATTGGACGAGAACATGCAACTATGTCTGACAGCTACGATGCAGAGAGTCCAGTAGGCTGTCGGGCCAGGCTCTGTGAACAATACAAACCGTCCACCAGTGTCCTACTTCAAGCTTCCATCACCACTGTCTGTCAATCCCAAAATAATTCACTTATTCACGTGTGGGTGCAGGACCACTTACATATACAGGACGGATGGGCGTCTACGAATAAGGTTTGGGAGCACGCGTCGTTGAGAATACAAAGACAGTTGGGTCAGTCAGAAGCACTGAAACAAAATAAAAAGCAAACAAGATTGCAGCCTACACTGAGCACCGTCGGTTGCCTGTCATACTGGTAAACAGGATTTAGGTCTGTGAGATCCGGGTACTAGCTTTGTTAGACAATTCCGTCGGAGCCAATAAAACTACCGAGAGATATACAAGTCTCCAGAACCTACGATACTTTTTGAATCGCGGAAGTCCTGCTTAGAGTATGCCCGTTGTGATGCCCGACTTTGGAATTTTTTGGTGAAAGAGGCATCTCAAATGAGGATATCTTCGTCAGTTTATTCAACATTGCTTGTGCTTTGTCTTCCTCGCAATATATTGAGACATCTTCGTCGGCATATTTCAGACCGACGAAGCTCTTGACTTACCAAATAATCCTCTGTCTGCCAATTTACACTTACTATTTCCATTTCACCAGCAAGCAATGTAGTATCCATTCACACCACGCTTAATGTGAATCAGTTTAGTGCGAAAAGCTGGTTGGGTGCAACTGCTTCATAACTCAAACTAGGTGAAAATACGACACTTTTGTATCGATGTGCTTACACCTGATCCATAAAACCGAAACACAATCCCGATAGAAACGGAAAGCACCGTTTAATTCCCGCGACCCACGCAAGCAATACATATGTCCCATTTGGTTTCACTTTAAGCTATTATGTACTGAATCGCATACAGATAACCATTTCACGCACTCAGTCATCCATCGACCACATCTGGTCGACGTTGGCTCGTGTTTCCTCGAATTGCAAAAGCAGGTTTCCTCGCTCAGACCTTCTCTGCGTCTGTTGTGTATGAGCATTATAAGTTTCTTCTCCAGTTTCTTCTCCGCACAGGCTACAACTAGCTTCATTATCTTTCCCAGTAATGATGATGAAATGAGGTGGTTGGAATATTGAGCGGTTTCACTTTGCTCATCACGTAAGGAGCTGTTGTGTCTAATTCCCTAGATTCCCCATGAAATAAATCATTTAATCGCTTTTGTTTCGTCGCGCAAGTAAGGCAACTTTCAAGCGAACTGTTAAGTTTAAAATTATTAACCGATAAGAATTCAGGTGGTTCCTGCTGTCCCTTGATTAGGCTCAAGCCAGATGAAGCATGTTCTAAGTGACTATTCAGAACCACCTAGATGGTACACTCTGAGGACCTTCCAGTTACATTCATGGCGGACTTCCTACTCACTTCAACTGTGTACATATATTAGCAACGTTTCTGATATGGAAGAATAATCCTTCGGTTAATGCACATCGATACGCCGAACCACTAACTCTGAAAGTCATGCAACACTGGATGAGAAAGCGCAGGCGTTTTCACCGCAAACTGAGCAGCTTGCAGTTTCCCCTTTGACACAACCTAGCTTGAGTGTTATTGACCTCCTAGCAGACTAGACTACAAAATACTTTTGACAAACATGCGTAGAAAAGTGCCTGGTGCGGATGCATGTTCTCGTACATACCGAGTTGGACTGCGATGCTGTACTCACAGCGTGGGCTGCAAAATATAGCGTAGGTATGATGAGTCACTGCAAGGGGCCTGTGTGTTTACAGCGTGCACGTGTGTTACATAAAGTAAAGTACTCATCATCTTGCCATAACATTTCGGATGGCTGCTCCACGCTCAGTTTTAAAATTAGTCTAATTTTTCTGTATGATGAATATGAAGGTGAAGTAGTTCAAATTCTCAGCGTAATTTTGTTCGTCAGCCACATTAATACAGCGTACATCAATAGGCTGCTTATGCGTCACTTTGCTCGAGTGATCGCAACGTTAGTGTCTCGGTTATCCTTCATACACGCGGTCATGCAAGCCTACAGTAGTCCAGAACAATTAAAAAAAGGCATGAGGTTTGCTCTGCTATCCAACGATACTGTAGTGCTATTCTTCCCAGTAACTTTTTTACAATTTTTCCTTTTAGAGGATCCACTATCAAACGACTATATACTTGGAGGGAAACAGTAGTCTCTTCCAAAGCTTCAACTGATGGCTTTTTGGTTCATTCAGGAGACGTCTTAAGAGACACCCAACATGAAGTCAAAATAAGGTTGTTTTTTCCAGGCTTGATGGCATCAACACAGCTTGAACAGAATTAACTAAGGGTACTTTTGGAAAGCAGAAAGAAAACCATATCTAAATGCGGTGTCCCATCAGGGAATATGGATCTTATTTGCTTATTTTAGGTTGCCTGATGGCGCCGAGATTTGTGTGAAGGACCAAGTGGCAGATAGAAACTTGTCGCCTCATACTTTGTTGTTGGAAAATTGCTGGCCTGACCGTGTGCACATCGTGTGTAATTTACCTGATGCTGTCAAGCCCACCTGTGTAGAGACGACCATGTCATCAACAACTAGCAGCAAGTTTGTTACATTCGAGTTATTGATATGAATCAACGTCGTCGACTTTCATGCCACAAAAAGAAGTGGGACGTCAAAAGCAAACAATAAGACCTGGTGATGTTAAAATAAATCATAACACTCTTATAAGTTCCTAAAGGAATCCCGGGTATACATTCAACATATCAGGATTTGATATCTTTGATAACTCAATAACACTTGAAAACCTCGTTTAGCCATTTATCTCCAAAAACCAATACGCAGGGATTTTAGGAACAGCTGTTGAGAGTCGTTTTGAAGTGAACTGAGCACATCCGAATCCAATTATCGTGGCAAATTCGGACTCCGTGCCAAGCCGACCCCCTTACGAAATTAGGTTGAGGAATTCACATAAAGGATCTTGGTGAGTCCAGGGGATTTCCGGTGGTGACCCACGCTCATATAAAGTAAAACAATAAATACACTCAGTTGCAAATCAATTTGGTTTTTGCGAGAGACTCACCTGGAACCCAGGCGAATCTCCTGTTTGTGATGTTCCCAGGTGAGTCACTCGCAAAAACCAAATTGATTTGCAAATGAGTGTATTTATCGAAACCAGTCCCATTTGGGTTCAAGTAGAACATAAGGTTGACGGAAACTCGGGGACTGCACCTACCTGATGAGCCCCAGGAAGGGCGAAACCGGTTGTGGGCTATCGACGAATTTTCAGCAACCTTATGAGTAGTGTACTACGTATATACAAGGTAAAACGAAATTCGATCATGGTGTGGGATTGAAGCCTTGTAAGTTCGCAGGCTGCGTATTGCGAACAAACGTTTCCGTTGCATTTTTTTACACCGTCAATATAGCAAAATTTCACAGATTCCTTTTGATATTACTGTCAAATACATCAGTCCACCTCCTTTCCATTATCCGCTGAGGGATCCCGCGCCCTGCCCCTAAGATAAGTCTTCTCACATGTGCAAATTCTAACACGGAGAAAGTAAGACCTGCACCAAATGCAGCAGAGTTGTGCTGGCATAGTATACTTTATGGTTACTCTATCTAATCTATCTGGCCTCTTTTGACACACTATGCAAAGACCCTAAATAGGAATAAGTCACCACTTCAGCTGTCGACGCTTGACAATCGGCCTAAAGATTTGCGCAAGATATAACCAGTAAAAGGGATGGGATATGAGCGATATTCCATGTGCCAGTGAGAATATAGTCAGGGGTAGTTTTAAACACGAACGCGTGACAGTCTTCTTCACACTATTGGTATATTCTATAACAAGCTACTCGCCACTGAGTTTGAAGTCCTGTGCTACATTCATCTGACTGGTGCACCCTACTTCAGTGGGAAGACGGCTTGGTTCCGCTATCACAACTGGACAGCTGCGTGTAGCCATATTTTAGACTTAGGTTCCAGAAGATCCTGGTGTACTCCATGGAGACTTGAAGAGGCACTCTTCCGTGATATAAAACGCTTCTCTTATGTTATTGATGATCATGATGATGCCAAACTTGATGGGTTAAGAACTAAGCACCAAAAACTTAGAAAAAGCATACGTTCTTAATTTTTGAACACCATTTGCACTAATGAAATCAGAGAAATACTTTCACCGGCATTTCAGAGTAGGCCAACTTTTTGTCTTCACTAGCAAACTACAGTGCATTTTACGGGGGAATGGTTTGCATTTGATGGTTTGCATTCGATGTCTGATGAACTCCGAAGTCGTTCAAAGTCAGAATTCCAGTCACATCTCTATAATTACCATTCCACAGCGCGTTATTATTCACCTTGACTGTAAATTATTCTTTGCATTCCACTGGCGCAACAATAAATAAATACGGGATAAAATCATCGTAATATTCTCATTACACGGTCCGATGGATATCAGAACACTTCGGACCACACAGCCATTATTTAGTATCACACGGGTGCATCGATGGAAAAAGATTTAGCAAGGACTATTTCAGAACATACCTCAGGGAATTTTACAACAATGCAAGGTTTAAATGGTCAGATCGGCTGCTTGTGGCTGGTTCACCAATACTCAAATTAGGAATGCGTACGTCTGAATGACCTTACGGTGTTTATTTTCAGAACAACAACATAGGCATGGCATAGGGCTGAGGGGGCGAGTTAGCCAGAATGAAAGTCTAATAGCTGTGGATGCTTGTGTGGTCAGCTACTGTGAATACATGAATAACGATATCTTAATGATCACCTCGAAGTGCACACCTGCTCTAACCTTCCATTAATTCCTGGCACTCAGACGTTGTCTACCAAAGGAATGCTGGAGTAATGAAAGGCCGACGGTTGGTTGAAGCTGAATAGCAGATTACACTAAACCCAAATCACGCCGAAACTCGTACACTTTATTTAAAAAATTAAAGGGCTCCCTGAAAACTCAGGGATACAGGAAAAGAAGTGTTCCCTGATATCGGACAAAATGGATATTCCCAATCGAAAATATCGTGTGTAAAGACAACTCGATCACAGCTCGACTGTCATATGTGAAGTGAGACACGCACTAAATAAGGAGTGGCTGATTTGTGCAAGCTCGAAAGCGATCTCACATTGACCAAAATAATTGGGAACAGCAGAATAATCACTTCAAAGCTACATGATTTCATGCCAGTTGACAAATATTTTCGAATGCATTTAGTGCTTCTCGTGTCGGTTTTAGTTAAAGACTGAAGTTCACAATCTACAAGGATGAACACAGTAAATAACAGCTATATGATAAACCTGTAGACTCACCTCAATGGTGTAGACTGATTGCATTTAACTTGGGATTAACCGATGTAGATAAGATAAGCGATTAACTTAAATTATCAACCCGAATAATTTCAGATTTTCGTGTTTCCATAACAAGCCAACCTCGCATTGGTTTCCAACTGACTTTTGTTTATATATGAGGTCTAAATGGTGAAAAGCATATTTTTGCAACAATGAGCTAGTACACATGGATTTAAAAATTAATTTGAAAGCAACTTAGGTCGCTGTGCGTGAGGCGACATTTTCATCACACTCTTAAGGATCCCGTAAATCTGCTGAAATTTTCACCGGTATGTTCCCGCGGGTGCTTCCTGATTTCACCATTGCATGTAGACCTACAAACATTCCGAATTCCAGCTACTTGAAGCTGTTCAGTAATAAGGATGCAAGTGACGTGCCGACCGTGATTTGGATTGTATCGCTAGCCTTTTCGCCTTCTGCAAATGCCATCTCAGGTGCTTGGTTTGGTTGACTGCTTCCTACCTAGTAATCATTACCAAGTAAATGGCAGGATGATGTATGACAACATTACCTTGCCCGTCATGCTTCCAATCATTCTGTTGGCAGCGAGAAATGCATCGTTCAACGATCCCTTCATGAAAGTTCAAAGCAGCGCATTTCGATGAATTGTACCTGGTTTCACTGATACAATCTACCGGGACGAGCACGGGAAAGGGATCAGTTACGACTGCGAGAGCGGCTCACAGACTACCAAACTGAAAACTAATTTACTTTTCTCTGCACTGGAGTTACTAATTTTACGTCTCACACCCGGCAGCAAAACCTCCAGTGAGATTTTAGGTGGAAACTGGATAAAAATATTTTATCTGTATAGCCACCACTAACAAGCATTTTACGATAGATTCTGACCTTCTGAAATGTGAAAATGCTTCTTCTAATACTTACTAAATGAAATACTGTTTTTTTGTCAAGAACACAATGGAGAATTTCAGCACTACGGCACTGACCTCATGGTTTTCACAGGCGATGCAGAACTGAGGCATCAGCATTGTTGCTTCGGAAGATGTATGCGTGAGGCACATGTGAAAACATCCTGGAAACCCAGGATGAAAAGTAATTTTTCCTTTAAGTCCATAAAATTTCTGCGTCACTGCCTCCTCTTATCTATTCAATTACAATTCGAGGCAAGATTTTTGGTTGTGTTTGCCTATGCTAGGTACCAACCGGAACACCCGATTGAAATCCATTATCATGATGGCGTCAAATCACATCATTATTTCAGAAGCTGACCTTAGTTTAAAAGCGGCAAGGCAAAATGAACTGGCCGACAGCAAATGATACACTTTTACTTGGAGGTTGCATCCTATATCGGTTGGCGGCGCCAAAAGTGATACTCGTGTCACAGACCGCACACGCCTACCTAGTAATGGTGGATGCTTTGATTCTGTTGCCGTACTACTCAAACGATACTAGTAGCGAACATGTTCGCAACTGTAGAAGGATAAGCTCGGAATTTCTTGAGCGGCAAGTGAACACTGGTTTCCAATGTAGGAGGTTGAATGTCACAGGACGGAAAACGCGCGAAATGAGCTCATTTTCCGCATATGGACAAATTCTTTTGAAGTTTGAAGTGGGACCTTTGTTGGTGGAAGTGGAACACGAGTAGTAGGGCTTGGTAATGAATCGGTAGTTTGTTCGCCAAGCCGTTCCGAAACGAGCAATTCCAAGTCGTTCTAAATTCACTATATTTGATAAGGATGCGAATAGTTTTCCAATGAGTAAGAGGACACGGAATTGGCTGAAGAGATCTATCCTAACCACTATAATGTGTATCGCCTTCTTGGCATATAAAATGTTTCGCTGAACTGTTTTGGACTCCGCTTCATGAGATTTACGGACCAGACAAATTCGTTGAGGATTGTGTCTGGGTCTGTTGAATTTAGATTGCTGTCACAAAATCAAACCCTTACTTACTCTAATGCCAGCTTCAAGCGGGATTTGGGTGAATCCCAGTACCCAGCCTAGTGGTGTAAACTAGAAATTAAGACAATAATATTGTCGTATCTTTGGATCTCTTGGAAATGTCCGAAGAAAGACCTTTCGAACGAAAACTACCAATGACTTTTAAACTTAAGAAAGTGACTGTGCTGAAATAGAATAAAATCATAGCTGAATAATGCACCAGAGGATTGAGCTTGTAAAACAGCAGTCAATAAACGGACTGCTACTCCGGTTATGAGCTTCATGATGACTGAAAGCTGAGCGACTGATATGGTGCCTTTCGATAGTATCATGTGTCATTCCAAATGGAAGTAGAGATAAACAGCTTATCAGTGTTGACTTCTACCTTATCCGCAGGACACCCTCTGTTTCTTGCATTATTGTGACGTGTGTTGCCGTTGTATACTGTAAGAATATCAATCCAAAAGCAGTGACGAATCTCGTCATTCTCTCGCTATTTGATAAATCAAACTTCGATTGTTAACAGTTGGTGGAGATTTTCTCGTCTAGGAATATTTTAAATCTATAAAAGATAGCACCAACCTGCAGTCCAGGATAGCGACGCATTTCGACCACCACTATTTGCCTGAATCAACTCTCAAACAAAATGAAGCCCCCCTTTTTTCGTCATGAGTCTGGATTTAGTATACAGTAGCAGTGGCTACAGGTGAAGTACACGATAGAACATCGTAAACTGGGCACCACAAACTGCACATCAGAAGCCAAAGCAGAATAGACCAACGGTCCTTAGAAGATTTCCCATCGCTACCGCTTGTTTATATTTTTTAAGTGTGATGATAGAACCCTCTTATAACCATGTTATAGGTTAATATGCTCAGCCGTATGGAGAGTAAATCAGAAAGGGTATTACTTACATTAACCGTAACCGGGTGAAATCTACTGCGAGTTGGTCCATTTGGTGTTATAAGGTACGCGTCGTCGTCCTCGTTTATCACTCTTGAAAGTACGCGACTGATGTAGACAGACATTTTCTACTCGCGCTTGTTTAGCCGCTGTCATGGCTTAGCATGTCGCTATCTACCCCGTCGGTATGGATATGTGTTTCTTTAGTGGCCTTAAATCTGTGGATAATACCTAATATTTCTTAGCATGAATTTTGAAGGGAAATGCAGGAAGTCTTGCATCGCTTGAAGAGATACGTAGTGATACGTATGGTTGAATGCATGAGCCAGATAATCTACGAGTCGGAAAACTTGTACAAAGGTTGATTTTTCAACTGAGTGATTCTGTGTGATTCACCGGCTGACATGAAATGTGGTGCCCGTATTCCAGGGAAACCACCGTAAGCATTTTCCCCTTAAAACAATCGTCAAAACTGCACTTAATTATTTCGACCAAACAAGCTACATACAAGTCCGGTTTAGGTAGTTCTAGGGGGCTCTGATATCCTCTCCTAGGATTTGTCTGTTTCAGGAGAATTCGTTCAACTTGAATAAACGATTTCCACACAATTTGTGCAATCGTGTTACTAATTGCTGTGTCGGTTGCATCGTTGTATAGAACCGGTGTTTTTAGAAGTATGGGGAAAGCAGAAAATGACTTTCATACACACGGTCGGACGTAACGCGCTCCATATGTGTTCCTTGCTCCTCACTACACTGGTATAAACATTCAATAACACAGGGAAGCATATTACTTTACCGACATTGTGAAATCTGAGCCAGTTATTCCCGTTTCCTACCTTGGGTTTGCCTGAGTATGGCAGTCGCAAGTAATTTAACCCCTCTTTTAGAAAATGGCTTTTTCTGGGTTAAGATTCAAGCCGATGGGAAGTTGTCCCTCGGTCACAAATCTAGGGTCCTCCAGGAGTTCTTTGTTCCTGAATGACACAGCGACATCGTCCGTATGAACTAGACAAATGTTCGGAATAAAGCCAGACTGTTCTCTCAAAAACAGAATTTGCAGTTTATCTCGTGCACTGACAAGTTCAAAAGGCACTATTCAAATAATTTATAAAGTGCAATGCAGACGCTGTGTTTCTTCAGGCTTATCCTCTCTCTATTTGCCAGTAAACAAGGCCCTTAGAGGCTTATGACAGAGAGTACGTTACTTCGTTTGTCATCCGGCATTTGACTTATTTCCAACCTCTTTGCTTAACCACCTTGGCTGATGATCTCCTCGGGGATTCAGCGCGCCTGATCATGCTGTTTCCTGACATTTACTCTATCGAATTCTGTACCCCTTTCTGAAAGGGGACTGGTAGCCAACAAAGCTGGGTGACGAATAGTGCTTGTGCGTCCAGCTCGTGTTCCATCGGAGGCTAAATCTCATTGGGGTTACCCATATGCAAGGAATTGTTTCTTGCCTATCTTTCTCGGATGTTTGTTCGTCCAATGCCCACTCTACTTGACTCTAGGACATCACCTATTGTACGACAATAATAGCAGCTAAACTGGCAAGAACTCCAACGGAGCTGTCTGGCATGTTTATCTCTGCCGAAAGATTGGGTTAGCACTTGAATACCAAGACTCTTTCTATTTCAAGCATCGCATCGAAAGGTAAAGCAGTTATGATCGATAGCTAATAGACGCGAGTCCCCTTTGAACATTTATGTCTGTGACACCTTCCGTTTGATGGACCCTAGTACCCGTACTGGGTGTTTGGTCCACACATACAGTGGCCTGAATTACCAGGGCCCTTTGTAGCAAAGTGTAGATGACATTAATGTCAACTAATGCTTCGAAAAATCACTCAATAATCTGAATTTTAACTGCTTGTTAATAGGACCTACATACAAAGTGCAAACTTGTCTACAGAGGCAATTTAACTTGCCGGTCGTTCTTATGGGACTGCTGAAATATCATGTGTAGCTGGGAGGTCACGGCGAAACAACGACTAGCAGTCGTGTTTTTCCGTACATTTCAAGGGTTTAACACACAATCACTGTCACTTTCAAGGTCTTCGACAACCGCGTGTTGAGTTGTTTTCAGAACAGACTGTTTGGTTGAATTGCAGATAAATCGCTCCGTCTAAGTCAGGGTAATATTTCCGTGTTAGCTGCAAAGTTTTGTGAAGAATGCCATCGTGGATTCATGAAAATGCTGCGACTGATGATTTACCACTCATCGTTTATTGTGGTCATCCAATTCTCTTGAGTATATCTTTCTTCACCGTTTCACCACTGCTTGGATATCTTCAAAGCTGTCCCAGTTTACTTGAGCTAACTGGCCGAACGGAATAGTCAGCCAAATGTAGATTGGGGAACTCTTCTTTGATGTACCATGAACGGTCGTTCATTCAAGCTTCTGCTACCTCCGATAACTAGC
The DNA here is from genome assembly GCA_003604175.2 of Clonorchis sinensis. Lineage (NCBI taxonomy): Eukaryota > Metazoa > Platyhelminthes > Trematoda > Opisthorchiida > Opisthorchiidae > Clonorchis > Clonorchis sinensis. The sequence continues at coordinate 140,699,143 of CM030369.1, forward strand.
TCACGACACTTCCTTACGCCTAACCAAACAAACGGTGACCTTGGATTTTCGGACATTTAGATACATTCTCTGTGAAACCATATCGACACAGTCGGGGGGTCTACATTCATGACCTGCAATCATCGGTGTAAAAAGCGCTATACTTCCAGAGCAAACTGTTGATTGTAAGACATTAAGCTGTTAGCGTCTTGTTTACTTATTCGACTGTCTCAAAATTATTATGCATTCTGAGAGCTGTTGTTTTTCCTTGAAATTTGGTTGAACATAAAGTATGGATGCAAATGTGACACGTTTCACATAGTTTTCAACGCGGACAACATGAATCGTCAGGTGGTTTTTGTCACGTGTTTACACCTCCACTGCACTCTACCTGGAAGTCATCATCAGCCATGTGCAGTACACAATCCAGCTTGATTCCAAGGCGTAAACATTTGTTCAAGTAGGTTGATTCCATAAAGGTCCTCTCTTCGTCGATTCGATCAACCTTGTGGCTACAACAAACAAACAAACAACAACAACGAGCAAATATTGTTAGCCAACTTGGGACTATTTGAAACCAAGTATGCACTGGAGTAGAATGTAAGCTTGATAGAACATGGGTAACTGTGCCTAACTTACAGAAGCCAACCCATCTGAAGTTGGACGGTCTCATTGGCTGACAACTCTTGAGACATGATGCAGACAAAACTTGCGCGATTTCTTCTATCGTGAGAACGTCCGTGACTGTCTGTATACACTGAGAATATATTCAGTTCAATTCGAAATTTCATCAAGAAAGCTGGGTTTTTGGAGCCGCACGTGTGAAGCAAACAATGTGATTGGTATATTCTCAGATGTGCAGAAATGCTGGGAGACATATTAGTTCGGATAGCTTCACGACTGGCGTGAAATGATGACAGCAAATGCGTTGAAGTAAACCACAAATCGACTAGGCATTTCGGTCGAAAGCGATACTCCTACGGTTCTTTGGTCACCGTTGTCAAACTGGACTACGAAGGCCTTTATTTTAGCGAACAGTTCGTACTCAATGCCACATATCCCGAATGTCTTCTCTAAGCATCGTCAAGCCGGCATTTACGATTCTCACAATAAAACGACAAACTTGCATTTTCCATGACTGTCCCTACGGAACAGAATTTAGAGCTATTGTTTTTGCTGCTCTGGGTAGACTACCAAAAAGAGAGGCCACCTCTGGGAAAAGAACACCCTTAACAGGTCGCTTGATTTAAACTCCGCCAATGAAGTCTCTCCCATAAAAGATCACAAAAATGCCACTGGCTCTTAACTCCATTCAAGTGTTACCTTCAATTAGGAACAGCTTTTCTTAAGTCCTTCTTTCATCATATACTCAAATGGAATAAAGTTCTACTTTTGTTCTCTAATCCTATTCACTGTACATGTATCGCAACAAAGTAAAGCATCTTTGAGAAGCTTTTTTTCACGACTCTTCTATAAGGAGCAGCGTTGAGTTTTCAATGCTATTCGTCCAAGGGTCATTTTTAACAAAATTTCGTCAGAAACTGGGATTAAAGTGGCAATTTGTGGTTCCCATGACAAAATGATCATGTGGAAAACCAGTGCAAAGAATAGTCCCTCCCGAGATATGAATGGGAAAACACCTAATAAGAGCATTTCGTTGGCTTTCCAATGTTTTTCCATACAGAGCATATCTGAACAGTCTCAGTTCTAGAATGGCTGGATTATTTTTCTGATCATGTTTATCATTCCAAATACAGCATTTACAGACGCATACTATTTCCATACTAGGATCGGACGTCTTTCTCCGGGACTGCAAGATGGTCACTCTAAACGTGCCCGACTGTCAACTGCTGGACTCAACTATGCCCGAACAAACATAATTGTAGTGGTACAATGCCTGTATTCTGCCCGATGCACGAATGACGAAACACTTCTGTGGTGGACAAAAAATCCTGGGGAATATTCCATGCAGTACTCCAGGGTGCAGGTAGAAATGTCGTCGCGTATGGACAATTGATACTTATTACACACCGTACTACTTATCTGGACAATCCACTTTCGGGAATGGTGCGGTTAGCAAGAACTAACGAGACTCAGATGACTTGAGTTCCCCAGAAAACTGCTCAATATTTTCGCAAGGATAATGTTAGTTTCTTTTAAAACTGACGCTCCATTTCCGTCAAGCCTAAAACGATGTGAAAGCTTTTAAAGCCTGTTTTGACTCCGAAGTGTTAGCTGTGACGAATCAGGAATTTCATTCAGAAAATTAATGAGTGACTAAGGGTAGACCAGCTAGTGTACTTTTCAGTACCTCTATGCATAAATACACTTTTCCAAGCAGTCAACACGAATGGCCAACAAAAACTGGAATAAAGCGATGACTCCTGAAAACAGTACATACTGAGATACGATAAAAAGATAGTAAATGATACGGTTGTTTGCCGTGTGATAAATCTGTTGGTTGCAATGCTATACTGATACTAGCAATATAGCACCATACCTATATGCTGTTCATTACTTGCGACATGTAAACTGGGAACTAGGGTTCGTCCACGGTTACTGCTCCACCCAGCTCTCTCTGCAGTTATAACATGAAGATATACGAGAACTTCACATTTTGGCGGATTGAGGAATGTGATGGTTACATGGTATTTAATGAATGACCGGACCCTGAACACTCAACAACACGAGGTTTTTTGGCTATCTAGACTCCTGGAGTGGGCCTAGATGGATTTACTAGCTACTTGTTTCGTGATTAAATTCAGGCTAACTACTGGACGGCATCCGCTGACCAATTTGTTCAAATTGTCCAATCACAATAACGGGCCATGAAACATCCCGCTTTATTAAACCAATCTGATTACTGGTGACTGATCGGCTTCATCTAAAGTCAGATGTGGAAGCCGCCAGGAGCCTCTACCTGTGGGCAGTAGCCCCGTGACGAACCACGTCTGGCGAATCACCTCTGACTAATCATAATATGGATACAAGCAATTTGCCCTCATACAGTAGCACAATGGACATCATAAGCATTTTTGCCGTGGTGGAATTTAACTTATTTAAAGCTACAAAACGTACTTCAACCATGAGAAATTCAATCAAAATTCAAGTGTGTCGATACGCTGTTCGTTTGCACAAGACAATTAAGAAAGTTGGCTATCTGATAAATTTCCGATCTAGGGAGTTTTGATTTTGTACCACATGAAACTCAAGAGCTATTATTAGTGACCGACATACTTCACAAAAGAGCTAGATCCAGCAGTTATCACCGCGGATTCAATTGCGTTGTCTACACTGTGCAAAGGTTGTTTGCGTATGACGGGCACCAATTCGACTTCCCCTTCTGTCTGAAGTTCATAAGCTAAAATAAAAAATTTTGACGAATTTTTCCTACATGTCCTACCATATTCTGATAGTGAGAACCTAAAAATCAGTGTACGATCCTCCAGTCATCCGATCCCTGGAACTCTGTTTGTGTGAAGTTCGCTAGTAGCAGAACGATAAAAACATGCTATCGTGGTTGGTGATAGGTGCGGTGCAAAGGACAAAGAATGTGGATATTTGCTCAGGTGACATTGGTTATATGATTAGCGATACGAAAACCTCCGGTGCGATTGGTAGGTAAACATATTCCCTTGTTGCTTGAATAAATCAACTGAGGATCGAATTTGTACAAGTGATTGGTCATGAAATTTTGCAGACAGGGAAGTTTCCAGACCTGCCTAGAAGTTTGTACATGCAGAAACGCTTTGACAACGAAAAAGAGGTTTATTATAGTGAACCCACTTCTGGTCAGAATTTTTCAATAGAGAGAGGTCCTGCTGTGCTTATCAGGCCTTCCGCAAGTACCGATGGAAGTCCAGATAAGCATGGTTTACGGACTACGAGAGGTTAGATTTTCCGAATGAGTCTAGACTGGTTGAACCAAAGTTTACGTATGATTGTTGATTTATTTTGAAAAATCCAAAGTGACTCAAACAAGCCCCGAGATAAATAACAAACTGTCAATTACTGTATCACTTCTCTGCGCAGACCATGCTTTGGCGGGCAGTACTGGCCTGGTCACAGGATTTCCTAGCACACTCAAGGGATATACACCACTAAATTTCGATCCTCCAAATCACATTTAGCTGCGTTTGTCTTCGTCTTCGAAATCATTGCACTGTTTTGAACCTTTTTGTTTTTGTAGGATATTCGGCTGGTTAAGCTGTTTGGCTTTGTGATTAAACGTTTACCGTGGTGTACATTTAACCTACATAAACTGTGGTCAATTATACAAAAATCGAAAACAAAAAACATTCTAGTAAATATGCATGGTGACGTGTCCTTCAATTCTCAACTATTTAATAAGGTTGTAAACCACCGATCATTCATTCAGGGTTATTTGGTAAAAATGACTTACCTGACTGTTTTACTTGGTGCTGTTTTCGTGGCAGCATGTGCTGCAGAAGAGATACGTGAGTTTTCAACCGGTGGATGTTTTCACCTCACCGGGCTATATACCGCAACGCATATAAGTTTGTTATGGCCATTATCTAACCTTCACACTATTACTATACTTGGCAGTGTGTAGAGGTCCTAGTTTAGTTCCGGTCGGATTCAGGAGTGACTTTAAATTCTGATTAAATGGTGAAATTTCGTGATTATTTCTGTTGCCTCATTGCTCTAATCCGGGAATTACGAATGGCAGCGGTTGGAAAGGATGATAATAATGATAGAAATAAAATTAAACGACGGGGAACTTATTATTCTGCATCCGATACAAACATATTACTCAATCGTTTCATTATTTTATTGAAATAAAACTAATTAGATAAGGCAACTGCTTCTATTGGCGAGAATATTATGCAGGTCAGCGCGGTTTCTCTGCCATTTTTGGGCACAGGAAACTTGGGCGCTTGTCCCTACACGTGAGAATTTATACTGTTCAATGGGGCTGTGATTCTGCATGGGCGCCAAACCAATAATTGTTGTGTTATCTCAGGTACCGATGGCTCACTGTACGGTTTTCGATTTCGTGATCAGCTAAACCATTCCAGACAATTAGTATGAATATCATTCAAAGTTTTGACCCTTTGATTAGAAAAGTTCCCTTTGTCAGCTGCAGTTTCAATGGTGTGGCGACTTGCTTCGCATGTCAGACGTGCAGAGTTCAAACCCGGGAACGGTAAGGGATATGCACTGCTGATGAGCTCTAAGAAGAGAAAAGTCCGAGTCCAGGGCTTGCTACCTTTGGTGTGGACTCACCAGAATGTTTGCGCCAGAACAGAAGGACGACTGTTGGATGACTTGAACAGTGAAGTGAGCATACATTCTGGAGTAAATTAAGACGCTTCCTGAACGATATTTCTTATTCACTATCGTGAAGAATCCTTGTGAATGTATGTCTTCTGTCATCAACCATGTCACTTTTATACAACTGAATCTGGGTACACAACTCACATCAACCCTAAGGCCCTCAGTTCAGTCTATTTCATCTAATTTACAGCGATCACTATTCTGTTGCAAAACAAACCCGACGATGACCCAAGATTCAGCGGGTGTGCAAAGGTAAATGTGACCATCTAAAGCGTTTTCTTATTTTCTACACAACTCTTTTATGACTGTTAGTGCCGGTCATATCCGGTGATTGCATTCTTTTAAAAGGATATATCAAATGCAAAACATGGGGCTTTGGAACAAAATGGTTTGTCTTGGGAAAGCCTATCCCATGGTCAGCGATAGTCAATCACTTTGGGTGTATTTTGGTGGCTGATGCCTTATTGGGCGCATTTGGCGGGTCTGAAACTTAAGCCTTTTTTTCATTAGCAACGTTACGTGTTCAGTACCTGATAAGAGAATTCATGCACAAAACTATTCGATATTTCCGAGGTTTGTCAGGAAGTGATGTTGATCGAAGCAATTCGAAATTTCCAAGTAATGTGACAAGCTGTGGGTCTTGTAGACCTCCAGTTTTTTAACAGAGATTTTGGTGGCTTGAAAGTCGACCGCCATTGTGCAATAGGCGTAAACCCTCTAGATAGAAAATGGATGGGCCCAGACATCCTCTTAAAACAATTTGCAAAATGCTAAAGCATTCAATTTTGGGTTAGGACTTGACAAGTTAACTAGTGTCAGTTGACTGTTAGTGATTCTGTGCTACGTCGGAAAGATATCGTTTGAAATAGAGCTCAAAAAATAGATATTCCCGACAACTAAAAACTGGCTCCGGGTTGCCGAAATTTTTTAACTAAGTAGTCGATCTCAGTTGAGATAAAATACAGAAAAACACGAGTGGTTCCCAGTGGTGGTAAAAAGCTTGTTGGTCATATCTAGTATGGAAGAGTTATTCGCACGACAATTGAACCTCCAACTGAGAAGCTCGGTGAACCAATCAACACGTGGTGTGAATCCCTTGAATGAAAAATGGAGGATGCTCTATCCTGTGCGAATGCGAATTCGCAACACCGCTGATTAGTCAAGCATAGCCGAAGAGCTTAGTCTTCAACGACCAGCCGCGAAGTTGGGGTTCGAACCACTCAGAGGACTTGTTAGAATGAAACAGCTGTACGGCGATTCTCAACATTTAGACAGATTGAATTACCGCATATGTTAGGTTTACATTAGAATCGTCCGAATATCCTCATATTGTCAACAAATATCAACTGTAACTTCGAAAATGGGGTCGCATAAATATGGTGATAGTTAGATCAAACATCACAAAATTATTCTCGGATGCTGGCAAACACATCGTGATTGCTGTATTTGTACAAAACGAAACTGAGCTCGATTCCACGTAGGGATATATTCGGAAGCCCAGGAACCTAAAATCTACGTGTTCCAAAATCTCTTCTTCTTGATAAGGAAGCTAATGACCTATACATATTAACAGATATTGGTTAAAAGTTAAAATGTGCTAACATCATTTTGCAATTAAAAATGTGCATTTCCATCTCATTTAAGCTCTTGCAACGTTCACCGAGATGCTACTTATCTAAACGGCTCTATGACTGTAAACATGTGAATAATTATGGAGACATGTCGGTGTTTTCGGTCAAAATAGAACGCAACATGATGGAGATAAAACACCGGCATCTCACAGGTGACCTATTTGCCTACACAACGAACCGAATTTCGAACAATAAAGCAGCCGACTGTCTTACTGTAGCAGGTAAACCTTTATGTGTAAATAAAGTAAACGAATATTATGATGACAGGTTCAGTGGTTGTTTTGCACGGGATAGGAAACAATAACATTTGTACGGAAGTTTCCGACTTTTTTGTCCAAACATTCTAACGTTTTTCGTGCAACAAATCTGCTATTGGCGCAATTTTTGAGCTCAAACTTTATGATACAACGCTATTTTTGAGCTCAAACTTTATGATATATTACCATAATAGGGTTCAGAATTATACCATTGTCATTGTTTACATCAGTACGTAGTTGGCGCTATAAATGGCGCAAACTCTGGTTCGGCTGACTTGATAGACAAATGAAGTACCGGGCATTCAATATATTCGGTTGGTAGTTGCGTGTAGAATCGTATTCTCATCCGTGAAGTAGCGCAATTGTTTCGTTTAGCCCGAATCAAAGCTTTTAGACAGAAGATGATCAAACTAAGTCAGAAAATACTGGAAATAATATAGTTTAAAGAGAAATGGTGTGGGTTTTTCACTTTAGTGTATGCATTGGCTTCTGAATAAATGCACTAAAAGCTCCCTGCTGATTTCGCTCAATTTAGTTGTAAGCTAGTCGTTTCCGAACCGAGCAGCCGCTGAGTGATTATCCCACATAGTATTTAATGGGCATATTTTGAGGTGCTTACCGAGACTTTTGGGTTCTCGAAAAGCTGAACTACGTTCATGCGAAATCTGGACCAAACTGTTTCTCAGCAGTTATCCGCGGGTTATGTTTGCCTTCATGATGATTGTGATTTAGTGTCGTTTCGTTTAGAAACCGGTTGATTCTAGGAAACAAGGAGCTTCATAGTGTAGCTTCTCAAGACAGATCGTTTACTAGTTAAATCCAAAGTATTTGGAGCACTGAATAGCACTTTGTTCATGGGTATTCGTGTTTTACTGGCGTTTAAAGACAAAATGCGATGTGCTAGCGTTCTTTGCCGGCTAAACACGCCAAAATGGTGGGTTTAATCCATCTAATCAGTGTTTAGCTGACCATTGTCGGTATTCTGACATTTTGAAGTCTGTCTCTGTCCGGTAGATAGGTATATATAAATATAGTAATAATAATGAAATTAATTGCCCTCACAGAAACCGTATATGCTTCCCGAAACTGAAGTATACGCTGAAACGTTTCTCGGAATGGCGAGTGGGAGTATAGAGAAAAATTAAAACCTCAGTTGCACTGAATAGTCACTTGCTGTTGAAACCGGAGTTCGAGTCTTTGCAGTTAAATGGTGGTAGAGGACGACGGGGGACGAGTGTCAATAAAACGCAGTGTTATTTGTACGTATTGGCCGAGTTTTTGGGAGTGACATATCATCTATGGCAGAATACACCATCCTGTGAGAGAGAAAGAGATTTGTTTTCCCGTAAGATACTGTGACATAATACTTCGGTCACTGCATTACGCCGAAGCATGTACCTAGTGCCGGATTCTCCCTGTGAGTGACCTCGTCAGTTGCCATTCACACGTAAAGAAGTTTATATTTTGATTTCACCTCAAATTTCACGTTTAGGTGATGATGTTCCCTGTACTTCGTGATATTCGCTTGCTTTCGTTTGTACATGACACATAATCATTTGGCTATAATTTGCTTGCCATAAATATTGTCATCTTATTCGTTTGAAGTAGATACTCCAGAAAACTATAAAAACCCGAAAGCAGCCAGTTTATTCTTAATTCAGTTTATGTCTATTCTCTAATCCAGAGAAACTTGGAATCCTGGCTTCTGAAAATAATAAACTGAGTTTTACCTATCATTCATTGTTATTCCTGTTTGCTTCTAGGAAATACAAAATAGGCTAGAATGTTCTCCGTTTTCCTTCATACGCTGCCGCTTGTTACGCACTTATACTACCAATTTTGACGATTTTGTTCACAGGAGACGGAAACTATCACCTGAGAATGCGCAGAACAAGCAGCAGTATTGATATTCGCTTGCTTTCGTTTGTACATGACACATAATCATTTGGCTATAATTTGCTTGCCATAAATATTGTCATCTTATTCGTTTGAAGTAGATACTCCAGAAAACTATAAAAACCCGAAAGCAGCCAGTTTATTCTTAATTCAGTTTATGTCTATTCTCTAATCCAGAGAAACTTGGAATCCTGGCTTCTGAAAATAATAAACTGAGTTTTACCTATCATTCATTGTTATTCCTGTTTGCTTCTAGGAAATACAAAATAGGCTAGAATGTTCTCCGTTTTCCTTCATACGCTGCCGCTTGTTACGCACTTATACTACCAAATTTGACGATTTTGTTTACAGGAGACGGAAACTATTACCTGAGAATGCGCAGAACAAGCAGCAGTAAGTTCACCGAAACGCATGATTTCAGCATGGTTCTTCAAATCACACCCTTATGTTTACCGGTTTCGTATTTAGGATGGGCAAAGAAGCGCAGGCTTTAGTGTACCGTGACAAATGTTTCAAAGTGCTAGCGGCTATAATGAATAAACCACCATTTGGGTCAGTGGTGATATTAAAGTATATCGAATTTTCATGCTCTGTGTGTGATATATATCGAAAACCGTTGTGTATTCTGCCTCTGAACATCATCTTGCGGTTTTACGCCATTTTTGCAAATAGAGTTCCCTGGACCAAATATCACATAACGAAGCTGCCCAGATATGCAACCTTTGAAAACTTGTAAACGTGATGGAGACTTACGTGACAGATATTCAAAGAAATAAATCATTTCAAAGACGATTCTGAGCTGTTAAATTGAATGACTAAATAGGTAGGATCCACGAACCCACCACTGTCTGTTAGAGATAAAATGTCTTACCTGCATGACAAAAATCTGATTGCTCAACTAATTTTTCTTCTTAGGTATGACAGTGGTGGGCCTTTACGAGAAAAACTTCTGCGGCAAAGTAAGTGTTGATGCAGCAAATGGAAAATGTGATATATATATATATATATATATACTTGTACACATATATATAACATTATCCACCGAATTGAGTCAAAAATTAACATATTAGACTATGAGCAACGAAAGAGTGATTATTGTCAATCTAATCCCCTACTTGATTTTGTCACATTTTTGACACTAGTAATGTAGCATCCTCAGCAACTCTTTAAGCCACTGTGAACATCGTGCGCACCATTGCTGAGTTACAAATATGGAGCAACTCATATGTGCGCCATTGACTTTCAAGCCTACCTATTAAGAAAGAACCCAGGAGCAACTGTTCACATATATATCTCACAGCAATGTTTATGTATAAGTATATTTTCATATGTTTCTTCCTGTATGCCAACGTTAATATATTATTACTGTAATGTTACACTAGGATGATATAAAATCTTATCTATCTTTACGTATTTAAGTGGACGGCTTTTGAGCTCACCAGTGTACCTTTCAGATCACATCTGGAATAGCGGGATTGCATCCTGCACCTTCTGGATGTCAACCATTAGAAGAACTCTATGACAGGCCCTTCGATGCAAGACTTGCCAAGTATAAGCTGCGATTCCGAAAACCTATAGACGGCTACCAAGCTTTTCACGTTGTTCTGGGCCTCAATAGAAACCTCCCCAAATGTCGCTACAATGGTCTGTTAGATTTGTAGTCAACTACACACAGGTAAGTTAAATTTCGTATGTGCTTTATACCAGTTCTGAATTTTTTTTGTGTTTCTTGAAGACCTAGTTAAAAAGCGTGACTTAATGACGCCCAATAACCGCTTCAAACTGAGGTATCTGTTGCACTTAGGGGAACATTTTCATCAAGACACTATATCTAGCCGACAAACAACTGGTGTTTTACAGTTATGTGGGCTGTGTTATTTGACGATATATTTTGATCGCCAAAGCGGCCTCACCTGCCAACCCATCTAACTGTGATTATAGAACTAAAATATGTATATATCGGTCTGCTCTACTCTTTTGAGCTTACTGTATGTTACCATATTCGCTTCAAGAGAACAGTTTTCATGGAGAAGTTTTTTAAAAAGGCCAAGTTTTGTTCTGACATTAGCGCACTTAGATTTGGCAAGACAGTATCATCGGAGATGGCAGGAGCTTTCGATTTCAGTCAGTTTGCAAGAGTTCATTCCCAACGCTGTTCAACTGCGCTTTTCTCTCTGTCGTCCCCTCTTAGATGTTGTAATGGATATATGGTATATCAACATTTATGCAAAAATAATAATGGCAACGCTAATGTAGTTGTGCTCTTTATGCCGGCTTCTTTTCAACAGGAAAGGCTGCAAAATAATACGTACCCTTTAGCTCTCCCCTTTTTAGTTTGCTCTTGTCTTGTTGAATTTCTAAATATAACTGAGTGCTCCATTCCTTTTGACTTCTAAATAAGTTTGAGCCCATCCACCTCAAGCTGTTTAGCTCCAAATCATCTGAAGAATTTTCAGTGCCCATGTCCTAGGACGTTCTTGTTCTAGAATTTACGGAAGAACAAATTCGTAAAAACGTTACCGATCGTGAATTTGCACGAAACGATGGTAGGAAATTTTCAAGCAATTTTGAACTGCTACTTAGATAAACATTTTTGCGCGACCGCATCACGGAATTCTGGTTGCTACTTTTTCATTGCAAACAAAGTTTACCCCTAAATGACCATAGGTGATGTGTTCATTGTCAGGCGTAGGTAATAATCCCATTGAACTTTCCAACCTGGATGACTGTGTGGGCCCTTGTCGTGTCCAGTAAATCCGCCTTTCCACGTAGAATGAGAAAGGCAGACGAATAGGATGCGAAGCACAATCTTGTTATCTGAACCGTTGAGCTAAACAGTGTTTTTTCTGTTGTTCCTGTAAAGCTAATCGCCAAATTCGAATACGTCAATCCGTGTCTAGCTGGGGTGTTAAGCCGATCAGACTGATCTTGACTGCGCCTGTTTAATGTTTTCCACGCCAAATGTAGCCTTTCAGAGGGCTTATTTCCCCAGGTAGTCTTCTTTGAACGCCCACTGACTGAAAATCACAGAATCTTGCCTCATGGTCTATTTTGGTATTTTTACACTTCAGTTAGCTGACACGAGGAATCAGTATTTATGTCGTTCACTTAGTCATAGTGAAAATTCACGTAAAAGTCGCTCCAACCCACCTCACCTGCCGGTTAGTAATTTTACGCGGCAAGATCACACACAAGTCGGTGTACCCATCCAAACAAATTCGTTGTCTTTGACCTGTCAGTCTGAAACAACTTTTATAATGCTATCTGTGTGGATGAAAAGATGTACGATACTCATGGTTGGCCAGGCTAGCTACAGTCGGCCGTCCACATATAGTAGCCGGATAGTATTGCGGTGCAGAATAAGAATAACTGGGGGTCATTATAGAATTGCGCACACAATGCAGATTGTATGTTTAGAATAAACCCCTCGTCAAGCCACGTCATTCTCCATTCGAGGTGCGGTCACCTGACCAGTCCCAAGTCAAGTTATATGAATACTTCTATTTCACGGGGTCTAAGAATGATGACGGGTTCGTTTTACGCGTTCTGTTAAGACGAAAAATTAACATAGAAACATGAAGTTTACTTCAGAATTATGGAACATACCCGAAAGCCTATCTGTTTATTTCAAAAACATCATTTTTCAACTCTGATGGCACAGTTGACCGTGAGATTTATTATCACGCGCCACCACTGGCAGAACGGGACAGTTCGAAGTCATATCTATCCTCAGTCCGAGACACTTCGCGGTCGTCCTGGTGACAGAGACCTGAGGATTGACCCGTTTGTTTTCGAACCTTTGCACATGCGTTAACAAAGCTTTTGTACCAAGATGCTTTCGACAATACTAGTAGAACAGGCCTTCGTTGCAAGTCCTCTGTTGCTCCCTCAAGTATTTATATGACCTATCCGATGGGAATCCAAAGCCATTGGTGTTGTTGTTATTCCAGTGTTTTTCAATGGAAATCTGACGAAAAAGATCAAAGGGTTTCGAAAAACCTGCACTGATGACAGTTCAAAGTGGGCTTGGAAACAGTACCATCTGTAGGCACGTCAAATCGTGCATGCAAACGTACCTGTGACAGGAACCGCTAGAGTCTGAAACCATTGATCTTGCTTGTGTTTAAGGAATGACCAGACCAGCTGGGTTCATACAGAAATAGATAACGCCACCTAGATGATGCTTCGTTTGTGTTGACTAATTTACAGAAGGGATGAGTAGAACACAAAGGACGTATGCACACTGTACTAGATGATAATGTTAGAAGATGAGGTTCATTACACCAGTGTGAAAACTGGGTGGCCATAGGCGTAGATTTTAATGGTCATCTCGCTTGCATACGCCTCCCTAACCTTGACAAGCTATCTAGTAATCTGGTAATTTCAGATCATTGGAAAATCAGTTGACCGTAAAGACAACGGCCTAACTACACGTAGCCTGAACGAACAGATACATATGCGTGCCCAGGAACATGGAAAAAAACTAACGACCGAAGCCAGTCTTAAGAATGTCTTCAATTACGACTTGAACATACAGGTTGCTCGGTGTAACAAAATGATCACAACTAAGTATTTTAGCTATCTTATGAATGAAGGAGCCAGAAATCGTTCGAAGTCACTTCAAACACGTTCAATGCAGTTCTTTTGAGAACATACTGTTGACGGAGCACATGTTTTTTCCTGGTGCATTGAGTGAGTGAGCTATGGAAGAATGCAGTTGCTTGGCCAATTATTGGCTTGTGGTGTTTACTTCAGACTTTGTACTCGGTCACTGGCAAAAAAATGTCCTCAAGAGGCGCCGAAGTCCACAAAGTTTTGGCAAAGGAAGGAATCTAAGAAGTGATAGATTTCACACCACCACACCTAAATAACCGTAGAAATAGTTATTCAGTAGATGCAAAAATCTTCTCCAAAAGCTGGAAACCTGAGGTTCAAGGGAAGAGCTTCGAGGAAATTTAGGCGGTATCAAACAGAAGGACGACGTAAAGCAGATGAGTCTTTTGAGTCCCGAAGATTACGACAAAAAACGAGGACCATTTGGGTCAGAGTGAGATAAGATGGATTTGGTTCGATGAATTTTGATGACACAGGTTCGGAAAACACTACAACGTTTCTCCAGATGCTCTGGTCAACATTTATAAAGACATGGCTTGTGGACTAGTAATAAACCAGAAAGGGCTATTAATCATAAGGCATGGTTTGAGGTTTGGCACTACCACCAGGAATGTGAAGAAACGAAATTCGGCTATCACCAACATTCTTGCAGCCAACCAAAGAAGGGGGGAATGAAAATCAAACAAGAAAGTGGACATGAGCTATTTGGGACCAGGAGGGAACTGGCCAACCAGCATCCATGCCACGATATTCACGATGCAAGCCGTAGAATCTCTATAGGCATAGTTACAATTCGGTGCAGACTTTGTACCAGCCAATGGACAGTTTACACTGGAAGGGTGGTCGCTGGATTAGGGATTTCCCATAAATCAATCAGAAAACGGGTCTTTCACAAGGAGTCGTTAGCTCGAGACTTGAAGGGAGACACCAGATGGAGATAAGCACAATGGAGCGGAGGAAGGCTTTTTCGTTGAGCAGTCAAGTTGCGGAAGAAGACTTGTCAAAAGACGGGACAGCTGAAGCTCGGGGCGAGGGCGATGCTGATGAAAGTTTGAAACGCCATTTTCGAGGAAGAGGTTGGTGACAACGCGGTAACGGGGAGAACAGTATTTAATCGGACATGGCTCAAAATTGAGAGAGATATGGTGGCGCTTCATAGCAATCATGACAAAACTACTGTATACCTCTACAAAACTGATATTCATAGAGCAATAAAATTCATTGAAGGGCTGAATGTGGTAAAGTCTGAAATTCTCCGACCCCGAATTTTGATATGACCAGCCTTCAGGTTATAGAATGTTTGTGTGGGACCTTTAGGAGTCTGAAAAGAATTGTAGAGGTAGGACCTTGGGTTTTGGACAGAGGTATTTTCAGCATATACAAGGAAGAACGAAAGGAATTTGAACATTAGAAGATGACCAGATTAGTTCATCTGAACCGGCAGGGCCCTAAAGAAACCAGGCATTTATACCGCTTTGTGCAAAAACGCTCATACTGTTCAGTCTAAATGTAGCTTACCGTCAGTCTGGAGCACAGATCTACATGGCACAGCTAATCAAGAACCAGTTGGGTACTACACGGCAATACTGCAGCCTCTCCGAACTCACCCCACAGAAGACTGAGTGTGTGATAAACAGGACACAAAGTCCCTCGGAGAGCGACTCCTGGTCTGTGTCAGACATTGCTCCATAATATATAATCCTATGGATCGCGCAGTCACGTTCTGGAGGCGTGAATTCCAAATCTTGCAATAGAGGCAGCTATGCAAGTGCCACGATAGCCTTTGATATTTGATCTAGCTTCATTTCTGGGTATGGGAAGAGAATGTGCTTGTTTTCAGGAGGAGCATAAATACCCGTCTTTATTGGATAGCCTTCCAAAAACGTTCGGTAATGAAGATGATATTGGAAGTAAATACTCCGAACAGTGTTTGGGAAGACCATCAGGAAGGAGCTTATCAGTAATATAGAGAGAACTTCCAATTGTCGCTATGGGAGAGGGATTCTGGGTTGCTAAGCAAAGTGATCCACGATTCCACTGTGAAACAGACGTGCATCAAAAATGGAAGGGTACGAAAATAGAGAGACGGCTTGCTGTGTAAACACGCGCCAATGTTATGATTAACGGAAATAAAAAACAAGCTTGAACCGTCCGGTAAAATTCTGCTTATCGAGTATAGAGATACGCGCATACGCTTAATGAAAATTTCTGCAAATGCTAGCCGGCTATGCATGTGTTTTGCAGCAGAGAGTACTAGCATCTATAACCTTTCGGTGCCCGCAGTTAAGGCACCTTTTCTTTTATTCAGCTTCTTCCACGACCTCTCGAGAACAATAGACGCCGTATCGTTCCGCCTGTAGTGGTAGTGTTGGTGGTGTAGTTGGCTCGGTTTATCTGCTTTCGGTTGGCCAGCAAACGATGAGCTGGAGTTAACTGACAGGAATATATTCGAGTAGGATGAAATACCAGCAGGGTACTAGCTCAGGCAGACCTCAAATAGAAAGGAGAGTTGTAGGGACATCTGTGAACGGTATTCAAGTAAGAGGATTGTGACGAGCAGTAGGTGCAACAGCAAGAACTGCGTGTCGGTTTCTAAAAACAAGTCAATCTAGGAACATACAATCGGAAGTAGTGAAATATGACAGTTTGCAGGGCTACAGGAGACAGTCATAATAGTCAGTGCGATGGCCTATATGTTGCAAGTCAGGTAAAGGTCCAGTACGGTAGCTGAACCAACGGAACAAACAAAACAGCATACGGAGGCAGAAGTTGACGGAAAACGCTGTTGTGGGCTGTCAGACTAGTGGGAATTAACTACTGACGGTTTGGAATGGGAGCTAGCATATCGAATATGAAGAAGGGTTACAGACGAAGGCGTGTACCGCACCACAAAACTCCCTGTCTTGTAAGACTACACCTATACTGTGTGACACGCATGTCTCACGTGCGCACAAGATGCATCAGGAGATCGCATGGAAAAGGGAACGACCTTGAACATGCTCTGGGTCGAACGATCTGGGGCACGTGTCTTGTGAAATGACTTTGGTAACGTGGCTGCTGGCTGGTACCTGGTGGCCAGGTAGGTAGCGAATTGACCGTCCACGTTCGAAATCGTTCACACAAGAGCAATCTTCACCACCAGGGATACTCAGTCACAACGGTACCATAGACAGTGGTGAAGAGATATACGCAGAGGCCTTAGCTGTGTCCGTGAGACGTAAGCAAACACTTAACCGTGCGTTGTACAAAACACCAATCGGAGCTCGTATTAGCTGAAACAGGGGAACAGGAACAACAGGGATTTTGAAAACAGGGATTTCGGACTAAGTGGTAATAACCTGCGATAAACCAAGGTTGAAACTTGACAAATGCACTCATTTCTATATGAAGTGGGTTTTCGAGGGGGACTCAATTGAAACTCGTTTGTGATATTCCTCAACTGAATGTGCTGAACAGTCGGAACATTTCATTCCTGTACGGAATCAGCAACGACAGATTTCGCGGTCGCTTGTTGTTCTTTGGTAGGCGGAATGGGTTAGTGCACTTTGCTGAATCGCACCCAACACTCTACGAGCAATTTGGGATAAATGTTTACTAAGTCAACACAACCCTTACCTGAAAAGTCCGACTTCCCTTTCATGGGATCCATACATGAAGTGATCAGCTGGTTGACGGAATTTTAACTTCCATTTAAAGCTCCGCTGCATGCTAACGATCCGCGTTAGAGAATGTCAACGTCCATAATACCAGAAGTGAATTGATGGATGGATTGAAACAGGCGTGAGCAAGATATCACGTGGACTTTCCTTGAAAGCATATCATGGAGTTGTACACCGACGATGAGAGAAAACGGTGAGACCATTCCCTTTTACCGTCCTCAATACGGTGCTAACAGCTGAAGGTCCTATATTTCTGTTCACTGACATCCTGTGTGTTCTTGTTTAACTCAGTTTATCAAGTTAATTAGTAGTTTGGTGCCATAAACTAACGAATCTGTTCTATGGACGTATTCGTCACACCCCGGATAAAAATGTCACCATTTTATTCACTATTTGTGGAAATATCGTTAGAAACGTGTAGTTCGTATAGCCTCTTGCCGCATAGTGAATCAGTGTGAGCATTGGAGCTATCCCCATTCTGAAGACTGTCCTGATCGGGTTAGTCTCCATCGTCTATGAAATTTACCACCAGAATAAAGTTTAGAACGAATACACTCGAAAGACAGAACGAAAATATCATGCTGGACTCATGTTAAATCGAAATTTCATTTGCGTCCGCTTCTAACATGCCACTTGCTGAAAATTGTGTACATAATCGCGCATAAGCCCAAAATACTATGACAGTCCTTTCCCAAGTTTAGGATATGCCTGCACCATTTGGAACTCTGTATCAGTTCGTTTGATTTGAAAACACTCGAACCAACGCATTACTTTGGAATCATCTTATCGCTAATCGCTATGCAGACAACCAGAGCTTACATCTGTCACGGGGGCACTCTAGAGCGCAAGTGCAGAATAAGAAATTCAAGTGAATTGTTACAACACTACGAGGAGCCAGAACGATGGGAGTGAGATACTTTTTGTAAAGAAGAAAACTCTTCGGGAAATTTCCTTCGACACGGTGATCTAGTTGATGATACCAGCGACAACAGCAGCAAAGATGTCCTACTGACAAGTGGGGAGTAGTCACACTTCTCAAGGTTTGTTTACTAAGGAAATTCATCGGGAGATCTCGGAAGAATATTTAGTCTGTACAAAGAAAAGTGAACTTGATGGTAAACAGCCTTTGTTGGACTCATGTTTTGTGTCTTGAGGTGAACTTTTCCCGCTTGGATTATGGAAAGGCCATTATTCCAAAAGCATCTGTCGTAATTTCGGAGTATCTCTACATTAAACGAAGGTTCACTATAGGTTCACTATAGGTCCAAATTTTTAACAGAGGAAACCATTCGTGAACATCCTGAAAGCTTGGCTCGTCATACAGAAAAATACAAAATGGATGCTTTCTGGTGTCCACCGCAAATGCTGAAGTGAGTGAATAAGATATATTGTGTGCAATGGTGGTTCTGCACGCTCTTGATGTGGCACTAGAACCGCACCGATGACCACATGCGAATTATACAATAAACGAGGAGGAAAGTTAGAACGAGAATCCCTCAGTGTATACACACTTTCTGACAATAAACAGTACAAAGGCAACTGAGGGCCAATAATAAAGCTGCGAAAAATCAGGCCATTTCGCACTGTCCGATGTCACGGTAATCGGCGATATTGCGTGTAGGGAGGATTGGTTTGCGGATAGAATGAATGGTTTAAACCGGTGCGGTGTAAACCGGTGTTAACACATAAATAGACCTGAGAGAGCGGTTAACAATAACGTCCAGATTCACGCAGTGGGAGCAGACTGTCAAGTTAGCAGTGGAGATGGAAACGTCAACGTGGCTCCTACCAAATCTGGTAAGCGTGTACCTATTATATATATATATATAACTGCGTGGTTCGCAAGATAGTTGGAATTCAGTGGTAAGACAGAAAAGCTTACACTGAAGATCCACGAAATCGACGGCATTTATATATAGAACTAGCAACGTCGGATAGGCCACTTGAAACGAATGGCTGTTGGCCGAACCCCAAATCAACATATTTACGGTCAATTTAAGAATAAAGCTAGAACTGCACAACTCAAGATTCGACAGCTGGTTGACCACCACCAATATAAAAAAGCAATCTATTTTATTATTCAGCCAGTTACTGACTTGATGAAAAACACCTTTATTGTGGCGTACCTCTGTGGTTACATCACCGACAGAATCTATGCTCACTTGGTTAATTCCATTACGATTGATGGTTCAGTGTGGTTCACTCTTCAGGAACCCGTGTACTGGTAAAATCATCCAGTTAAATTCCCAACCCACAACTTGGTGAGAAGCGATGGCTGCATAGACGTCTAGTTCTGACTACCCGACAGGTGTCATATTGTTTGGTTTAGTAAAACCATGAACCATACACCTAAAACCTTCATTCTGGCCTCCTTGTCCTCCTAAATACCGATGATTTTCTCATTTTCCTATACTCCCTGGATATATCCCGTACCATTTAGTTTTTCTCGCATTTTAACCAGTAGGCTTACAGTCTGTGTTACCGGAGGCTAGTTACTTGACGAATCTGAGAAACTGGAGTAAAAATTTGAGGCATGATACTCGGCTGATTAAGTTTATTAAATAACTTCATTGATTTGAGACTAGACGGTCTGGATGATTTTCCCATGTTTCAACTTGTTTTGTTTTACTGGAATGTTTCACTTTCACAACTGTCACAACTTGTTATTATGAATAACTATTCTTCTAGTATTAAACGAAGAACATACGGTTTCTGGGTTTACCTGTTACACTTGTTCTCAGCTGTTCGTGACGTAATTTACGGATTCGTTCCTGTATCGATTTCTATTATGCAAACAAACACACACGGACAGTGTTGTTTTTGGAGCTATATACGTAGGACTCTTAGCAATTATTCAGATGTCAACGTACACAACTATACTCGAACGGGTTGCTTACATTTGACTTTTATCTCAAGAGAAGGAGAAGTTGAACTA
Source organism: Clonorchis sinensis (assembly GCA_003604175.2). Lineage (NCBI taxonomy): Eukaryota > Metazoa > Platyhelminthes > Trematoda > Opisthorchiida > Opisthorchiidae > Clonorchis > Clonorchis sinensis. The sequence continues at coordinate 140,719,412 of CM030369.1, forward strand.
AAATAACACTTTTCTTGATTGTCAATATAAATACCTAGCAGGCTTCCACCTGCATTTGACAAACTTCATTTGATTCGTTCACGAGAATTTAAGTACAACTTAGGAGTCTGGCAAACATCCGTTCTGCTACCTCTATTTAGCCTACATTCCGAGTCGGAAAAGTTGAATGAGATCATTCATTTTCTGCTTGGTGATTTTAACCAATCAGACAAATGCGCTTCAGCGCACGCACGCAGGCATTTGTTCACGGACGCACCCACTTATGCTGTTTAATTTGATAAGGGCATTCCCTCCAACTCGTCTTATCTGGTGCAAAAGCTAATGAACTGCTCAAGTAGGCTTTTTTTATAGAAACAGGTAATAAATAAAGACAAGTCCTGCCACTGGCTGGCAAAAAATCATAGATTTACTGCTTTCTTGTTTGCTCCCGTTTTCAGGTAAATCATTGAGTTCGGTCCCTGAGGAAGGCGGTTTTATCTTGATGAAGCAATCACTTCTGCACAACTGCCCTAAATCACGTGCATTAGCACAATAAGGAGACTGCCAAAAATAGCTCTAGTCGTGTGAATTTCACCATGTAAAATACCTCACTAATTCATATGACAGTAATCGGTGGCCACATTTGGTAATGGTCATGTGCGAAGGTCCACAAACACTGAGAGTAATGATGCTAGCCGGATCGACGAGTCTGTCGGTGGGATAAATAACGTCACTGCTAAATGTGAGATTGTAGTGAGTGTGACCTAAGGTCAAAATAAGGTTAGAGACGCTTCAAACCCAGAAATGTTCGTTTCAATTTCGGATTCCAGCGGACCCACCACCCGAGTGCATTCTGAATCTAACTGCTGTCGAACGATTTAGAAGCATCCGATAGAACAAACGAGACTTTTATTCTCAACCGTGCGTAGTGTGAAACTGTATGAGTTATCACCCTTGTTCCGCTATTTAATGGACAGCGTTATGTTTGAAAATAACTTCGTCATCCACTGAACTGAAGGCAATTTTATGAACTTTGAAGAAACAACAGATGCATCGAATGTAACGTTTGACATTTAGGCTGAGGGGATCTTTCTTGATGATGAACGAATAGATAGAGGATTTGTGAGCCTACTACATTTCGTGCTACGCCTAAAGCATAATTCCCCATGTACAGTTGAAGAGCCTGGCACAACCTTATGTTACGGAATTGTTGATACCTTTCCAAAATTTATCTTTCTTTAAAAAACGCCGTGTATTTGGAGCTAATTCTAGGCGGTTGCTTCTTAGGCTAGATGTACCTATTAGGTGATAGTAGCCCTAAATGATATCTCAAGTTAAACATGGACTGACACAGCCGCTTTTCGATGTTCTCCCATTAGAAACTTCATTACTTTGTTGGGGTGAAGAGTGCTGAAAGGTGCTAAGAACCTGACATTTCCTACGATAAAAGAGGTTGCATATACCATGGGGCAATGCAGTTCATCTTTGCGTAACACGGATGCCGCTGGCTGTTAAACAAGTCATCAACTATTAATTTTCAAATTGGGGAAATCGTCAAAGAGCTTCAAAGGATTTGAATAGACTGAAAACCGACATGCTGCACATAAAATCTGCGAAGTTTCATCGGGTTTTGGTCTCAAATTATATTGCCTTTCAGTGTGTGAAACGAGTATCATATCGTAGGCAAATCCACATGGCATTCGGAAAAAAATTAAAAAAATAAAGGTCAGAGCGAAAGTTTAACATCGAGAGAGGATGCTTTTAAAACGAGGATAAAATTGGCCAGCCGTAATATTGCTTATATGCCATTAGATAATGCATCCCGAAGAGCGAGAATTATATTTTCAACCAGGGTGAAATACGCTTCATTAGCATGAGTTAGGCCCCTAGGAGAATGGCAAATAGCCCCAAGTGAGTTACAAATATCCTTTTACATGCATCACAAACAACGGCAAGCACAACCCAGCTGCAGCGGGAAATTAACGCTTTCCCATGATCGTATACAACTCGGACTCCAATACGCCTTTACCCCAGCGGAAGTGACCAAGCCAGTCACAGGATATCTGAGCTCGATAAAATATCGAATTTATCACCTTTGATTGTTTCAAGTTATCCCTCGGTGCTGATGGGAATTTACCCGCTGCAAACAACTACTGCGTCTGCAGGCAAACTGACCAAAACTCTTGAGGTTTCAATGGTTCTGTTGTAACCGGTACGTTGTACACCATTCAGTTAAGGTACCAGTAAGTTAAAAGAATGCGGTCGACCCCGGAAAGCACATCGTAACATGTTTAGTCCTGATTGTGACCCATCAAGAAGCTATCTCTAAATCAGTCAATCCTCGCCTTAGCGGACGTGTTTCGCGACTTGCTGCAAAGCTATAGAGTCACCAACACATTCGTAAACTTTGCAACTACAAATTTAATTGATTTCTTGTTTTAGTCAATGAGATGGATTTGCTGGAAAACTACCAGATGGAAGCATTCACTTCGGTGCCATTAATTTTCACTATTCTGGTGAAGGACCGGCTAAGCACCAACACAGTGAAGTTTCCACCGCGGAACTAACAGTCAGTCCTTGAAGATAAACCATCACGCACTTCTTTGTGACTGATTTGGATACCGGAGGTGGGTGTAGTAACATCGCTTTGCTTTTATCTCCCGGCCATAACCACACCCATGAGGGTGGCGGGAAATACTAAAAAGTGTTAACCAAATCGACAAGCGCCAATCCACATCAACACTTCTGCTGCTCAGTAACCGTGTTATCCTACGTTATTTTTATATCCTGGATCACAAGACGTACGACAAAATAGAGTTCACGGAACAAACGTGCCTTGAAATTCCGTCAGTTGCATCTGTCTCCCCAAACTTTGTTAACCATTCTGTGAACATTTTTGCTCTCTTAAAATAAAAGCGTTATGGTTATTTTTGATACGATTTTATTGGCTTTGAAGAGCCACCCACTTTCTTGACACAAACAAGCTACTTATCGGACACTGCGTATTCCCCGACGTTTTCAAGGCCATTTAAGGCCTAAATTTGAGTGTTTATAACAGGGCAGCTCAGATTAAGCGCAATAATTACGGAAGGAAAGGCAGAATTGGAAGTGCCTAGAATATATCAGGCAGTCCGTTTGGCCTGCTCACTTTTTAGTTATGGCGACAACCTAGTCTAGAGATATCATGTGTCGGCACAGGAATATGTCGTGAAGTAATTTGGATTTCTTTAAGCTAAGGAAAAACGATAACATTGGGAGAAACATAAGGCGTATAATTGGTACGAACTTGGCAAAATTTGAGATAGTTTAACAATGTGTTCCACTTATGACAGCGTTTGTGTTTAAATAGCAGTCGGAAAATCTTATCATTTTGTCACATTGATGAATAGCGAGAGACTCGTTGGTGAATTCACCAGGAATTCCATTTCAAAAATGCACCTAAGACCCTCTCAAAAGTTGCGCGAGAAATAATGACCCGAGAGGCCAGCCCCAGGCCGAATAGCGTGTTAAACAGTTGCACTTGTGATAAAACAAATTAGTGGCAAATAGAGAGACAATAAAACCATGGGATATGTGACAAAATTTAGATGGGTTATCGGAAGATCTACACACCAGTTGTCTGTTTCTGATTGCCTACACATGTTGTATAAAAAGCCATGTGCATGCCTCTAGATTATCACTTCTCACTCCAATCAGAACAAGGTGACTTTGAATTCCTCGTGCAATCCCACCTACACACCCAGCAGGCAAACAGTGCTAACAAGTGTAGTCCTGAATAGAGATGTCGTTTTCACAATCTTAATTTGATCCAATATTTTATGATTTTACTGACTGTAGAGAAAGTTTTCTCGAAAGTTTGTATTTTATAGACGGAAACAATATTTCTGGCGTACCATAACTCTATACACCATGCATCGCTGTTGTGAAAATTTGGGGGCAGCTGACTTTATTTTTCATGAAGCTTTTAGTTGGCAGTTATAGTGCATGGTGGAACTACGCAGTCAGTGCAATGTAGCCCTGGTTGGTATTCACCTTGCTCTAGCGTGAGCTGCATTTATGAATGTCTTATTTAAATTTTACGGGGAACCGGTGCAAATAAGTCATACTGTACTGACTAACGTTATTTAGCAGTTCAAACCAGAACACCTCTGCCAAGGAATGATCAAAATTTGGAGTAGAACTAAAAACTCAGTGTGCTTTAAAATCCTCCGAGCCATAACTTTTGAATGCGATACCACGAATTAAAAGCTGCCCAGCATGATTGGGTTGCCCACTTAGGTTTGCGTGTATGTAGTTTTAGGTGCTGTACCTCCCCACTTTCACAATGTCAACCAATAAAATCTGCAGTTAAATTTCAGCAATGTTGTTTTTGGTACTTTGGAGATTCCAGAAACCAATCGTAAGACTCATTTTCGGTGCATGCATACTAGATTGTTTCAGTAGTGTCAACACAAATTAAGAAGAAAAACCAAGAAGTTCAGCAAATACACAATTTTGGTTATCAGTTTGGTTTTCACCGGGGACTCACATAAATTTCTCCTTAACTGGAAGCAGCCGTCAGTTTGGTCAAGAGCAACGACGCGGTTGTACCAGGTTTAAATTCACCACAGTTAATTCCACTACATTCCAATCCCGTATGAGCGCTGGGGAGCGATGAACGGCTACTTCTGAACGGAAGGCTCATCATCTGACTCACATAACTGTCCCATTCCGCTCTCTCCTGTTTTGTGGAGATGAAAACTTTCAGTGGTGCTAACGCAGAGATGAAGTAAGTGGAAGCCTGAAAAGATAATTCAAGGTACATGTTTATGCCGCTTGTCGAATAGGCAGATAACAGTTGCTTTAGCGGCAGAGTTGTCTGGAGAATAAACCTATGTTTCTGAGGTCGAGGATCAGCTTAAAAACGGAGGTGCCCTTCGAATCGGGCTAAAGTGAGCAGCCTGTGATACTCACGGAAAATTCACCACATATTCCGACCGACCAAGGTACAGCTAAACTATGGTTTTGTAATTTTGTCTGTGGTCTGTTCGGCTAGCTTGTCACTAGTGCACTAAGGACGTCCCTTCGAATGCTCTTTACGGCGTATGGTGTAGATGTCTGAAGAAATAAAATAATGAGCCTTAAATGATAGAGATAGTTCGGATGCTAAGTGTGATCTATGGATGCTAAGTGTGATCTATGCATCACATTTATGAGCAACTGTTCATTCGCACCGGTAAAAAACCAAGCGCCATTTTTCCGCTGAATAACAGGAGCTTTGGTTTGTTCACTTAGCGGCAGTCCCAAAAGTTGCCGTAGGTAAACCGATCGTATAGATTTTCAGAAACGATATACTGTGGGAATTAAAGTGCATCACTTAATAATGAATATGCAGGAAGAACAACTAGAACATTTAGTGCTGGCGGATCGTCTAGGTTTTGACTCAAACTGAATTCCATGATAACCAATTTGGTTACCAAACGTCCGGATAATAAAAGCGAAGAGGATTGCAAATTGTCTGATTAAATGATTATCGTAATAGGCACAGTTTAATTCACTGATGACACCGCTCACGAGGGGAAGTTCTATCAGTCTCATCGAAGAGATGAGGTTAATTTATATGGAAAGTCAAGCGAGCCAATTTCAACATTGCAAATAAGATACTATTACACGAGGAAGCCAAGCAACGGTAAAATGGGCAAATCCGCTTCTCTCACTCTTAAGTTGCCATCCAAACTCATCTATACTCTGTCGCTTCTCTTACTCCCAAGTTGCCATCCAAACTCATCTATACTCTGGGACTCTTCAGTAAATCTCTTTTCTCTTCTTGTATTTAAGTGTTCCGTTTCACTGCACGCTATACCGTCGAGTTGGTGGATGGTATCAGAATGCGCTCCAAATCTAATTTGAAGGAAAAGTCCTTCCCAGGTTTCTAGGTCACTGCTAAGTTAAAACATTCCCAATATCCATGTTGCTGAGTATCGATAAAAAATACAAGTCTGCAAGGTTTTAGCAGCCAGTTAGTGAAGCAGTTAACGAAATTAATTACTATGAAAGCGAGCAAAAGTTTCGTCTGTAAATGGCATGGTAAGATTTGAGTGACCACCACTTTGGTTACGGAGAATTCACACGGAGCCTCAACATATCCGACATCCCAGCAGCACACAAAAAGTATCCTAGTCATTTGTCACTACCTCAATGTAAACAAAGGACGGCCTGTCTTACCAACTGTTCTTGTGGCCGTACTGCTTAACGCCACACTCTGGTCAGCAATGATAATTTAGAGCTTATCTATCTCCATTGCTGCGTTGACTGCATTTTCGCTCACCCCAAGTTTAGCTGAACTAGTGCTGCAGTCTCGCATCCACGTGTACAGGATACATCAACCTGCTAAAGTCCAAATTCCACGTCCTCACGTTAACATCTTGTCTCGTCGAAGCGTAACGTCACTGACCTAAGCGGAACATACACTAACCAGAAAGTGGCGTGAAATGTTCTGGTCGAGCAGGTAACCCGAAAACCGTTTCAGATATTTTTACTATCCCACGCTGCAAAAGCAGCACAGGTTCTGTTGTCCTGAATTTTCTTTCAGATCCGGCTGCTCATCGGAACAATGCAGTATATGCGTGCCAGCTTGGTAGTTCTCTATAGTGCGAGACCACATCAAGGTGCACCGCGGTGGCGGAAATCCCGAAATAGCATCTGTTAAATTTTTATGTTCATCAGCGGGAATCTACAGGTTGCTTGCAGTTGTTGAGGTCAGTTTGCTCTTATCGTTGAGGTTCGTTCACACGGGTTTCGCCCTACTACACCAAAGTAAAGATGATGCGGAGCAGTGTTTTCTTCTAGAGGAAAATTGTATAAGAAGCCCGTGTGTCCCACTGACCAGAATGAAGGAACTTATGCATAAATATGCATGTAACTGCCATGTTAAACGCTGCCAATTTTATCGGAACAACCATCGCCTTGTCTATGTAGAAAAGTCAGTCACCAAATTAAAAATAAACTGAATACAAACATTTTATGAATTTGTTAGAAAATACAGTTAATAAGCAGGACAAGTAGTCCGTCGGCATAAGAATCGCCTTACCAAAATTTGTGCGAATATGCATGCACCACCTCAAGACAGTATATTGGCTCCTCAATGGGTAAAATTTTATTGAGAGAAAGGGTCCATGCCTTCACGTCGAGAAGAGAATTGTCAATTTACCCCAGGGTGCACCTCGAATTTCAACCAAGTACTGTCTATTGTCGCATTCCAAGTCACTATTCCAAATTAATTCGCTTTTTTATTGTTCCGACTTAATGTTACTGCAAGAAATGCATATGGCTGTCTCAAAATGCACAACCTTGCGCGAGTTGTTACTGTGAGTATTCACAATCATCAATCAGGCACTCTTTCCGTGCGGCATTAAGCAGTCCTGTGTGGTCCACGAGACTGCACACAGTAAGTACCATCCAAACTATTCATAGCGCTGGCGTGCTTGACAATTCAGCCCCGTTTGTCAGACAATCAATCAACCGTTAGCCCCATATTACACTAACGGAAATCGCCTGTACTTTCGTACAGATCGTCGCTCAGGTCAAGCAGGATGCTTGCAACCGAAATTACCAAATATTTCAAACAGATGACTAAGGCGACTAAATCGCAGTGATGAACAACCGACTGGGTGATAAATGTAGTGTCTTTGAGAGAACTAACTTTGGTGAGAATACACAATTTTTCAAGCTTCACAAAGCATTGTGATGTACGGTGTCAAATGAAAAATTCGTTTTTGAATAGCAGTCGTTTCATAAAAGTGTGGAATATCTACGGCAATACTTGAAGCAACAAACGAAATTCATTTCTATGTGTGTTCGCATTGTGGTACACACATCTATATTCTATGCATATAAGTGCGCATATGGTAGGAGGATTTGTGATAATGCGCTAAAAGTGAGTTGAATGTACTGGTTTGTCGGTTGGACTCACAGTTAACAAATAAACGCAAGAGATCTGAATGGCTAAGCAATAAACCTATGAACAGTTCACAGCTACGTGCGATTAGAAGTGAAAGGAGGAAAGCCCTTCGATGTGAAGTCACCTATTAGCAAACAAGATCCAAGCGGTTACACATCGTTAGACAAGAAACTACACATCTAATATGCCCATGGACTTTAAAAACTGAACATCCACACGCGTCCTCTCGAACTTTCCCAGATATTCATTGACTGTTACACAGTAATAGACGGACACTGAAAAACGGTTTCACAATTTCCGTAATAAACTTCACCTTCCATCACATGCGGGGGCGGAGCTTTCACACCAGCCCCAGACTACTCGCATACTTCATGAGTAGGATCCACGGGTACACCAGTAGTCCAAGAAGTCCAAAAAACATCGAGGGCTGTTGACTTATTGCTCTGAAGAAACAAATGTGAGAATCATTAGAGGAATGTTGGCGCAGAAAAGTCACGATTATTGCTAATTACTTTGATTCAACGGACCGATGGCATTGAAAGTGTGCAACCAAATGAACATTAACTGAATATGGCTTGCAGAAAGTTTGCCAGTTATCTTGTGAACAAGTCATGAGACTTCATTTAAAATACTCTTGTGTGCTTCAGTAAGTGTGCTTCTAATAAGTAAAACCGAGAGATGCCAAATTATTGCTGCAGGATATCACAGAACAAGAGCACGACAGTGCTTGCGAAAATGGATTGTGAAAGTAAGCCTTGAAGGAAACATGGCTGCATGGTACCTGTTCAGGTGTTATTTTGGAACGGTGAATTTATCTGATTCAACTGTGATAACTCTCGGTATGTCTAAGGGAGCATTTTAACAAAGGCGAATAGGTAATAACTCATTTCAGCATGTTATCCGGAGCTTCGGTGTCTTCCGGTAATTCCAACCTTCTTAGTTAACTTTAGCTTGGAGTTGCACGATTGCATGAGACTTTAAGATCTGTGAGTAGTGTACTCACTAGAGATAGTAATATCATTAACTGCCACAAAACCTTCGGTACCTCCATATTTTCTTCACCATGCGCGGTGCTAACGTGTTTACTTATTTATTGCTGCAAAATAGATCCATAGAGTTTTTTGGTATCACAAATATCGTTTCGGACAAACTAACAAGTGGCCTTTGGACATGAAGTGTGTTTTAAGCATAATAAAAACAGGCAATTTGATTGAATGTCAGTTCATCCTCCCATTGACGACAAATTGCTGTGCGTACATACGTACACCTTGATGGTGGAGAATTCGGGACCAGGCCTAACTGGTCAACCCTCAGGATAACCAAATGCTTGGAGAGTTGATGAAGCTTTCTACTTAGCATTTTGATTAGTGGTATGTGTACAATTTCATCAGCTATCTTGATCAGTTCCGTAATTTGACTAAGTTTATTGGACATTCATAAGAGTCTGGAAACAGTAACCTGAGTTCTTTTTTGTTTCTTCCAATGAACGTCAGGTTAAAGCAATCAAGAGAGTTGTTCTGGATATTACTGGCTATTACTCAGTATTACTCAGAGCTTCCAATCTCTGTTCAAGTTTCCATTGACTGTAGCGTTAGTTGTAATTGTTCAAAGATGCGAAACTGCAGTCGGTGTTATTTTTGAGTCACCGCTTCTTTGTGGAAAGCTTTGCCTAATCCAGTTTATTCTGTATTGGGGAGGAAAGTTTCAAACTGACTTTCACTTAACAATGCCGCGTTTTGCACTTTAACCGTGAGGCTGCTTCATCTGCAGTTTTCAGATACCTTTAATCCTTAGAAATTCACGCGGTAATGTCTTATACATGACCGCTGTTCAGTCGTTGTTTACTGGGAAGACTATATTTCAGCTCAAGTCCTAAGCACTGATAATCGAGTAGATACGCTTCATTTTATGCTGTGGAGATTTTCACGGATTTTAAGGAAACGGTGTTTGCGTCAAAAATCCTGATGTGCTTGCGCCATATAATGAATCACCATATCAACGATAACACCTGAAAGTTTCCAGTATGCGCAGCCAGACCGTATGCTGTCATGACAACTGGAGCAACAGTGCGAAACTAGTTGCGCGGCGGCACTCTGTGCTTATCACTAATTGGTTCAAGTTGAACACCAGCCGCATCTAACGCCTCGGCAATCCGATTGGCTTGCCATCCCCTAGAGCCCATCAACCCAACATGATGAGATTAGATTTACAGGTGAAGAAGTGTAAGTCCTGAACTACTAGGCTTTACAGGACTAAAATATGTTAAGAAGTTTCACCAGGTAAACCATTTATTACCAGTTGAGTAACTGTTGAAATTGTTAACTACTGAAACCATTTGCTGTTAAGCTATTCAGAGTCTAATTATCAAACATACAACCACCATATGATTGCACATCTTGAGTCAAGTTTTTGGGAACTCAGCCCAGTTACCTAATTAGGGAGCAAATCATGCTTGCGATACAAAACCAGATTGACTTAGATGTTTAATCGCATATCTTTCTACTGCAACTGATTTTGGTGGAATCTTACTAACTGAAATCGGAAGTGGTTTGATGAATTTCACATCCTAAGGGACGGCATCTGGAGGATTTTGATTAGTTGCAATCAGTTTGATCAAATTAATTTAAACATTAAATTCAAATTAACCAGTTATTAAAGCAGTAGTTGGCCGCGCGATTTTGTGGTCTAGGTCTGTAAATAGCAACCGAGCCAACTAGTGTACATCTATACGTTGACTTCCAGTGGAAAAAACCTCGTGTGTATGAGCCTTTTGAAACTCAACTTCCACTACATTTTGAACATCCTATTCCCCCTTCATCTGTATAAACTTAACAACAAAGTTTGGACTGCCAGGAGTAATGGAAAGCCCAAGTGTTTAAGCAGGTTGAGGGATAATTATCAGACGTTAATATCTGTAAAGTCGAACGCTAGCTTGCGGCTAGGAGTCTTAGTATCTCACATTCCTCAAACACATGTGTTCACTTGCTTATCTACAGTATTACCATAAAAATGCTATTGAAAAACGGTCTACAACCTTCCCTCATCAACAGACAACCATACTTTCATTTTGCACTGCCATCTTTTGCTGCACATTGTTTTCTCGAGTACAGAACTGAATGCGACGTATCTGGAGTACTTTGTGTTATTCGATCACTCAAGGTCACTGAACTCGCAAATCACGAAGAACATTTAGTGGAACGCTTAGGAATTTGTGATATTTTAGATCTTGTTACTCCTGGCTTGACAGGTGATTCTTTAGTATGGCGACTACTTAAGCTGAAGTGATTTTCATAACATTAGGATGACTGTGTTTTAGGATGGCGTGCGCTATTTCAAAGAAATCATGATTTCAACAACGAGCGCATCTTAATCATATAGAGTAGAGACGAAATCTATCACAAAAAATTGTACTTACAGCTGACTGCATTAATTTCACTTGTTCACTTAGTTTTGACTGGAATTGTACATTTTAATGCTGTTGTATTCTCAGATGAAGGTACACGTTTGCTTCCATTATATGACTCCAAAAAAACATCCGTTGCGTTTTGTTATATGCCAAATTACACCCACGGCAATTTTCAATCGTGTAAAGATTGGATCTTGGGTGAAGCTCACGTGGCCTGTGTGGGCGGAGGCATGCCGGCCTTGACACTTTCCGTAGGCGTGAACACAATACCCACATATGGCATATTGATGGTGTTGACATTCTTTTGTCCAAAGGGTACATAAAAGATTATCCATCACGAAAGGTTTACAAACAAGTGGATCAGCCAAGTGAGTAACTAGAGCACATTCGTTCCTGGATTATCTGGCACACTTACCTAACTGTATCACAAATTAAAATTAGGTTGACAGTCCAACTGTAACATTTCACTCCAGTCAACCAGCCAACGAATAAATTTGTGGCAATTTTTATCGAATTTTTGCTGGGTCTAATCGCTTGACGGTGTGACGTAAGCAAAATCAGCCAGTGGCAAAGACAGCTTTGTGGGCAAAATAGGGGGTTTAATTTATGTGTGGCAACTCTGAAGTCAAGTATCGACGGACTGTTACCGTAAGTTACGGTCTTACTATAAATTTTGACAGCCAAATAATCCAACATGCACATGAGATTCCATTTTATTAAGATCAGACGTTCAATAAGAGTTTTAGACTTCTGGCCAGCCATTGGTTGCAAAGTTTTAGCCTGTGTAATTTACAACTATGTAAGTTAATTGCATGTTTCGCGGTTTAGCAGCAATTTCACGCTGTTTGATTGTCGCGTTATTGAGGTTACTTCCTCTCAGACTGGTAAACTAAATGAACTGGAAATCTACACGAATACTGCGGATGATTTGCAACAGTAGTTCATCCTAAGCACCTAATTTAATCTGTGCTCAAAATTCAATGGACTACTACTACTGAGGGGTAACAGCTGCGCGCAGTCCAGCAGACTTAGGATGGATTACAAACACGTACTTCATGATGGGCGATGAAAAAACCTCCATGGATGGCTGGCCAGCGGTGTGGTTACCTTTGATAATTGTCTGATAAAGCACCACTTCCCACATGCATGAAGCATTCCACTTGTGTTGAACTGATCGACGAACACGTCCGCAATGAAAGTTTTCAAACTTTTGCGGATTACTGACGAGTTTTCAAGTAGAAATAATATTTCGCCTTAAACCGCAGGACTTTGGAAAAAACAGGAACATATTGGAGGGTACTACGGCTAGCCCGAATTAAACACAGTCAAGAGGGATACACTCGTTTGCAAACTAAGTTGACGGTGACGGGTGATTCAGCGGAGTCCTAGCTTAAACTGGGGTTTATGGTGCTCTTTAACTGAATTTAATGTGCAGAGCCCGTAACGTGTTTCAGTTGATACGGCATCTGGGATATCGTGTTACGTTGTCTAGTCAGTACTCGCTACTCATAAGCTTTCCGGAAACCTTTCAACAGCCCTCAATCAGTTCCGACAAGTCTATGTTCTACAATCAGTTGTACAAAACTAACGAAGTTCACTAATTTTTAGACTAAGTTGGGGTTACCGAAGGATCTAACTGAATCCTAAATGAACATCACTAAAGACAGGTTTTGCAACTAAGGACGGTTTTAGTTCAGATGCACTTTAGATGAATTCGGTGTCGATGGCCGGGAAGACTATAGTGAATTCCATAATTTTGGAAACCTGGATTCGATAGTCGCTTAATCACGTCCATATGGTCTGAATGCCTGTTTTTCTTCAGCAACGGATAATCGAAGGGCAACAATGAATGAAACTTTGTAAGGTAGTGTAAGCATTTTGCTTCCTCAAAACCATCTCAAAGATATCCATACATGAACTGCCAGGTTACAGTGACTTTGGATAACTTTTGTCCACCATACAGTCGTGCAACATTAGAGAGCAAACGCCCGAACACACAAACTAGATCGCGACACTACAAAAAAGGCATGACCACGACTGAAACAGTGAGGAAACTGGAAGTGCGGGTAGGTCCTGGGGGAAGGCAGGACTAAAATACTGTCGGAATTCCGATTTAGGTAAAAATTCGGCAGTCAAACAGATGATGGAGAAACATAGTGGCAGTTGTCACCAGGGAAAACATCGTGCAACATTAGTCTGTATCACTCTGTCTTTGCTATCCAAGACAGCAGATTCTTGGGTCTGGACAGCTCTGACACACTAGATTCGTCTGTACAAGGCCTAAGCCATCGCATGGATGCAGTTGTCGAGCAGATGTTCGACAAAATATTTCGAAAAGTGAAACGGCAACTCAAGAATCCAACTAGTGTGAAACTGATGGGGATAATTATGGTTGCATTCGTACCAGCCCAGGAAAGAACAAAATCGTGAAATAAATAAATTTTACTAGCCAGACAGTGATGGCTAGCCAGTTTGCACATCCCGAACTTCCACAAGCTTGATAGTAGCAGAAAAGAGACCAGTTTCTGAGGACATCTGCAGCATAATTCTTCGTCAACGTTAAAGTGGTCACAACCAACGGGAGGTTGATCACCTATATAATAAACCGGACAACCTATTTTCCAGGCACATTTTCCGTTAGACAGAGCTACTATGGTTTTGTTGCACAACTATGTCAAAAAAACTAAAGGAAATATAATAAATCAAACCTACGGACTAATTTCTTTGGTCACCAAAGCTTCTTTTTGTTGTACATGCCACACATGTGAAAATAGAATTAGGGTTTGTAAATAATCGAATTTTCTGTTAGTTGCAGTTTTCTCTAATTGGCTGTGGCTAAAATTGGAACGTTTATGAGAGCATTCTGGTGTAAACGGTGAATTTTGTTTGGAAGCGCTTAGTGGAGTATTTGATATCTCTCACCTCTTTAAGCATCCCCCATATTCATCTCCTCAGTGCACGTCATTTATCGATCCTCCGGGGCACCATTTGTATGTCGCACGTATTACTTACCACAAAGTCGGGATGGGTGGAAATACGCAAACCTAGATAATAAATAACAAAGTGGTTACTTGTGGGCAATTGATAACATACAGTTAAGTACAAACTGAACAATATTGCTGAACGTATAAACAGATCACATAATTGAGTCTCCAGAAATGTTCGGGCGGTATGCGGTACCAATGACTTTGGTAAAGAACAAAGCAAATATATCATATTTCCTTGCTTTCAGCGTAGTTGAATTTTTCGGACATCTCCTCACTGCCGTGAAAAAAATTATAGTGCATTCTTAAACGTACTATTCGCCACAAGTCAAAGACGGCTTTAATCTGGGTCCTCGCTCAAGCAACTTAAACGTAGATAATGTGGCTGTAGAATACTTCGAAGTATTCAGGAAAGCCCAACTGAGTGACGCGCAAACTCACAAGCCAGAAATTGTGGATTCTTGAGATTTATCAATGAAAAGTGGTATTACACATATAAAATGCGTAACAAAAGGGCTACAAACCTCAAATTATGGGGGTTTCCGTCTAAATTGTTGCACGAAGTAGTGCAAGTCCAAAGAAAGCCCGGAGAAGACGGCAAATCGATCTTAGTTAGCGACACACGCCTGTGCACAACACGTGGTAACGCAAAACGGTCAAAAAGCGCGCGTAAAAATAATCGACCAAACTGGTTCGACAGGTCAAGGGTTAAAAGTTCATGAGGGGTTACAAATGTACATCGAGTCTATGAAGTAGAGGAAGTAAACAGCAGGCTCAGACAAGCGAAGGAAGGGAAAGTAAGTACAGTGGCACCGTTGCGCGTTTATGTTAATCACATCAGTCATCAGCCACTCGCAGCCGAGTATTATGATCTTAACTCATTAAGGGGACTGAAACTTAGTGGATTATTGTGATATTTTCACAGGCGATGATCACCAGACAAGTTTACAGAGCTTCTCTGATGTTCAGACTGACTGTGCATGCAGGCTGAAACCCTAACAAAAATAGGAAATCTCACTACCTAATACAATTGCTAAAGTATTGAAAACCAAGCGCTGAATATGCAAGCCAGAGTATAGTCGCTGATTGGACGGTTTTTCGCAACATTTGGGGCGTCGCACAAGTCTCTCCTCTGCACTTCCAATAACGAACATGTGAAACCAATACGCTGGTATAAACAGAGCGGAGGCAGTTAAATGCTTTGACCTTAAGACGCAATTTTATATTGCGGAGTGGAGGCCGAAATAAATATTCGTTTGGTTGTTTTTTACTTCATAAATTTGGTTGTCTCCTTAGTCAAAGCTTCTGCAAATCTGAACAATCATTGATTGTTGGCCTGTTCGCCGAGCTTGGCAGTTGGATTGCAAACGTTTCATCACCAACCGAGGTGACATCATCACTCAACCCCGCACTGATGATGTCACATCGATTGATGATGAAACGTTTATCAGCGCACCCGAGCTACCTATATTCCACAACATTGCTGAGCAATCATCTTTGGCGATGCACCAAATATAACTGCCAACAATGGTGCGGTTTAGTCAGCATCATGTTTCGTCTGATCTGAGTTACCTTCAAAATGATTTACAATCAATCAATCAACCAATCAATTTATCAGCTATAAACCGTGTACCATAGGCACATTGGTTCCAGCTGCTACAGTTTCGATCACTGGAAAACGGGAATGTGAAAAGTACAACGAAGCCTTAGAAGCGAAGTTATTTTCGGTTTGTTCGGAAATTGAGCAGCTACGCATTGAAGGCGATAGCTTTGATGCTCGAGCGCCACTGACTGCGCGAGTGGGCCATTTCTGCCAGTGTCGTTAACCACTGGTTATTTGAGTCCCGGGGTCCAATGGTTTCAATAATGCGCTGGTAGTACCATCTTCGTCCTCCGTTGTTTGGGCTGCATGAACAATATCGATAGACACCATCGATCGACAGAGGAAGAAACAGTTTAACCACGAACTGTATGTAAGGGGGCTTAGACGTGAAATAAATGGACACTAAACGTCCTGCCCTCAATGGATCAAATGATAGGATCGTGGAACTGGGACTTAAAGCGTGTTAGATACCTGGAAAATTCATCTTCGATGAAGTGAAATTTGAGCACACAAAGGAAAGCTCTTTAGAGCCTAAGGCAGCAACTCTTATAGTGCAAAACGTGCTGGATTTATTTTCATGAGACAGATGCCCTACGAGAAATCATTTGTGTTGGGGAGATGTATCCCATATGGGTTCCGGTAAGGACCTAGATAATATTATTACGTCAGACAAGTGCTGGGTCATTTCCGCCCTGCGTTAATCATCGCACAGTGGGGCTTATGACACTGGACTGGGAGGAAAATAATAGACGCTAGCAAGCGCTGTCTTAGTGTTATTATATCGAAGTACCTGTGGATTGATTGCTTCAGTTGGTTATGCATTAGCTGGCTGTTGATCGGTTCATCTGGCTTGGCAGATCGCTCGCACTGATATTAGCTACAACGCACTTCAGTTGGAATAAATAACCACCAAACAGCGTTAGAAGAAGACCGAACGTTGACGGTTGTTTACAGACAGTTGAGTGTCGATGGAAGATCCACATCCTTCTGAAAGTAGCTTTTGAAAAGTAGCCATATGGGGGATTAGGCGAATGGGCGAGGTTCAGAACTGGAAAGAATGAGTTTGACTGATGGTAGTGGTGAGGTGAATTTTCCCGAGTCAAAAGATGGAAGTTACGCGATTTTCTGTATTTCGGCCTCTGTAACTAATATCCCATGTTACGACAGTTCTTCATCTCATGATCCGTGTATACAAATTTCTGACAAGTAATGTCAAGTTGCGACATAACCATGGAGCATGGGTGACTTCATTTATATTACAGGTAGATAGGATAACGATGAAAATTCAGCAGCGTTTTCTTGAATAGGTGGCTGGCACGATAACTGTTTACTAGAATTTGGATAAAGTAACTCGTTAAAAGAGAATCATCCAACTCCTGACCTGATCGAATACTGCAGTGTGAAGCATTTCACTGCATGTTCTGAACTGTATGGCGCAATATCATGCAGAAAGCAGTTCCTCATCAGAGCACGGCCATGCAACCAAGCTCAAGAATGAAGCTTATCTTTAGAAGATGCCCGGGGGTTGAAGTTTGGGGGAAGCGGCCTAGTTTGTTTCCATTACACATTTAGTGAAACCAACACATCTCGGGGTTTCGGCCTCTATAAAACTGCTATTGGGATAAGTGGTGTTACTTTTCGTACCCCTTTTGCATCATATAGTAGCCCATAGCTTTGTTTAAATTGGTGAACTATTACGGTAAACAAATGTGTATGCGTGAGTACCATATGGTCTCATCACATTTATTCTAGGTTCTTGGGCACCTGGATGCCTAGGGCAATAAAATTTGGATTCAAACCCAGGGTTATGCAGAATGCATTTGTACTAAGTTACATAAGGTAATTGAGATTATTGTGATCCAGCGTTGTGATCCAGCGTCAAAGCTCTAGATATTTTCATCGTTCGCGAGTTGCAGAAATAGTTTACTCTACTTTTATATAATTTTACCGTTAAAACTGATAAATTACTGATAAATTACTGACCAAAAGTCGTGCGGTAAATGAAATACGCTTCGATTTGTATATTTAGACGGGGATGCTTCAAAATGATAAGTATATTTGTCCCCACTAGTTTTCCTGGAATTATGGGATCCGGATAATCCATTTCCCTGATGTATGGATAGAACGTCTGATTCAAAGTCTGATTCCGATCTACAGATGAGCAATCTAACCGGTAAACACAGCGGATTGGATTCGGTTCTAGATTCTAACTCACAAGCTTACATGTCATTATAGTGCTGCAACGAGGTGTTCGGAAGCTGACAGCC
Source organism: Clonorchis sinensis (assembly GCA_003604175.2). NCBI lineage: Eukaryota > Metazoa > Platyhelminthes > Trematoda > Opisthorchiida > Opisthorchiidae > Clonorchis > Clonorchis sinensis. Next base: position 140,737,590 of record CM030369.1, read on the forward strand.
AACCCGCCAGATTCCAATAGACAGTGGGTGAAAAAATCTTCAGTTGCACGATAAGATGGGTTTTTATTGGAAAGCAAAATACCCTTCCACACTTCCACTTCTATACGTTTAGTGGGGCAACCGCTGTCAGACTGTTGGGCCTATCTTGCTTGGACATGTTCCATATTGCGCAATTCATGTGATTAGTTTGGCACCTAAATGAATGAAACGACTTGCCTTGATAGGCGTTTTTGTCAAAGCTACTGGCGAATAAGTACAACTCCATCCACCCGTTCCTCCTCATTATCTAGAAGGGAAGGCCAAAGTTTCTCCTGGTTACCGTGGACACAGCTCGGTGCGGACTTTTTGGCGCCCGGGGGTGTGAATTGCATTCTATAACTGTCCGCATATGACGGGCTGTAGGATGTGAATTTTGGCCATCCCTCTTAGTTGAATTTAAGTCTAAATGCATTCCGCTACATTAGCTTTTGCCATGTGAGGAATTAATCGTTGAAAACTGAATTGAAGAATTATGCTTTGACATTGCAAGCAAACTTGGTCGGAAAATGTTCTTCACAGAGACTTCCTATTTCGCTGGGGTGCAGCGGCGAAAGTGACACAATAACAAGACTTACTGCAATAATGACTCCTATAGCCAAGTGATGGCGATAAAATACTGTGCTGGTTTGCGCAATTCAAAGTTTCAGATGACTACCAAGCGTCAGGTCTGCGAGATGGAACAAATCTGCACAGTGCGCCTTACTGCACTGATTTACTTGACCACTTTACGTTCTCGCCTGAAGCCGTATGCGGTGGGGTGAAGGACATGTTTTCAGGAACGTTAATATTGCAGCCAAAGGTAGCTTCCGACGAAGCTATGTTGTTGAAAATGAAAAACAGTTTGCGCATTGCTACTGATTTCCAGTGAAGATTTGACAGCTTTACAACACTTCACTGCTCTTCGGCACAAATTTCCTTCAGGTGTAGGACATCACGCTAATCGAATGCTCGAGAATGATTTGATTTATTTAAAACAAATTGCCACAGGTTGCTCTTATGCGGGCATTTTTGTTGTCAAACTTTGGTAGAAAACCTACAGACTAGTCTTTTCCAACCTCGTTAACCAGCCGTTCGTATTTCAAGTAACTTCGTGAGGCCTGAGGACTTTCACAAGGACTCCACTTCGGGTTGCCGTCCTCTGCTTTTTCACACATTAGCCACTAGGTTCTGGGTTCTGGTTTTTAGAAGGCGTACCTTACTTCGTCCCGTTTAGCAGTTGAGAACCAGTGCTCGTTGTTTGCTGGGACCCAGCAGAAGGGCACATTTCAGCTGCATCAACAAACGCTTTGACCTTAAGGCTTGGCATGCCACAATGAGTAGTGCTGACTTTACCCAAGTAGTGCTGAAAATGGACGATGCCGGTCTAAGGTTGCGTGCAAAGACTCACGACCAAAAACATGTGTACTTTGACCATGTGCTTTGACCACGATTAACCCTTGGGGGATAGGCGAAAGCAGTTCATAAAGCGTAACTTTTCTACCGCGTCTTTTCTCGAAGCAACGCCTTTCCCATAAATTGAGAGTGGTTACGCAAGGTAAACGCTTCATCGTTGCCCCACCCTTGTCGGAGACAAAACTGTTCTGCTATATCACAACTTGTACTGCGGGTGCTGGATTCTTCCAGACGGACTGCTCTCTGGTCAACCCAACGTACTAACATATGCGGAGGTGAGTTTGAGCCACCACATTCCTAAGAGGCAATAAAAATGATTGTAGGTCTTTCTTCTGGGGAAGACCATTTGCTGGAAAGCATACATCCGGCAGCAAAAATATGTTACTGCCTAATTATGCAAAAAAACATCCGCAAATCTGTTCCAGGGCACTTTGACGTCACAAGCCGACGAGAATTACAAAAAGCATTTATGTTGGTGAATTTTAGCTCCAGGTACGACTTCTCAGAAAACACCTGGTTCTACTAGATCACTCATGCAGCTACTAGGCAACTAGAAATCAATGTTTACATTTGTGTTCCAAATACATGGCTAACATTCATAACTTTATCTAGGTGTGCCCAAATTTCGTTTTCCAAATATAGCATGGCACCTGGTGACCACACAATGTCAGCATATTTGTGATATTATTATAGCCCAAATGTATCCCCATTCACTGGCTAATATCAACGTGTGCCATTAAACTTGGAGCCCTGAGACAGTACCAGACTCTTTAACGCCAGACGACGATTCTCCCTTTTGGCCAAAGACGGTGCCCAAATAAGGTTTAAGGTATATTTGGCGTGATTTGATTAATATCGGTCATTTACTAGGTTTCCTTCAAACTACCAAGGTTTAGGAGCTTCGCATTCACATCTATTGATTTTCAGCCCACCCCCATGGAAACAAGGATTCTGAATAATATGTAATTTCCTTCCTGAAATACCAGTGTTTTTCCATCTGTCTGATTGTTCCAGCTAGGAAAACATTTGATCAGACGATCAATATTGAAAACTACTGAGCTATCTGAACCAACATCGGAATCGTCAACTAATTGTCTATCACTTATGAGTCAGTCTCATACATCATGTGGATGTTACCTGAACCTAATGTCACAGCACTTGTAGACAGGTTTATCAGTTGCAGATTTCAGCTTGAAAAATAACAGGATCTAAATTTTACGTGGTTGTCACGGCTGAGATGAGCGAAAATGTTTGGAACGGATGCCAAGAAGTAAGCATACTTAAATGGGTCGTTTTCTTCACACCCAAAAATGAAACTGCGCGCCACGACATTATGGAAGGTTCAGCGGACACGTACCGTATATCGTCATTGCTTAATATATGTTGGGAATTGTCAAATGGTAATGTTGTTTAGTAGCTATGTAATAAGTAAGGCCCTGGGGACTGAGTGTCCTGTGTTATAGGAAGTTCTTGACCTCAGGGAGGGGTTAGTATACAGGTGCCAATACCCACCTGGGGTTACACAATCACAGGAGATATTTGTTGATACGTACAGCTTTATACTTGAATTTCCAATCGATTGCTGTCCTATTCGCCAGAAAACGCAAGTAAGCTGTTCACTAATAGTGTGTACCCTGAACTTCCTCACCGCTCCAAAAAAGAATATTTTACTATTTTTGACCAATTTTTTGAAGACCCTACGAGCCCTGTCACACCAGAATATCGGTACTTTTGAAATTAAGTCTGTATAAAGACACCAACGCGTCATCAATTACTCCAATCCAGGTTGGTATGAACTTTTTCGTCAAGCCACTTAACTGTACAAAGGCACAAAATACCGCTCTGATAAGACATCCTCCTGCTACTACTTAGAAATACAGCCTGCCCTACTCTGAACAGTGATATGAGATGAGACTGAATATCTTGATAGTTTTTCAGACAAATCGGGTCTACACAGTTTGAGTGCTGTCACTGAATATCCCTATTCTCAGACAAACGTTCCTCAGAGTTTAAAGCTTTCGTGAAGATGTTCAGTTAAATGTATGCCCGACTTCTCATGAATAACTTACCAGAGAAGCGCATTCAATGTTCACCGACTAAATCTAGCAGTGGTTCGCACACTTGAGCGAAGAATGCATTGATCCGGTTTATGTTTTCAACAAACCAATTGTTCGCACCCCGCTTTCGGCCGTATCGTTGGGCTGTATCTAGGTGAGCCATAGTCTTAAATATTGAAGTGTTTTTTGTTGACAGACTGAAAAAACACAGTCATCAGGCTAGAAATGATTGATCAGATCATTTGATGGACACTTTGGTGAATGTTATCAAGCCCATAATAAAAAGAGAGAAGGTATTTGGAAGATTCATCAAATGTCCATCTAAAGCTAAACGACCTACATGGAATTTTTAGCCAACATTTTAGTCGACAACTTTCATCCCACACGCCGGTATACAGAGATTAGAGAAGAGAGTTTTCTTAATCGTCTCCGCAAACACTTAGTCGCGCAATTCTTGGAAGTTTTTCATAGGTACAATTAGACTAGTAGATATAGTTTACCTAAATTTCTCATCTTCAATCCCCAACTGTTCTGTTGTTTTGGAAGTCGGGATGGTCATGTGATTTTTGCTGAGACGGTGTATCACAAATCATTTCTCGGAAAATTGTGTGATGTCATCGTACATGGACGGAGTGTTCTAACTCTGATCATTCGGTCTTGTGACGAAATACCACTGGTTTAATCCAGGAACAAGCCAGACTCTGTTCACTCAAAAGAAAAAGAATAGATTCATTTCGTGGATGTCTTTTTATTTTCGATCTCTGAAAACATACATGGCAAATTCGTGTGCTTTTAGGTTAGCATTCATGCAGGCATTTGACGCAATCGATGATTGGTCAGCTGTAATGACCGTTCTCTTATTGGTCGAAATATACGACCACCTCTTGCGGATGTGTTTAACATTATAAAATAAGTGAGATTGTAATATGGTCAAAAGCCGACAACTTGTAACCAGCGGTCTTCAGATGATCACATAGCATGCTCCTTTTTCTCTCAATAAATTGATGGATTACGCGACACTCTGGTTGCCACTAAGACAGACGTGTGCCCTGGGTCTCGCGCCGGTGCTGGCGGATACCAGGGCATTAGAGGCTTTGCGTGAGTGGCCACGGTTTCCAGATTCCAAACTATCTATTAACGTTAGTGGTGTGCACTTTGAACTGAACGCGTCAATAGCTGGACAATATCCCAACACGTTGCTTGGCTCGGATGAAAAGGAGTACTATTATGACGAGGATAACCAGGAATATTTTTTTGATCGTGACCCTGAACTATTTCGATATATCATGACATACTATCAGAGCGGAACCCTGCATTTCCCTAAAAACCTGTGCGCTAGCGCCTTTGAAGAGGAACTAAGGTTTTTTGCGATACTTCCCGATCACATGGGCGATTGCTGTTACGAAGAATACCTCGATCAGTGCCGAGAGGTTAAGGAACGTGTACAAGACAAGTCCCCTTTCGTTCGGTCAGCGTCAAAGCATGCAACCTCTTTACGTGGGCAATTAAGCGCAGTGTTTGATGATCCAGACTACAATGATGTCGCCCAAGTTGTTTACTACACCACCGGATTTTTCATCATCGTTTCTGTACTATCAAATATGGCAGAAACTATCATCTGTACGGAAAAAGGACAGCCTGATCATCCTCAGACCTATGGCGACAAATATACTAACATATTTTTCTGTGTTGACACAGCATGCGTTGTCATCTTTACAATCGAGTACATGGCAAGACTGTATGCTGCAGAATCGCGCTGGAAATACATAAAGTCGGTTATGGCTTTGATTGACCTGGTAGCCATACTGCCTTATTATATTGCCCTATTTCTACCGTCAAACAAGAACTTCTCAGGCTCTCTGGTTACGTTGCGGGTGTTTCGTGTGTTTCGGATATTTAAGTTCTCTCGTCACAGCCAAGGACTGAGAATATTGGGCTGCACGCTCAAGTCATGTGCACAGGAATTGGGTTTTCTATTATTTAGCCTCACACTAGTTGTGGTCATTTTTGCCACTGTGATCTACTATATTGAGAAGTTTGACAGTCAAACTCGGTTCCTAAGCATTCCTGCATCTGCATGGTATACCATCGTAACGATGACAACATTAGGGTGAGTCACTGTGTTTTTTTTAAATTAAAATTCAGATAGACCGATATCTTCACCGCATAGTTTTATGTTTTGTAAGGTTTGCGCAGTTGGGATACTTATGATGTCTGATAATTCTGTGGGTTATAACTTATGCAGCCACAAACATCATACATGTTGCTTGGCACAGTTATGATGATTTGCAACAGCAAATAACTAGGCTAACTATATGTTTACACTGAGCGATTGCGTGTATTCACAACAGTGTATTTCGAGCGTCCTTTAGATCCGTAAGGCGGGGAACAAACGTAAGGTCCTCTCCAATTATCGCAAAATTGACAATTTCTACAACTGAGTGGTAGGTATAGTTCATCCAACGTCACACCGCCGCCTGGTACAAATTCCTCTTGGAATGAAGCCAACCACTGAGTACAATATATATATAGTTTTGAAAATAAACTACCTTGGCTTGCTGTGAGCAAATTGTTAAATATTCTAAGAAAGACTTAATGAAAGTGCACCTGTTTAAAGGAACAGGAGTCAAAATCAAACCAGCTGATCTAGTGGGTTCACAGTCGTCTTGAGTGAACAGGCCGGATAAGTTCAAACCAAACCATAAGGTTAGTTGATGGTCGTTTGGGTTAAATGTACATAGATTAATAGTGTAAAATGATTCTTTATGGTTAGGTTAGATGTCCGTGAACACAGGGCGTAGGTTCTCCAAATACAACCGTCTCAAGCGTAAGCTCTAATCAGTTCTTGTTTACATAAGTAAGTTGTAGCAAACACTGCACTAGGTGGCTATTTAAGGGCACAACCAAATATGTTAAGTTAACCGGAAATAAATATCGGTCTGTATTCCACTACGTGTTCCACAAGGTGACACCTGATAGCGATGGGTGATCTATCTGCAAACTCCCAAAACATAAGCAACAAAAGGTTTTAACACATGCAGGTTTCATCGTTATTTTTCATCCCATGGGCCTTCCTGGTGACTCGATTATCACAAAGCTTTGATGGATTGTGAGCTTGCATAAGACTCGGCAACCAACCTGAACGCCAAACCCTGTAGAATATTCCACTTATCTGGTTCTTTCGGTATTGTTCTCCAAGTATGGCGACATACTGATAGAGTATTTGGTTAAATTCTAGACTGATCAATTTCTCTTCCTTGATTCAAAACACTGGTTACGTGCATTACATGAATGTGAGCTCCCAAAAGCGCGTACGCCAGGTCAGTTTGTGCATTTGCCAAATTAAAAATAACACACGCTGCTACTAAATCAGCCCAATATAAACACGAACGGCTTCAAAACACTTTCCAGGAACTTTGTTTTTTGATTTTTTTTCGCCGCTACGGAGAGTAGTTGCCGACGATGTTTTATCATTCACTTTCATAAGCGTTCTCCAGTAAGTTACATGTTGACAAGAATGAGGACACTTAGTGCAAAATATCAGTGGGTGTAAGTAAAATAGCATTTGGTAGCCCCTTGTCAGCCGATCTTGTAATTACAGAAAATTTCAAAAAAACCAGAGAGTTATAGTAGCGACAGTTTCAGTGGCCGTCAGCCGGAATGAACAAATGATGGACCATCTGTTATGTAGCATGCTGGGAGCACGGACGCTGCAATTCAGCAATTATATTGAATCACTACCTTTGTATTAGACGGAATTATTGTGTAGAGCTGAAAGCATCTTAAGATTTTTAGGGGTCGTTTGCGGTTTTATTTACCATCTAGGTGAGCACCTCTGTTTCATACAGAAAAAAAGGATTCTGTTACGCAGATGGGTCAGTATTTGTAGATTGATTGAAAACGCTAATCCCGGAAGAAAATTGCGTGATTCTGAGGGGCAAATTAACTCACGCAACTGCATCGAATTTAAAACCGAAATGTTGCGTCAAAAGGGCCGTTTAACTCTTTGGTCAAATAATAACGAGTGTCATAAAGGAAACCACTCACAAGGGTGCTGAAAAATCTTCGGCAGTACACGATCGGTTTTGCCCTTCTTGGGGCTCATCAAGTAGGCGTAGTGTCCGAGTTTCCGTCAACCTTATGTTCTACTTGAACCCAAATTGGACTGATTGCGACAAATACACTCATTTGCAAATCAATTTGGTTCTCACGTGAGATTCAATTGAATCTATCGTTTATGTTGTTCTTCAACTGAATGTGCTACACAAAAGCCACCTCGCGTTTCAGTTGGTACGATGTTCGTGATTTCCAAGTAAAATTCCCTAAAGAATATCTCATACAAGAAAGATACAACTGGGTTCCAGTTAGATTTCCAATAAGAACAAAGTTGTTGTGCAATGGGACGTATTTTGCAAGTTTCGTTCATCTTGGGTTCAAGTGGGACATAAGGTTGACGGTAAATCGGGGACTGTGCCAACCTGATGAACCCAATAAGGGCAAGACCGGTCGTGGGATGTCGGAGAATTTTCAGAAACTTTGTGAGTACTTTCCTTTATGAAAATATAATGCAATATCTCGAATTTCGTACCAACTGAAAGATGAGGTGGCCTTTGTGCAGCACATTCAGTTGAAGAACATCATGAACGAGAGATTCACTTGAGTCCCCCATGAAAAACAAATTGATCCGTAAATGAGTGTAGTTATCGCAATGATACGGATTCTTTAATTTGTATTTGCTTCAACAATAAGACTAATGAAGGAAGTGTTTTTGACTGGCTTTTGTGATCTTTTATCAAAATTTTAACGGGTATGGCCGTTAAACTGCGTTTTGAAAGCTTGCTTCAGAGTGATATTCCTTCATGAGTAGAACTGAAGTGAAGAACAGGCACCCTATGGGAACGTAGTCATCTGATATGTACTAATAATCGTTACTGCTGCACCCAATTTTTCGCCATAATGCAACACTTGACAATAAGTTCCATGACCTTATGAAAGCAATAGATCAATGGTCGGTAGGTATCCCATTGAGGATATAAAAAGCAACTTTCCTTCAAACATGTGCACAGCCAGGCAAAATGTATGCCAAAGTTCTTTACCTTACAACCGTTAATGCGAGGACACAGAATGCGCACTCATGAACGCACGTCTTATGATATGCAGCCTTAGTGGCGTTATCATTCCACTCCGCATTCTCACCCCAAATAGAAGTGTTCCCATGACACAAACTGAAGTTTATATCTGTAATGCACTGGATAATCCTGACTGGTATTGATTCGGGACCTGTGCGACTTCGGCGTATATAACGGCTTCTGTTATCTTAAATTAATACTGTAGCCCTCATGTCCTCTTTCTGTTGAGCCTCAGAACTTACAATCCTGTAAGCGTACACACTAAGCTTTTACCCGTTACTGACTAGATGAGGTTTTCTAGGGTCAGGATACCCACAACCTTTCTAGGTTTGTTAAATTGTTAAATTTAGGAGAACGCTGAGATTTGGGAATGATCAGTGAGAACTGCGTAGAAAGCCAAGAATATTGGTCTTTGCTAATTCAGTCCGCCAGTTCTGAGGATCGACAGAATCACCCGATGTATCTGAAACCTAAATAGAAACTTTGATTTTTATTATTACTATTGTGGCACTGTATACTATACAGCCTATATTGTGTATATCATATTATATTAAATTTAATGGACTATAAATTCTGATCTCATTTAAAACATAGTCTTATCAGGATGGGAGAAAAACAGGATGGTGCTCTGGACCTAACAGCTCATCCAAATTCGTTAGATGAGAGGACCTTACTGTGCGACGATTCCCTTGGTTTTATAATCACTCTACATCTTCTTGTTGTTTGCTGATTTATATCTTTGTTTGAGCTGCATGAATTGTCATTTTTGTAACTTCACCTTGCGGCACAAATTGTAAGACAATAGTAGAGGGAACTTCCATGGTAATTCAGCGCTGGCGATTGGAAAAAATTTGGGAGAGCCCAAGACAGAAACAGTGGGATTATAATTCACCGTGTTCATTCCAACTATGAATCATTCATTCAACAGACCAGTTTAAATTGCCCACTCAATAGTCAATGCAGAAATCGGATCGTTAGTTCAGCTTGTAGCATGAGGAAGCATAATCAGTGTGCACTGATCCGTTACAGAGCAGATGTAACCTGCGTGATGTTTTGAGGTTTGGTGGGGTGCTGAGAAACGCAATAATCCATCGTACGTTTATCATTACAATTCAATGGTGCGGAAGCTAAAAAGCATATGACGTACGGGTATGTTTACGGAAGGCACCACGTGGGAATTCCTCCGGTCTGTGAATGGTACGACAATACTCGTTAATAATTTACATTAGCTGGACAGTTTCCTGCGCGGGCCATCCGGGAGATACAATCGATATTCGTGTCACCATAGAGGGGCAGGAAAGCTTTAATCCTAAAAGTGACTTTCCAGAGATCTCGATTACCAGCCATATTGAAAGATGGAATTCCCAGTACCTTAAGGCTCAAAGTGTTAGCTGGAAAATTCGACCGGCTACCGAGAGCTCACGCTTCAGGGCATATCGCACGATATAGCAATTCACAGTATCAGGGGTGTCCATCGATGGAGGTCAGTATAGGATAGATTGGGCTAAGCCTGTATCATTTGTTATGTCAAAAGTGTTCGCATTCTCTGACCCATGTAAACCCGTTACCCCTCAAATAACCCTATTTGCAATTCGGGACTCCGCAGCTTCAACATCGAATGTGGTAATTGTTCGCTACCGGACTGATTCAGATAGTCCAATCCACTAATCGTCTCTGTGCGCCTGAAACTTCACCTTTTGTGACTCGGCACTCCAATTTGGTGAACAGGAACAGTTTTCATGCAGAGCTGATAATATTTTCGGAGTTGGGGTTTCTGAGATTAGCTGTCGCTCATTAGTGCGCTTGCTGTTACCTTCAAAATTTCATTTTCCTTTTCGGATATCTAAAGGTGTGACGTAGACAGCAGACTCACGGCAAAAGATTTACCTTTGTGATTAACGAAATAATGGAATACTAAAATTTGGCTTGATGATGATCATTGAGAATATATTCTGCTCTGTTTTAGACCAGTGCAACAGGCCCTTTGTTGTGGCGCAGGTTATGAAGGATGGTAATACGATAAATATTTATCGGCGCTTTTGGAATGGATAAACCTGAAGTGGATGCAACGGGCGTTTCTGCGCTTGCCTTTGTCTTGTTAGCATTTGTGCCAAATATCAGGAAATAAGGAGAGCGCGGAGAATATAGTGTACACCATACGCCTACCTGACATTTTAGACTAAATATCCATAATATTTCCAATAAAAAACTGACTTTGCGTAAGAACCAGAAGAATGAAACCGATCAAGTTTAATTTTTCAATCAGAATGGCTGAATTCAAAGGGAACAGTATATCACGGAAGACACATTGATACTTCAACTGACTGCCACCGTTTTTGATGTAGGCAATGCAAACAGGTGAATAAAAACTGGCTGGAACGAATCAAATGGAAATTTTCAAATAAGTGGCTGTAACAGTCATCTATGTGTGTAGTCCCGCTAGGTTTCGTAGGCTTGTCGCAGCCCAATTACTCCGTTTCTCACATATTGTCGCGGAGTACTCGAAGATACGAAAACCAGCCTCATTTCATCAGTGGCTATTGTGAGAACGTTTAAAATTGAAGCACAAGAAACGTCGTGCAGACTGAAGCACAGTTTTTTCGACAGTCCGTCTGAAGTGGATGAGGCGCTATAGCCGCTTATGAAAGGAAAGTATGAACTCTCATTTCGCTAAGATCAACCACAAACATACAGAATTCAACGCATCCTGTGGCTTAGTGCAAGGTAGCTTGCCGGCATATTAGTCTACTGGCATTGTAGTTTTAAATTCAGGTAGTATGCGTGAAATGCCGACAACAGGCGAAGTACATTTGGTCTTCGATAAATATACTCATTTGCAAACCAGTTTGGTTTTTGCAAAAGACTCACCTGGAACCCAGCTGTGAACCCACGTGGACCGTGGAAGAAGTTATAACAATGGTTGAATGACTGAACACCACAGAAATGAAAATTTAGTGCAAGGTATCAGAATCAAAGTCTCGCCAACATTGGACGATAACTGTCAGTAAGAGGTTGAAGGTTGAGTTCGTCTCCGGTCCGTAAGGTGCAAGACTACTGATCTTATAACAGTGTAAAAATTCATATGTGCTGAGGGCTTTGGGTGACAAACACGCAATTTTGAAGCACATTTTAGCACTTCCAAACTTTACCTGACGTAAGTCGATTAACGATTAATAAAATTATTCGTGCGTTTCCAATTCAGTTAGAGATCTAGGAAGGATGCCTTTGTAGGCGCTTTCACAGAGAAGTGGACCAACAGGGGGAACAATAGTGTGAGCAACGGATACTGTGTTGAACAAATCGGAAGAAAATATTCTACGAGAAAAAATGTGCATCACTAGGCCAGAAGGGGCCAGGAATCACTTTTTAATAGTGCTGTGAAAATTAAGCTCGACGATTATACCTGGATGACCAAACCATCTTGGTGTTCAAACTTATAAAATGAACAAAGAAATCCACGGAAAAAAGGTAATCAATACACATTTACTAGACCGTCAATCTAAATTGGAACTAATTTACATTCCGCTGCGAACATCCAGCCTCTCAGAGAACTTACCCGGATGGCAACGTCCGACGAATAAATGGGAGGACAACAGAATTAAAAAAAACGGTGTGATGGGCATTAAAATGAGCGGAAGCCCAAAGACACTTACAATCTGGGACTCGAAACCAATGAACCCAGTTTTTGGGTTGATCATCCGTGTGACCGATCTTAAATACTGTCAGCAGCTGAGCAACAGGACGTATATTAACAAGGACATATGGGTAGTCAATGCCACACAACGACACGCATATATCGCATCGCTACCACCGCAAGCGATGACGATGGGATCCCGAGAGTACAGCGATCACATAAAGTTGCTGGGAGGAGCACTTTTACGCCTAGAATTTTTGATGTAGGTTAGCTTGAAAGTTTTGTTTTGGCTTGTTCAGTAACATCTGATAGCGTGTGGCGGATCAGTTCAAGCCCCTACATATGTTACTAGGGCACTTTTCAATTGGTGTACCTGACTCCCTCACATTTGGACTCACAAAAAGCCGGTATGTCCCACGCTGAAATATTTGCTCTTCTCCCCTTAGAATTAGCAAAATTTCCTTGTTTCCGAGATTTCTACCTTTCGCCAAAATGCAATAGTTTATAAAGTTGAGAATGATGCTTGCTGATTATCGCGTGCTGATAGATTTCGTAGGAACAACTGACGATTAGCTACGTTTGTGTAAACCTTTGTGGTCACTTCTAAAAAAAGGTGTGTGAAAAAACGGTCAAGTTTGATGGTATTGCATATTGGCTTCATATTTTTAGCCGGAAAGCAGCGTAAAGTTTTGGTCAAAATAAGCAAACTCACAGACCTGTCAGTAATACCAATACAGACAGGCTTCATGTCTAGAGGAGCAACGGTAGTTCCAGAGACAACTTCTCTGTTAATGGAGGAAACCAAAGTTGGTATATTCGCAGAGCATTTATCAATAAATCCGCATGAATGCCCTTCAAGCATAACGCTCTTCCGGTCAGCCTAATTCGTACCATCACGTGATGATTCCGTCTGGTAGTAATTTCTTAATAAGTATGGATACACATGTGCAACGCCTTTTTGCCGCCAAATGTGTTATTTTCTCGGTCTTTCATCACTATCCAGCTTACCGTTTCTGCTTTGACTGGTTACATATTGGGCCGGGTCGTTAAAAATTAACTGAATGAAAACGTTTACACTTGCTGGCTGCTGCTCTATCTCTGTAGTATTAGGACTTCGCTGGAACTTTTCATATCCAACCGATGATAGACAACGCAGTTTTTTTGAATGTACCGTCTTTTGATCTTTCCGGCTTGGGGCATTTTTCCGCTCTTAAATGTTCCTCCATAATCGTTCGTTTGCAACCCTGCTGTTATCTTGCCGCATTTATCCTTATCGTTTGATTAGATTCGTCGTCATGCAAAAAATGGAATTTATAAGGTTCTATGCCCGTTTTCAACTTCTGCAACCGAACGTGGAGCCCTTAGATTTATCACAAACAGTCCCATTTGATGCGTCTCTAAGTTTCTTCCAAGTGTGAGCTTTGCATTCTTTCGACTGGGAGCAGAGTACAGCTCAGTCAGAAGTAATTTGTATGAGTCCTTCGTGGATTTTGACTCAGGTTGCAGCTGACTGGTTGGTAGGGTAGAGATAACATCACCCTGGGTGCTTGGTTTCGACAGCAAGTCGCTGGTGCAACACAGCAGAAATTGATCACTGCAGACGTTCTACAGACACTGACGCTGAAAGACCAAAGGTTCTTGGCATGTAATCACCAAGTAAATCATCTGGTCACTCTGGAAATCTAAAATCGACTGTGCCGTTCACACCTGGAAGGTAGTTTTGAGAAACGATTACTCGTATAATTCGATTTTTGACCAATGGGATAGTCAGGGTTTTTTGTTCAGCAATCTTATTTTCCATATCGTTGGCACTGTTTCACATTATTATTATTTTTCTCAGACTTCATTTTAAAACATTTAGAATTTCATTTGAGAAGCAAGACAGGAGCCATTTTATGGTGTGCTAAGACATGGCACAGCCAACAGAAAGCATACCGCACATCAGGATAATGGGTCTGATAGCACCACTAGATCTGAGGTCGCATTTCGGAGTGGTTAACAACAATCATTAAGTGGCTTGCCTGGCTTTGTTGAACGCGGAAAATGGGATTGGTTCGAAGCATTTGAAGGAATCGGGAAGAAACCTGCAACACCGTACCTTTCCCCTAACTTTTCTCAAGTTTTCACCTAAAAGTCGGCAACTGGTTTTCTATGCAACTGGTATTTTTTTGCATTTTTCATTGCCAACTTCCGTTTTCGTCGATGATCATCTGAAACCATCGCTTTGCAGAAAGCATGACATATTGCTGATAATCAATCAGATTTGACGCCTCAGAAACTCACGGTTTATTCACATGGCCGGTAAAATATCCTGGGCTTTGGGGTGTTTGTATTTTCTTCTGGACAACTTGGGTACTGGTTGCGTTTAGTTAGTGATCACGGGTTTTGGAACCACATATCGACCCATGAAAACTGAGGTGTCGAGGAATCATCAGATCTATGACGTCTTCTTTGAGTTGAGATCTTATCTTCGGATGGAATCTGTAGTTCTAGTGTTATTTTATCGAGGATTGGATGCTAAACTTTAGCTTTGCTAGAGAAATGAAATGCGTGCACTATCCGACTTCAACGGATTGGGCAGATGCGACTGTCTAAACATGACAGGCGTAATTCGAAAGTGTGCTCTACATGCAAGAAATATTTCCGGGTTTTTGCAGTTTTATCCCTCAGTTTCGTAGCAAGCAAAAGTCATGATTAGTCATTTACTATAATTACTGCTGCTCGGACACCTACCCGAAATGACGAACTCGGACAAGAATTCCGTGAGTTTAGTTATAGTTTTCAGAAACTCAGCTACTCTCAAACCGGTTCATACCATCTAGCAAAAATGTAAGACATGAAAAATGTCATTGTGCGTCCTCTCTGTTTTAGATGGATTCAAAAACCTACCAGTAATGCCGTAGGGCGATCTGTGACCAACATACGGTTAACTAAATTGACATTTAGGCAAGGACATGACATTTGGTCTTTTAGAAATGGCTTCACGGTACCAAAAATAGGCCACAAAAGCCTTCTTTACTGTCGGCAATTGGTTAACAGAAGAGGACATGATGCTACGTAGGTGGAATATTCTAGATATTCCGTCCGCTGGGTTGAAAGCCATTTATTTTCTGGATGGAGATACACTTACCACTTTTACCGTGATCCTGACCGATCTATATTTGTGTTGCCTATTTGTACAGCAGTTTGGGTTCGTGATGGATGTACTCACATTTGACCTTTAAGTTCATTACTTTGTGAAGGAATCGTCACTAAATCGATTTGATTCTCTGTCGAAATAATCCAAATAAGCTTGCGTTCTTCATGACCGAAGCTTTTTATCTTAATTCAATCCCAAGCAGACTGATTATAGGCATTCATGCCTATTTGACTGCAAGTTTGGTCGCTACATTATTTTCAGTATTATTATTTACTTATTATTATTTATTATTTATTATTATTATTTATTATTATTATTTACATGTCGTCATATTTATTCCACTGATATACGGGGTGTACGCTGTTCGAGGTTGTCTTATTGTAGGTAGAGCTGCAATAATTTACAAATTCAGCATCTTAATGAATCCATTATTTGCACAACTCGGATATCCGGTCAAAAAAACTAACCGGTATCATGACCACTCATATGCAAATGGATTCGAAATCGTACCAAATTTACTGTGATGTATAGCGAGTGAAAAAATAATCCGGTGCTTGATATGGCCTTCATGGTTAACTGCTTAGTGGTTCATGTTAGTTACCTAATTACGATAGCCCTTAGGCAATTTCACATGGTACGTGTAGGGATATGATCATTACATATCTGAAACTGGTCTCTTCTGAATTTTCGATAGCAGCAACTTAACACTATCTAGTTTTGTGAAACTCAGTAACCTGAACGGCTTGCTCGGATCTGTCTGCCAATTTCCAATTGGAACCTGCTAGACACGACAGAACAAGTCAAAATACAGAATACACATCCTTTTAGAAGACGTCTGCGCTAATCCATGAAGTTATTGGCGTGTGATATGTTGGTCCAACAGTGGGGTTGAACAGACATTTGGAGACCGCCAGTGCTTATTGTGTCTGAACAACTTACACGAATGAACGTATTCAGGGAACCAAACACTGGTGTGTGCCAAAGTTGATTTTAGCCTTACCGGTTCATCAGGTACGAACAAGTAAAATGTGGATCAATGAAAACATGCTCGTGACGCAGGCTTCCTATAGTAAAGGTCATCCACAGAACGAAATCAACCTAGGTAACTTAAATAACAAATCGTTGAGCGTTTCTATACCCCTTTCTCAAAGCGAATATATACCCATACATGCATTCCTCATTGGAGTCTCCGACCAATGGGTCCACATGTCCGTGAAAGCCGGAGCACAGTGATTTAGGCTGAGTACACTGGCGTGGTCAGCATTCAAGATTAGGTGCGTAGAAAAGTCCGCACAAACCGCTTTGTTTCCTAACAACACACCTCATATTTAACCAGCCATTAAGGGGTTGAAAGGACAGTCGCTTCAAGGCTACTACCTCACAAAAAAGAACTTAGATGTTTTCATTCTTCTGTGTAAAAGTTTTACAAATGGTACAGGCGCGACAAAGTGACACAGGAGATAAACAGATGTCACACGAGAGTCACTAGTATTCAGCTAGTTTCCTCATGGTTAGGGTGATGTTTGGAGAGGGGGCAAAGGTTGTTGCTGGCAAGGCAACCTGCAAATTCCCAAAAACTTAAAGGACTACCAACTTTGTACTGAGAAACGTCAGCTATGATGGATATGTTGCTGATGAAGGTCAGAAAAGTCTAACTTCGTATTCGATCAATACTTCACAAGTTAGCTGATGGAACAAGCCTATTTTAAGTCATTGAATAAGGAGATAACGTGAACATAGCTCTGAACATAGTTCAGAGAGCTTAGTTTCGCATCTACGCGTCTATAGTCAGCCCAAATTTTCAGTCTGATCATAGAATGGACCAATTAAATTGTTGTTATCTCAGTCATCAGGTTGCTCGTGTTGCCATATTCCAAATGTCACTTCATAAAATGTGGCGGGAAATAAGATCCCACAAACATTTAAAATAAGCTAAGCATAGTAAGAGTATTGAGATACAAGCCGATCACTGAAAGTTCAACAGTGCTTGTGCATTACTGCTGCGGACAGCCACAATTTTTGCGTCATTATAATATTGTGCTCAACGGAAAACCAATAAAAACGTGCCAGTAAAAACTTCCATTTCGGAGTTACTCAGGGTTATTACGCTGTTTTGGCCAATCTCTGCAGGTTGTTCAGTCATGTATTATCCTTTCGTTAGCGGAATACTCATCAGCAAGGCAAATTGAGATTTACGAATGAATAAGGAGAACTTGATTAACTAACCTGTCTGAAAATAGTTACACATCGTCTCCCTGGATGAACAACTTATAAATAACGCAAACTAAATTGCAGACATCAAAGAGTAGTAATCGTCACTCGCCATGACCCACGTGTTCTGTCACAACAGCTTATGTTTTCTTCGCCCCCTGGGCGCATTTTGGTTTCCCCTTGGGAGTATCTGTATACCTGTTTCTGGGTGACACATACGCATCTGTGTTTCTGTTGTATGGTTTTCCGTTGTCCGATGTACTTTGGTGCTTCTGATCCAATGAACCGGAGTTTTATTGGTGGCCAGCTACTGAACTATTAGGCAAGAATATTTTAGGACTCCCCCGATAGTCGAGTAGGCATGTATTTTATTAGCATTCCGGGGCTTGTGTTTTCTCCTGTAAGAGATGGCTTAGGTACTTGCATCTGAGCAGAACTGTGGTAGCTCAGATACCGACGATGGTCATCGGCTTCTCCGCTGAGCTCGGCAACTTGATTGCAAACATTTCATTCCCAATGCAGATGACAATCATCAGCACGTTCTTACAAGCGGAGTGGAACATGGCGGTACGTCTGTGATAGTGTGTTGAGTAGTGCTGCAATGTTAATATAGCTGCTTCTAGCCGGGATTGACCTGTGATCACGATTGTTTCAGCGGTCAGACGGTTGTAATAATCGATATCTTACCCGGTGTACTTATTAGTCGGTGACCGCCTGACTTTTGAGCTTGGCCCCCTCTGCTCTCTTTCACTGGTCCGCGTTCGAATGACATCTGTGGTTAACCCCTCTAGATTCAACTTTGTGACCTTTGTCGATGTGATTCCAAAGTCTTTTTTATTTCTCGGTTTATTGTGCCGACAGAGGGCTCTCTATGAATAATCTGATTTAGGTGCTTGTTCTTTGCATGTAGTGGTACACAAACTGAATCATGTTCAAAGCGTCGGTTGGTCGAATCCGTGCTTCCAGAAATATCACTCCATGTATGGCGTGTCACAGCGCCAAAACTTAGTTGTTTTACAAATCACATTTGGTACTTTGGATTCGTATATGTAGATCGAGAACAGATAATGATGGGTTCAAGTGGCCGTCTTGTTATTGTCCTTTGGCCTTCAAATTGGTCTCCCTAAATTAGCACTTGGTTTGTGAGCTACGAGATTGCGGTTAAGGTGTGGACAGACAGCTTACCGGCGGCGATTCTGTGGCAGCAGACTTTTAGTCTAGTGCTGATCTGTTCACCGAACTTAAGTTATTCTTGAACTGTAAAGGGGGAAATGTAGAATGTCACCACACATAAGCAGACTAAGTTTGACTTTAGTAACTTTTGTCCGCACACTGGCCTCTGTGATCATGAACTACGGCAATGCTAGTAATAAAAACTGTATCTTAATCTTTGAGGTTCAAACAAGACAGAACCTGCTCGGCCATATTTGAACAGTCACACAACATTTGGGCTTCGCTTTCCGAGAATGAAGCTGACGTTCTTGTTCACTAAGTGACATCATAATAACTCCAATTGTCCTTGGACGTTAGTAAAAAGTACGTTTGTTCATTGGTCGGATGGAACTTTTAGGATGTTCTGTGAAATGAAGTCTTGAAATCCACCCCATTTCACGACATCTACCGCATGCCACATAGATTTGTTGACACAATATACATCCAAAATGAGAACTCTGACAGCTGCTGTGTTTACAGAAGATTTACTATGATCTGTACGAGTGTTCCGATTGAATGCTCAAAATGAAACGATGGATTGGAATACCGGCAAACTGCGTTTGACCTAATTGCTCTTTCATCACGTTGTACTATTCACCACTTATGGAAGCCGCTCTATTCACTTCAAAGGGGAAACGGCCTTAGCGTGATACCGAGACAAAATCATTGTTTACTGAATAAACTGAAGCTCTGGTATTCAAGACTATCAAACATTAACAGAGTTCTACGGTTTTAAACGACATAACGTAAACCGACAAACTATTTACTTACATAGCGCAGGAATATAAATGCCTATTAGTTGAATGGATAGGCAAAAGTGCAAACAATAACATCTATTGTATTCTATATTTGGTCATGGACCAAGAGTTTAAATATATTGTAAGTATGCAACGTATGGAATAGGTAACAAAATGACGGTCTTTTCAGCATCACCTCCAACGTACGTGGATATCAGCCATTTTCACTCAGTAGCTTAGAGTCTATCCAAGTGCCACTGAGTTCAAGTACTGAATAAACCAGAATAGCAGATGGGGTTTCAGAATCATAATCTTATCTGCCAAATCGCATATTCTGTCACGGTAGAGCTAGTTTCCTCTGAGAATAATACCCTGAGAAGACTGGTCACAAGTGGCTTCGTCTGAAAATGACAGATCAAGAGACTAAGCGATCAACTGAATGTCAGCTGTCAAAAATCTCATTCAGATGAAATGATTCAGCAAATATTTTGCGTGAATCTATAAGTGAAATTACATTATTCGAGGAAGGATTTCTTAGAAAAAAGTGTGTATTCCTTGGCCAGCAGACGCTCTAACCTCACCAACAAATCCCCTGGGAACAACTTTGATTTCAACTGCAGTCAAGCAGTATAGAAAAACAGTCAGAGGCAACGTTCCAGTCGTGGTGTTAGAACCAGTTTTCCAACGTCACTTGTACAAAATTCCCGGGGTCAACAACAGACTTTTAGTGTATCAGCACCCCGCTAGGTGTGTGTATATTTTTTGTGCTTGCTTATGCATTCCGACAATGCCCAATGATGGATGTTTCGGAGAGAGTAATTACCTGAAATCACGTGCCAGTAATCCCACAGAAAGATCCTAACACCATGAACCGTCTTTGGAAATAACCACTAATTTTACTTTCCGAAATGTACCTTATAGGCAGATATGAAAACTGTCAACTGTGCCAGCCAATCTTTTCTAAAACCGTATAGGAGCCCCCACCTCAGTCCACATTTCGCAGCCTCCATGCTTGTGGCTGAGTACCGCGGATGGCGCTTCCGCCACGACATTATCGATCGAAAGTGAAGCAAACAATCTACCCCTATTTGGTCCATGATAGAAAACAAAAGTGACCAGAGAGCTATAAACTTCTTGAGCAGCTGAGCAACGTTGGACGCGAATCGTGCATTTATTCTGGATATTAAACCAAAATGCGAGGACGAACCTATGTCCACTAGAGAGGAGAGAGCTTGAACATTGATATGCTATCAATCCCCTTTGGTCTGGACAGACTCGTCAGACTGATTTTGCTGCGGCACCCAATCCCCACTGCGGATTTAGTTCGTTTTTTAATAATCAGACGTATGTCAGTCCCAGTGCTAGAATCAATCTTCCCCACACTTTGATTGGTCTCACCGCACCACTGGACGCGATGCCGTAGTCTCGACAATGGCCCATTTAAGACCTCAGAAGAATTCTGTCGTCTATACACCCACTCAGTCCACTCGTTGCAGACGTACACAGAAACACACAATTTTCCCATTCACTTCAGCAAGTGGAAAAAACACGACAAACGGCGGATGATCCATCTTACCACTTTATTCGTGTTTTCACTTGGCTGTGAAAGCCGAAACTTGGGGACTGTAATATTATGCCCAATAACGGATATCACATGTCCGGATCTAATTCGGTCGAGAATTCATGAATTCCATGCATTCCGCATATCACATTCGTGCAAGCCGAAATAAACTTACAACCTCCAAGGTTCAATGCAAACATCTATCCATCCTCTTCATAAAGTAAACTACTCACAAGGTTGCTGAAACGTCCTCGACAGCCCACGACCGGTTTCGCCCTTCTTGGGGCTCATCAGTAGGCGCCGTCCCTGAGTTTCCGTCAACCTGACGTTGGCTACCTCCTACAAAGTGATTATCAAATTTCACTTGCCAAGCCCTTTTACGCGTTTACAGACAGCTAAGAACGGGGCGTAGCTTTATGCATAGGTCACAAGCCACAAGAAAATATCACATGAAACGAACAAATGATAAGTGGCCAGTGTCGCATCCTATTATAAGACATTGTGAATGCTAGATGCATGGAAAAAACTGCCCGGAAAAAGGTTGTATCTCTTAGATGAGTGCTTATTTTTTCAAGGTAGATAATGAATATCGCTACCTGCTTTGGGGTTAGATTCTTGATCCTTGGCAGATAAATGTAAACTAATCCGTTCCCCACCCGCACGCTCATACCGTAAGCCGAGTAAAGTTGAGTATAGTACTCTGGGTGACAATAAACAAATTAAGCAATTTGCCCCCAATCCAATAAATACCAACCAATACTGTCATTTATCCTCGCAACGACCCTGACAGAACACGGACAGTAAATTTCTGAACAGTGGCAGTCACTCTCAAATGGGGAATAGCTAGCAGGGGCCGGAATCGCGCTCACATAGGGGGCAAATTTTCTCTTGCGAAGCACCACACATCATTTGATAGAGGACTGCAAGACAAGAGATGGGATCAACAAAATAGTTACCCGTAACTACCATGAGTTACATTTATAGTCTTGGCAGCTGAAGGAGAACCACCAAGGCTGTCTTAATAGGACCACTTCAGTACCTAAAGTAAATACTTTTGCATTAAATTCCCCTCTATCTGCTAATAGTGACTTTTGTATACTTCAGTCACCGCCGTTTATGAATATGCTGATCAAAAAGCCAACCAGATTAGAATGGCATTTACGGTGAGAAGTCCGCTTCCACTTTCCAAGTACCAGTGGCAAAGTACGACGTTGTCCTGGTTACTGTATCTAGTTCGTTCAAAATTTTTGAGATATTTAATAAGAATGACATAAATGATGATTGCCTCTTTGTAGGAGTATGCATGGTGCACATCCGTACATAACACACCCTCTTAATTGAAAAGCTGTCCGACTGAACAGTTGAAATGATCCTCATTTCATGCAGAATTCTAACAGGGTCAGGTTAAAACAAAGTGACAATTTGTCACCTAGCATTCAGCTAGGTCGATAGGGTTGAAACATAGTTTGGCGGAGTCGGACATTTAGCAGACCGGACTGTAGGTAGTACAACTGGCGAAAAATCGTAAATAATTTTGTTTTGTTCGGCTCACTGCTGTTACAAGACGCAACGGTTCGTTTCTATAGCGAATCATTCATCAGTTTGCTAGAACCATTTAGATTTCGTGCTCCACCTCCTGTCAACCTGGTCCTCCTTGATTTGCATAAAAAGCTGAGATATGCAAAACTTAATTAGTCATGCCAGAGGAAATCCGGAAGTTACCGGACCCATATTTTTGTGGGATGTTTCAGACATTTGTTTTCTACTGTTCGAAATTGACAGTTACTCTCGAATCTTGCTACTGCAAGGATAGCAGATTGTTTCGGAAATTTGTTTGATCCTTCCCTGTTCGAAAATTCGACAAGGCTAGGAAAAGAAACATAGTCATGGGAACGCAGGAACTCTGATTTAGATTCATTGATCCAAACGGCTAAGTTCACTAAGAATACCGATTCGTTTTATGTGCATGCATGTTTGCATCGCACTAGCGCGAGTTTCAGCGGTTGTTTTGAAGCATACCCAAGTCCCAGATGGGTTATCATCGTCTGGACTGTGGAGGCAGCTGCCTGAAGTAAACAATATGAGTAGTCTCTCGGTTCTTCGTTCTAATTCGAATTTTTGAAGGTCCAAAGGATAATTTCGAATATTGGTTTTTATGGCTTTGTGTTATCCTGAAATTTGTGCACATTTTTTAGGGAAACAGACACCAACTTGCACACTGAGCAGCTTGTGACAGTTGTGCTAGAAATATGTCAACTGTGATCGCCGTTGCAGGTACGCCCCTACCCTTTTCTAGATATTGGATACTTCAAGTTGAACACTAACTTGGTTTTGTAGTTTCTTTTCCATACATTTAGTGGAAATGGTCCGGAAATAGGAGTACTGAACCACAAGCCCAAGGAATTACATGAAATTGCTTTGAGGTAGTGCTAAAAGTCCCGGTCCACACGACGGCCTTTCACTGAATGGGGTATCAGTTACCAGAATGATGGGAGGTTTATCATCTGATGGCTTATCCAATGTAAGTGCGTTCCGGTGCAATGTAGCCGACAACCCGATAAGCACAGAGGTGGTCACATTTTCAAAATGCACACAACAAGACACACTTTACTAAATTAGGCAGCTCTGATTAACACATTTTCAAAATGCACACAACAAGGCACACTTTACTAAATTAGGCAGCTCTGATTAGCATTTCAGCAGTAATAATTCTAAAAATTGGGGTTTCAGAGTTTGAATGGAGCTTATACTTCCTTTAAGTAAAAAAAACGGACAATGACTGTATGGAATCTTGTTTTTCACTGAAAAACTGACGGTAGCTTCAATGAAAAGCACTTCCATGTTGCTGTTTGATTCCAGAGGTGAGGGTGAGGGTTGGAGAAATAGCTGGGTGCCGCATAGAACCTGTTCTGTCGAGCAGGTGAAACATCGGCTTCAAGCGACTATCGTCTTCAGCCTAGCCAAATGGCAGCCTTTTTGTCTTTTTCGCTGTAGCACTGTAGCCACAGAAAGGAGTTCTCCTGAGGCGGCTTTTCCTGTCTTCTGATTTGTAGACTAAGAGATATTGCCAAGAGTCATTTTCGACAGTAGATAGAGAAATGTACATTGGGCTCAGTATATTCAATTCATTATTCAGTACGACAGTGCAAAAGTTGCTCACTCTTATTTCTTACTTCTACTTTCAAGTTTCACACAAGATTTATTTGCAGCGATCATTTTCTGGTGAATAGCTTTCGAGTAAACCTCCTTAGAATTAGAAGGTTCGCGAAGTGTTGTTTTTGTTTGGATTGTGAGAGTGTTATTTATCTGGGAAGTTAATCTGCGTATAAACTGATCATCCTGATATTTCTTGGAAAAACCCTTCGCTGAATTGGCGGACACTAGCGTAAAATGGATGGTCTAACGTCTCCAACCATGTACCTTGGCTGATAGATGATAGATGGGCGAGCAGAATTTGGTGCTCCCGTATTCCTGTTGTAAAATCAACACTTACAAAATAAATGTGAAATGCAGAGGGCATATAAATTTGCCCGTCTTATTAGAAGTGTTAGTTTACTTTGCTAATTAGTACTTGAAACAACAACCATTGATAAATTGTGCCATAAATGAGCATACTTCACTGGTGATAAGCTTTTTCACTAGGGATGCACTACTAAACAGATGTTACCCACACTTCAGCAGTGTGTTACGGACTATTCAACTCACAGCAGTGGAACACAAAGATGGGTGGATTCTGTTCCTAAATACGTTGTTGTTGAGACAACCAGATGGGTGAATACGAACCTTACTTTGGTGAACTACAGGCGGGGATTTTGAACTCTTACTTACAGCTCACGATGCACGACAAAGTCATTCAGTCTTGCAAACTCACTACCCCTGGACCCCACCCAGCTTAAGAACGTCGTTTGTAAAAATGGGTTACACAAAGCGACATTACGGGCCCGGTTTTGCACATAGAATGGTTCCATTATGCCACAGGAGTGGCCTGACGTAGTCTGCTGCATTCCACACCAAAATTGTAGTCTGGCTGCCTTCAACATTTACACGAAAGAGCAACTATCTCCATCTCATACTGGCCCTCGCCATAAGCGGCAGTACACCCAGACCAGCTATCACGTCTATAGATCACTGCGAACCACTTTAGACACAGATGAAGAGGTACAAGTGCACGATTAACAAACTATAATCTGGAATTATTTTGTGTAAGTCACCTCATCCACTTTACGCATTAGCAAACGCTTTACTGTTCGCCACTACACAGGATGTTCATCACTGACAGGCGCGAGATGCATGTTTTTACTGGAGCCTTGATTTTTATCTTGTTGTCTGCTTCATTCGACTTGTTAAAAAATACCTTCTGCTACTCGGTCATATCGAAAAAAGGCACATAAAATTAAAGATCTTGGGGAAAGCCAAAGAACTGACAATATACGATCCGTTCAGATCCGGGTTATTGTGCACTTGTGTCATCGTGCCTGCTAACCACGCTATTAGATTTGAGGTCACATTGCAGCGATATACCGACACAATGTAAAGCTTCAGTGGGCTCATTGTTCGAATTCCGATATGTATCTTCGAGATAAGCGCAAGTGAACGAATAGTTACTGAGTTCACCAGTTAAATACGTCGTAGATGTAACTCCTTTGGTACGTTCTCACTTGGGACATTCAGAAGACATTCAAGCTGCATCGACTGAACTAACTGGCAGAGCTAGCGAAGATATCAGATCTCGTAAGATCAGGAGCCTTGTTTTAAATCACAAGTGTGTAATTTAAGCTTGGTTTCATGTTTGTTATTACTTGCTCCAACGTGGTAGGAAGTGAAAAATTGCATTTGCGTGACTCGAGGAATAAGCAAGGTAACATGGTTTGGGAAGTTTGAATGAAGCCTATGATTGGCAGACTTCAACGTGCTTCTAAGGTGACAAACTAAAAATACAGATTGTCAGTTCCCGCGAAACTACACAAAATAAAAAATCAGGTGAAATAGACGTTCTGTAGTGGAAACACTGTACAGAGGTCAAGCCCACTAAGAAGAATATTCCGACGATATGCGACCTGTGTACACTTTTGCCGAATTGGCTGTGCTTGGCATGTCACTTCAAACGGCTGGCATCCGAATTGAATACGCGGTTCAACGATGGTGGAAACACGACGCCTGCGCAAGGTCGGAAAACCAGGCGGTTTTCGCGAAACGAAATACTGTGCTGTTAGGGGTATCGTGGCCCCGATGCTGTTTGAAGGCAATCACATCGAAGTGAAGACACAACATTGTACAAAGTGATCATTTGTTTATCGCTGACGTGCCGTTGTTGTCTTCTAATTATTGTGCACTTCGGCGGAATACCATATCTCCTGCATCCTATAATCATACCAATAAGACGGAGCCTCTCATTGGCGCGGCGTTGGCTATGAATGACCTAGTGCTGCTCCATTAACGCTATAGTTGTCAGCAATATCAACGGAAAATTTCGATTGATAAGTGAGACAAATAAGTTACATTTAATGGTGTCCGGTTTTGACAGGTTGGCTAGTGTGACAGCACTCATGCACTCGCTACATACAGTCCGCCGATTGCGTAACTCCCTACCACTGTGTATGCACTGGTAGGTTGAGCCTCTGTTGCAGTAGTTAGATGGTTTCGATACCTAAAGTTGCATTATGTCTTGAAACTTCTCGCCTTCAACTAGACATACTTTATCCATAAGCATCCGTCGAGCAGCGGCTCTTGCCACCGCCTAAAATAGTTTTCTTTTTAAAATTGTGTGGGCATTCCCGGGTAGAGGAACTCTTGGGGTCGCCGTGTTCAACGTCCGTTTTTTCAGCTGATCCCAGCTGAGGTTTTAGAAATACGGAATTTGACTGTTCCTCCAGAATAGTTCATATTGCTATAGCTAGCATAACATTACGCTGCATTCAGGCAGGGGCAACTTCTGTTTGGATACATACAGCGTTTTAGACAAGGTCTGTCCGAAAGCTTCGGTGTACACATCGCAAGAAAAATTAGTAGCACGTAGATCAGTTAGGAAATGTTGGTCCAGAAGGATGCAGCATAACAGCTTGACGCATTGCAGTTTTGGTACCATACGTTTGTGAATTCCGCAGGTTTGCCCAGTGATTTGAGGGCCTTTGCTATTTGTACGTACGATTAAGCAGCCGTCATTTCAGTGCAGAGTACACTGTTCAGACAGCAAAACGCCCTTTAACGTACGCAGTCATTCTGCCAAGTAATTGATGTTTTTGTCAAATACCTGCTGAAATTTAATAGACAACCGTCTTATGTTTCGGCTGTAGCGCAAGGTTCATGGACCAGAGACCGTGATCAGACTCCGTAACTGTGCTCCAAGACCGAAAAATGAGTCTCAGTCCTTCGAAGACAGCAGGATACTTATGCTGGGTCCATGCAGCAATAATGTTCCAGAGGACGCTTCAAAATAAATAATCACCTACCCAATCCGCATTAACTTTCTTGACCGAATTATCTGTGTTCAGGTGTTTGCCATGCTGGACAGTCTTAGGGCAAAAGCCTGTAATTTATTTATTTAATATCTTTCGCTTGAGAGCCTTGGGGACATTTGAAAAGCCTTTTCAATCCTCTCAAATTTAAAGATTGATTGATTTTCAAACAAGTTAAAAAAAGAACCAGTTTTTCGGAGGTGACAATTAAATAGCGACTTCTGAAAGTCTCAGGACAACATACAGCACTAGTACATTCCTCGACTTGATGCAGTTTGGTTCAACCGCTATTTATTGATCGGCGTTAGTTGAAAAAGTGTAAGTAGTACCATGTTTATATTAGCTCTCCTATGTCATTCCACCCGACGAAAATCCTGACAAGAAATGGACCTTCAGGCTAATTAGCCGATCATTTTCACTGTATTTGGCGAGACGTGACATCGGATGTGTTCTGCAATGATTGTAGTTCTCTTATGAGGCCGTACAATTCATCAACAGAGGTATAAATTTGAGGGTCTGAAAAAGACGTATTCGTTGTTACTCGTTTTGAAAAATAGGTCTTTAACTGTGTAAAAGCAAGGATGTAGGGTGGGGGAATGTTCGGGATAAGGCATAACAGAGAAAGACTTTTCACTTGGGAGTTTGCGAGCTCAGTTAGGTGAAATGATTCCTAGATGAACATTTTTGCTATGGCAACACTATAGACAAACAATGCTCAATGCTAGTTCAGTGCTAGCATAGACAAGATCCAAACATCAGGCACACTATATCCATCCCTACAGAGCCACATGTGACAGTCATTTGCAATAAATAACACTTGACGCTGTGTACTGCGCATAAAAGAGCCATAAGTTCGTGAAGAGCCAAAAATGCAGCGAAATCAAAAGTCACCGTCTGTGAACCTTAAGAAGCCCCATCTCATTAACAGCCCTGGCGGAACGAGGAGTACAGATGCATCGAGTTGAAATAATCATAGGTTCGTGAACGAAACAGTCAAGATCACAGTCAGTGGTAACTAGAGCCGAAATAATAGCTAGGAATCTTCAGTAGCATACTCTTGCACCTTCTTATTATACGGAGGTATTCCGCCCACATCAGAGACTGTACTTACGTTTGTCGTTGTTGCTCGTTGCTCCGGGACTGCGGCCGGACCACTCTTGTTAAAAGACGCAGAATTAGATGCACTCAAATCCAATCTGAAGGTGTATCCCAGATGACGGTACCGTTTTACTAGCTATCTTGTAGGTTGATCATGACAAGTACGTTAAGCATTATCTACCAAAATCCCTGACTGATTACGACGGACATGTCTAACTCTATCTGGACCTCAAGATGTTGCGACAAAACTGGATAAAAGCCCGGAAAAACAGATCTTTTGGGGTAACCTATCAGGTTGGAAGAGAAAGCAAACCTCGAAAGTCAAGACAATCAATGTTGTCACACAGACTACCGTCCCAAGCTTCTACATTTTTTCCTTGGAACTCGCCAATGAATGTGCAACCCAGACTGCAGGGCTAAGGTGAGCAAACGAAGGATTGTTAACCGCACTGCATTCTACTCAGCACCGCACAGGTGGTAGCTTTTTAATGCGAGCAGTTCATTGTATCACGATGGATGTTCTGAGGATTGAAATACGGAGATCTTATGGTTTGCCGTCCTTGCTTCTTTCGGTAGACGTAGACAACCACGAATAGACCGACCAATTTTGTCTGCAACAGCACCAGTGAATTTGTCAGCCTCTGTAATAAGCAGTTATTAGTGAGCTTTTTTCGTGGCGGCATTTACCATCGTTTACAAACCCATATGGAATTATCGTTTATTTTTGAAGAGCATGGTCACAGACATAAAAAGTGAACGCAAGCGATGAATGCAAAAGGGTTACAGGAGAATATTAGATAAAAGAGGGCAACGTCTCATTCGAAGTCATGCCACCAACAATTCCATTCAGATGAGGTGAATCCCAACGCAGGTAAGAATTTTGGTATGGAAACACACGTGTAAAGTTCAACAAACAATGTTGAACGCTCTTTAAGGCGCGGGAAGCGCTAGCACAGTCAAGACTCGCACATCAAGCACAAAGCTTCCGTCATACTGGGTCTGGTGTGAGATTTAATGGCAAGAATTTACACTCAACGCCATGTGCCACGCGTAAAAGTGCCGTACTTACGCAGAGAGCCCACAATGGCAAGCAAACCCAAGTCACTGATTGTGAACTTAGAAAGTCCCTGTGCAATAACAGCTTTGGCGGACAGAGGAAAGCAGATCCCTTGATAAGAGATGATCATTGATTGGTGGACCAAAAGGTTGACATCACAACCAATTGCACGTAGGGTTGGGATTATGGCGAGGGAAAATTCATCAGCACCATACTTCTGCTTCTTCTCATTCCACTCAGTCACGCCCCGCCCATCCGAGACTGTGCTGAGTTGCGTCTATTAGAGCTGCGATTAGGTCAGGCTTGATGAAGGACGTCGGAGTAGGTGCTGTCAACTCCTTGAAGACGGTGTTTTGCAGACGACGGAGACAGAAGCAGCATCTACTGCAACTGCTGCAACATTATTTTGCTTCGCAATAAACCTGTATGTGTCCTCCACGAAGGAAACTAAACCATCGAAGTGACTCAACTCAATGACCCAGATGTACTTTATGATTAGCAATAAAACCAAACAGGATGTAAATTTCCGAATGGTGTGCCATCACTGAAAAAAGGCTTTAGAATTCACTGATATGATATCATATTACAATATTGCCGTGTTTTAGTGGAAGCATATGCATTTTCGTATGCAAACTTGATCCAAAATCACTTTCAAACCCTCATTGTACCCTATAGTAACTTGTACAAAGGCGTTATAGCATCTTTGCTTTTATCTAAACTATAAATAATGGAACGATTAACTTATTAACCTCAGGTGAACAAGTCTGAGTGCGGAATAAAAACCATCATACCTAGCTATTTTCAAACCGACTTTGCCTGGTAAAGACCTCTACCACAATCGATAACACTGATAACTTCCCCTTGGAGTAGGAACGGTGTGCATTCGTTTTCGGAGAATATTATCGTCTGTACTGACACCAGGCTACGCCACCCTGCATGTCTTCCGTCTATTCAATTCCAGTACACACTGCAGTGGTTTAACACATTGTACATAAGCACCTTCAGATCGTGTGTGACTGCTTCCCGATACATTCAAAGTACTTCTTCCTCAAACAAAGGCCAGCTGTTACGTTGCCTTAATTGCTCTTGTCTGATTGCATTCCAGAAAAGTTAACATCCAGAGAGACATTTACAACAGCAAATTAAGCTGAATCATACTACTCTGTTTCGAATACTCTAATTAGTTTCTAAGGTTGATTGGGTTAAGAAAGACGCGGGAAATTTCCTCTGTGATTCAGCGGATAGTACTTTTGTGAATAATATTTTTAATCAGTCTTCACTAAAAGTATACGGATTTCGGCCTGAATCTACTTAGGTTTTTTTCACAGGGTCCGTTCCGGAGAAAATGCACTGGCGAGACCTATTAAATATAGTACAGTTTGGTGATCTTTTTTGCGCGTATTTAAGGTCTGAGTAGGCTACGTAATAATAATAATAATCGTTCAGCTGTAACACCCTTCCGGTGCCTGCTGCCATGTCACCCGAAGGAAGCACGCGGGCTGGGATACTGCCAGGTTGCCGGAGCCTAGACAGGGGAAATCGACAGGTAGAGGTCGGGTTCGAACCACGGACCTTCTGGTCAGTAAATTCGCGCTCCAACCACTTGTGCCATCTCGCTACGTAACAAACTGGACATTCATTAGGCCAGCTATTCAGTTTGTACTTGCTCTGCTGTCCTTGTTTGCCATTCCAAGATTTGTGGTTACGCTTAAATCCATTTTTAAACCATATTAAGGAACGAGGAAAATGTTGTTCCAATATTATGGGACAGCATCTCAGTTGTTTCGCCGAATATGTTTGGGTTGTCCAAAATAAGCAAGGCTTGTGCGACGGTACTGCCACGAACTAAGTTCCACAGAATACTGGTTTCCTGGTACTCGAAGTCTTCATTTTGTGGTTATGTTTAGCTGCAGAGTTGCCTACTCTACTCTTGTTGTTTAGCACAGTGGCTAATTTGTACCTCTGAGGCGGCGCAACTCTACACAGCTAAGGCGGTGCAATCAGCTACCTTTAAATGGATGTGGGATGTTACCCCGTTCAAGCAAAATACCGACCGCAAACGACTCTTATTTTTGCTCTGCTTTAGCTACTCAGGTTTGGTATTTTCAGGAACATGTTTGGAACAAAATGTATGCACTTGTATTCAGGCCTTTATTTGTAATAGGTATGTATCAACTACCATAATGCTGGTTAAAACAGAAGCATTGAGGCCCCTTGTTTCTGACAACCACTGATGACTCGTGTTACGTAAAACACCAGTTTGTACAAAACCCGCAAGCACATGGTTGTTTCTCTTACCCTTAAGAAAAAGTTACAGCATTCCTTTGACGAATAAGAAAGATCCCGTTGCCTCTTCAGATTCAACAATAAGTGTAAACCTTAGTTTCTCACTTTCAAAGTTGGCACGATGTATTACACTTTAAATAACCATTAAAATAATTTTTACCAGTCAAGCCACGTCCCACAAAGGCTCGCATACCACTTAGCGAAATACATTCATTTGCAAACAAATTTAGGTTTGCGGGAGACCCAACTGGAACCTAGCTGAATCTCTCGTGTATGATGTTTTTCTCCTAGCAAGTTGTGTTGGAAAGGTTTTAAGGTGCATCAAGAAGATGACAGTCAGTCTTCCTTTTCTTAGTATTCTACCATTTGGCTTCTTGGATCTGGGTTAATAGTCAGCTATCTATAGGTCAGCTATCTACCTATCTATATCTATCTATAGAAAGGACCGTCAACGGTCCTTTCACTCGTTTTATATCAGCGACAGGACTGGTTATTACATTGATAGATTGGTTCCGACGTTTTTGTGTAGCTCGCTGGACCTTACCAACAGGGCTCAAATTATTTAGCATAAATCTACGCCGCCTGAGCCAGTTTAAAAATTATTTTAACTGTTCGTATTAATGTTTCCTGATTTTAATCTACAAGCGATTCCTAACAGGGAGTGAGGCGTTCTAAACCGCCGAAATTTTTCGGTTCACTTTTGGGGACGTGTTTTTCACCTAGACCCAGAAATTTGGCTCTCTTACATCAGGTGATTTTCATTTGGAACACAATGTATTTTGTATGTGTTGTTTACATTTGAATTCAGCGGAATTCAGTGCAAATCAAGAAAGAGTTTCAGTGTCTGATGTTCCTTTGAGTAACGTATCAAAGCAGGTACGTGGCACGCTGTTTTACCGGGAGAAATATTTCTGCCTTTTTACGATGATCATCTCGAGGTGCACGTGTTTGCCTGGAATAGGTGGTGTTAATTTTAGAAACGAACATTTGGTCACGTTTTCCAGTAAATAAGGCCCTTTTTACCTTTGTGATGGTGGATGGAATGATGCAAACGTTTCCATTAAAATGTGAATCTCTACTTAGCTAACTCCAGAACTTTCAATCAATCAGACTATTCAATCAGACTATTTTCGAGAAGCGTGAAGAATGGATTAGAAAACTATTCCGTCTTGCCATTCTTGAATATTGGCAGGATATTGTCACATGGGCTCTTTAGACTTCGTAGAATTTGATTTGTAAATTCAACTATGCAAATCATGGGTATGATAAAAATCCCAGTACCAGTCGTTGCTCTCTCCAGATGACGGTAGGTTCTCTATTTCACGTAGACGTAGCTGAACTAGTTTACCTGATACTCATATTCGAAGTTTACATTCTAAATCAAAAGATGGTATTGACACTCCGTTGCACTTATCCCAAAACTGTCTATACCGCACCAGGTCATGAGAGGAATTATCACGAGGTTTTATCCGATTATAACCTTTCGGCACGATAGTTCCCCGGCCAACTGCTTCATGAATTCATCTAACGTGGTTTTTTCAATTACCAGTTTATAAGTAAATATTGGTACCAGCGATCACTCAGGACTGGGTCCTTATTCTTCCACATGGATTCAGCGTGAAACCATTCATCAGCTCTTTTCAAGACATTTTAGGCGAACACCATGAGGAGGGCACGACATATATATTAAGGGCTTGAAGGTGGTATCAGACAGTTGACCTTTCCGCTAATACTGACTCAAAAAAGAGGCAGATTTCCGCACAAGTAAATAATCCTATCATTCAATTACTAAAAACGTCGGCCTCTTTTTTACTCGCAACAAAATCCCGAAGGTGCAAGTCTTTATCAAACATTCATAAGATCGATTTACTCTGTTTTGATCCTGCAAGGTGGTCTATATTCCCCAGTTCCAACTGGTAGAAGTCCACAAAATAAATGATACATGCACTTAAGTGGCACCGTGTAATGAAAAAACGATGCAAGCAATTACTGCCTCTGTAGTCTAGTCAGCTGCCCTCCAAAATCACTTATTGTGGCCAGCAATTGTGCACTGCAAAATAAGTTGATGTATTGTGTTTTATGTGCGCACAATACTTTGGGTGCAATACTCTGCGTATGATTTTTACTAGGCCATTTTTAGCGCTTCAAAGCAACTTTGGGAAACGTCTCAACAAGCCTACTGGTAGAAACATAAAGACGTTCGAGTAGCAAGTAACTAAGTTTAAAAAACTTTTGAAACTCTTGGAAAACCACTCAGAACTTGACGTCAAATCATCCCTAGATTTATGATGAAACTTGTCGATCGTCAGGTGACCATGCGAATTTTTCTGAGATAAACCATAATCCTTGGAGTAAAGAACAAAGCCAGTTTCCATAACACTCATTTTCACAGGCGGTATGATCATAACCCAGTAGCAAAAATAGGGACGCTGACTAATTTACTGAAGGACATGTCATAGAAATAGAATAGATTCTGTTAGATGATAAAATACGAATAGGGACAACTTTTAGTTATGACGGTAAAATACCTACTATCCCATATCATGATATTTTCTTCTATGTATTGAAACGCTGATTGAAGCAAGCGCATAAGCAAACCACACCCCTTATGGATACAGCAAAAGGAGCACTCAAAAGAAATACATAGAATCTAGAAAACAGATTCGGAGGCAACGCATAATCCATTAAAGCCCGTTGAAAACCATGCATTCACAACACAAATAAACATGGTGATTTGCACCTCTGTAATTACCATCTTTGTTCAGCATTCCCGCGATCCCTGGTGTTTTTACAAACAATTTTGTTATGTTAAACCAGAAGACAAGAGTGCTGAAACACATTTTTTTTACCTATTTTATGGGGCTATATTAACGAGAGTTAAAGATACTGAAATGTCCAGCGGCATCCAAACTAGATCCTTACTGCCTGAGATTCTGTTCATCGGTAAATTGGCTCAATGTGTTTTTTTCAAACCGACGAAAATTACGATCTCTCATTTGGCAAAGTTATTCATACGTACAGGCTTCTCTTTGGTACCAGTAGAGTGGGGTTTGGATGTTCACTTTCGAAGAATTATATTGTGTGTGGAAGCGAAACCAAGGGAATAATTACCAACGAAACAGACTGATGCTAATTTGAGCAAAATCCGAGCAACTTCCGCTAAGTCGACTTTTCTGGTGCAACTGATTTCTTTGCGTCAAATGCAATCGTGCACAGTTGTCTGCGGTTCTCTATTCAACAGCTTCATCATCGAGAAACGCGTTTCGTCCTAATTGGGCTCACTGAAATTATAGAATGGTACGCATAACTCTTTTTTTCAACAGCAAAAAGCTACATTTTGCATTTCTTTTGACAAGTTGCCGAACCACGCTCTAAGCTTGATAACAGTTGTCACCAAATCTGTTAACTTTACTAATTTAACCGTACCTAAAGCAGGTTGCTTTCCGCATCCTAAATATCTGCGGCTACAAAAAGGCCGCCACTTAAAGATCACTCAGCTTTAAAGCATATTTGGCAAAATATGCTGCTGCTGTTCTGCTCATCTTCTACTTCTTCCATTGGCTTAGTACCACATTCCATGTTTCCGTGACTATGAAATGGAAGCACCAATCCTCTAGTCAATGTTCTGATTTATCTGCTTCCCTTCAGTGAATGATATTCTAGCCAGATCTATTTGTCAAGCTTTATTTCTAACACAAAAGCCAGCAGGACGGCAATTTTGGTGAAGGCGACTCCCATTGGGCTTTCAGAAGCAGATTTGTTGCTTCATAAAACCACACTCCGAAGGCGCATACCGGCACTATTTGTGACCGACTAGTTTCACTTCTGTAGAGTTGTCGCTGTGTATTTGATCTCTATCCTTCTGCGCCCAGATATCAAAACGAAATCCCATAGTCTGAATAAAATGAAAAGTACACGAACCATGCCGAAACTGGTTCACGTTATAACCAAAATATTCCTCATTTTCTATTTTAGGGCACATTGTCCATATATGATTCCAAACGAACGGTGCTGACCACAATGTGGGGCAAGTTTTGTTCATGTGATGGATGAATTTAGGTCAGTGTTTCCACCACGTTGACTAGCCAGACATGTGTTTTTAATTTCCTTAATCAGCACAGTTAAAGGCTGCTACGGTTTTGGAAATCCATGTGTTTCTGCTTCTGATGTGAATGGACGTTTGTCGCCACTTTGTACCTGGTATGAAGTTACATGCGGTAAAATATGCAAAAATCTTAATATATTTGCGTTAGCTTTAAATTTAGGACACGCACTGATCGGCCATGGTTAACTTCACAAGATCCGGATCACAAATGATGGTTGTACATCAAGTTTCCTTGTCACGAAATCCTGAGTGTTTCTTCAGTTTTTTATGAAATACTCCCTCGGCAAAAGAACAGGTGAATATCATAATAAAAAATGGTGAAATAATCAATACACGGTCGTCTTTTAAGTGAAAATTTTGTACCATGCAATTTATGTGCATTAGTTGAATCCATTAACCGATTCTTTACAGAAATCGAATAGAGGTTTAAGGGAGAAAGCAGTGGTTTTTGCCGATTTTGTTGTGTTTTTACTAAAAAGTGGGCTTTCAGTCAGCGTCCTTTTTAAGTTTACTTAGATTTATGCAGCAGCCAAGCCGTTAAATTCAATTAAATTAAATTTCCTAAGCAGGTTCAGCCCATGCGGGGAATGAGAGCTTGGAGTGCCGGTAACGTGGTTAATGACGTAATCCGTCAGCGATTCTGAGACAGCGTACCTTGTTGAGACATACTTTGCGTAGACATGCCAGAATGGTACATTGGTAGCGATAAAGGGGGTATTCTTCCCTCAAATCTAATTCGAACATCACTTGAAATTAACCTACCTTACACTAAAAGTCAGTGGCAGTAATCTGGTCCATTTTTTTTTAATTGCAGCCGAATGGTTGATAATAATAATTATCACTCGACCTTAATCAGAGATCCAATTTAGTCACTGTATATTATTGTTGAGGAGGTTACGTACAGTCTTGGTTTTTTGACAAATATGTGGGCCTTTAAAGTAAGTGCTTTTCACGTGGCCGTGCATACCAAATCTGTCAGTAAATAGAAGTCAAACGATCACCCAACACCGTAGGTTCCAACCAGGCAAAAATATGCGGCCTAACCCTTGATTACTGCCAACTGTCTGTATTTAACCTTAATCAATCATCGCGATTTTGTTAAGCTTCTGAGATACTCCTTCTTCGAGAGGCATGGACTGTTCTCCTGTCTGCGCCTGCTCATCGTCGTACTAGCCCGGCAACATATGCGACAGCGAAAATTCTGACGCGATTGTCTATAAGAACCGCACTTAATCAAAGCGAAACGTCAAGTATTCGGGCAATGATGGAGCACACTACAGATAGCGGAAGCAAGCGTTCCTGTGAACTTGCCACGGCAAAGCAATTTCGTCCAAATTTATGGAGATACACTGGGTCTGACGAAGCTTCGCAGATTTATTTTCCTAGAGTGTATTAGCAGCGCTAAATTAATGCTGCGGAAGACATCCCTGTCATAGCATTTAGAGAGTATAAGTTCAAGGTTATAGTAAGCTTGTGGACGGGCCATCAGTTTGGTTAAACGTTGTGACTAATGTCAGAATACGAGACTGACTTACCTTGAACCGTGACATTACCTACGAGTGGTAATAAATGCCCATTTTTCATTTAATGTTACATATTCGTGTTCATTTTTGTAACAGATTACATTGTTACTGATATTCAAGACGCGCATGATTCGTTCTTATGCCATAGAGTAGTGCCGGCCAAAGCGATCTATCTCTATGTAGGCTCTGCTGTCTAATGAACGGTTCAAAACCGACGAAAGTGGTCTCAGCTACTCGGCGGACAATTTGGGACGGTAGCTCGAGTTGCAATTGATTTCATTTCAGAAGTCACGCATATTCCAAAAAGTATGGATGCTGATATAATTGAAGTGTGTTGAATCATGTTGGCAGTGAACACATTTATTGCGTGAGGTCTGTCTTTCATTTAGGACTACAAGCATTCAGAAACGAATAGTGTATTAGTTCAGCAATGCACTATAATCGTTTACGTATATTCCTTCTTGCTCATAACGCTCGCCTATTATGCACTGTGAGGAACAGTAATCGTCATTTTTCTGAATCTTTCGACCAATGGATGACCCTCAACGTAGGACAAAAATTAAAAAAGCAGATTACAAGACTTATCGCTTTCGTCTTCTAATTCAAGGGTACGTTCCTCTACAGCAACCCCTAAGCCAGTGAGTCTTTAAGTATTCTTGTGAACGTACGCATACTGCAAGCTGGACTTTTTCAGACGAAAAAGCAAGGAAGAGGACGTCAAGACCTTGGGAGTCTCGTGATTTTGGTCCAGGGATTTTACTGTCGGAATTAGCTCATCTTTGCTTCTCGTCAAACAATTTCATCACATGTGTACTTGGGCGTTTTCCTCTTGAGACTATTTAACCTCAGGTTTAATCCACTCCAAACAAACGGACAACATCTTATGTACGACAGAATCAACATTCAGCCAAGTTTCAGACTATAGTTTGTCGTATGACTCATGCTGTCCGGAAGCCCGAAATAAATGTGTTCTAAAAATGCATATCTAAGAATACTCGTGCTTTATGCGGTCATGTTACCATGAACTACTGGCCTTATAAACACCTCAGCATGAGCCGGCGCGTCTGTCGTATACATGGTTTACGATCAAACTGTCACATTCAAAACTCTAATACACTTGATAAACAGTGGATAAAATGTGATTGAACCCAACGAGTTACCCACAGTGACTGAACACAACTGTTTTCATTGGTAGTGTGGCAGGAGTTTGGCCCTCAGTTTCCAAGGG
The DNA here is from genome assembly GCA_003604175.2 of Clonorchis sinensis. Taxonomy (NCBI): domain Eukaryota; kingdom Metazoa; phylum Platyhelminthes; class Trematoda; order Opisthorchiida; family Opisthorchiidae; genus Clonorchis; species Clonorchis sinensis. The sequence goes on from CM030369.1 coordinate 140,776,453, forward strand.
GTCAAGCGATTACTTGATCGAGTGTAGCAAGATTGATTTCGACTCCGGATCAATGGCTTGAAACAGGTTCACAAGCGCCTGAACATTTACACTAACTGTATACTCCGAATAAATGGATCCTGGCTGCATCGTGAAGTACAACATGCCTTCAGTTGTGATTCCCTCACTCCTCAAAATCAAACTTGCAATCTTACAGGAACAACAGAGTTATATATTTTTTTTCAACAACGTTGCTCTAGCTTACATTGACCATAGGTATTATGCTGTGCTGTTTATTATCTATTCACGAGGTGTTCTAATTAAAGTGAAATACTTACCACACATGACGGCCACCTAGTTTATTACATGCATATATTGATGTTGTAAAAAAACGGATGGTGTTAGCCTTTTCGAAATTTAAACGCGGTCTTCTCCGACCACATGACCGAGGCGTGAACACGTTTGTCCGTTCAGGTGTCAAAAGTTAGGCCTATTTATCTTGCGCTTCCCTCGCAATTCAAATGCCCGGATTTTAAATCCCCGCAAGGTCAAGGATATGCAGTGCTGCTAAACACTGTTAAGAGCAAACCCCGAGTTCAGTTCATCCTCCCTTCAGTAAGAGCAAACGAGAATAATTACACTGAAACAGAAAGGCAACTGTTAAAACGAAAGTGATGTAAACTGAATTCTACGGATGAAGTAAACATGCTCAAGCACACAAAAACCTTATTTTTTCTGTACTGATAATGGTATTGGACATTTTGGGAAGTCAGCATATATTTCGGCTTGTAAAATGATACCGCAAGAAATATTCCGCCTCCTTCTGCGAACCGAAAGTGATCTTCATTTTTTCATGAAATATTTTTCTGCACCTTTGGATGTCCTGTGCTTTGAGTAAAACGTGATATGGTTTTGATGGGTGAAAGTTTATCCAGGACCTATCGGTACACCCGACGCAGAACTGCCATTATTTTCAAAATATTTCTTCCAACCATTAAGAAGGAAGGAAGAGTTGAATTCCCCCAGAATCGACTAACCTTCTGTGTTATCATCATAGACAGTGGGGTGCTACTCTAACGATCTCTGCCACAGCAGTCAGCGAATCACACCTTGACAACTACTGGTCAACATTTGGCAACCAAACTACCATCGAATGGGAAATTTAAAAAGTGAGACTCAAGTTCGAATGACAAATTAGTATTTTCTTATCATTCATTCATCATTAGTATTTGACAGTTTATAAGCATAAGGGTAACGGATATGAATTGGTTTTTTACCGTTGAATGTCCTGTGAGTTGCCCCAAAAGCACAGTAAGTTTCCGAGGATTTTTCACTAAATAAGAGTTTGGGCAGTCAGACTTAGACTGAAGGTTTGACACCTGAACCCGGTGGTTACTCAGTGTCCAGAAGATCGTGTACAATAGTTGCTGCTCTGGGATAAACGTTTGGTTCGTTGTACTCCTGAAGGTTTTGAATGCCTTTCTCAGGACTGAGAAAAACTTTGACTATATCTGAAATGCAGTCAACGCAGTACTTGATAATTACCAGCACATCGTCAGTTATCAAACATTCATTTTTTTGACGACCTATTTACAAGAAAAATTTTATTTCTTGAAAATGTGTAAACTTTTTTTTGGATAACCACTAAATCCTAACGTTGATGCAACAGAACACTTTGACAAACAGTCAAAGAGTCAAAAAGTTTCAAATTCCGCACGAAACAACTTTGAAAATTGTGACGGGGCTGACGAAACACTTGCAATATCCATGAGGTACCAAGTAGTAGGGCCCAGCGGGATTCAAATTTTCATTCTTTCGCATCATTCATCTCTTGTCCTTGAGGCTTTAATGTGTTGAAACCAGTCAAAAGTGGCTTGATATAAAATGATCAAAGAACCGCACTTCCCAGTGGAAAATCTCTCGAATACAATTAACGATAATCCAGCCGAAATTTGTGAGATTCGCTTGTTTTTGTGTGCATTATGCGACATTGTATTTCAAAGGATATATGGTGTTGGTTTTAGAACAAGCTGAGAAGTCAAATTCGCCCATTGGTTGGTATCGAGAAACACAGATTTTGTATGTCGAGGTGTTTTTTAATATTTTAATCGGTGGAAAATTATTTGTCTGTTCAAACTACTATGGTCTCCGGATGAGTTCGAACAAAGAGTGTGACTAACAATGTGGCAGGTAGAATCTTCAGTGCAGCAGCGCTGGTAAAACGCAGTAAAATGAAACAATCTCCAAAGGTTGCTCCACAGTTTACAAAACACCAAACTGATACAATAGCAACTAATAAAAACCAGGTAACCTCAGACAGAGGTCCATTTTGGCGCAAAGTACAAGGGCAAAGTATAAAATGTGCGTGAAAAAACAGTCCTCGATGTATAGAAAGTAGTTTTAAACAGCTGGTTTGTTCGAGTTAAAAACTCAGTTATTGAAACGTATGAACATAAAGCCAGGCGATAGCAGTGGCTTTTCGCACCACTGTTGTATACCAAACAATGCCAATTAGTGGTGGCTCGTTATCACTTGTATCGTCATTATTGTACTTAGGTATTCGCAGTATAGATTCATATATTTTTACTATAGAGGGATACATTAACAGAAAAAAAGTTTCTTTGATTATTTTTGTACGTTATTTACTGGTCATCTTTGTCTCATCACTAACACTGGCCACGTGGAATATTTCATGAATATGGAAACTGGCGCCTGTGGCTTGCATTTCGCACCACATTCAACCCATGTACAGCAGTCACTTTTTTCCGACTACATGCAAACTTCCAGTAATTCCAACACGGCTAGCAAAGACATACTCCTCAAACGCTAGTTAGTCATACAGGAACACATCATCCCATCAGTGAGCACTGATATTCATCAGGTCCCCCGTTGTATGAATGGTTCTCATAATGCTCTTCATTCGGATGCACACGCATGCAATTCTCGACGTAAACAACTCTATGTCTCATGGTTGGACCGGGTATAGTCCTGCTGTAACGTTATGGGGTTGTAAATAACTGAAGTTACTTGTACCTGTGTTTGATCAGCTGGCTTTCCGTTTTGATTGCGTTAAAAGTTTTATTAAGTGATTACAGTTTTCCTATATATCGGTGACGTTGAGTACAACACCCAGTAAAACCATGCACGAAATGTCCGTGATCACATCTTGAACGAAATGTTCACTCTGGACTACGAAATGTCCCACGACGATGAAGTGTGCCGCAATTTTTACGGGTTATGGAAATTATTATGATGGTCTGTTACAGACCACAAAGTCTGACGGCTCCGGGCAGTCTAGTGTTACTTCAGCTGAAAATTAAATTTGCGTATACTTCTCTCACGATTTATTATTAAACGAAGCAAATCACAATTAAGATTCTCATGAAAAACGGCTAATCCAAACTGGTCTAAATATCTCCACTCAGTCCCATCTGGGCCTATTGGTTTGTCCTCACAAAAGAGAAGGAAATTCAGTGAGATGCTGTATGCCATCTACGTAGCGTAGGTGAACTACCACTTTACTCTGCTGCACTGCATTACTTTATCCTGAACTCTGCTCGATATAGACAAACAATGCAGAAACTATGGATCTTGTCTACCCACCAAGGTCACTTGCGTAGAGGCTATTGTGTGCCTATCAGTTACACCGGTATTTCTTCAATTTACTATATCTTGTACATTTTTTGGGATTTAGTGCCTATATAAGCGGTTTTGTGTAACATTTTCTGATGTGGTCCTCAACAGACTGCACCATCGTAAGTATTTGGTATTTAACACCGAGTTTGGTTTTTTTTTTGAAATGATCAGAAAACTATGTTGCTTTTATACCGAATAAAGCAGTGATTTCGCTTACTAACTCCTGACTTTAAGGTCTTTCGGCAGAATAGTTTGAGGAATGTCAGTCACAAGCAACATAAAGTTTAGAAAAAAACGTTTAAGTAAGTTGACGTAAGTAAATAGACAGATATTCTTTTACCGCCAAAGACTGAGAGGCTTAGTTGCGTTCGGTCCGGAGAATCAGAAGTTTTGACCAGAAGAACTCAGCATGTTACAATAGCCCACAACATTTTGTTGTATCTGAAGCACATAAAAAAAAAGAAATATTCGGCAACAAAAGTTTAACGCCAGATTCTTCAAAGTAAACATCTTAAACACCACTCCATTCGTTACCATTCTAATCTGCAGCCCACTCAGGACGATAATTGTATTTGGATTGTTCAGCGTGTTCCAAAGTTGTTGAAAAAACCGAACAACGAGACATTCGCACACTAAATGTCTCCGTTTTCTATGTAACCCTTGGTTACTTTGTGGGTCAGCCGTTTGGCACGCAGTATTTCACTTGCTTGAATGTGTTTCTAATTGGGATTGGCAGTTTTGTTTATCAATATTGGCCCAAATTCCCATCAAGCCTCAGCTAGGCAACTCAATCACAAAAGTTAATTAAAATGCTTTCACGATTAGCAGGTGCTTACCAATATATGTGAGCGTTTAGTTTTTTTAGGCGGTCAGGGATATGGAAGATTTGTTCGTCCAGCTAAAGTTAATTTAACAGGAAAACCGAAGGTGCAATTGTTCATGGAAAATGTTCCGACCTGGTTCACAAACTGCAGCTGAACTACACCATATATTCAGTGGTAGCGGACGTAAACCATGAGGCTCTAAAAGACAAGATTATTAGTTGGCTTTGTAATATAATGAAATGGATGAGCCGATTTTGATTATGGAAGGCTGCGTTTATTGAAAACACTGGATTTTTTCCGGCTATTTTCTCCCAATACTGGCCCAGAAATAATGCCTTATTTATAGATTGCACCATCACACGTCTTTTGAAAACACCGCGCACAAAGACGCGTAGCCCAACCAGGTAGGTGTGTCTATAAAGACGCCGATCCGACAAAGCCAGATGAAGTTTTGACAAATACACTCACTCGCAACTCAAGCTGGTTTTAAAGGAAGACTCAACTGAATCTCTCGCTTATGATATTATCAAACTGAATGTGCTGCACAAAGACCGCCTCCTGTTTCAGTTGGTACGATATTCGAGTTATCGCAGTATCTTTTCATAAAAAAGACTGCTATCAAGGTTGCTGAAAAGTCTTCGACAGATAAAGTTTCTTTCCTCAATAATAAATCAAGCTGTCAAGTGCGGCACGCTAAGTAAGTCGGATTACAAGGAATCGCAACACAAATTTTGATGGTATGTTTAAAGACGCACCACCGACATTCTTGAAAAATAAGGTCAGGTAATAACGTATTCAGGATAATATTATATGTTTCGGTCACTCATAGAAGTTTGATCGCCAATGACATGAAAAACGAACCAAGCACTCATTCAGATCGGACCGGGTCACAAAAACGTCATTGGAGAAATACCCACAGAGGTCAAGCAGGACGTCCCACTGCTAGGAATCCTACTAGGATGACCGGTCAGCACATTGAAAATTATACCCATTTATCATTCTTGAACGCGATATTATACCGTATTAGTTCAGGAACTCTGGATCGAAGTGGACTCCGTAGAACCCATTCAGTCGGTTGCACCCTTGTTCACTAAGACATAAGATAAATCGTGTACGCTGCTTGTCGTTATCAAGGATAAGCCGTCCACAGCCGGGATTCCCTGGAATGTGAAAGAAGTAAGATAGAAGGTGTTCTCGAATGAAATTCTTGTCCTTTACCATATGGTCGCATGCAACCCAGATGTAACAAATTAGCCTCATCCAAAAGTATGATATCAAAGAAAGATCTGGTTGGTCATGAATGCGTGTTCAATTGAAAAGTCAAGCATAAAAAGTATTCGGGGGCTAGACCTAATTCTTGAGCCCCTTAGTGGATTGTGTATTTAATTCGGCAAACTTATGCGCGGTAATAGAATGTACTTTTGTCCGTTACATTTGAAGGATAATTTAAGCTGCTAATCTGGAAACATCTCGATGTTAACAGAACATTTTGGTACACGCAAGCAATATATTTATCCGTACTACTCAGTCAAAGATTAGACCAGTGATAAAAAATTTAATTCCCCTATGAGGAATGTATATTAGATGTGTACCTGATATTTTTTTCAAACATTCCAGTCAACGGCAATTTGAAAAGTAGTCGAACGTCTGCAGATCCGTGGATACAAAGAAGTTGAGCTCATGATCACCAAGCTCATGGCCTTCAGCAGCAAACAAATGTTGACTGGTGTACTTGTAGAAGCCCGAAAAGTGCATTGTAGACGACATTGATATTATTTCGAAGTACTCGTAGCCTGACCGCATTTGCTGGTTACTGATATTGCACCCTTCCGTGTATATCTGGTAAACAAACTGCCTTTTAAATAGAGCGCCTATGGCTTATTTGGTCCGCGGATTCTCCGAACATTCCTTTTCCATCCGAGAAAGTTTGTGATAAAATACTTAAGGCAGCCACTCACAATAATGAGTAGAAGGCAGCAGTCTAGAATACAGCCTTTCAGAAGTGACGATGCCTGCGGGAAAATCTCGAGTAAATTGATGACTTTAATCAGGAGAGCCTTAAATGTCGTTCAACTAAATGTCGCCTCACTAATGACCTACTGCTCAGCGTTAACAGTGAGGATGAGATGCCGGTGCATTTCTCTCCCTTGGTAATATTCCGGTTCACTTCAACTATATTGGTCGGAAGTTCTGGCACCACCTCTGCGAATTATTGCCCATATGCCATGGACAAACGAAACGTCTGACGAAAGCGAGTGCAGCTAGCCAGAGTTTTCTAGCCTGATGCGTCGTGTGCCATCAAATCATCCCAAGGCCGTCAGGCGGAAACGCGGTTACAATAGCAGAGATAATAGCCATTCGACTGAACAAAACAGCTTTTTATCGTCGAAAATGTTTCCTGGAAGCAATAACCTTCTCTTGGTGAACCGCAGCTCTTAATTGATGGCTATTCGGTTGAGTGATTTAAGTAACCTATTTTTAGTGCATACCTTACCACCTAAAGTGCTTTTTGTGCATTAGGCGTGTGTAATATTTATAACTGCATTTGGAAGTTGAGACTTTATCGTAAACAATGCTCGGTGTTATACAGTAAAATGGGCACATTCAACTCTGAACACTTCAAGAACTGGCTGGTGCAATTGTTGTTAGAAGCGAAATGTACTAGTCACAGATCAAATCAAAATCCATCGATTCATCGATGGATCCATCCAAAGTTCATCGGTTGCAGAACCTTAAGTGACCGGCCGTTCGGGTGGCCCCACACATTGCTTCCAATTTCGATTGCTGACAGTTTCCGACACCATGTCCAATAATGACTTATCAATTAGCGCTGTCTACAAAAACATTGTTGTTGTTACCACAACTCCGATTTCATACAAAACGTGATTGTCCATTTCATAACCACGGGTTTACCTCTTGCGAGTTGCTGAAGATAGTGAAAGGCATGTTAAAATATCGCGAAATATGCCGGCACTATGTGACAAGTGGATAAAAGAAACTCACTGTTTTAAACGGGTTATTTCTGAAACGGCAACCGGTTGTTTGCTTTTGGGATTAAGAGAATCTAATGCTAATCCATAGGCAAATGGAACCGAAAACAATATCGGTGGCTAAGGTATGTTTGCACAAGTGCGCCTGTAGATCATTTGAATGCTATTTATGAAAATTGATTAAGGTGACAAGGCTCAACCGGAAGACGGTGTGTCAATTTTCACAGCTTGTTTAGAATATTTTCAGAACAGACTACAACGTGACTAAACAGCGAATGCTCAATGCACCACTTACAACTGAGACACCACAACTTGTCCCTTATTCCAATAAGAAATCAGGGTAAATATTATCGCCAGAGTTGCTGGTGAAAGAAGTTGTGTTTAAACCGCGTAACTTGATTTAAACGTTGTTCAATCTTGGCCAGACATTAAATTCTCCCACTGTATGCTGGTTTATTTGTCGTCCACATTGGATGGCATACAACACATCTTCGAAAATTTTATCATTGTTCGACGATCAAATGCCAGAATTGCTTGGCCGACCAGAGAGATGTATTATTACTATTATTATTTACTACTCTTTAACATGTAAATAATCTTTTAACTCTTACCGTCGACTGTGCACGCAGAAAACCGTTATTTCTTCCAACTGATGCAGTAGACCCTGGTACACGTCGAAAATTGTAAGCTGTTTAGGCTTATGGATGAATTGGAAATGTACATTGTATTGCCTGTATAAGGTCTGAGTGAGTGAGTTTGGAACAAAAAAATATTCTTTGATACCTTTATATATACTCTAATGTTTGGTTTTGTTTCATAAAAACCTGGGTTAAACACCTGTAAACGATTGGTTATGACAATTGAGTAACGACCTGATTGTTCAAGTCATTGTAGAGAACAACACGCCTCCAGTAGGAATGGGTCTTCAAATTATCTGAGACGAGGGAGATTTGTATCACCAAGACAAACGTTTTATACTGGAGACATTTCAAATAGGTCTGTGATAAGACGCAAAAGAGTCTGTAGTGGCCTGTACAATGGTTTCTATGCTGGCAGTAGCACTCACAGTAGGAGAACTCTCTATTTTCTATCATTTATATAGTCAACTCCATATATATATCTACATATATAGACAAATTCATCAAATTCATAGCGGTTGGAGATGCGAAGAATGGTACCGTAAATTTAGTTTCTTAGGTTTATTTTGCTCCATTCATTAATCAATACTCACTCCTACCATAAAGCCACACTTCTATAAAATGTCGCTTTCGAACACTTTTTAAAGAAACCTGCGTGGAAAAAAATCCTGATGTGATCTGACAGAGATCGCAAATATCTAAACAAGAATCGATGTCAAGAAGTCTACCCCATTGAATTCTTTAATGTTCACGTCAAAATTGCCTTTGCATTTGCCCTGTGGAATTCTGTAGAGACACTAAAATTTCCATAGACTCACCCTGGGAGTTTTATCTAGGCATTTGCTGGAAGACGTTGCCGCGTTTTATTAGGGAAAGTGCAAAAATACTTTCAGAGGGATAAACTGTGATGTGTTTGTCCACGAGTAACTGCAGAACCAAGGCGAGCGTTACATTTGATATGTTTAGCAAGGAAGCATTTGTGTTTCTTTGGATTTGTCTTGAAAATTGTTCCTTCGACTTTGGTCCCTGTTAACAAACAATTATCTACTTGAGGGCTTTGGACCAAGAGACTACTTACCAGGAAACAATATTTGGTGTTTTTTTTCACTCGTAGCTCTCGTATATATAATGTGGCTTTCATCCGTAAGTGGAGTAACATAGACAGTAGACAGCCGGAATAAATCGAGGTTTCCATCTTATGGTGTCCGCGTAAATCGGAAGCAAGGCCACGCAAATGTTGAGCTATAATCGGGCTCAAAGGCAAGTTTCCGTCAGCTGCTCACTTACTCACAAAAGTCAACTACTGCCTGTCAGTCAGAATGTTTTGCCTGAGAATGTTTAATGTATAATGTATCTACACTTCTGTAGAATGACCTCTCGAGCCAATGCTTCAGGGATTAAGGAGTTATGTTTGAGTTGCCGACGGGCTGGACATTGTAACTCCCCTTAAAATATGGCCTAATTCAGAAACACACTTCGCGTGAATAAATATCACCTTTCAAAAGACTGTCTGAAGACCCTTCTCGTATGCGTTGCACAGCTATTCCGTACCGTATTTACTGACAGTCATGACACTCAAGACCATACTAAAGAGCTTTCTTGGATGAACTGTCGTTCAACCTTCTTGATGCTGGTTCGATGAAATTACAACCAGCCTTTCAATTCAATTAGGGCGAAAATCATACAGCACGCCAAAACAGTAACACAGTTTATCCGTCAGCCCAACATTCTGTACTTATTATCATCTGAACACAGAGAACCTAATCAGAACAATTAGCCTCACCCCAAAAAACGAATACCGACCACTAGTCGCCAACTTCAGACCTGCTCTCAGCTGTCCACATAATATCACTGAAATAGTAATGTTGAGGGTTGAGTTGAAAACTGCATGAGGAAGAGTTAGTTGTTGCAACTAACTTGTTTTTTTTCCTTGGAGCTCCGGAAACTGAAATGTACCGCTACTTTGAGTTACATTATTGGTATAAACAAGTATTGTTGCCACGGATTTGTTTAAACCGTCCCTACTTGTGCCGATAGATTCCAGTTAGACAAACGGTCGTTTTACTACGTTTGCACAGAGCGTTACATTAATAGAATAATGACCAAATGACGAATTTGAACAAATCACTTACACAGTTCAGGACGTATTAGTTAGTACTGACTTAGACAGCATTAGGTGTTATGCCTGGCTGGCGCATTTTAAAAAATGATGGGAGGAGAAGTCTGACTGACAGAGTAAAATTCCTTTCTTAGCAGAAATTTGACTTAACTTTTCCACACGGACTTCTGTCTGTAGTACACAGAATCAGTTTTGAAGAGCCAATGGGTCGTTGATAAAACGATCAAGAAGTCTCAGCATTTTCAATTCCTCCACTCAACAGGCAAGCCAAAATACTAACGCTACAAGATAGAAAAATTTCACCCAAGTCAACCTATAAAATCACAGTCCGATACACAGGAAAGGGAAGGCAAGTGCCATATAAATGTCCAGTTCTTTGAAATCGTGAGCTTCAGCAATCCAACGTGGATGAGACAATGCGGGGATTAACTGATTTGTCAAATATTCTCGACAGTTTTTTGCCAAATGGCACAATTCAGTCACTCTGAGCGATTAGCTATCCATAATTCCACAAGATTCAGATATCCACAGGTTTTCTGCTGACAGCTAAAGCCTCAATGGGCCAACTCAGCTCTTACTAAAAAAAAGAAAACGAGTGAAAATATACAGATTGCAATTTGAGTTGCAAGGAAAGTAAAAACAGAAAAGTAATATAAGAGGGAAAAAGCATTTTATTGGGCCGCCGAGAGAACTTCTACCTGCTCAAACAGATAGATCCGTCACCCAGGATCATCCAGGGTCATCAGAAGTGGTTTCCAGCCATCTTCCGGAATTGGTCCAAGCTACTGCCAAAAGGCGTCGTCTTAGTGGCAGCTTCTTCCAACTGCTGATATTTGTAAACGCATGGACACTGATGACTTTGATCGAGCTAGCTCATTTCTCTCCATCGTTCCACTCTTAGCTTACTGATGTTCGAGACTACAACATCAGTAAAGTCAAACAGTTTTGAATTACTTCAAATAAATTCTTATTTACTTGAGTCGCACACTGCCAAAGAGCTCCACTAAATGAATCATAAAATTCTCTGAAGCATTTTGATGTCTTTTCAAGTAGTGGGTCTACTCATATATGCAGTATCAAAAGTAAGGACTACTTTATGCTCAGCAAGTCTTTCATGGGCCACTTTGCGCTGAGTGAAAGGTTTAACGTCAGTTGTGACCCTAATCCATGGACCTGTGATGCCTTTGGAATAAGTATTCGGGTAGTTGGCTCACGCAGGAAGAGCCGCCAAACTGATGCATCTGTCGTAATAAGATGTTGACATGTGGAAGCATCCAGCTGAAACTCCCAAGACGCAGTGCAAACGTAGTTTATTGAGGTTGGTCTGTATTATGAGTCGCAATTCTAATCATCATCTGCAAACATATAACTTGGATTATTGAGGTTTTTAGCTGGATTGCTTATATAGGCTGGACACACCGATTAGACACCCTCAACCTGAGCGTGGAAAGTGCTCTCACCACATTTTCACCTCATAATAAAGCTTGAAGAACTTCACCCTGGTCAACCGCAGTACATTTACTGCGTCAGGCGCTTTTCAGAAACCTATGTGAAATACGTTATCCCGTTCTTTCTTGTCAGGTATCGGCGCTAATTTGTCCAGAGAACAGAAAATCTAGAGGTCCTGGTTGAGTTGTAGGTTATTAAACTACAGAATACTCTATCAGGTGCCTTGGGTAAAAGTGAGGAAATTAGAGGCAGCTTCATAATTCTCAGTCTTTAATATTAGTGCCAGAGTCGTGCTTTTCCAGTTCGTTTAAGGAAGATTGTAAATACTCTAGCTGAGAGAATCACTAGGATATCTCCTGGCGGGCGGACAATTGCCAGACCAATACTAGCGAGGCCTGCAGCCTTAGCTACAACCAGACAATTAAGTTCTAAACGAATTCCTTCAATCATAGTAGCGAAATCACTCACGACGTGTAGACCACAGCACACTATATTTGCTTTGATCTGATTGATACATCACTTCAAATCACTTACGGAAGGTCTTTCCGTAACGTGTATTTGTAAGCCACCCGATAAACGGTTATTGTTCCAACGGTGAGGCATTTTTTTACTTGATTGCACAGAGATGCAGTAAGCCTTGTAATTGAATCTAGGGTTTGTGAGTCATCTCATACCTTCTTTTTGACTTAGTTGAAGCCCCTTTAGCATATATCCGTGTGTTGCAGCGGTCTGAGATATTCAATGGTCTTCCTGAATTAGGTCCACAAATATCTTTAGCTGGGAAGAGCTTTCTGGATACAGTCATTCTAACTTTGTGGGAGACCTCGCATCACCCCCTTCCCAGGGACTTGTGCCTCGCTTGTTATTCTGACGTTTTATCTGTTTTGGTGACGAACTTTCAAAAGGAAAGTTAACTAATTTTCTCTAATGTTTTTCTGTAAATCGTTCCACACAGTCGCATTTTTTGCTTATGATAATTTCCTTTACAAATACATAACACTTTACATCACACATTACAACTCTTCCTTTTTAGAGGTGCTCTTTCCGCCCGGTCCTAACTAAAACCCGTAAAATTTTGTCCCCCTTGCGCTTGAGATAAATGATTCCATCCTTGTGCCATGTAATTCCTTTCCCGTAGCCTATAATTTACTTGCTACTCGTGAGCATGAGGAATCCAGCTTGTAGGGTCTACAAAGTTCATTCTCTTTTTCCTCAAATACGGATGCTTTCCGTCTGCTTATTCTGCGAGAAATGAACTAATACAATGTGTTTGATTCAGCCAAAGAATGAAACAGTTAATCAGTCGTTGTTTCGGGCCAAATAAAACTGCTAAGAAGGTGTTGATGACTGCGTTTTAGAATAGTTCCGGCACAGAATTCCATTGAAGTAGCTGACTCTCTACAAATGATGTCAACGCGAAATCTAAGTCAGGATTTACTTCTTGATTATGTTCTTGTATTTGTGACGGACTGGGATCACCGTCATGGCTTTTGCTGGTATGGATTTTCATGAAACGTTTGCAAAACATACATGTCCAGTCTGACGCGTCATCTCTGATGAAAAGTGGTATGAATTTTTATTGAAATGACTACAACTGTGATGCGATCAAGTCTGACAGGCGTTTTGCTAGGAGTATATCTTCGTCCGAATTCGATGACATTTACGGTTACCATAGAGGTAGACTCTCCGTGTTCATGGATGGGCGCCTTGGAATAACTTGTATGAGACTTCAGCGCTTTATATTAAAAGTTGCACCTCGGAATTATCGTTAATGAGCGGAACAAAATGATGATAAAAATGACAAGCTTCAACAACCGTCTAGAACGAGGTGATAAATTATTGCCTTAGCAGCTTTGAAGAGGAAACCAGCACAAATAGCTCACTCCTGATAGAATATCCTCGTCATTTTACATGGTTTTAAACTGTTCCAGCTACCTGAGAGCGCAAGGGTCGTGGATAGTTGTGGAACTGGTTGGTGGACGACTAACAGCACAGGGCATTACAAGCCTACTTTCCCTACTTCGATTCCATGTAGGTTCAAGACGTTGATCTCTGTTTTCTAGTTCACCGTCCGTTTTACTCTTATGTATTGTCGGAAAACGCTGGTCTCAAAATAGCTAGATGGTTTCAAGAAGAATATCTCCAAATAAATATCCAACGTTGCACATCATTACTACAAAAAATCAAATGTAAAAATCTTAGCATCAGCACGTCCCTTACCGCTGAGTTGTCCCGTTTCCGCCAAACCTTAATTCAAAAGAACCGTTACTCGCTAAGTCTCCGGATGCGAAAAGTCTTTCCTCAAATTTTTCTACATTTGTCTGACAACACCATGGGTAGTGGCCAAAGTTCGAGTTACTCTCTCTGATGGGCATTTCAAGCTGAATTATGCAAGAGGAGATATATCTTATTGCGCAAACTACATTGTGCTTCAGAACGTAGGAGTCTTCTTTGCCATGAAAAGATATGAATCGAACATAACTTCAGCGGTGGGATGACGCATTATAAATGCTGACCAACGAAATGCTAAACAAGTAGGGCTATGAGAAGGAAGACAAATATACATCTTGCCTGCACGCAGAGATCTCCGCACAACTCGCTACTCGTTCCAATTTCCTTGGGGATCATCCGGTGGTAGACCTAGTTGGCGAACGCCCATTAATCTTGTTTCTCACTTGAGTGTTTACGGACAGACGCCTGATTTCTCCACCGATATCAAGTTAATGAAATCAGAATAAGTGGCTCTAGAGAGACTCTTAGCCACTGCGACTAACTGAATCTGAGGTTCATTATGGGCTGATTAGCGGAAATGAAATCATTTGCCTTTAAGAAGGTGGAACTTGGTAGAAAACAAAAAAACGGTTGAAATACACGTAGGTAAGTATGGATATGAAGCGAACAAAAATTTCCTAAAGAAAAGCATTCAGCAATTTGCAGGTGTGTCTGGTGTTTTGAGGAATGCTGCCACATGCCAGAGGCTTTTGATGAGCAGCCGTTTGCATACTAACCATTTAAATGCGTTACTTACGAGAACTTCTATTCAAACATTCGGAGAATCAGTGAACTCATCGCTTGCAACTTATTGTCCTATGATGTTAAGTAGATGAATGTATGGGTTGCTGTTTGGAGCTTGGACATGCACTCACGAGTGAAACACATCTGCTTTTTTCAACGCAGAGTGCTTCGTGTCTAATGAGACTAAATTCGGATCCTACCCAATAAAAACAAGTCGTGTAAAATGATAGAATTTGTTTTTCCCAAATAGGATCGCTTTCTGGATGTATTTTTTGTGTGTTAGGTCTGGTCTTTTTCACTGCTCTCTGCAAGTATTCACCATCTAAATTAGAAAAACGTTGTGAACAGTTTTACGTAGATTACAGAAAATAATTTCGCGGTCTACTTTTCGCAGCGCGCTTAACCAGTGTTTATAAAGTTGTTGCCCATCTAGCCACTTTATACTTTCTTGCAATGCATGCTCACTTGTCTCTGCTTATCTCATTCCCTCGATAAGACATGTAGTCCGGCAACTGATTGGCACGGAATCCAGATTCCTCAAATTAGACTCCTGTTTCACGCGAATGGAGAATATTCACCTTTAGCTATAAACTTTATATTATCTTTATATTAACCTTACATTATCCCTGAGTTTTGTATGTCGGAAGACTTTGGCATAGAATCTTCCAGTCAACATTTTATCAGTGACCTTCCCGAGTAAACAGACCACTACAAGTACTTAATAGTATTCAACTTTACATAGAATTGTATATTCTTCGGAAAAGTCATCTACAGTTGTATTCAAATTGACACGTTTATTTATCAGACACTGAATTCAAACCATGCTACCATTCTCACGCTATATAGTCAGACAGCACAAAACTTTTCTTGCATTTTTTTGGCTAAGGTGTTCGGCAATCTGTGTTTATCCCTTATACACTGCACCACTTTGAAGTCTTACAGATCCAATGTCTGCGATCACGAACCGCCAAAATACTTAATAGTGTGGGGGGGTGTAAGGGATTGTCCGATCCTTTGTGCCATCTGCTAACAGTGAATCGAGAAAAAAGCAGTGCGTGTCGGTGAACACCTGTGCAGGTTACCTAATCTCATTTGGACAAGTCTGAATGCGGGTATGAACACGTGCAAGACGGTATGCATTCTGCGTGTCGCATATGTGGATTAAGCTGGTAAGGTAGAAAGTAAATTGGAGTATTTTGCACAATATCCTGTTCCGCAGTTAACCAATTCATCTCACTGGACATACGGAAACCAGAAATCATGCAAAAGTATTCGATCCCACGTCAATTTATCATTTCTCCATTGCGACCAACCCCTAGACATTATTATCGGCACATCAAAATTTTGCAGGATTACCGGAGCCAGGTTTATGCTAGAGTTTTGATAAGTTTCCCTCGGATAGATATATTTCTCTCTGAACCAAATAATTCGCACTGCTCTAGTTGTATCTGTATTTTTTTACGGTTAGCAGATATCTGATCTTCGAGGAACTGGCTTTTTAAACTTACTTGAATCTTACTGTCACATGACTGTTTGATCATGTTGAAAGGGACATGGGAATCGATTTTCTGGGTCATTACTTTGGTGAATCTTGGTAAGGGTCATTTGACAGTGCGTCCATTCCATTTACAGTTACCTGTTTCATGAGTCTACTTCAAGTGATATGATTCAAAGTTCGTATTGGACCAACATGAGCGGTTACCGGTGGACTTGGTAAGATGAATCCATGTCTGGTTTGTAAACAAAGAAATCGCCTGGACCACTGCATGCGCATTTGCGTTCAGTTGCAAGTTGTTGCTGAATTTGTAGAATACGCGATGACATCATACTTGTTGGAAAATTTTACTCCAGTCTTGCCGCAGTTCTCCTGAGTGCACACCAAATTGGGGACCCGCTCAACTTGTGTTTTGTTCTAATTAGAGCCCATCAACAGCACACAAACTCGGACGTGTCGGGTCAGGAACCATTGGTATCTGACATGCGGGAATAGCGTGTTACCACAGTTCCACGAGCACAAGCTGGATTGTGATGTCTAAACAGATATCATTGTTCACATTTGGGCCCTGTCACTAGTTCACTCAAAGTTCCAAACGCCGATTCAGTAACTGTTCTGCTTGTGTAGACTTGGTGACTCGCTTGTCAGGCCCTTCCTGTCAGGTGACGCCAAAGAGGCTTACAGCATATTAGACAGTTTTAGACTCGTTCTTCATGCGCATTAATTCAGTTACGCTTAGAGAGCGCTGGTGTAGTAGCGACAACATTCCCCTCTGGCATGTCGATTTGTTCGGAATTTAATTCCCGACAAGGATATTCACGGCTGATGAACTTTAATAACAGCGGTATTCGAGCTCACTGCTGCCCTCCTTTAGTACACACCTACCGGAAGAAGTGCGTTTGCGTTTATCTACAGACGAAAACATTGATGAACATCGATTTTTTTAATGCGAGACGTTATACGTGTTTACTAAACAAAGATGCAACCATATTTTCCACCTATCCATACTTGCAAACTCTCCTGTTTACCGCATCTCATGTCTATTTATCGAAAAGAAAACCATAATACGGAGTTGCACCCAACCAAAAAAGGTGCGCCAAAGTTAGCAAAATAGAGAGATAAATAGTGATCGATATAGGAGAAGCAGCGTAGGCTCAACCAAGCTACCACAACAAACTACGCAGTTCACTTTGTTTTCCACTTATCATTTAGGAGGAGTACGATAAACTGTTGTTGTTCAATCCCAGCATGCGAATACTAAAATGTAAGGTAGAAAGTTGACCACGCACACCGGACGCATTTTACGCATCAGTTGAGCCAAGAAATCACTTCATCTCCCCAGGTTCGTGCAAACTACCTTTGACGAGTAACTGCTCACAATTAGCAACAGTTATCTAACACAAAAGCAGACCTGACGATATTTTATAGCACGTCAAAATAATCAGTCCATGTAATGTTCATTTCTTCAGCAATCGTCTGATTATAATGTTCGTCAAAGTTGACCTAATTGCATACACCTATTACATACTAATTAACAGTAAAAACTGTTCGATGGTTAGTTACGTACTTCTCTCATAAATGCTGATGTTTTGATGTTAAAAAACAGTTTCTTTACTCTAACTTATTGAACAAATTTGCTTGTGTCATAATATCATATCGGCGGTTCGAAATTAGAGCCCAATGCAAAATTCTAGATTACCGGCGTGTTTAAGCACACATGAGCGTTGAATACCTTTTTCCGTAGAAAAATACCAATTCAAATAACCCCCTAATCCGCAACATTAGACCCAGCTTATTTGCCTTTAATCATCAATCTTAGTTTTTTGGAGCCCTACTACGTAATTTTGAGGCGACACGACAATAGGTTTGTTCGCCGCAGCACACCTGTTATGGGGTTGCATATAACAGTGTACGTTGTAGTCATTTCTGGCACATGACTAGCACATGTTTTACCAATAGCTAGGAGTGTTGCAGGTCCATATTAACGTCACTAGGTTCTTGGGGTATGCCATCACGAAGTTAGAACAGGTGCAAACGACGGATTCGAAAAAAACAATTCAAATGACTAGAATTCACGGTAGTTGATTCCTGCTGCATTCGTTTTTATTGTTCCATTAACCGAGCCTTATTTAGGAACTAGTGACCTGTGCGAGTCCGCTAAATTGGCACTAAATACGATGCTAGGATAAAGCGTGGTCTAATTGTTCCCAAATGTTTGTCAACACATAACGACCCATTTTCCAGTGGATGTAATACGGGGTTTCCAGTGTCACTTTGGGTTACCAAAAAAGCGCACTGCCACAAACTTCTGACCTTACTTTGTTAAAAACCTGATGTGTTAAACGTTCGAAACAATTGGGAAGACCAAGCCGAATGCGTAAAGAAAAGCGTCATCACAGACAAGAGTTGCATATGGACGTTACGGCTTGCCAGTTGGAATATAAATATCTGATAAAGCATGAGTATATTTGTTTCTTATTAGAAGAACGGAGAACATTTGCCATTATAAAACTTCGTAGATTAGGAGTAGGGAGAGGTTGAACATGGTGCCGGAGATAATAGCAGTAAAAAAAGATACTAAGTGGGACTGAAAGGAATGATTGCGATGTCGATTTTCAGGTGATGTTGGAGAGGTAGATGAGGTTTCTATAGGGATTCGGTGTAAATTTTGGGATTGGGATAGTGGCTGACGTAATCAGTGAGCAACAGTTTCCTGAGGGATGTTGACGTATAAGTTCATCGAAATTCTTTCAGTTGTGACAGGAGAAATACGATTCAGACGAACTTATCTAGTAGTTTCAGTGACTGCCATCAGGTTTGTCATGTTTTCTCTATAGTATGTCAAATACGTTGAAATAAGCATCAAATAAAACAGTGAGTATCTTTTTAGGAGGAAAAAATCTATCACCAACAGTGAACATTGTGTGTCCGGGAATCCCAAACATTTTTCCACAAGGTGTTTGTGGAAAAACAAAGAGCTGACTGAACTGCCCTCCAAATCTCTTTTGTCGGAAAGCTTATAAGCCTTGAAGTAATAACCTTGGAAGCAGAACTTCTGTTGTAGCAATTTCGATCCAAAATAATACTCGCCCATTTGTCCAGCTCAGCCCAGAATCAGAGGTTATTCAGTGTAAACAATTAAAGACATTGGATTGTACGTTATTTAGTGTGTCAACAGTAGATCTTTGACGACCGGGCGGCTGTCCAACCCTGTTTAGTCGTTTACAACCTTCAAGGGTTAATAATGTTTGGATATGCAACAAATGTTTTTGTTTACACGTATTATAGTGTTGCTTGGATACGCATGCTATTGTTAGTAGGGAACTTCAAAAAATCCATATTTCAATTGGCAGTTGACTGGTGTCTTTAACGAACTAAAACTAACAAATCCGGTAGTTCAGCGACAATCAGACGTGGAAACATAGTACTTCGAATTTAGCTGGTGCTCACTTGTGTACGAATTAAGATGACAAATGGTTACGTATTTATAAGACACAATTGTTTTAGGAATTTGCGTGCAGATAACTAGGGAATGTTTAACAATGTATCCTTGCTCACTGTCAACTTCTGATGAAAGCATCTCTTCAGTTGACCAGTTCAGGTCATGATTTTCATCTGATAAGCTCGCTGGGAGACAAAAAACACTATTAGCTATTACCTGGTAAATGTTTTGACGCATGTAACTTTCCACCACGGATAAGAAATGGGCTTATAATAAGCAAAAACAAGTGATCGAAGATGAGCGTTTTTACAGATACCAGTCTGGATAGTTCAGGTTGGAAAACTAAGATTAATAAGCTTCTAGACAACGAGTAAACGAATTCTTCGTTAGGTGAACCTTCATCCTAGTTGAACGAATTAGCGGAAGTAATGAGATCACAAGCAAGTACATACTATTGGAGTCCTCCTTTAATATGTTTAACAATAGCACTTTTCTAGAGCGGGTCGGAAGTAGCGAGGTAGCGGGTATCATGAGAAATTTAAGAGGAAGATAAACTGTGGAGTTCTATCACATTTGCGTATAATTTCACAGCCAATTTGCAGCCCTATGAGAGGGAGCGACTTAGTTCATGCCCCCTTAAAAACAAGCACAATGGATCAACAATGCATCGCAAGTGAAGAGACTTTTAAAATAAGACAACTAAGTAAATAACGCTCAAATTAAAAGGACGAAACGAAAGCGCCAGTATATAAACTTTAGTGTAACCAAAGTGTTACCAAGACGAAAGCGTGCAACACCTCAATGAATTCTGTTACCTCGCGTGATAAAATAAATTACTTTCGAAACTAATAAAACCAGGGAGAAATCGCAGTTCATTTTTCATGTGTTGTGCAGCAGTTAAAATTAACCTTACAAGGAAGGTGTCCATAATTGTTTTTTCTTGAATTTAACTTGCAATCAACCCCCGTCTGCTGAATTTCAAAAAGGAGTCGAATCACAGTTCCGCCTCAAGAAGGTTCGCTCTCTGGATACTTGGTTTATGAAAAACAATGAGGTTGTTCCAAAAGATCTGCGAATCAAACACGGGGTGGTTTGCCAGTCATGGCATAGTAGGAAGTCCCCCGGAAGGAAAATCCTCCTATGTCTTACTCGGACCAACTCCCGGAATAAAAGAAGAAAATTGATCTTTTCGAGAAATACAGTTATCTGCAAATCAATTTGGCTTTTGCGAGAGACTCACCTGGAACCCAGCTGAATCTCTCGTTTGTGATGATTTCAAACCGAAATTGATATGCAAATGAGTGTATTTCTCGAAAACAGTGCAATTTGGGTTCAAGTAGAACATAAGGTTGACGGAAACTCGGGGACTGCGCCTACCTGATGAGCCCTAAGTAAGGCGAAACCGGTCGTGGGCTGTCGAAGAGTTTTCAGCAACCTTATGAGTAGTCCATTACGAAGAAAATTGATGTTACAAAGACAGCTACATCACAGCCAGCCAACTTTTGGTAGGCCGGAAAACCGAGAGTGAAAGAATACTCTTTAATGCTCATTGATACTCATTAATTTATACGACTAAATATCCAAATCAGGAACTGTCAAAATGACATCAAAGATAGTTTTATGAAACCAGCTACCGTAGTATTTTTCTATCAATACGGATTGACTTGCTCTCATAGTTGTTGTGAATAAATAATTTAGCATAAAATTAACACGTGTCCTAACTGGAACACCCTCAAACTTCTATTCGAATTGATGAACATCTTAGATGCATGCCATCCAGGAGGTCTTGTCGAATTTTTGATATGCATCAAAGCTATATTTACATATATTATATATATATACCAGGCGGGTTTACATAATATAATCATTTTAGCTCTTTTTAATTGCTCACCTATTCTTTTCGGTGGTAAACGAATATTATCTTCGAAACCTGTGGATGTTCTACGGTCGCACTCCTGATTTTATCACAGACAGATCGCGAGCTGTCATGGGTATGCTATGAAATTAAAGACAAAATGTTAGGTGTTGTTTTACTGTGTGTGGCAAAAACCCAATCAGAAAAACGCAAGCTTTGTCTCCAAATTTGTTGATACATGACACGCATTGTTTTCTATCAAAATAAGTTCACTGGTATGCGGCTGAGAGATTCAGAGGCTTGTTCGGACAAGTCGTCTCAGACTGCACCGCAAGTTTACCTTATTCATTCGCTGTTGTTATTTTTATAAGAAAGCATAACTCACTTCTAATGTTATGTGGAAGATTCTAAACTGAAACCAGCACGATTCTTGGTTTGGCAGCCTTTGGTCTGCCACGATTAGTACACCTTCAGGAAAAGATTACCCAATCTGTCTTTTACCATTAAGTGAGCTACTCAGCAGTGCATAGTAATAGAGTTGCTAAAATTCAAACTCTGGCGTTCTGATTTGCGAGCTAGTGTATCACCACTGTTGTTACAGGGCCATCCGAGGGTGGCAAGACACTCAGGTGTAAAAGGGCTTTGCAGGTGCAAATTCAGTTGATTTCCCAACCGCTTTCGAGTGATCACACAAAGCCTTCCAAACGTCCCGTACCTTCCATATTTCCATCTGATGGTGCATCCTGACAGACATATCAGTTGGTCAAAATAGCCATACCAATTTGTTAGCAATAAAGATAGGTTGGTGATTCGGCCAGGACTTTGGCCTTAAAGTGAATTTTATATGCTGAGCAGATATAAGACTCTACACCCCAGTAAAAATCATCACCACCATTCATCTCACAAAACTCGGAGAAGGGTTTGATGCTATGACGTCCGGCTTGGTAGACGAACGGGTATTAGAGCTTTACAATATTCCTTGGCTTGTCAGCATAAATGCCTCTTACATCAAATGTCAACCGAAACAGGTACCACGTCGTCGTTCGCGGCATCAAGCGAACCTAATTAACCGCCAACGTGCTAAAATGCACATATTTCTGGGCAAATTTCGAGTTACCTAGATCTACTCATTTAAGCAACTCACTTCACTTACTTAATCTAAAAACACTTTCCCCGAAAGATCGTTACAAAGTGATTCCTCACAGCGAAACTGCTATCTGGAAGCCGGATACCATACAAGTTATTTGATTTTGAAGAGGATATGTGGTGAGCTAATGTTAGTTACCGCTGATCTCCAGATAATTGTTAATTTACATGCTTGAAGAAGAGGTAATTAAATAAGAACATTTTACTCTTGTTTTCAGTTATGGTGATATGGTGCCCTCAACAATATTGGGGAAAATTGTCGGTAGTGTGTGTTCTCTGTGCGGAGTTCTGGTGATCGCTCTCCCGGTTCCAGTAATTGTTTCCAACTTTTCAAGAATCTATCAACAGAATCAAAGAGCGGATGGACGAGCAATGAGGCGGGTAAGATTTAATCTCTGGTTGAATGTATTTGCCTTTTGTAAATGCAACGGCCAGTAACACTAAACCACTTAGAAATCAGAAAGCAGGAAGTGGTAAAACTTACTGTACACAAATCTTTTTTATTTTATCACTTTATAATTTGGTACGTCTGCAAACTTTGCAGTAGACTTTCCATTTTAGAAAACAAGATTATTTCATAGCGATCGGCAGTAGGTGGATGAAGCTGCGGAATCATGGGTTGGTGCAATTCTGTGATTTAACCCAGTTGAATCCTGCGACTCAGTAACTTCCGAGGTGCACAGTATCGGCTTTCTTTTTTCATTTATTTTGCGACGCATCGAGGCGTCCATCGTCTTTTTTCCAAAACCATCATTAGAAAATATTTGTACATCCATCTGGATAAACAGCAAACTGTGTGCAAAACGCCCCTGGTGCAGCCGCATCCCCTAGTTGCACATTAGTCATGGAATGATTTTTGGAAAAAAGACTTACATAAGGATGGTGGCAGAACATGTTTAGAACATGGCAGGAGGTGTTTCAAAATTACCCAGGCTTTCACAGACCCTGCTGTTTGACTGCCACGCCCTTCAGTGTAACACAGAAGAGAATTCGCAATAACTTATAAAGGCTGACAGAGGCAACTAAACCGCGAAATGTACTCAGTGACCTCCAAGGACTCCAAGTAATTATGCTTTCATCTTTTTTGAATATCCTTCTGTTATTTTTATTTTTTCAGCACTCACGAATTACAGTGATGACATCCAATTTGTATGCATCTTACCACAAAGAGTTTTATTGCTCCGCCTTGGAATGACCAGGTTCTGGCTGTTGTGCTTTAAAGGAAAACAAAAAAGTTGCAATGCATTCTTATGTTGAAGGTAAACAGAAGGCACTTGATACACATGATAAATACAATTTTAGGGCAGCAGCGCAATCTGTAGATTAAGAAACTAGTGTAGTTTTACTGAGTTCATCGCATTAGACTTTTAGTAGACGACAATGCTTTGGTCTAATTTGTGCCCCTTCCGTTCCGTTTTTCAGCGCATACAACTCGAAAACATGGTGAGAGAACACCATGAACGTGTCAGACGCCTTACAGCCCGAAGACTCTCGGAGAGCAATTCTGCTCCATCTCCAATCCGAACTTCATCCGTGAAAGAAGGACAGTCGACCTTATGAAAATGCACCGATACGGCGGTAACGTGGCTCTCTTCTCGGATGTGACATTGCACAGAAGGGCAAATCCACCACTGTGTTCATGGTGATATTGGTTATTCCGTGGTAATATATTATCTGTAGACAACCACTCGCCCAGTTGCCAGATTAAACGGAAATTTGTACCCGTAGACCACAAAATGAAATACTGCAAGGCGTGATTTTCTGTGTATGATAACTTCCAGCATATTTTTTTCACACGCAGAATATAAAGAATTTTTCAAAAATAATATAGCGCTGTGTTATGCGGATCGGTGAGATAAGCAGATGTTCATGGATTGCACATGAAACCGTGACTGATGCGGTTCTGGGAGATCGACACGAATATTGTGTTGATCTAATGTAGAAGTTCGGGTCGCTGTCAGTCTTCTTGCACACGTAAGTGATTTTAGCATGAATGGTGCTGCTTACTAGGCAGGATAGGGAATCGTAGTTTTGGTTCCTTAATGATACATGCAAGGCACACTTTATGACTCATACCAAACGAAATCATAAGACCAGTTGCAAAGTGGACGCATGCGCAAACTGTGTCATGACACTCTGCGTTTGGAGCTGAATGTTTGGCATTCTTTAGGGTAAAGCCATCAAATCATATATCCATACCACGGCATTCAAACTCCCTGTTAAATTATATCACCTGAAAAAAGAAACGGAAACACAGTTTCACCATTTGCCACAGTACTGAAACATATTTGGTGACCGGAGGATACCTTTGAAATACTTGATCGAACCAAAAGTTGGATAAGTGTAAGCTCTGGCCAGTAAATGTTGTTTCTGTTTGAAATTGAGGACAGCTATTTATTATCGAGGTACCGGTATAATTTTCCATTCCTTCGACTTACACCCTATTGCAGAACTACCTTCAGTATGAAACTATGCAAGTGTTACAAGAAAAACCTGGTAGTACACCGGCAGGATAACCTAATGGCATTCCATTAACACTCCTGTAAATGACGCAGCCTTCCTCCGTATGAATATATCGGGCGGATAATACTGAGAAAATGAAACGAACGTTTCTGTTTTTCAAGGGGATGAGTTTATCAGATGAGTAAACTGGCGGCCTGCAAGACCGATTCTGCTGAGGCCCGTGCGTTTGCATGTCTGCTAGTCCAAATAATTGAGTTGATGGGTTTCAACTCCTGAATCACTCGCTTGTTTCCAGTATTTCAGCGCTTCGTGCCTTAAAACCTTTCACTTTTCCTTAGATGTCTTCCTTTTATGTCATTCCACTGAGTGCCAGGTCCTAACTTGACAGATCGTCTTAGGCTGACATGTTTCCTGTCGGGCTTACATTGTGGCCAGGGTCTTACCCGCAGCATCGCTGTCGTCTCTGCACAAGCTTGCTGCAGTTGCCTAATACGAGTAGACTGGTGCTGATCACTGTTTCTAGAAAGAATAATACGGATGGGGTGTAGTCATAGCTCTGATGCTCTTTACAGTTCATCTCGAAAAAGTCGTTTAGCAATACATAATGGTCATCTTCTCCTCATATAGGCCATGTGTCTTACCTGTTACCGATAGCTGGGTATTTCTCAAGCTCCAATGGAGCAAGCATCATTCCTTGATTATCAAGCAACGCAAACTGTACATTGTTTGTATCTGTACATTTGCCTGTATCTGCATGTGAACACATGCCTATATGCACATATTTACATAGAACCACTGGCGCCCTGATACAATTGACTGAACTTCCATAGATCGTACGAGAATTCTTATCCCAAGAAGTAGCAGCGATTCTCTCATCAAACCCAAATTCTTTCTGCAAAATTTCTGTAACCGAGCCAAAATGCAACTTTTTCTACTGCAATTAAGGGGCACATTACTACCCAGATGTCTAAACTTCATCGTTAACAGCCCAGGTGCATTGTAAGAGTAACCAAAATGATGCTGCTACAACCACCTGTTCCTTCGTTTTTCTCATCTTGTCAACTTCGGGCATTTAAATTATCAAAACACACCACAAACTGCAGCTTCTGAGAAATTTAGGGTTGACGTTGGCCTGATGTGATTTGCCCTCCTAAAATCTTATTGAATTCTGAATGTTTGTGAACTACTCCTGTGTTTACTGCTGTGATTTGGTTAACATCCAACTCTGAGAGAAACACCACACTAGCAATGCAGACAAATTCACTGCGCGACGCTTCGAAGTCAAAAATAAATTTTTATTGACATGGATCAGCGTTGACTGACTGACAAAGTTCTCAATGTGAGCGAACTAAAGCCTTTCGCCTGATGATCGTGAATCGCCATCGTTGAAATTGGTTGGGGGAAACAGTCAACGTCTACACGATTCCAGAAATAAATGGCAAAGCAACAAGTATTGTTTGGTAGAAAGTGTCCGTAAACAAAAATCTGGATACGTTGTCTGGGTACGGTTTGAAGAAATTCATGTGGCTGCCGTAAAGCTTACTCGAGGGGCAAACCATAAGTTGCAGAAAGAGGCAGCTGACTAAAAAATGTGAAAAACACAATGTGGTACTGATTTTTACTGATGGATTACGAATACCTAGAAATGAACTTAATTTGTAGTTGGTTTTTATCCCATTCACTGACGTTTCACAGCATGCAGAACGACATTTCCCAACTTCTCTAAGCATGCAACTCAAACCTATCGTAGATGTGCTAGGGAAATCCGTTAGGTTGCATCTACCGTCCATATTTGAACGTGAGAAGTAGAGCACATATTGGCTTGTTAGGATGCTGCTCACTCTTACCTAGGTTTAGTCCCGTCTGACAAGGCACCAGCCGCTCAGGATTTAAATGGAAACAACCCTTAGATTCCTCCCTGAGCGTACCTCATGCACATCGTAAAAGGGTTCATCCTGGCACTCAACTCGTTGAAATAATGAGTGTACAACAAATCACTGGTAGGAGATAGGACACTGGATGAGTTAAGCCATTTCAGTAAGCTGATATATAACAAGCGTTTGTGAAACTGTTTCAAGTCAGCTATCGAGGCATCTTGTAGGAAACGGTCAAAACAGGTGAGCATTGATGAAGTGTTCCTGACCAATATTGAGCAACATTTAGAGACTCCGAGTTGCTTACTTTCTCCCTAACAACGGTGCACTATCATAATAGCGGACGTGTGCTTGCTTGCATACCTGATTTCTTCACATAAGAATCGTCTTTAATTTTGTATAAGCTTGTGCCGTGAGCTTCACTGAATAATGAAGCCCTAAAAACATTAGCATGTGCTGGAAGCTTGATGGGATAGTGGTTGTTTTATCAACTACGAAGTAAACCGTCACTAGTTTAGACCCCCATCAAAACTAAATTCGTATGCTAATGAGAGTATTTGTCAACCATGTTCCCATTTCCGGGGGGAAATAAGGCCTCATCAAGCGTATTCTTCACATAGCCGTTTAATCCCTGAATACAATTGTTGTTGAAACACACTAATGACGATACTCTTTAGTTTGATGACTGAGTTATGAACTTCGTTCCTAAATGCTCCTGTAAGCAGTTTAAGTAGCAGAAATTCATGTTCTTGTTTGAGAAATCAGGTTGTCTGTGTCTCTATTGAAATAACTGGATTATGTGAGCTTGCCCATTAGATTTACTCGATGATCGGTTACTTCTGAATGGCTGGGCCATACAGGTTCTCTGTACTACTTGAATGTTTTCTGACCTGACGAAGTTCCACACGGAGACTGACGTAACGACATAGGTTTGTCCTAGTCAGAGACTGAGTTTGATCAAAGTTCTCGTCTCCCCTTAGGCATACTTAGTGCGCACTATCCTCAAGACACTTAGTATTGAAAGTTGCGTTTGTAAATGCCGATTTTTAAGGATTTATCAATTTGGCAGTAAAATTCTTTCCCTGGCTGTCGAAAGGTGCGATTCAAGAGGATGTTTTCCGCAGCATTTTAGGACTTTTCCTTCAAATAATTATAGGTTAGTAGATAAGAATTGTCGCGTTTGCCAGGTACTTTTATGTTCGAAACTTGCGTGAAGGATGATAAACATCCCGACATGATTACATGAAGTCAGGTAATTTTGTGACACCTGGCTACATCCGTCACGATATACTTGGGGAAGAGAAAACTGCTAACGTAGCAATTATTCTGCGTCATATTGGATGTCGGGCGTGAAAATATGAAAATAAATCGAAACTGGATACACATCGCGTTTATGGAGGGGAAATAAACGAAGGAAGATCTAAGTTACAAGGCCTAGGTTCAGTAGTGACAGTAGTCTAAAAATGTAATGACGAAGTAGGGGATGGGCGAAATTCTGTCATTTTTTCCATGTGCGCCCAACATAGGCAGTGCCGACGACAGCACTACTTTTTTTACACTCCAGGGCTTTGGATTGAGATTTATTCACGTGCACGAAAAAATGACGATGTTCTACCTAACTATTTGCGTCCGCACGTGCCTTTATCCCTGTGTACAGCTGTCTTTGACAGACGGAAGTGGTAGTCGTATTGGGAGCGAAAAACGTAAGTTATGCCACACTCCAATGACGATGATATTTTTAACTTCTGAGGTCATCAGCGCTGAATACCAGTAGAATGCAAACCTTTTTCTGGCGAACAACTGACAGGTCCTTTAAGGAGCACGTCCTTAAGAAGTTATCGGACTAACTGCCTGATTTAAAGAATTTGTGCAGATAAGAAGATTCTGATGAATGTGGTCTTTGGTTTGTTTGCTGAGCTGATGAATGCATGCCATGACAGCAGTATCCAGTCAAATAAATCGCCACGGAATCATGTGACGTTGCACGATAGTTGTCAGGTTCAACGATCATCCACAAATAAACCCAATGAATTTATCAATATTTCTTCACACTGTCAATAAATTTGGGACTTGCATGCATAAAACAGTTTGGACAATGATAAGACAGCGTCCGCCGCGTGATCAGACTGAAAATTCCGTATGCGCACAATCGTAGGAGATAATACGGAAGAATAGTCATTAAACATAGAATGGATTGCATGAGAGCAATAGAATCTGAACAATTCACGATACTGACAGAACCAACGGTAGTATATACTGCCGGAACGAAGAAGACCTACCTTTAAAATAATTTTTCTCGGCTGGTAAGTATCCGGGAAAAAGCACTAACCATGGCTACTCTTAACTACGCGAGCCAGTTGCCAAATTAGGTGAAAAGATCAATGGCTGCCTGATGAACCACTAGTGAATGCATCCACAAAAAACGTTGTTCCTCCGGACTCCATTTTTATTTTCCTTCAAGTTTTCTTCAATTCGATACTCTACACTGCCTTTGTTATTCTTTGATTTTGCACTGATATGGTGATTCGGCAGTGAATGATTCCTTGAAGTCGTTCTTTTTTAATCGTTCGATGGCTGTTTGCATAAATCTGTCTCACCTTTCTGATGTAGCAGGTTACGCGTTGGCAAATTGATGTCCAGTTTTCAGAATGCTGATTAGTCTAGACTCGCCGTATGCATAATATGGGAGACGGCGAATAAACTCCCTTTATTACCTGAGATTCGCTTTGAAATTCCTATCCAAGCAATGAGTACGCGATGATCGCTTTCGACAGCGTTCGTCCGGCCGGAAGCATTGTTTCCCTGAAAATAAACACTGTTTGTTCCTTCACCAATTTAGTAATGCTTCGGTGTTTTGACATCTATCGTCTTTGTAGTCAAAGATGTTGTATGACATTTATTGTACATTTACAGTCTGAACAACGAAAGAAAATAGAAGCATGGACAAATCAACCACAGTGACACCGAAAGTGATATTTGGATACGTTTAGTTTATAACACCTACGTTGTGCCTCTTATTGCATGGCATCCTAAAGCGTGTCAGGAGAGGGATGAACCGACTCTTTTTAAATGGAGCCCGGGGCGAACCAAAGAAGTTGGGCGCTAAGTGATGGGTGGCTCTAGTTGAAAAAGTCGTCTCGCAACTCCCCGCACTTTTCCATCTTTGAAGTTTTTCTCTTGTGACAAAACAGGAACACACTTCGGAATGTCTTGTTGCGGGCGCTCTTCGATAATGATAAAAAGTGCCTTACTCGCGCTAAACTCGACGTCAGCGACCCTTCCAGTAAATTTGGTTCATTTTTGCTGATAGAACTGTCCAAATTATGATGAACGTGGTACGGGAGTTAACGAAAATTATATGGTTAATATTGGCGGTGTTTTAGAACGAACAACACTTTTGTTCATTGATATACTTGGACGATAAATTATAAAATCCCTTTACGCTTTATTTCACGTCGGCCAATTTAAAGCGGGTTAGTTGGTAGTGGACAAAATCAGTATTATTATTTGTATAAGACATACTGCTTCATAC
Organism: Clonorchis sinensis; assembly: GCA_003604175.2. Taxonomy (NCBI): domain Eukaryota; kingdom Metazoa; phylum Platyhelminthes; class Trematoda; order Opisthorchiida; family Opisthorchiidae; genus Clonorchis; species Clonorchis sinensis. The sequence continues at coordinate 140,806,910 of CM030369.1, forward strand.
GATTGAAGGAGTTATATACTCACCAAAAATATGGCCGTAAAATTGTATTTCTTTTTTAACTCAACATAATCGAGAATCCAACGTTCATTACCAGAATATTTGCGTTTTTTACAAAGCCAACAAAGACAAGCTTTTCGAATAAACTAAATAATACATCAAAGAATATATCAATCCATTTGATTAGCATCTCATATAAAAAACATCAAACTCGGCAAGATTTTTGAGAAGCCTGACTGATGAAGAAATCACTTCCACGAATTTGTGGAAGACTATGCACTTAATTTTGGGGGCATCGTTGCTCACCTAAACCTCAACACCTTTGCTACGACCTGAGTAGCACAACACATATGACAACCTAATATCTCCATTGGATTCTCCAGTCAACAATGGTGAAGTAAGACGATACTTACTGTTTGCTCAAAGGCGAATATAATGCTGCGCACAAAAATTCGAGAATAAGGTCGGCGGGCAAACGTGCAAAGGCCTGTCATAAGCCCCCAGCCTGCCCAAACCTCATGAGATGCAATATGCATCGGTACCATTTTTCTGTTTATGTGTGAGGTATCGGCGTCGTGTCAACCCCTCTGAGCTTCAGCGTAACACCAAACCTCCCATAGTATAACATCCTGAGTGTTACCGGGAGAAAAGCCCACTAACACGCAGTCAAGGTGGAAATGAATAACCCAGTGGCATTTCATTAACTCTGTGCCTAATGATTCTTTCTCCCCTAGGATGATCATTAGAAAATTCTACGCACTTAGCTGAGTTCCAAAAGTCTACCTTTATAAGGTGGAACGGTGAGCGCACCGCAAACTAAAAGACCAATCCGTCTGAGGCACGTGTCCGCAGGTTGTGCAAGTTCACTTGATTGAGGCTGCATTGCAGAACTCCAGGTCCTTCTGAATAGTTTCCTGTTTCCAAATGCTGCAAAGTGCTGCATGCCTCTTTAAAAAGTGGCTCTTTATGCCACTCTGTCAGGAGCTAAGTATTCTCATTACCTAAATAAAGAGAGAAAGTCCTGCAAACTTTTCTGATTATCTTTTGAACAGCAAAATTCAGGGCATCCCTGATTTTGAACTCCACTCTGAAGCTGACCGTGAACAATAAAATTTGGGATGATATTTTCGGCCATTCGGCTGAATTGAAGTAACAACGGGCCTGGTTCTGCATTAGACTTCTTCCAGAGGCACTTACGTTCCGAAGGACTACTGTGTTGGGCACTCTGTCGTTCTATCTGATCCGAAAGATCTTGCGCAGAGGCTTCAAGTGAAATCAGCCGAGAACCCGAACATGTTGTGTATAGAGCGTCCAGGTTATGCTGAAGTCCAGTTGTGAGGTCCGCACAACAACCATATATTCTGGAAGACCGGTTTTTAGACGCAAATGTTGATTGGTTGATCAATGTTTTTCCGGGGGATCAAAGTTTCTTGCAGAAAGAATGGAGTCAATCATAACCCAACCACCTCGGTCTCCACACTGCTATTAGATACCCACTTTCTACACGACGCCATCAACTATCTGTTGAGAAGCATATAAACCATGATTTTTCCCGCTGTACATGCGACACTAATTTCGTAAAAGTTGTCTGTTGCTGTCCAGCTCTTTTTTATTTCTACACAGAAATTATCATCGCATCCTTCAAATCTTCTGTCCCCTGTTCAACTCGGAAATTATAGGCCGACGTTTTTCTTCTGAAACTTCAGTCCTCCGTGCTTGAAAGCTTATGTGGTCAAGTGGTTAACATCTCTTAGTAAGCTGAACATTAATAAAGTGACGCTTTCTGGCTGCCGGAATCCTGTCAGGTTTGTTCGAGCTTTTTTCCTCGTAGCAGCTAGGGGTATTGAAATATCAGTCCATAGATTCCTTTAAATCCGATAAAGAATAACATGTGACAACGCCAAGTTCCGTATTAGTCTCACCGTTCTTTTTTCCCGCGGGTTTTTCACAAGCATCGTTTCTGAGGCCTCTGAGTTGTTTTCCGACCTGAGTGTTTTGCCGTCTACCACATTCTTCTCTTAAATCAGGTTGGGTATTGTGAGTCACCCTCTTGAAGCCATTCTTGCCTCCGTTCTTGTCTTAGTGCAGGCGTATTCATAACAGCTGCTCGGAGAGCAGTCATATTTGGAACCATTGGCTTCCGGGTTTATTTGGGACAAAGTCTTCCACCAGTCATTGCTTTAGGGCCTCGCAAAACTCCAACACATTATCCTAAATTCTCAGCTTTCTTGCATCCATTTTGAGTGGGTTTCATTCTGGTCCAGGATGTAACACTTTTCCGAGCGTACCACGTGGTTTAGCAAATGCCAAGGAATAATCTGTATCGCATTCAGTTCCACGCATCACTTTTCTAATTAATACGTTAAGGCGATCTGTTCGCCATACACTGACATAGTCAGCCGAGTATCTTCGGATAAGTCCGCATGGCGAGCGATGTTCGAACAACAATGAACCATCGTCAGTAATATTCCACATCTGTCCCTGCTCCGATTCCAATTGGACCAGTATAATTTCCCAGTTTTCCCAGTTCTTGACAACTCGAGCATTGAAATCGTCCCACAGAAAGAGATAATCGCCTGGAAATGCAAATCTGACCAAGACCCAACAGAACCCTTCTTTTCTTCACCTGGTTGTTAACCTGTTGGTCGCTCCGTTAAGTTTGCTACACCTTACCCTGGAGAGCCGGGATGGGATGGCCAAACGTTTTTCAAGTTGATGCCGGTTTGGTTGATTACTTATTGTCTGATTCATGTGGGCTTCAGCTGCAACCCCAACGTGCTTATGTCGAGTTCCTTTTATTGTTCCGATTCAGCAAAATAAGCAATCTGAATAGGCTTGTCATAGATTTCTCTGATCAGTCGGCCAGATCACTTTGAATGCAGCGAGATCCCTCGTGTGGCGTTTGAATTCTTCTGCAAAAAGTCCAGTTTGCAGTTCGGAAAGGCCCCCTTCATCTTTATACAGGATACTTCTGATGTTCATGGATTCGATTGTTAGAGAAACATCTTCCCTATAGAGCCCCTCAATTCAAGTTCATGCACGATTCTTAGCAACCAATGGATCTCGGAGGATATTAAGGCTATGCGAACCAAACATACAACTGGGCACAAGTTTGAAGGCCAGCACGCTTTTTCGGCTTACAGAACGAAAATGTTAGGCTCCGTCAAAATAGTTGTAAGTGGTGTGTATTCACATCCCAAAGGCGATTTTCTGACTTAGGATGAAAACCAGCAATCAGAGTTAAATCTAGTCAAGTAAGGTCCGTGACTTAAATTCGACGAACTGTTGGCTACTCTCACTGGGTTTGCGAGTATCTTTGGAGTTCAATGGACAGGTCAAAGAAAGAATAGAAAATGTATAGATGACAAATTTTCACACTATCCTTCCTCGAATTTACGTAATCCGTAAGTTTTGTAGGATCGTGAAACCCGCGATATTCAAAAATGATGAAAAGACGACTACGGCTATCCTACTTCGATCCTACGATGAACACTGGCACATTTCAGGCTACAAAATCCCGATTTTCTCCTGACGCGAGCTCAGCCCCTTGGGTGATGGACGAAATTAATGTCCTCTGGCCTCAAAATAGTTTACTGCATATTTATTCGTTTCCATCCCATGGGAAAAAACCTGCAAGAAGGCCACTGTTATGTTAGCTGTGGTCAAGTTAGGGTAAACCTTGTGGTATGTTTGTACTTCGCAGCCAAACTGGCCATAGAATACAGGACATAATACTAAGAATGATGTTGGGCAAGGTAAAATAAATGACCAGTGGTCTCTCTTCTGCCGATATTAATACACAAAGTTAAACTTTTTCCGATACAGTTTATCTACTCTCCGAAGTGGAGTTTTACGCCTCTCCAAACTTCTTACCACGATTCAAGACAACCGTAATTTGGGGCATCGAAAGCTGACTTGATCTGATTTGGAGCCTAATGACGCAGGGCTAAACATGTGATTTTTCACTCACAATGAGGAAGAAACTGGCTCTACCTCAATTATTCAAGGAAGACAACCTGGCTTCCTTCCAAAATATAGTGGACGAAAGTTTCTGAGATGACTGATTCTGACAGACAGAAACTGGGCATTTTTTCAAATTTCAGATTGCGGCAAAACAAACCCTTGTCCGCTTTTTGTAGCTGACTGCTGCTGCTGGACGGCAACAAAGCCGATCATTAGTGTGATCAAATCAATCTGCTTCAGGCATAAAAAATGAAATGAGATTTTTATATACTAAGCATTTTAGCATTTCATCAGATAAGAAATTATCAGGTTGTTTCGCCTCGTCATACATGCATGGTCCCGAGTTCTCTCCTTGCGCACGTCCGTCGGCTAACTCAACCAGAATATTAAGTGAAAGATAGCAATCTAGAAGAGTCACCACTGGCGCCACTTCGGAGTAACCGATGTCATGACTTTTGCAACAAAATGAGGGGTTCAAATCCGCGTCACCACAGCGGAAAATGATGAGTGACTATCGACGAGCGAAGGCTGCAAATCTCTCAAAACCCCAAAACTAGTAGAAATTTGCTCGTCCGTGGCTTCACTTACTCGACAGATACAGAAAACACATACTAGATCGCCTCTGGATATGGTGGAAGACCAATCCGTTCGTTCATCCATTTGCTTCTCATAGGTGATGATTCTCGTACACCAATCACAGTTTGAGAAAGTAGTGTTAAGATGTTGAGGGTCTGAATCCTGGCTAGGCCAAACACATGCAATCCAAACCATAATAGGATGGAAAGGCGAGTATAATGCTTCCTTATTTTTAATGATATACAGGTAGCTGGTACCCTTGCATCCTGGGCACACATGCGGCTCACCGAAATTTATTCATCTTACAGTTTGTGGGCATGCATCGATATATTCAAAGCCGTCTATCCATTGATAGCGGCTGGTTAGTATATATGTTATTTGGTCTAGGTTTGTACAGCCCGCCTATATTCCATCTTCAAGATGAAAAGCTGCATAATCCATAAACGATCGTTTGGTCGAAAGATTGGTCCCACCGTTTGCATCTTTCTCCCTCACCCACCACCCACAGTGAGTCGACATCGAAACCCACCTGCAAAGATTTGAACATATAGCTGCAGGTATACGCATGTGCTAGCAACTTTTACGTGCGAAGTGGATGAGGAGAGGCTATGATTATCGAGGAACGGGTCCTTCAAACTAAACATGTAATCTGAGCAGTCCCCATTGCTGTACTGCTGGCATATTTGTCACTCCCCCGGGCGCCAGACCACTGGTGCTCACGCTTCGTCAATCAAGAGGAAGGACCTGTCTTCAATTCAAGCCTGAGAAACTGCTGAACACTGCTTTACTTACTTTACTTTCGTTTCTTTTCGTTACTTTCTCTTTTTTACGCTAGTACCCAGTAGATATTCTTCATGGTTATCGGCCGATCATCCAGATATTGTACGGTCGTTGATTCCTCATCGCCCCGCACTCGCACTTGGTATTCATGCAGTGGGGGAGTAAAACCTGATGCAATCCATCCCAGGATATCACCTTCTTCTACTTCAGACAAGATGCCCTTACCTCCTTACACATTCGTACTAGCTAACTTCTGTCGCATAATTCAGCGGCAGGCTGTTAAATACTGTTAGGTATTGAGGCTTACCAGCACTCACATGCCTTCATCGTTGAAGTGAGCACCCACATTTCACCCATGAATATCCGACGAATATCTGATACTCCGTCAGTGATGGGGCTCTTTGATTGATCCAGAATCGAGTGCATCAGTTCGGTTGTGAGGTTGCGTTTTAACCGTCCATTCCTCTCAGACGAGTCATGATCGAACTTTTGAGCATTAATCCTAGTTTACGGCATTGCCTGTGAGTATACCCTTCCAATTTCCGTCGGCAGATTTGTCAAATCAACGGCCAGCGTGTTGGCTGTTGTTAGTAAAATTCTTCCATGTGTGATGTGATACTATAGGTTTATAACTCTAGGCAAATCTTATTACCTTTGCGACATACTGCATCCTCCACAAAACCGTGGACAATCCTGGCAAAGTTTGGGATTTGTGTGCGAACATTTGGGCATTTAATGTGACTGCGATAAATGCTGCGAATGTAAGTTTTGACACCCAGTTTTTTAGCGCTTTAAGTATTAGGTCATAGTTACTGAGATTGGTCGTAGATGGTCGCGAGATCTGTTTGAACAACCCTCTTCCCATCCGACCAAATTATTCCAGTAAGCCTACATAAAAGCGTGAATAAATTAGACCCTGGTTTCGCTCTTATAGAGCTCTTCAGCAGTGCCCATCCTTGGCCGTGGCCAGTTTTGAATCCCACGGGTCCGATTTTCTGGACCAGCATGTTACCATTACGCCACACACTGAGTGCACTTACAATATGACACCTGAACATAGGCATATTAATGCTTGCATGATTGATTTTCCCGACTTCTCAAAAGACGACCAAGTAACTGAGTTTTTTGTGTCGGTCAACTGAACCGCCTACCATGAGTTCCAAGTCAGATAGTGCCACGGAAGTGTGAAACCTCTTGAAAAATCTCTGATTAGTTATGAATTCGTAAGCTACACATCCGTAACTCTATCATTTGAGAAGCATTTCATCCAAATTTGTGTGTAGTGCAACCCGATGGTATGCAAGGTCACCGCCTTGGAAACAGATTAATAGTTATATTAACACTCATTCAAAATTGAACAGAGTAAGTGGATATCCTCTTCTACAATCGTTAATGAGACACCTTGCGAAAATTCTGTCTCCCTCAAGCAGTTTATACTTTCGCTAGTTCCTTGTATCCTCATGTTCCGATTTGTTGTTAGTGGTGTTCCAGAAAATTGTTCCATATTATTTGATGAACAAAATTCATTCAGATATAGGTGGCGGCATAAAAAGTCCAACGCTCAGCAACCAACTGGTTAAAATTCCAAATTCTGACTAAACGGAACGCTTGATTTCATCGCATAATACTTCCAGAGTTACCAAAACATATAGTGTTACATCATTCCTTGTGTTACGACATGGCCACACATGGTCTAGGCATTGCAAACCAACAATATTTCTCTCTCTTCATAAAGAGTCACTCCATATTTGTGCGTAGTAGTGTAACCTAAACATGGTCTGTCATGTAACTTTAGATCATTTACCACTCATGACTTCTGTGATCCAACCGTTGGCAAGCAACCCACACAAAATCCCATGACATGAATCGTTGGACAAACTGCGTTTATCTCCCGTCGAGTACCAACCATGCAGGTAACAAGAAAGTCCCAGCAGAGTCAGTGAAGTTAGTTTACAGTGAAATCATGCGTTAACCTGTGTGGGCATAATTCTGTAAATTTCATAACGAAAGATCGTTGTTCCAGACAGCCTAATCAACCTCTGTTGTAAGCTAGTTGCAACGCAGAGTCAATACTTGGCAAGTCAATCTACATGTATACTTTTACTCCGATATTCACAAAAAATATAACAGTCAAACAACTGACGATAGGTTTTGTATTGCTATTTAGTACATCAGTTACGGTTTTGAACTTGATGGCATGCCGAGTATGAGGATTGAACAAAAGGCAAATTTCTGCATTTCAAACCTGTTGGAAGGAATGGAATACAATGCGGTGCTCACTGCCCGTAGAACGTGAGAGCAGATTTGAAGAAAATCTTTATATCACCGGGGAGACATTTGGCTCTACATGTATGGGCCAGTTTAACCCACAGTAACGTGGCTTAATCCACCACCAGAAAATGTGCCAGAAACACGCGTCAGTGGCCTTGACAAAACGGTTTAATCAAATGCGAACATTCCTATATTATGCCCCTACGTCCAGAGACGGGTCTGCTCCGAAGTTGGCCAGACCACGGTGTTTGTGGGTGCACACATTTTTCTTAAGACCAATTTACTTTACTCGGTTGCGTAATTCATTCCGAGGTAGTTTTGTGCAACGGTTCACTAAATGAGAGCCCTAGAATCTTGTGTTCTTCTCTTTTTCGTTGTAAACGACGATAACAACAGCAGGTCAGCACTTTGTTCCGAGATAATCGTGGTCTAACTGGTATTCAAATAGCTAGGTTAACTAAGGTTTGTTATATACCTAGGTGCTCTAGTGGTCATTCTTTAGGTGTAAGGGAACTGACGACTGCTCAGGATTGTCCACGTTTGTAGCAAATTCTGTTTTAGTGACAACATATTTTGATATAAATTTGGTCTTCGCAGGAGACTAGTGGCTACGGATAGGGAATAAATCTCATAACAAGAATTTGACAATCGGTTGTGCGTAAGGGAAAACGGTCAGTTACCACGTGCCCCCGGATGCAAAAGATTGAAATTGTAAATAAAAACCTTGTTTAGCCGGTCTTAAGCACAACTCCCAGTCGGGAACCATAATCTGATTAATTTAGACGAAACTAAACATTTACTTGTTGATATTTCACATATTCTAATCATGCTTTGCAGCCAGTACCGATCGCATGCTGGTAAATGTTGCAAACACTAGGACACCAAACTGTTAACAGGAGTAGTGGTCCTATAGTTGCATCCAAAGCTTGCTAAATCAATAAACATCTACAAAATCCACTTTTGACCTCATGATATCTGAGGTTGAAAAGGATGATTTACGTGACCCTAACCAGCATCTACAGTTCAGCGCTACGTTCCTTATAAGACGGAACAGACAGCCTGGACTGTTAAAGTGAAGCTGCTCTTCCATAAGGGCTAAGAGAATCCTTTAACTAGAGAGTCCCCTTGACCGGGTCTATTCAGATCACTTTTCTCAACGGAGATTACTAGGCCAAACCAAAAGGGCAAGAAGAAGTGGGTTTTCTGAATTGTGATACCTATTGACCTACCGCGATCAAAACAGTAATGCACCTTGAAGGACTGAAGACTATGACTTTGCGGCATTTGTCCTCTCAGTGACACTGTCTTCCATAGGTGAAAAGTACGAGAGTTGCCCACTGCCCCAGCAATACCCGCAATTGCTTGGTGATCAATCCATTCGTGTAGATTTTGAAATTCATGGACCTGAAGCTATGTTATTGCGCTACGTCCTCTAGTGGTTGAAATGTAATGTGAGACTTATATCTCAGAAAGGTATATTGATGCACCAGTATCATCAGGCCTTCCGAGAAAACCCAACTTATTTAGTCCGTCAAAAGAAAACTGGTACTGGCAAAAGACTATCACCCAATCAATCAACTGCATACAGAATACTTGTGACCTGTCTGAAGATGAAAACCTACGACTAATGTATCCCGTAACCGTTATTTATTTTCCCAAAAGGGAGCCAGGCACAATAAAAACTTAATGCCCCGACTGCCGAAGTAAAACAAGGCAGAAAACAATTCAGTCATATCAGGTAAGTTGTGCCTCTATAATGGCGTAGATAAATTTCCAAAGTTGACAACTTCCTGATGACTATTCGTTATAGCAACCGGAAAGCCTCATGATGATCACGCCTTGCTAAGTCGGGCGTTATTTACACAGCCCATAAACATCTTGCACAAGAGTGCTGAAATGCTCCTTAGGATACTTGGACCAGACTTACCAACCAGTCCTTCGAGCACTGAACGGCCACTGAGTATTGACTCAACCACCCAAATATTGGAAGTTTGATTCCAGCATAAACTTTCTAATATGGGGCTCCAGAGAATAAGAGAGACCACCCGGATTCGCTGCATTGTTCTGTCAGCATCAACAATTCTCACTATAATTCAGACAAGGTTTTACCCTGCCATTCTGAAAGAGCAACTGAAACGAGATTTTTCTTGACGTGAACCGCTTTAGCTACTCCAATGACTGCTGAGATGAGATAAATTGGTCTTTCAGGTAGTTAGATAAGGTTGACAAATGACTGGCCCATAGTGTACGACAAGGTGAAGAAAAAACGCTTGTAGAACATCTCTAAACTTTGTATAATCTCATCTTGGAACCCAAAAAGTCTTCTGGTACTGTCACCTCGGGTGAACTGTCCAGAGTTGTTGGTCACGGTTTGTGAGCCTTATGGGCGGCTTAAAGTGTGGTGTTAGAGAACAATTTCACACACGTGAAACTTGGAGGCCGATCTTGAGAAGAACAAGTCTCGCAGTTCGTTTCAATAACATTTGTTTAAGCGCAAGGTGGAATTTAAAGTATGGTGAAAAGTTCTTGGTGTGACTGAAAAATTGTGTTCATGCATCAAAACATAAAAGCGATCATCGAGCATTCGTTCCTTGTTATTAGAACCACTATCATCTCCCCTGCATCGAGACCAAACAGAATCATGCATACTACCGAAAAAAGTTTTCCCCATCATAGCGATACTGTGCTGATTTGATTTTCTATCGATTGTCAGCCGAGATAATGTTTTTTTAGACCACTTCACCCTTTGTAAGCCGTAAACATGAACGTTTGGGACTCGAGACAAACTCAAGTGCCTTCCTTGTGTGAACCTGAAGCTTTAACAATAAGTTGTCGTGGCAATTGGTTTAAAGTTTTTATATGATCTTCCGTATAATATAGCCATACATATACGCCTTATACACATAATGGCATATTTACAAAGCAGTGTAATACACCCTGTATTGTGTTATGGTATTATTCGAAGAAACGTTCGTATAGACTGTCTTGTAAGCTATTAGCCGGAGTGAAAAGAAATCTCCAGAAAGCTTTGCCTTAGCCAGAAAAAGTGGCGGCTTCGTCTGAGAAGCTGAGGTCAAACGCAATCAAATGCTTCAAAAATGAGAGTTTCTGAAGATAAAACTCGTACTATTTTCGGATAATGTCACGTGGTTTATGCTAGTTATTTCACACTGGTTGGCAGTCAGTTCATACAACTCACTGTCTGTGTTCGAAAATCGTTCCAAAATCTGTGAGTGTGCAGGAACTAAATCTTCAGTGGTGCATGAAGTATTCTTCCATGACTACCGTCGTATCTAACAAGATACATCAAAAGTAGCTAACTAGTTCGCCTTACAGGTATGACCTCCGTTTGGCTGTATTGATCTATCTCAAGGCACTACCACTGTGCATACCAAGTTAGTTTTTGTACAAAACATACAAAACAGCATACAAAACAGGATTCAACATTCTGCTGGCAGTATGAGGGGAAGCGAGACTGCAAGATTATCGTCATGCATAGGCAATCCCTGTAAACAAGGATAACCTAGTGCATCTCACGCTTTTCTGGTCATAAAATGTTTCGTTGGTGGCAACTTACGATAGGCGCTGTAGATCTTGCAACCGTTCATATTTTGATTGGCAAGTACGTTCCCTTAACACGTCTGAATTTACAAAGTGCCAACGCATTGGAGGTTATCCTCCGTGCCCACCGTCCTGTGATAGAACGCGATTGCTTATTAGCACTAACTGGACAGATGTGCTTGCCAGTGTGTGCGTAGACAACACTATGGGCCACGTGATATCTGGTATTTGGCACATCGAATGGTATTGACGACTGCCTAGTTTCGCTAACACTCTAGGATTAGTAGTCCGGTTGTGCAAGGATTTACCATGCACTCAAGTTTAAGCGTACGCGACCTAGCACAACACGCCCGCTTTGTTAACTATCATGCGCGAGGCATGTTTATATGTGCCAGATAATTTCTGGGCCAGGTCAAACTGTCTATGGACCTCAATTACGTGCTACCTAGTGGGCTATTCCGTGCCAGAGCAACTCTTCTGTTATACGGTTATATCTGTTGCGGATCAGCTAATGTTGATCTCATCTTTTCCGAGGAAAAAATATGGTTAACACCTTACCAAATTGAATGATTTGAATACAAGACTTTGGGTTGCAGCCAGTTATGTAAAGAGAAAGAAACTTCATAACATACTTTCATATCTGTAAATCACAGGGATGAACATATGCGTCATTGAAGTTGAGAAATCTAAGCTAGTAAAGTATGGTATTCACACACAGAATCTAACTTTGCGCACAAAAATTTCCTATAGCCGTTTGGAGAAGTTTACGTCACCCGTGCGCAACAAAACAACAGGGATTATCCATCATCGAGAAGGGTATTTTCTTATCTCGGTTGGTGATTGACGGTGGAGCCAGTCAACTGTTAGCACTATAAGCCGTATCGAGAAAACAGGATTTTAATAAAATTTACCCTTGAAAGTTTACAACAACATAGTTTCTGGTTCCGAAATCCCTTGCTCGGCATATGTTTCTAATCCCAATACTGGATTTGTCTTCCCACGGATAACCGAGAAATTCCGTTTCACCTCATTCTTAATAACAAATTAGTTGTTCACCCTCACTCCTCGCAATCGAAGAGTATACTCCTTTGAAGCTACAAAGCCTTAGGTCGAACGAAGATTTGCATGTTTCGTTGAGCGCACGGTTCTTTCTTTCATAGTTTTATAGGTTTGCTGTCGGGTGTGAACTAAGTAAAATATATTTCTGGAAGCAGTTCCTGATTTAAGGCGTTAGATTCCCATTCTTAGGAGTAATGTGAGTGTGAGGTCCTTCAGTTCGAGTGCGTTAAACTCGATGAGTATAACCATAACTGAAACGAACCATGACGCTTTGAAGCCATTGCTGGTACAACTCCCAGCTATCGGTGAAAGCCTCAAAACAGAATTACAGTTGGAAACACATCCACTAGTATTCAAATCACCCTCATATGATTGGTCTTTGTCCAGTCCTTGTGCATTTGTTCAATGGTTTCTCACAAACCGAACGGCCTGTTTATGAGTAATAATTCAGTCAAGTGCAGCAGAGTTAGCATCATAGCTATAGCATGCTGCTCTCAAAAACTAAACAAGTTCAGTAAATTTGCCGGTACAAGAACGCGAAGTCACCATCAGTGACTCCGTCAGCCCCATTTAGTCCTGATTAACAATGGTAGCGCTACGAAAGATGAAATACCGGTTCACATCATTGTCAACATCACCATTGACAGCGCAACATAAGTGTTCAAAACTGACCCTTCGATGACCTACATATGTAACTTATTTGAAAAACCTATTGTGAGAAATAAAAGTGGATGTGGAAGGGATTTAGTGCTATCCTGCCACAATTATTTTTAGGTGCCTACATATTCGGATACTCATTCAGAAAATGTGGATGGAAAATAGCAAAAAGAACGCCATTGACGTTGATTAGCATTCACATACACTTTCGTGTGAGACACAATGCATTATAGGTTCCTTCGAATTGAAGGCAGCGCACGAATGGGCAGTTATTATGTACCTCCGGCTTTAAAGGTAGAAAGCTCTACTCTGGTCTTTTCTTGTTCATCCACAACCACCACTATAAGAAGGCTCAAGTTGGTACAGGAGAAGCCCTTTCTAAGCTCTAAAAAGAAATGCACTGACAGTGCCAGTTGACTGAATCCATGTAAGGATTTATTATAGGTCTCTTAATCAGTGGCCTGTAGCATAAATAAACTTGTACCAGGAGTGATATGTGGGATCGCTGAACAAATATGAGCTATATTGTCGTTAGAAATATTTTATTGCTGTTCATCTTCCGTCAGAACGTCTGTGGGAATCTTAAGGTACGCATGCCAGTTTTAGGTGATTCATTGTACCGGACAGTGGATTGGCATCGCACATTCCGACAGGCCGCTACCTCCCTTTTGGTGATAACATAATACCTGCCTTGCAAACGTTTCGCTGTCCGATACCGAAATTGTTGTTGTTTGACAACAAAGCCTCCCAACCTCACAACCTTATTCAAGCGGCGGCTTTTCCAATAAACACCTGTTGACGTTTATTCCTTACTTCTGCTTTCCAGAGGTCCCACGCAGAACTAGTCACATTGTGCTAGATATGAATGGGAACGTACACAAACACAAATCGTGAAAAAACAATTAGTCGTCATCGGACTGAATGGGCAAGGTGACTGCTTTTGTCCTGTTTATGACTTCTCGTTTGAATGTCGAGCACCGCACGGCATTGGCATGGCCCAAATATTATGTTCGTTTGTAATTTTTACTTAAATCGCAGCCCAGAAATTTTGAGAGAGGAGAAGCAGCAGGAATTTTAGGGATCGGAAAACAACCATCAGTTCTTGTATGTTGGGCGTAAGTGATAAAGCTTTAGCTACTCAGCGCTCAGCTTATGTCTTTGGGGTAAACTGTAAGGCCAGTGTTTGTATTAGCATCTGTATGTCATTTCAAACTCTACACATAACACACTAACTGTAATTTTATTCTGATGACACGATTGAGACGACACCACGGCAAACTAGACATGTACTCAGTAGAGCCTCTTTCGGTTTCACGCTTAAAGGTCAACTGGGTAACACCTGTCTCCCCAGCCATATTTAAAAAACCCGTTAGAACAGGTGTAGCGGCCTTGCCTAATTGAACTGCACTTTTAGGCCTTGATGTGTTGCAACCAGAGGGGTACATATGTGATACAGCACATTCACGGGGCCGGAATGCAAAAGAAGTAGAAATGCCTGATAAAAGGTCAATTAAGCGTGTGGGGTAGAATGCTGCATAAAAAGCGTTCTGCAGCGTGCGAGAATTCTATACTTTACCTTCATATCCCTCGTGTCTGGTTGGTTCTCCCCTTAGCATAGCGCAATTATTATGGTGAGTCTACACCGAGCAAGCACTGGACTAGACTACCGTTCATCAGCAGTGTATATCCTTGGCCGTGATGGGTTATGAACTCCGGACACTTGACATGCCAGGCGAGGATATGACCACATCTCCAGCATCGCACATTCGGCGAAACTGAATTATCACGTCTGAAGTGGCGGACTTGTTCATGCTTAAGGCATGTGGTTTCCCCAACAAGAAAATTCATGTGCATCCATCATTCGCTGGTGGAGCATATAGTATTTCGCATATAGTATTTCCGGAGTTCAAAACCCTAGATGGTCAAGGATTTACACTACTGATGAACCCTGATAACGACAAAACACGAGCCCACTTCTTACCCCTTTTTTATTTGGACAAAAATGAGAACGTTCAAACGAACTTGATATAGGGCAGAAAACGCTTGTTATAAAAAACAAAATAAAGCAGCAATCTTGCACGAGATTTGCCAAGTTGGTTATTTTGAGCTTTGTCAAACGATTATGGTAGCCATTAACTACGATATATTGCCCAAATGGGACTGAATGTGTGCACGTTCGTTCTCTGATTGAAAAAGGAATGAGTTGTTTGACGAAAGTCCCGTTTGTCACTTCCCCGGGACATTTACTATAGCGTTCCTGGATATCGAATATGTATATCGTGATTATGGCCGTCCGAGTCTATTGCTTTAACGAGTGACAATAAAACAAAGACTCATGTGATATTGAGGTTCACTTGCTCTAACTGTAATGGACTATCAAGAAACAATGCGCAAAAGCAGTCAGTAATTTGTTGCCGATTTGCGTACTGAATACGGCGATGATAAACATCCATAGCTAGGATAGTCCTGTTAGTTCCACTGAGACCAACTGCGTGTCTTATCGTCAGTTCCGCTATAGATGATAAAGATTGGCATAATTATTCTAGGGAATGGGACTGGTTCACAAATTTGACGAAGGCAAACGACACTCCTGTTAGCTTTGTATCTTTCCACCTTCCATTCTCCACCCTCAGTTGCCGTGATCAAGGATGGTAAAATATACCAACAAGAGTGAGTCGAACGTCAAGATATGACCCTCAACCTGTTCACCAATGTGCAGGATTACGTTTGTCCAATCACAACACAAGTAAAATACACCGTTTATGAGGGACTACAAGTTTTCTAAAACAAAGTGAGGGAGAAGACTAAATAGAAGCAGCATATCATTCTTGACTCAAAAAATAGTCTCCCTATTAAATGGGTAGAATTTGTGTGATTAGTAGATGAAAATCAAAAGCTGTTGCGTAGAACTATGCCTGTCTGTCGATCCTTGAAGAACCCAGTTCTACAGAGCCAAAAATCGCCATGTAAATGATTCTCAAGAATACCGACAAAAATTATTGTTTTTGTTTGCAATAGAGCAAATTAGAGCTATATTTTCCCACTGTTTCAGGGTCTGACTTTTCCGATTTGTTTTCTGACTGTCAAAGTTGGTGACTTTAAAGCAGAGTTAAATTCAGTGAGAGCCCAATGAGATTTAGCGTTAAAGGGTCCACCGATGGCGTTCTCTGTGCTCCTACTCTACATATAAAACCACATTTCTCTTTTTGGAGAAGCTGTCACTAATAGACATTACTTTTTGTCCGCAGTGTAGACTGGCCGTTTAGCACTTGAGGATACGGAGTCATTTTCAAAACAACCCAGTTCACTTGGCGTCTCAGAAATTGTATAATACAATGTGTATTTGTATTGGCTCTATACACTGTGGTTTTCAGTGCATTGCCACTAGAGCCCTAAACAGTTCATTCATTTGAAATTTCAACGGTCATTATTTAATAACCCTAAACAACTTCCGCCTGGAAAGCCTGTGCTAAAAGCATAATGCCGTATGAGGCTATCACTGCAAAGAACGTACCGAAAATTAATCCACACGTTCAGGCAAACAACTTAATATGTTCCTCAACTGAACCAGGTGCGGTAGTTTGTACGAACTGAGTTGCTGTCATTCTACATGTAAAGTTCAACAAGATACATACGAGGGTATCTGGATGCATCCTCAAGAGTAGCTTGTAGTTACAATACTCGTGTTTCAAACACGGCCGTTGTGCTTTGTATGACGTATCTTGATAGTCCAGCAAGACCGTCTAAAATGCCGAAAACTTCAGAGTATATAGACGTAGATGTACGTTTTACTGTTGAATTTTCACTTCCGTATACTTGAGAGAGTCTATTGGATGATTCCGTGCACATATTTATCCTCCGATCGTGCCAACAAAATGCATCAGGCAAATGTTTTGACAGCTGATGTGTTGAACGATTTGAGTGACAAAGACTCACTGAAGCGCGTAGTACCAAACTGTCACCCCACTACAATAGGCCCTGTTATCGCAATTCTTGATAACCACCCAAACACTTGAATGACGGGAACATTTGTTGTTTTCCAGAAGTGCTCATCAGCACTGTTCTATCCCTTTGTGGCGTTTGGCTTTGCAAACAGCGCGTTTATTCACAAGCAACCTAGTGGTGACACTTGTGTAAAGCAGCGCTTTTGAAGTTGTTTTGTATCGTAAATCGATGCACAAAACTTGTTTATATGGCTGGTCCAGCTGCGGGTAATCAATTTTCTGTGGCAAACACAATTGCATCAGCTCAGAAAAATAACGTACGATAAATAAGATGCGGATTCACCTGTCAAGGGCTTGCACTACTGATAAAGCTATCACAAAAAGGAGCAAAATTAGAGTATTATTGACCGCTCAAACCAATCAACAAAGGCGTTCAACTGAGTTAATTGACATATTTTCCTTTCCTTTCCTTGGTCCAGCTCTCCGATTTCAGGCGAGCTCCTGAGTCACAACATATCCAGTTAACACAAGTGACGCCTAAGTTAACAGCTTGTTTGTTTATGTGGTTAAACCACTGTCTCAATATCTATCTTTTTTTTACCTACGTATTTTCACCTGTCTACCTATCTATCTATATATCTATCTACCCATCGATTCTTTAATCCATTTGTCCATTTTCCCACCAACCTGATTGTATGCATTCGGCGTCTGACTCAAGGAAGTCATTGTACCTCAGAGCCGAGTACATCACATGAAACCTTTTATGGCCATAGATTAAACAAAGCTATTAATTGTATCAGGAAGATACCTGAACGGCAAGATAAATGGAATGGACTAGGATAGCAAACCTTCTTATAGACCTTTAGGTGACTATTTTTTCCAGGAATTTCTGTATCTTCTGGCTTCACTGTTCTCTAGGCAAGTTACTCAGTCAGGTGCTAATGTTTCGATGGTGTCTGCTAGCAACTTTTCGTCAGACAAACGAATTCGGTGCAATTTGACAGGACTTTGGGGAATTTGGTGGATGCTACTGTCGGCGTTCTGAGGACTAGATTACAATTATCAACTGGTATGCCTATAATGACGCCATTGTTATCCTGTAGGTATTGCAGAACTGGCACACGTTTTCCTCAGTGTCTTACTACGCACAGCTAGTCACAACTGACCAAGCAGGACGCATGTTTCGAGTGGAGACAGTGAAAGAAACGGACAATAGCAATTGATAGCGTTCCTGGAGTTTGCGCATCAATGATTTGAGATATCGAAGGGATTAAACTAGGCTTAGACCAAGCAGGAAGTAATAGCATCTTGATTGGACACGTTCGCTTCGCTGAACAACAATTGACTGCACGTGAATAGCTCCAGTGCCAATACAGTTCGCATTAGCTATTTGAAAGGCTTCTGGCACGATACACTTAATGTGATTCAATGTCAAAAGTAGTAAGAGACGGCTACAGAAGTTGTGTAAATAGATGTAGCGATCACTGGTCGATATCAGCTTAGGTAAGTTTATTTCAGAGTAACTCACAAGGTTGCTGAGAACTCTTCAAGAGCCCACGACTGGTTTCGCCCTTCTTAGGAATCATCAGGTGGGCGCAGTCCCTGAGTTTCCGTCAACCTTATGTTTTCTACCTGAAACCAAATTGCACGAACTTAGCGACATACACTCATTTGCAAACAAATTTGGTTTTGCGAGAAACTCACCTGGAACCCAGCCTGGAAACATCACAACAGAGAGGTTCAACTGGTTTCCAGGTGAGCCTCTCGCAAAACCGCATTTGTCTGCAAGTGAGTATATTTTGCTAATATTTAGAACTAATTCAGGTTCAGGCTCATGCCGGTGGACCACCCAAGGCAATAGATTAGGCTTTTATTGCTGAAAGTTTCGGGCATTCCAGTGTGCACATCTTCACTGTTTATCCAAGGTGCCCAAGTAAAGTGGTTTACGACCCAGTCAAACGCACGCTAAGATGGGTAAAATTTTGATGTAGGTTAAGTAAAAATGCATAACTGCACCTATTTTCACGATTTTCTGTCTGTTTTGGTAGATTTATTATTCAGACCCTCGTGGAAAAGCCAGAAAGGACATGCTATTTTATTGGAATTGATGAACCATCGTTAGCTTTTCACTTATAGAGAGAAAAGTTTGGAAAGCAATAGGAAATTCGCAGTCGTAAAAATATAAGGTGACGAAGCGGTAACGTTACGTATGTTGGAAGGATTCTGTACGAACTTGTTTGCTTTATACACTGTTCAACGTTAAAATCGTATTTTTTGAATATACATGTGTGAATCTACCACCAGTGTGTGTCCAATGAGATTTCAACTGTTGCAAACGCACATAGAAGCATCTATCATGTTTGACATTCAGAACAAGAAAAGGCTTAGTTAACTTATGTGAACATCTCAAGCACGCGTAATTCTAACAAAACTACGGTAGCTGGATGAGTAAATAAGTCCAGTAGTTTCCTTTATAGCGTGGATGATTGTATTCTTTTGACCATTTCCTCTTTCTGTATTTTCTTCCTTAATAAATTCAACTTAAAGCAGAACATTGAAATGCTATCTGTGAACAACTCTGTAAATAACGGGGGAAATTATTGTATGGCCAATCGTCTAGCTGAATATCCTCCGTTTAGAACCATTAAGTACTGCACAACAGTTCACCACTTATCAATGTCCACCATGCCGTCTATAACTTGGTTATTTGGCATATTCAGATCTAGGATTGAAGACAGGCTTTTGTGAAATCGTAATCAGTCGGGATTGTCAAAGATCAAGGTCGGGTGCATAAAATGTCCTGCTCACGGATCTTTCAGTCGTAAAACAACAGTTACTCCCACGATACTAAAGAAAATATTTTTTTAGAGTTTCACAATCTCCTGTTCGGGTTAGTGTGTGTGACTGTATCGGTCAGTGTGACGAAAGCAGAGTGTGTGATGTCGGTCAGGCGGAAACGGTCTATCGATCATGAGGAAAAAGAGGAAAAAATTTAATACACCTGCCATCATGATGATAAAAAACATAAAAGCACCACCGGGTTGACTGAATTTGGAGGTAATAAGTTAAGATAAATGATAAAAAAGACTCTCTGCAGAAAATCAGTCGCCAGGCTAAGGATATGTTAGTTAGGAGTGCTTCCGTGAACATACAGGTAGATTAAACCAACGAATAGTTTCGCCAGAGGGTGGACACAAGACAGATTTAATAGTTGTCGTTTGGTCCATGATGTAACTACCGTTTAAAACATTTTTGGTAACGGTGGACTTTGGATAGCGCTGGTCTCCTCTGGCAAGTCATTTGGTTACGTACTTCTATTTTCTTATCTCAAATGAATTGATGCTGATAAACCAAGAAGAATGCCCAGCTGTTTCATTGTTTTGCTGGAATCATCAGCGGTGCGAATCTCACGAATTTTACAGTTTTGACTACGCCAACTTCCAGCCACTGGTTGAACACTTGACAGTTTAGCCATGAATGGCCCTCATGGTGGGAATCCGGTCTGTATATCTGGGCATAGATGAACTTGGACATGATGAGCAAGGCATCTGAGCCTTTGTGTGTGGGGTTGGGAGGCACGTAATTTCTTGAAAAACGATTGAGTTTGCAGCTTTCAAACGACAAATAATCAGACACTACAAGTCTTCTTTAAACGATAACCACGAATAAACTGGGTTTGCTGGAAGAGTTTCAGTCATCTGGATAGCAGGTTTCTGGCTGTGAACCTCAAAAAATGATGCTGTTTACTCAAGAGTGTTTGCACTCGCCTGTTGTATCATCAGGTTGGCAATAAGATAGAGAATGATCGTCACTAGAGCACAGTTTCTTTAGATGGGGCAAGACTGTTAAGATGAAAAGCGGTGATGTCTCGGTAGCGGTTAACAAAAGCAACCACATTAGGAGTGTGCTCCTTCAAGAACGCTTACTACATATACCATATATCTCAGCCTTTCTCAGTGTAAGAGACCTAGATCCCTAGAAGACCATATCGGCCGTTAAGCTTCGTGCTCCTGTTTAACAGATATCTGCACAGACGTAAAGCGTCACTGGTTGGTCTTTTACTTTCAGAAAACACCTGATAATCCCAAACGACGCAAGTGAGTTGATGACTTAAAGCAGGTACTCCACGTATACGTGACTATCAGTTTTCGTTGCTTCCCTACCATCTCTTGCCCAAAAAAACGTATTTTACTAGTTGCTGAATATTTAAGATTTCTATGTGCAAGTGTGAATACAGCAAAAGGTAAGTTGAGCGCATTAGTAATCATAACCTATTTGGTGTCGTTTGGGGGCGCGTGGAGACAGCGTACGTACTAACAAGAATTTAGAATTATCTGCTATATTATCAAATCGATTAAACTAATGAGCTCAGAGGGATGAAGAAACCAAAAACGAATTGTAACTGTGCAGCTGAGCAGGTGGCCAGCTTGGTTGTCATGACGACCCCCTGAGATTGAGATGTAACATTTTTGGCAGAAACAGAATGGACGCCAGTTTGATTTTGAATAAAACCGGATCTTCTGATTTTTTGTTTTGCTTGCATCAAATTAACCCATCCTAATAATAGGTGCGGTAGAGACTGCCTGACAGAAAGCGTTATGAAAACTGGGAAACACCTTAACAGTGTGTTTTGCACTAGTTCTTTAGCTTTATACCGGGGTTTGGGGTTTGTATGTCTCGGATTCACAAAGATCACGCAATCCTATAACCAATTGCAAACGCATTTTATTTTCCAGTCAGTGATTTAATTACCAGGTTCTTATTGTGCGGCACTGATGCAGTGTACGCGGCGAACCGGTTTGTATTTTTCAGTTTGGAGCAACTTTCCAAGAAAGTAGCAACCCACGTCCTCTACAGAAAAGGCTTGATCGGGTGGGAGACCCGGTAAAGAATACAACGTAGTCGACAGATAGCCATCCTGCAATAGATGGTACTGTAATCTAACTCAAGGTCTGCCAGTTTAGAATTCACCGGAAAGCTCGCCATAAGAATAGGACAACTAGATACTACTCGAAAACTTTTTTGGGTGATGGACCCTACCCGATTATAATTCTTAATGTCATTGTCCGCAGAAATTAGTGTTTTTTACCAGAAAGGTCGTCTGACGACCAATAAACCCCAGGTTGTCCGGTCAGAAACCAACACTTTCCAAGTAACCTGGGCCTACGGTCAAGGAGTCGTTATTTGACGAGGTAGGTGACGACAGACCACGTGATACGGACCAAGTGGTTGATGGCCCTGACAAGTCGAACGCCATCAAACCCAAGTACTTCACATCGCGATAAGCCGTCCGTATGCTGCGAGACAAGGGAGTCGTCCGGACTATTTGCAGCTGCTCCAGTGCAGTATGGACCTGCGCAACTCTCAGAAGCACAAGCCGCAGTTAGGTAGGTATCGTGGGTCACCCGCACATTCACTTGCTCACCTGCCAAAGCTGAATAAGTGAAACTTGGACGGATTTGTTTCACTGGTGTCGGTGCATATTGCAGCGCCATCATGTTTAGGCTGGTTGATCGATCGCAGCGAAAATGTTCATTTTCACCTGCTGATCTCTTACCCCGAAGTCTAAACGGGTAGACGTGGCTTGAGTACAACACCACATTTAACGTGATTTGCACCTTCTGTGACTCGCCGACAGTGAGCAGGCATTCAATGGCCGGATAGCTGGTAACCGAATGTGACCAGAAGAAGCAATTTCAACTTACTGTATCCCAGTTTTTTAATAAAACATCATGTTCCAAGACAATGAGTTTCCGAATAAAGAGCACCACATGTAGCCTAGTATATCTGCGGTTGCAAAAGCTATAAGGATCTACACGTATCTACTAGTATTCACCATTTACAGGAATTCTTTCTTTTCAATACTCCCCAGGATCCGCACCTTGAAAAATATATCTTCAGACAGCCAAAAGAATTTTCTTTTGCGTCGACACGCTTGGTTTAGTCTAAAGATAACGATGAAATTAAATGCGCTTGCCTTCAAGTTGCGAGTGTTTATTTTCCTCCGTCAAATGCACCACTCTTTGCGAATGGGATGCCGCAGGTCAAACTAAGCCGGTAACTTAGCTCCAAAGCTTCTTTGGGCCGATATGCACGCTAGTTATTCGATTTCACCCAGTTTGATAGCAAAAATACTACATTTATTCTCTTCGAGAAAAACCTTTTGGTAAATCCGGGTGCTAATAAACAGCATTTATCGATTCCTCTGAGCCCAAGTAAAATGTTTAAAAAGGGGAAAAGGAAAGCATTACTTAAACTGTAGAAGTCGAGGGATAATCGGAACCTTCTGTGATGATTAAATAGTTGCACTTTATCAGATTTGACACTTCGGAGATTGCGCCAAATGAACATGATTTCGCTGCCAAAGGACATAAATCCCTTGATTAGGGGTAGACTGCATGAGGAAACAGAGGAAGGGTCGACCGGTTTTATTGACATTTCCTATAAACCTTCAGTCAACTAATTACAAGTCACTTTGAAGAACATAAGCGCGTACGTTCTCCAAGCACATACACAGACAAGTGATCTCATAATTCCTGGTCCCCTATTAACTGGACAACGTTTTTTGAAATCTATGAATCGGCCATTTATAGTTACAAGTGCGATCAAAACATTTTTCCCTATACATATTATACCAACAGCTTGAGTGTTCTAACATAGGATGTTAGTTTACTTCTTTGAAAGGTTTCACTCTCATTTTCCTAAAAACATCGTTAACTGCACAAAGTTTAGCTCCTCTTTTGTATTTGGAGTGTATTATTTATACCTCATTAAACAGTCCTTCAGTTTGTAATTTTAAACCAATGACTTGACTTTCTCCAAACTAATTCGACTCAATCTGCTGTTGTGTGTGATATGAAAACAGACATTGGTGTGGTGCCCTAACGAACCAAATTGCAAAAAGTGGTTTCCACGATTCTCCATTCGCGCAGTTAAGGGCATTGTAACTTGGGAAACAAATGCATCCTTTATCCATGGAGTTGCCTTTCTGATAAGCTATGCGATGTAACTCACAATCAACTAAATTTTATTTACATATACGTTGAACGGCTTCTAAGAATTGGAATGACTCGGCCTCTCGAACTGATACCCGGAATGTATCATCAGCCTCTTAGTTCAATAGCATTACACCTATCTACAAATTCGCATCATCCGCGATGTTGCGTTTGTCTTTCAAGTTGTGCTTTGCTTCGGAGACTGCAAGGATCCCGCTATTGTGCTTAGGTTTCATTTTCTGTCTTGATGTACATGCGAACCATTTTACCGGCTAAAATATTTTAAGTAATCCGAAGAGGTTGGCAAACAGTCCGGATATCAAGGTTTCAATGGTACACAAGCCATGACCCATAAGAAAGTAACTGGATATGCATTCTAATAAATTATTTGCTGTGGCGCTGTTATTTTAACTAAAGTAAGAAGTTAAATTAAAATAAGCAGCTCCAGACCTATGAACTACTGTAACGTCTGCTGTGATTTCTAACTTCATCATCTTCCAAAGTAAATGAGCTCGAATTTTACATTGTTTCTTTGGGTAGCACACGTTTGAATAATCTAAGAACATCTAAGTGCGACTACCTACTAAGTACTGAAACGACTACTAGGGATTGACCGTCGTCTGCATTTCTCTATCCTTTAGGGACAATCACATTTTCCTTTGATTTCCCATTGATTTTGCCCTTACTGTCACCGGTTTCATTAGTCTATTCAAGAACTCCAGGCTTTTTTCTTAATGCACTAAAAATTCCCTAATGGAAAATGTCTTTAACTGCGCGAATGGAGAAGTTGTGGAACCCATTTTTTGCAAGTAGGTTCGTTAAGGCACCAATGTCTGTTTTCACATCACACACAGCAGCAGATTGAGTCGAATTAGTTTGGAGAAAGTTAACGTCATTGGTTTAAAAAATACAAACTAAAGGACTGGTATGAATAATGCACTCCAAATACAAAAGAGGAGCTAAACTTTGTGCAGTTAACGATGTTTATAGGAAAATGAAAGTGAAACCTTTCAAAGAAGTAAAATAACATCCTATGTTAGAACACTCAAGCTGTTGGTATAATATGTATAGGGAAAAATGTTTTGATCGCACTTGTAACTATAAATGGCCGATTCATAGATTTCAAAAAACGTTGTCCAGTTAATAAGAAACCAAGAAACCATATAATACACAAGACACACTTGCTGCTGTACTGCTACTGTGTGCACAAAAAAGGGATAGTGAATATTTGTTGTAGGTAGCTGGAGTTTCTGGAAAATCTACAATTACCGTAGTCTCGACTTTACAACTTTCCTCTTGTCGTGCCTTGATTATTCCGACCTGTTCACACAACTGTGGAGAAGAAAGTGACTCGAGTTTTGCTCGCATGAAACCTCTTCAGCGGCTGGTCAGTTTGGCCGTGCAAGGTTTGAACCTTGGACATCTCATATGCAAGGTAAGCATGTTAGCAACTCTCCATTGGGTCACATGGGATGCGCATGAAACATCACTTCTGATTGTGCAGGTGTTTCACAGAAGTGATTGGCCGCCCGACAATGTGAAGGAAAAACCAGCAACTGTCCTGGTCGTGTCGATCGGTCGACAAGCCTGTCAGGACTTTCCAATCAGTGACGTAAAATTTGTCAGGATTTGTTCATTAATGTGCCCACATAAATGCGATCAAACAAGGAGTAAAGCGGTATGCTACTTTGCAAGGAGTAAATAAAAGGCAGGGAATGATTTCGAGAGTGACATGGAATTAAACCGGGTATACGAAAAATTGACAACTAGGCTAGCCCTAACTCAGCAACCGTTTTTCTTGCCAACGAAGCATCCGAAAACTGAGTGCCAACGGCACCAACAATGTCACTGATATCTATGAACGGGTGTTAAGACAGCAGCAGGCACGATTCACAATTTCAAAAATAACAAGCATTCAAATGGTTGATGGCTTCTGCAATTACTGTACTCTCAGGACTTTAGTTTTGGAGTTACCCTCTCCCAAGATGGATCGAGGTTCTCCTAATACATTAGGATGCAACGTTATCACATATGCAACGTGACGAAAAAGCAGCAGTGAGAGAGCAGGTTTGGCTGTTATCACCCAGAGGCACCTGATGGTGACAAAATGGTTGTCACCTCTGAAAAGTGAGCCCTATTTTGTCCAAGTTTAGGCTTCTCCGGAAAGAACCGTGAGTAGTTGAAGAGACCTATGGAGCAGTATTGACAGGATAGTTTTTCTTCGCCTGAATGAGATGTCACGTTTGCGAATCAGAGATTCTAAACGTCACTGTTTAGTGCGTATCATAAAATTGTCTGAAGCGTGTTTTAAGGGGACGTAGGGATGCGTCGGCGAATTTACTGGACGGTAGAGGTTGGTGATGGACATGGCGACCGTAAAGTTACAGCTCATCTATTCTCCCTAGTCGCATTCACGGAAAGAAAACAAGTTGATTGCTACCCTACAAAATTATTGTTTACCATTGAACTAAAGTGGATAAACCTTGTTCTCAAAAGTAACCTGGTTGATAATCTCACTGTTCGTTACTGGCTGGAATGGCAGAATTTTACCAGTATGAGGTTGCATGAAGTCTGTTCGTTGGAATATAATGGACAGTTTGTGAACTTATAATGAGTTTTGTTGAAGTCGAAATATCCAATTTCAAAGATCTGCAAAGAAAAGTTTGATTTTGCGCGTCTTGTAATTGACTTTTTAAACAATGAGAGAAAATCCATCTACGAACTACGTGATCAACAAAATCCGTGGTCGCTGAAGAACGAGACGCATTTTTTGACCGAGTCCATGAACTATGCCTTATTTTGCAAGTAATTGCTCAACATATGGTTTAATTCCCAAACAGTAGTAATAGGTAAATAAATCAGACTGAATAATTGGTAGTCCAACTGAACTGTGAATACAGTTGTAGATGAAGTCCAGATGACAGCATGTTTATTAGGGAAAGTACTACAGGTATTCATAAACACACCTGCACGCATTTTGACTAGAGTGCAAGTAAAATCGAGATATTTGCAGTTAAGATAACAATGAGTTCAAAAAGGATACAGTGCATTTTTGTCGACGGCATCAGCAAGAAAAATCCTTTATGCCCACATTCTAGAGTCTTTTGGTCATTACGGAGGCTAAGTTCGCCTTTCGGCCCTTAAGTTGGTCGCTTATTTGTATATTCTTATGTTTGATGCATACCAATACTCAACAGGTTCATTAGTTTGCTAAGCAGGTCTAAGATAGAAAGAATAAACTTATTTTAAGAGTAAGCTCACGGCGTCAGTTTCACTGAACCTAACTGCATTGTATAAAACGTCAGAATAGTTAGTCAAGATAGGCCTGAAGCGTGGTTGGACGCAGTGAGCATAATAATATTTTGAAAGATGAGAAACTGTATGAAATGCTTTGTTATTAGGATAGCTATTTAAGATATTTCAATAGATGGATTCAGGCCCTAGATCAATAGTCCGGCGCAATACTGAACAATTTAGCAGAAATCTCTCATCTAACAACTAAGTGAGAATCGCTTGTCCAACAAAACATTTGCACTCCAGTTGCCAGGGGCCCTGCAACGCACCTGAACTGAACAAATTCCGCAACAATATTAATGATAGGAAAAATTCTTTTCTGCTTTAGGGTGTTTCCCCAATGACTCGGAACATTCATTGAAGTGTATCTTCGAACCATTTTATCAAATCGAGCAGCTAATAACGCCTGTCCTTTCCAAGTATTGTGATGAACGCCCGTAGTCCACGGCTCTGTGGAAGTAAATAGAATGTAAAAGAATAACTTATTGAGAAACGCTGGTCAAAACAGGTCTGTAGTACTGCAAACAAAAGCATCAGCTACTTATAAGGTTGCTAAAAATTCTTCGACAGTCCACGACCGGTTTCGCCCTTCTTGGGGCTCATCAGGTAGGCGCAGTCCCCGAGTTTCCGCCAACCCTATGTTCTACTTGAACCCAAATTGCACTGTTTTTCGAGAAATACACTAATTTCCAAATCAATTTGGTTTTTCGAGAGACTCACCTGGAACCCAGCTGAATCTCTCATTTGTGATGTTTCCAGAGCGAAACCGGTCGTGGGCTGTCGAAGAATTTTCAGCAACCTTATGATTAGTGCATTACGTATATACATGTATCGCGATATCTCGAATATCGTAGCAACTGGAACATGAAGCGGCCTGGTGCAGCGCATTCAGTTGCCTGGAAACATCGCAAACGGGAGATTCAACTGGGTTCCAGGTGAGTCTCTCGCAAAACCAAATTGATTTGCAAATTAGTGTATTTCTCGAAAAGCATCAGCTGATTACGGCTTGACCGAGGGTGGGCGAAAAAATCGACCCCGCGACTTTCTTATATACCAGATACATCCTAACCCTCGCTGAAGCAAACATAAGCTTGCAAGATAAATCTACTGTACTGCAGACTGTATTAATTTAAGAAGTTAAGGACGATCACTAGGTGGGTTTATAAAATTTGATCAAACCGCAAGTTTTGTCGGGTTTCGGAAATTGTGCCTAGCACCGGTTGTAAAATTTCCGCTTTGGGGAAATGGCAGAAACCTGAATAACGAATGTACGTAGAGATATCACTCATCAAAAATCCAACTGATGTTTCGATCACATCAACCTTAGGAGAATAGTTTTTATTCATGTACCAGACAGCGGGATTACGGAACGTTGGGATGCAAGTACAATGGAGGTATAATTAAAGTCAAAGCTGGACACTGAAAGGACGCAAAGCAGAAATGCATAAAAGGCCTATTGTGCACCTGACAGGATTACCAGGAGAGTGTTTAAAATGCCGTCATTTAAAATTGTAAGGCAACTTGCTGCTATAAGTGAAGATGTAAAGAAGTAATCGAGAACATTTCTGTCCTGGAAAGAACCCAGTGGGGCAGTAAGGTGGAAAGCGTTGGTAGCTTAAAATGTCAGCCGCTATTAAGGAAACGGTTTAAGCATGGCGAAAAAGTGTTGTCTTGGATAATCATCAATGAAGAGTTCGTGGTTTTAGTGAACATAGTCTATGCTGAAAAACTGAGGACCACTGTGCAGCTATTTTATCGCTACTGAAGCTCAGCGGCAGTAAATCCCACAAAGTTGTAAGAGTTTCAAACCCGCAACCTTAAATTCAGGGGCTGAGCACAACATTTCGGCCACCAGCTGCTAAATTAGAGTGTGATTAGCTCTTACTTTAATTGCTACATTAGGAGGTTAAGGCGTTCTGCGCAAGTTCATTGAGACATAATCCTAACTTGTAGCTTTTTAACCTACCGATTAGTGGTAATTCTTTATGGAACCACAAGTGCGCTTCATGAATACCTCATATGCATCCCTATTTAATTTGGTCGGTAATCCAGGGATGACCATACGGCTGGCTTATTACTACAACGAGGAGAACAGGCAAATAATTTACATTTGAAAAGAAGCAGTAGGCTTTTTCACTCCACGATATAGAAGTAAAACCACAAGAACAAACTAACTACAAGTCCAGAAAACGACACCATGAGAGCATCTTTAATAGTATATTAAATAAATGAACCGTTCAGCTGGAACAACCGTTCGGTGTCCAGCTTCCATAGCCCCACAAGGAAGCACCAGGTTGCCCAAGCATAGATGGGAGCAGTCGAGGAGGCGAGGTTGGGTTCAAACCAGGGGCCTTCAGTATTTTCTAATGCATTTGGCTGGTTGAAGAAATGATAAAAACAAATTTGTTTGCCCTCCGTCTTTCGATGTCGTTCCGAGAGCCTTTTGACGTATTACGCGTAGTCTTAATATGATTATTATTTGGCAGCATTATAATTAAACGAGTTCCCTTGAGGACATAAGCCCAATTGCCCATTAGCTTACGTAGTAGGTAGGATCTGTTGCTACCGATAAATTCTGGGCCATGGGGCTACTTAGCACGGCGGACTCTAACAGGAAAGCACGGAAGAAAGCCATGAATTCCTAGTGTATCCAGCAAGGTATCTAGAGCAATGAAACCTATATATGTCTGATTGCCATAAAGACTGATGAGTGTCCGCATTTCGTTTACTTTAGGCTGGTAGATAAATCATGACGGATCATTTGCAGTCTCTATTGTCTAATACTAGGAATTGAAAGCATATTACCCACTGTAGGGTTTATTTCGTCGATTGTATCGCAAATTTGTTGACATAACCACTAGTTTAGCTCTATATTGTTTTTCCGTTGAATGGACAGGGATTTTAAACACTGTGGGAAGCTACTGAAAATGCCACATTCTTTCTGCTAACTAAGGCGAACCACACCTACAACGGGTGACTTAAAATTGTTTGCGAAATTGTCTGTCATCTTGAGCTATTGTGATACGTTTCTGCGATGTCACGCCACTCTTGCTGCCAATCAAACATCGGATAGGTTGCTGCCTCTGGCCAGTTGACTTGACCTTGTGCTAAATGAGATCCACCCGCCCTGATAAGTTGATAAAATATGCAGCAAAACAGTTGATGCCACATTCCGCTTTGTACGGAACCTTTGACACACTTTGGCCAGCTTAAGCTCGGAACGTAACACCAAGGCCCCAAGAAGGGCAAAACCAATAGTGATCTGCCGAAGTGTTTGCGACAAATCCGTTGAAGTCATGTTAAATTCTAAAGCATTCCAAATGTGTCATGATTTTGAAGATTTGTTACATGATTCGCAGATATATGCGCAATTTTATGGTCTGTTTCGCTTCAGCAGTTGGTTATTGCAATTCGATTGATAGAACCAGCACCAAATTTAAACTCACTAGGGTATTATTCAAATGTAAGATTTCAAGTCCAGCAGCAATCCATAATGACCATTGGACAGTCAATTCGCGACCAAAAAACACCGGTTATAATTCATCCGACGCACTTTGCAGGAACAGGAGGACCACTGGGTCATCTGCTGCTCAACCACACCTGTGATCTTTATTTAAAATTCACACCGTGCCCACATTCGTTCTTCACCGGAGTTTCTTTTGAGGATAGCGTGTTCACAACTGTTGTACGCAGACAGCGCGCAGATTGCAAACAATTTGTCAGACACTGAGCACTCATTGTCTGGTTCTTTTCAAAATTTATCAGGCGTAACTAATCTTGTGCACCTTATCGTGACGACCGAGATTTGAGCAGAAATTTGTGTTCAACCAGATTTTGGAAGTCTACAAAATTATATTAAGTTAGCCGTTGTTTCCAGCTACCAGATCAAATGAGTATCCAAGAATGATTTTTCAAAGGGGGTGAGAAGGAAGACGTCTACTTTGGTGGAAACAACTATATCCCATACTGTTATTATTTAATAAAGAGACCGTGTTAGGCCTGGATTGATTCGAATGGAGTGTTTGTGTTCGCAACAAAAGATCTATATATATTTCTGTATCTCAAACAATAGTTTTACAGCTACTTTATTGCATCAGTAAATCGAAAACCACCTATTCGACTGCAATCTTCCACGTAGGAAGTAAAAAGTTTTTTCTCTCTACACTGAGCCAAATCGAAGTCAGAGGTGGCCTGTAGAGCAACCGGTGCTACAAAACGTTTGTGAAGCAATAAAGTACCTACTTTGGAAAATAGCCGCAACATTCTCAGGCGTTGCATTGAGATGTATCTTTCTTGGAGTACGACCGGGAGAATTCACCTCAGTAGCAGGCTTTAGTAAGCAAGTTATAGTTACATGTACTGTTCTGCAACATACGAAAGCACTTATGGAAATGTATCACAAAATAAAGAGTGGGCTAATAGCCGGAGGTTGCAAGTAAAACGACATTCCATATTCAACAAACCTTCGTTGAGACTAGAACAAATATGGATGATGATTTCAGCGAACTGTAATAAGCTACTTCTTTTAACAAAGATAGTTTTGCACTTTTGTAATGGACTACTCACAAGGTTGCTGAAAACTCTTCGACAGCCCACGACCGGTTTCGCCCTTCTTGGGGCTCATCAGGTAGGCGCAGTCCCCGAGTTTCCGTCAACCTTATGTTCTACTTGAACCCAAATTGCACTGTTATCGAGAAATACACTCATTTGCATACCAATTTGGTTTTTGCGAGAGACTCACCTGGAACCCAGCTGAATCTCCCGTTTGCGATGTTTTCAGGCAACTGAATGTGCTGCACCAGGCCGCCTCATGTTCCAGTTGCTACGATATTCGAGATATCGCGATACATGTATATTCGTAATGGACTACTCATAAGGTTGCTGAAAACTCTTCGACAGCCCACGACCGGTTTCGCCCTTCTTGGGGCTCATCAGGTAGGCGCAGTCCCCGAGTTTCCGTCAACCTTATGTTCTACTTGAACCCAAATTCGACTGATTTCGATAAACACACTCATTTGCAAATCAATCTGGTTTTACGAGCGACTCACCTGAAACCCAGCTGAATCTCCCGTTTGCGATGTTTTCAGGCAACTGAATGTGCTGCACCAGGCCGCCTCATGTTCCAGTTGCTACGATATTCGAGATATCGCGATACAGAATTGCACGAGGATAGTAAGTAATCAACCTCCAGAAGCAAATGATCGGGAAAAATCAGGCACTTGCTACCTGCAGTGGCATGATCCGCTACCCACAGCGATTCCTCACATTAATCCTGCCATTTCCACTTTTATGAACAACATTAAGATAGCAGAGAACAATTAATGTACGACAAGTGGCTCCTGGCAAAAACCTTCGAAATATTCTGAACCCAAGGTCATTCGACCCCTAACACGCTGAGCCTCAAATCAGTCCAATTCACTTCTGGACAGTTGGCAGGAATGGCGAAGTCACTAGTCTTCTGCGCGTTCTAAAATAAACGGAATCACGTATAGTAATTTTGTGAGTTAAGCAGGAGGCAAAAATCAAATTTGTATAGCTTTTCACATGAATGTTGGATGAGGTATTCTTCGCTCACTGGTTCCCTGAGGCCCACAAAGCGGTTTATTGAAGCTAATATTAGTAGTTGAGAGCAGGTAGGGCGGACGCGGAACAAGGATAAGGTGTACATGTTGGTTAAGTTCACTGGATATGTCATCGTCCTGCACTTGCATGATAAAACCCATTGTAATGCTTTTGGATCGGAAAGTCTGAGCAACCAACCTCTCACGGTTGGAGTCCAAATCACTCACATTGTCATATGTGTTTTTTAACGTATTGAGGATTTACTTCCTAGAAAAGGTGAATCTACCCACTCGTGTCACGGTAAACGACACCAGCTGGGATGCCATTCAGATTGTCTGCAAGTGAGGTGCACGTATTTGGGCCTGAATAACGAAAATCAGCCAGCGTAAAGCTTGTCTTATAGTTCGTTCCGGGCACCAAGGCAAACACTTCCTCTAGCTTAAACATCCTCCGTCGGGCTCAATAAAGCCTGCAGTTTTGGTGTTTTGAGACAAATTCTGACAGAACGCAGGTAGCAATTCTTAATCAGCTCACTTGGCACGGTTAGGAGGATCTTACGCAGGATCAATCTAAGTCGTACTGCTCATTGTTGAAATGAACGGTAGTAGATAGCTAATATATTCAGTTGAGCCATCCTTAATCTGCTAACCCTTGGCTCAGTTTGACTCAAGACAGAGCTCCCACAAACAAGTGATTTAGCGTGGTGTCTGGCAATAACATCTAGTTCGAGCAGCATGCTCACACAAAAAAAATCAGTCGAACAAACCTGGGATAAGAAACATAACGTGCACAGCGCTGGAGTACTGATGGGGACTCACAGTTTGGGTGTCATTTTGGGTGTGAGGACTGCCCGGTAGGGCCAATAAACTGATCACATCAGGATGGTGTAAAGAGAAAGAATAGGTTGTAAAACAGAAGGACAACTTTCTACGTAACTTGACGTTAAACTCAGTGTAAAACAAGTGTACAGTTTATAACTGTGAGCAGACTTCTAAGAAATAATCAAATTGAGGTAGTCAGTCTCAGCAGATATACTTATACTTTGTGTTGTCAATTCTGAGGAGTTGCTTGAGTTAAAACGTAAACGTTTGCTATTTATCATACTTGGCTGCGAGCTCTGCATTCAGTGATTATAAAATTACTTTCCGGTCTTGGGACGTAACATTATTTCGAAGGGGCCGTTTCAGTGAAACCGCTTTTTAGCAGTCCGACTCTCTGCGGTTACTTCCTTTCACCCTGAGCCTAGCGCAGCCGGTATATAATAACTTTCGATTAGGAACAATATACAATACAGCATTCCTTCCAAATTTGGAACTACAGTAGTATCCTAAAAGCAGTTCTCTACTTGCCTGTGTTTTGCTCCGAGCAATTTTCCTACTTTCTTTTTAGACCTAACTTCTCCTTTGATTTTTTTTCTTTTTGGCGACTTGTCGTGGTATTCCGAATAAATTATAAACAAGAGCACTTTTACTCATATTAGGGGCTTTAAGTAGGGCCATACGAACCATACACGTGGCATTTGGGATAATACCTCCTGGCAACTGCCCTCCGGAACAAAGGTTCTCTAGCTGGTTTGCGCAAATGGCAAATTTTAACTGAGTGCTAAACTTGGTGTGAGCAGGCTGTCAGCTTTAACGCCACCATTTTGATGAAAAGTGATACTAATGACTATACTACCACCTCATCACATTCAAATTTTGTGAATTGATAAGGTATAAGGACTCTCCATTGTTTCTCGAGAGTACGAGGAGATTCTGGAATGATTTGTCTTTGAAGCGGAGCCAATCTAAGAAACAAGGATCACTGCACAGTTTATTCGTCCTTATTTGGAACTGTCAGTGTCGCATAGCCTACATATGTCAAAGGAGATTTGAGCTCCGCCAGTGGTTAAACGCCAAACCCACGAGATTCGTGGGAAGCCCACCGCTGGTAGTCCTCAGTTTAAATGAAACAGCCCCGCTATGTCCCCAGGCTTTCCATCATCGGCCAGGTTCGCTAACTAAACAATTGTTTTATTAAAATGTCCAAGTCCCTTCCTGCTATCAACAGATTATACTTAGTAGAGAAAGAAGAAAAATTCACACAATGAGTAACACTTCCATTGGAGAAATCGGTACTCGACAATGTAGTCGACACGTGACCATGTGATATAGATTCCGTGAATGAAGGATGAATGGCGCTGTATCCTGTCTGATCAGGCTATGTAGCCGAAGAGTCTATACTTCATCCAGAGACAGGGAGGTTGCAGATTCAACGTTTCAGTTTTATATTGGACATATCAATGCATATATAAACAGAAAATGAATGTCAATTGATGTTCAGGCCATTTGAAGTATCACTGTTAGACTTTTACGCATATTCGAAGTGAGGGACAAGCTACAGGCAAATTTATTCTTTCCCGTGATTAAATACATGAAGCATGCAAAATGAATTCGTGATATTTCAAATAGGACTTAGGAAAAAGAGTGCTGTAATAATCAAAACTTCTGATCGACTTAATACAGAGTTGTGAAAGTTTTGTGCAATTAAGAACGAATTTTTCTTCTGTTTTCTGCGGTGCACACTGATGCAGCACCTGAGGATTAAATATGTACCTTGTATGGCGGTAATGCGCCTGAGGGTCAAGTACTATTTACTAGTCTGCTTGTATAGGTAACGTAAAAAAATTTTAGTATTACATTACCAAAACAACCTCCTCTAGATTGGCCTAGTCTAAAGTTTCGTGCGCCGCCATAGCTGCCGTGATGGAGAACCCTAGAGATTGGGTGGATAAGACAGGTTTTCCGTATCTGTGAGGCATGTGGCTTTATCTACAAAGAAAGCCAGTTCTGCGATTATTTTGACCCTATTCTGGTTTACATAAATTAATATGAGCTCTCAAGGATCAATCCAACTGCTTCACAGGACTGCCGTCTACAGTAGCAGTCCTGTCTCTCACGACGGGACAAGCAAAGACCGAGCTATTTGTTCCCTTTCTTCAATTGTTCGCTCGTTAGACACTGTTCCCAAGCGGTATCGTTGTGCCTCAGAATTTGAAAAGATCCTTAAAAATTTCACTAGCGTAATATTGTAGAGTGCTATTTAAAATGTGCAAGCGCTTTTTTGCATTCCTTTTAATTTGACGAGTTCTGTGAGCAAGTGTTTCCGTCTCGGTAGGGGACAAAAACTGGGTAAACATGTGCAAGGTTTCGATGTCTTTACCTTGCAAGTCGAAAAAGAGCTTTTTGAAAATGACTACACATACTTAAAACATCATCGGACATCAAAATCAGTCAGGAAGGGCTGCAAAAGTGAAAATTTGATTGTCACAACCACGCGAGCTTTGTCAGCTGCAGATGGATGTAAGAGATATACATGTGGGTATGGACGGGCTTTCTTATTTTTTCGGGAAAACTATTGGTCAGTGGGTAGTTGATCATTTTAACTTATCACTTCTACCCAATTACACAACTCACAGATTTTAGTTTGGTTGTTCCGTCGAAGGTAAGTGGAACAGATTTCTGGCTGAAATATCAAACTAAATATGAAACTATGTAGACGAGAAAAATGTACTCCTTTATTCAGAAGTTATCTTGTAACGCCCCTAATATTAGGCTTTATTATCACCAATTTTATATATCTGTTTAATAAATACTTGCGTCTAAGCCAAGAAATCCAAGGATAAAGGAAAGGCTAGTGGTACAAACGCCTGAATATCTATAGAAGAACTGACAACAGGCCCCGAGGGTTAGTACTGTCTATAAGGAAGTTTCCTCTAAACAAAAAAAACATTCCCGCAAAGCACGAGGGTGGCACTTCTTCCCACGTTATTTTAATTTTGGAGGTGGTTCACTGTAATTTTACTTGCAAACCCAACACACCCAGTTGCAGTAACTTTGTATATAATGATGTTGTTCCCTGGGTAGTAGGAAAAAGAATGTACCTACAGTCCATGTACATCATTGTTTAGTTTTTATCCAGTTGCCGCGTAACTGCTTCTCGGGAGAACGCAATTAATTCACGGTGCATACCATCGGCTTGATTGGAATGCGGTGGGAACTAATGCTGCAGTGCCACTTCAGGTGTTCCCTACTTTTCTTTCAAAATGTCTTTTAATGCGTCTTTCTGACTAACTTTTGTGTGCGTCTGGACTATGAGGGCAAAGGAACGATATGCACGCACTTTTATAGTAATTGAGAGCAAGAAAATTACCTTCAATGTTGGCCACGGAATGCCATAAAGTTTTCGAAAGATATCACCTCAATAAGCAAATACATTTATAGAAACAACATTTAACTGCTTGATAAAACGAACGGTGAAGGACATTTCGCCACAGTAGTTGTGACGAACGCCAGTTCTGCTTTATTCGGAATCATTTACTTAGTGACTATTATGAAGTTATCTAGTATGGTTATTATGATTGCGAATAATAACCAGCGCTCAAAGAAAATACTTTGAGGTTTTTTGTTACTAGTACTACTTAAGCAAGTGTAAACCTCTGGTGGTTTACAGGTTTTCGGCGCGAAACTGTCATACTCTGATGTATCCTGCTTTATCGGCAATTATACGTTGGTTGTGTGCATTTGTGCATAAATAAAGTAGGTTAATCATATCAACAAGCACACTCAATTGAGAGTAAACATTTTAACTATCAGATACTTTACTTTTAACCAAGTTACTCAAAGCGGTGCATGTCCCCGCCCATAAAAAACGATTTTCCAAACCTTGATATCAATAAAATCTGTCACACGTGACTGGGCACAATCCAAACTTTGATTTCAATAAAATATCTGTCACACTTACTGGGCACATAATTCCATGAGTTGAAAAATTAATAAGTCACTCTGATAAGATGAAACGCTTAGCTAATGCGTAGAATGGACTGAATAGAACTCCAAGTTGTAGAACGATATGCAATTCTTCGACTTTTGACTTACGGTGGAAAAGACGTTTGCGGATTGAATTTGCATACTACCATCCTAAGAAATTTACATATACTTCAAAATGTGGGGTCACAATTATAGTAAACCTCTGCAACTTATGGCGACAAAAGATAATTTTAGATATATATATAGTTTAGAACACAATGCTTAAAAAATAGCGTAACAAATAAGGATCATAGCAGAATGCTTGGGAAATATCAAGCAGTTTTTATTTGACATTTGAATATCATTTTGTCAGTAGCGTAGTTAAAATTCATTCGCGTTCACAACTCACTATGACGCAAATATAATGGGCGCTTTAAAAGATGCATGTCCCAAGAAGAAACGAAATGCATGTTCACCTAATGCCCCAGTAACCTATCACAGCCTAAGCACTTTTCCGTTGATCAGTACGAATCAACAGTCAAAGCGTAACTTCATACCCAGGATCGGACAATGAAGCGTTCATTTGACAAACATTGAGAAACTAGGGCGAAACCTATAATTTAGTGCAGCAATAACGGTCTGTAGGTCCGAACAACAAAGCACGTTTTACAGTATTTGGGCCAAAAGTAAATTGGTTTATATCACATGATATTGTTTCGGAACTCCAACCTGTCAAACAAACGTTTGCTTCCGTTCAAACTTCTGCCAAATTGACAAACTAATCAGTGTAAACAACGGCTTACGTTTGGCAACACTTCCAACTTCTTCATTTGTTCCTCGGAACAACCAGATACAAAATTACAGGCATCTCAAACGAGGTAACCGATCTCGGCCTTCGGTTATCTAGTTTATGAATGAGGAAGGATTTTTGCAATCAATTAAGCAACACGCTTGCCGAAATAAAAATTGGAATGGGTGTATTTTCGGCTACTATAGCCCAATTAGTTTTCAAAAATCGTGTAGTTTAACGCTTGCCTCTCAAAATTCAGGATGTTTTTGCTCTCCCCATAAAAGTGCTTGCACCCAGTAAATTTTATTTTCATGTTGAAATTGCTGACAGTCACGATTTCGGAACACAGTGCTCACGCAAGTATTTGCTCGTTCAATTGTTGATCTAAACGCTGACTGATTGGTCGACTGATGTTTAAATTTAACTTTCGGCCGCAACTTTTGCACAAAGATTTTTACCAAAACTTTTGAGATTTAAAGAAAGAGTAAGGTGTCCCTTGTTAGAATTTTGTACAAAATCCCTCAAAATATTGCTTGATAAACTACCAAGCTGTACCAATTAAAGGTGCCGTCTAAATTTAAAGCCATTTGTAATCCATAACGAGAGTTGAAATAATATGTGGCAAACAAAGCGGTGGGTTTAGGAATTAAAACAAAATAATGAACCGTATATTCATTTTGCCTTGAAAGAACCAAATCATTGACTTTTTTAAGTTAAGCGGTTGATCTGCCATCGCTACATTGCTTACGTAAACTGTGTCGTATGGTTTCACCCAGGCCCAATCGGTTAACTTTCCAGCGGGTGGTATCCGCAACATGCTATGGGTAAAAATTTATCGCACACGACCAAAGATTAAGCTGCATTGTTAAAAATTCTGCGGCAGATATCGCTCTGTGCTTCTCAGAATATATTCGTTGCAGGCATTCTGCAGACCAGCATTTTTGTACAAAACGATGCATTCTCCTTTTCGGATAAAGAACACGAAAAAACATTCAAGTTTACATCAGCAGCTATATGACTAAATGATCGTGATCCTATCATAAGTTTATTCACAATTTTGAACGACGCACATCGAAGAAAATGTAGTGGAGCACAGAGAAACTTCCTGGTCATGAATCCCAATATTATGTCGTAAGTTGAACAATACGACTGTTTGATCACATTTAATATGAAACCCAAAAGGATGCAAACATGTTTTCCTTTTGTAGTACAACGTAGACCCTAGAATAAAAGGCAATGGATATGGAGAGGACATCTATAAAGCCACATATATGCTGTACAGGTGGCTAGTAATTGTCATTCATACTGTTAGGACCTCCAGCATACGCGAAGCATGGTACGTACGTATGCATGTCGCGCTAAGCTGCGTGTGAAATCAGAGGAATGTTTTATACTGCGTATTAGCCCAAGGGAACGAATCTGACAGCGGCGTTTCTGTGGCCATTACCATGCCACAGTGATGGCCCATTTTTGCAGGGTATTGTAGGAACAACTATACTGGGTGAACCCACAGACCCGATTCGTACGGTGGATGACCCGGTATACCTCAACACATCAGAGTATACACAATTCGCCGCCTGGTATTAGCCGGTTATCGAATGCCATTGTGCTCTTTCACCTCTTACTTGCACTCGTGGACTCGTCAATCACGGACGTGGACAAGAACTAGGAATAAAGTGTGAATTTGTTTAACAGAGTAAAATAAAACGGTGCGACAGAGTGCACGAAAGTGCACATGCGATATCTGAGCGTAACACTTGTACTGAAGGGTGATAAAGAGAGAATATTTGGTTTGGAACACTAACAAGAGGTTTAACAAGTTTAAATGACTAAAATCGAGCATTCCCGTGTAACATTCGGAATTTAATTGAACATTTCATCCAAATTAATTACATCGCAGATTTGGTCAGATACTTTGTTTTGGTGGTAATCGCAACAATTTTCGGTGGTACTAATGCATTTCTCACAGAGTAGAACTTTTTTATACAGTCACGCCACATGAAATACCATCTTATTTAAGATTCCCCTTTTGTGGAATAACGCAACTTAATCCTGAGGTGTTCTTAACTGGGTTCCCGGAAGATCTTCGGTAAGCTCAATCTCCATGGGCATAAATGTTGTTGCGGCTGCAAATGGCTCGGTATGCGGCTGCAAAACAGAATTTCGCTTTAATAAAAAACATGTTTATCACCCTAACTAGCTGGTAAATGAAAGGGTCTCTAAAGATACAAAACCCCATTTATTCTACCTTGAAATGTGCAGTCAAAACCCGTTGTTAATCAGGGAAAGATTATGAAAATGATTATCAATAGTCAATAGTGATTCTGTTGAGTTTTGACGTTATAGTTGAAACAAGTTAACTAAAGGCTTTGAGGAAAAAAGACAAATATCTCGCATAAGTTTTTCCTACGAAATAACTAGGCCGCATGCTAAGTGAGTAGACATCGCCCTCCTAAACTGACAGTCAGGTTGTATTCTTTTTGAAAGCTTTTTGTATTATTCGCGACTCACAACACCCCAAGAAGCAAACGATAGTTCTCAGTTGGACGGGCTTTTTTATCTATAACACTGGACTGTTGCACTACATAAACGAGTGATTGGCGTGAAAAATCCAGTCAGAGGAGAATGTATTTTGAATTTTCCACTATCAGTCTGCAATTTTGAGGTTTTCTTTTACTTTACATCTCCGTAAAATCAAGCGTCAAGATTCCTTGTATTGTGGCATCGAGTGCAATTGCTCTTTTAATAAAAAAATTGTGTAAATATGATCTTCTTTGGGCATGCTTGCAACGTGTCGTCAGATCAATCCTTGACAGGATATGTGAAGTGAAACACTGGTTTTGCAATCCTATGAGACGCTGTGCATTGGCAAACTTAATCAAACCGGTCTTTGTGATTTGAATAACAAATGTTCGAACTGGTAGGACACAATGAATAGAAAAAACCGCCAATGTGTTTACACGTCAGTAAATCGAATTCCTGCCCCGCGGTCAACTTAATCCCTAGTGAATCAATGGGAAATGTAGAACAGCTTCGTTTTCGTTTTCCCCGGGGCAAGCAAATATGCATTATGACCCTTGGAAAAGTCTGTTAGCTGAGTTTGACTCAGAGACATTGGGATGTTTGCTCCGAAAATGCAACATTTTCCTTTACCTAAAGGGTGCGTTAGTGATGTTCACACATATGTTCATTTGTACGTTGCTCCATTTGAGTTATTAAAAGTTATTTTCAGTGAGAATAGTTCGTCTTGTCTGACAGCTGCCCTCGGATCTATATCATCTGGCCAAATTTAAGGTAATGTGACTGTGTTTCTAAAAGATACTAGAATTATTCATTGTGTAGACAGCTTTATGGACTAAGTGAATACAATGATGCTCGAGCATAGGCACCTTAAAAGCTTACACAGTCCAAAGGAAATTGACAGACAAGGTGAATGGATGTGGGAGTAAGTTCATCAGTAAACACAAAGGTTAAAATGTGCTCAAATTTTGTGTAACGGGTTCCTTGCTGCAATAAACCGTATCTAGGAATAAGCGAGATAAAGCTACACCGACTGAGGTATCCGTAGGTAGAAAGGTATTGAAAAGCTATAGTGAATTTGTAGCAAACAGTAAAGTACTGGTTGACTGTGTCGCCCATTAATGTCACTAAGTAACAGTGCACCTTTAGATATCATAGATTTCATAACAACGTAGAGCCTCTCCTCAAAAGCGGGGTAAATTAAAGGAAGAGACGGCAGGTCGGACGGAATATGCGTCATAAAAAATTAAAATATGGGATCAGAATGAACGCAAGAGCTTCCAGAAATCCTAACTTGATTTAAGGTGGGGGCGATCCCAGTCGCACCTTTGTGGTTGTGGTGAATGGCGTGGATTATACACCAAATTAGCCTCAATGCGGTTAGGTTACTCACATGCTGCGAAGTAAAAGAACGCCACAAATATCGTCTTTGGGAACTAAACTCTAAAACTTGCACACTCTAGCCGTAAATCTAGAGTACACTGATGCCCACGGGCAGGCAAAACGTTTCTTATAGTTGGCGGATGTCTTTCTGATTAACGCATAAAACCAGAAGCCGTAATACGGTATTCGAAAAAGTGATTAACATATCATGAAAAGTGCAGCTATTTGCTTGTTAATGAATTACAATGCAAATTATTTGTTTTGCTTTAGTCTTCGTACGGAACGGCCTACGGTAAAATGCCCAAAGACCAAATTATCCATTACGGGGTTATTTCCACAAATCAGTCTGCAAATAACCCGCCATAAAATATGACAACTGGTGAATGCACTGTCCGGGGAACCTCGCCTGATATTACAACGCTTATTCACGGCCTGAAAAGTTTACGTCCGTATACTGCTAAAATGTCCTTGAAAGGACAGTGCAGCAGTGACTGACGGCGTGGGCCCACTAATGCACTCTTGATGGTCGGACATTTTCCCAAAATATCTAGGATACGATAGCATTGCGTGAACCCTAGATATGATATCGTTCTCAATTGCCTTTCGGAAAAAAATGACGGAAATGAAAAGTATGCAAAAATAGTCCCGTATTATTGATGCATATACTAATCACACGG
Organism: Clonorchis sinensis; assembly: GCA_003604175.2. NCBI lineage: Eukaryota > Metazoa > Platyhelminthes > Trematoda > Opisthorchiida > Opisthorchiidae > Clonorchis > Clonorchis sinensis. The sequence continues at coordinate 140,849,726 of CM030369.1, forward strand.
ACTTTGTTCAAAACACGCGTGACAAGTTTGTGTATACTTGTTTTATATAACACGCTGTTCTAATGTAGTAGCTTATTTCACAATTTTTCGCCGTTCCAGACCCATAGAAGGCAAAAGACATTTTTTTCTAAATCCGCATTCCTATATTTTCTCCCATCCTCACAAATTGGGCATTATTTAATTATAAATGGGACTGAAATCACATGCTTGTGTGGGCAGTTAGGTATATATATGTAACAGCGAGTCCTTGAAAGTCTGAGCAACAGTGAGTGTGGCCTAAAGCGCTTGATAGATATGACCACTTTAATTTAGCACTCTTTAGAGATTATGTAAAGACGGGTTGATTAATTACGTGGAAGGAAATGGGAAGAAAAACTGGCGGATAGGGTTAAAAGGGACAGAATTAGGAAGTCTTGGTGTTCCCGTCAGTCGAATATAAAACACTCCGAGACTAGCCGCACAAGTTTAACAAATATACGTGACTGTGGCAACCAACCACAAGTCAATCCTTGGAAGTATGGGAGTTACAAAGAAGGCCGTGTGTAGGCGATTCGCTGAGATGATAATAAAAGACGCCACCTCGGGGAAATTACAAGATTACTAATACTGCCACACAAATCGCCTGCCGGTAGTCCCAAACTCATCTGCATCATCATGAATCCACAGTTGAATAAGTCGGGTGCTGAAACGTCGCGCTTGCGTTCACATTAAAGCGCTTTAACGCCAACGGGATTCTTCGAAAAATCGCTAGACGTGACTAAGTCAGGAAGGCTGTATAGTAAGTTGTTAGGTCAATTGCGGAAAGCCAGATTGATTGGCGATGCTCGTGAAAGCAAGATCAGAAATAGTTTCGGTGAACTTTAGCCAGCATATTATACCTTTGGTAGTTTTCGATACCCAAAACATATAAGTTAGATTCGGTGGCACGTATCTGTACTCGGAAACAGTCTTAGACTGTTGAAGCAATTCATAACAGTGAAAAAATATAGTAGGTGTTAAATAACAAAAGGTAAAACAACAAACCAAAATCTTGCCTGTTTGTGCCCAACGTGAAACCCGAAATTTTTTTAATATTGTCGCACAAAAAACTGTGTTTAATCCAACCTTTTTGTACCTGAAAGAAAAGTGCTAGCTTTCGGTGAAACAAGTGACAATCCACGACCAGCTTGGCAAAACACTGTTGTGTGTGGTTAATTTTAATGTTGTGGTAAATGGCAACAAATTCTATCGTCTTATCTCTAATGTCAGAATACTGCTTGCTGCTTTGAAGCAAACTGACTGCGAAAGTCATATATGAATATTCGCATTTGAAGCATAACGTGAAGTTAGGATTCCAAGTTTAGCTTATGATGCACAAATCGCGACTGTGAATAGAAGATGAATAGGTGAATAAGCTTCTTAATATAAATAAACCTGCACAAACTCCGCCGAATTCGCTAACCAAACAAAAGTTATATCCAGACAGAAATCTCCCATCAAACTTGAGTAATCAAGCGGAAAATTGGCTGTTTGCCAGACAATCTTTGAGCACACGGATTACTGTCATCCTTGAGCCTTAAGAAGTCCTTAGGGAAGCTAGTGGAAAGTACAGATGGAAAACTGTTTAATCTTTTGTTGAACAATCTTTTAGCTGACTAGTGTGGTTTGTGGGTTACCAGCGATTCTTGTTTGAGATAAGTCAGTAACTTTTTGTTTACTCTTTGGATCGAAAGCCGTTAGTTTCCCTAGTTTGCAAAGCGCAACGTCCGCCAATGAGCAACTTTACATGCCTTACTACATTGAACAGGGTTGCAAGCAGCGAAGTTTACTCCCCCTGATGTTTTTGGAATGAATGAACATCCACACTTCATTTACATCAACAAGGTGATAAGGAAACCTTGAACAAACAAACTTTGTCCACCGCTTGGTACCAACAAATTTTCCTTGGAACTCGTAAAGCTTGTAGTTTCACGTGATCCCAGGCGGAGCAACATAACCTCGTCATACTGCCATAACTTTATTGAGTATCAAGCTAAACCTATCCGCGTAAACAGTTGCCTCCCCATTTTCACTAAGACGGCCACATGTTTGGACAATGTTGTTTAAACTGCGAAGCAAAAAACGACGTTTGTTTAAGCAGTTCACATGAGACACACACAATACCCGCGCAATTCTACCCTCCTCAGCTAGAGAACATTTTAAACATGGTATATGAAGTCGGGGAAGTCAGGTTGTAGTTGGCAGAAGGATAGAAAACAGAATAAGTCATCCAATTAAACCAGCCAAACTTTATATCGTTTACCGATAAGACTTCTGGAAAACCCACACAATATAGAATAAAATACAAAGAGTTTTGCTACACTGGAAAGCTGACTTGGTGTAAAACGGACAGTACAAGTCAAAAGAGATAGAGTTCACCATATATCTAAGAAAGTAATACGCAGAATCAAGACGGTCAAATGGTTTGGGTGCAAGAAATCGGTTGTCTTTTTCATGAGGGTATTTCAAATCCGCTGGTAAAAAGTGTAGCTGGCCATTATTGGCCCAGTTTTTAGTATCACAATAAAAATATCTAGTGTTTTTATTGTTAATATTCGGCCTCGGTTGTTCTTAATCCGTCTATTTATGTCCCGAGCTGGGCGGCTGCTTATATAAACACTGCTGCATACTTACAGTTTTGCAACCAGCTCTCCTGGTGATGTGCGCACATATTAGGCAATTTTTTGACCTGCAGAGATCAGCAAACACTAGTTGCTTTCAGATCCAGTTCGGGTGCTATTACCATGCACCTTGAAGTCTTTGAGTTTTAAACAACCAATATTTTACTTGACATAAACAGGAGGGGTTCCTGACGAGCCTCCAGTGCAAACGCACAGCTTTAAAGGAAGTTGAGAGGAGAGTTATCTTGCAGTAATCCACTTTGTTCTCAAAATACACTCGCACACCACTTTGTTTTTCATGGGATGCTTGAATGAGTATCTTGTTTGTGATACTCCGCAACTCCGTTGCAAAAAATGGCGCCCTTTTTTTATTGGTAAGCTAATCGAGATGGTGCGGTATATTTTGGAGCAGGAATGCCCAAAATTTCTCCTCAGTAATTTATCCTGCCAAAGTATTCGAAGATAACCCGCAAGCACAGAATTTCGCTCAGCGTAGTAGGTAATGAAGGGGAGATATGGCTGGGAGTCAAGTCAACTGTGGCTGGTCACTTTGAGGACGATATATTCTTCATCAGTAACCTGTACAACGTAGTTCGCACTTTATACGTCAAACGAACCTCAAAAGCCAGTGCAACTACTTGCTTTGTTTCATTATTTAACGAAGATTGCCTCAAAACTTGTTGCAAAGTATTTTATCCGAAGCAAGTTGAAGGTCTTTGCAGTCGTCTCCGATAGATTTCTCCACAATTATTCTTAGAGGCACACTAATTTCCCATCCTGGGTTATCCGAGCGAAATGTAGGTGGATATCGGTAGATGTGCAATCTGTTACGCAATTTCAGCTCCTCATACCGATATATCATAAAGTCTTTTTGTTCAAAACATGAATCTGGAAACCGTCCACCGAGAGGTAACCTAATCTCAATTATCAAGCTACTCAGACGTGGTGGGGCGTTTGATTTACTAAGCTATTGCTTAGTAACTGCTTATTTACACAGGCTTTTTCAAAGTAACCAAGTTCGGCAGAAACTTACGTGTTTTTTCTCATTTTACCCAAGTAAGATTGGAATCAACTCGGACTAAGAACCCCATTTCACATCTTAGACAACGGCATTCTGATGCATTCGCAAATTAGGTTATTTTCGTAAGCTAATGACGGGCACGATATGTACTGACATACAGTCTTCCTTGCGGTATAAAACGATCTTAATCTGTGGCAAGTTGGTCTTTTGTGCCAAATGCAAAGAATCCAGCTTAATGGCTTGACTTTTGAGGCACTGGATTAGCTAGCACGTTTGTTTTTCTGTTTCTTATGAGCCACCAGTGCGCTTTCATTTGATTGCAACATGTTCTTATGTTGAATAGATGCTGAGGGAGTCGTAACGGTCTTCCGGTTAATTTAGATCGTGAATTTACCCTACTCATGAGGTCATTACAGTTTAGACACAACAACTGTATGTATATAATAAAATACCTCCATACAGGCCATTGAAATAAGAAGCTTGCAGAAAAGCTTTGTTTTCTGTGAATTATTGTAGAAAATGTTGCGTAGCGACACACGCCGATAATCATGTGTTACGTTAAAGCAACTATCACAGAGACCAAACTGTCAGAGTTTTTGTTTTGGGTGCTCTTTGTCTACAAAACAAGGTTGAAAGTTAGAAACAATAAAGACCTTGTCCGCAAAACGTTGCTCTGTAATTTGGGATGACTACAGTGGGGGTTTTAGGTGGATAGTGAAACTAAAGATGCTCTGGTCTAGGTGACAAAAACACCCCTGCACCGTATTCGACATACTACCCACAGAAAGGAATCAATGTTGAATGGGAAGCTGATACACACTTGTCTCTTCTGAAGTGAGCTGGCTTCAGTTCTGTGCCATCAATCAGGCAGCCCTTACTAATGAAGACTTTATGCACATATTATAGCTACAAGGTGAACTTGACGTCATTGAGACTCCAAGTAATTCTGATAGTTGAAATTCAAAATAAATCTCTTTTTCGTCTCAGTGGAACAAACTCCACTTAGTCTGTGTGATGGCTAACTATTAGTAATGCAACTTATCAGCCCTCCGTCAATACTCTTATTTTTGAAGTCAAGAGATGCAAACTGTCCTCTCTGTTCTGATTCACTTTCGAATGGAAGGCTTAACTGTACAAAGCAGATGTACGAAACATCGTATGTTTTGAAATAATTCACAACTATTTGGCTGTATGGCATCTTCACGGTCTTAGTTTCTTGTCAGTGAAAAGTGTTTCCTTAGATTTGTCAGCAGCTGGCTGACAAGATCCCGATGAATTATTTTGTAGCAACCCATTCAGTTTGGTGGTACACTTCGGAACTAAGGGGCATATGTGCGCCATTGGTGTATCCTAGTTGGGCAGACCTATTGTTTTCCTTTCATTAACACAAGCAATGTATTTGTTTCCGCTGAAGTATTTGAGTGGAGAACAGCTAACGTAAGGAAGATATGTGGAGTTTAGTGTGGAAATTTTCAAAATCATAAGCAAAGCCAGGGATATCACTGAGCCAGTCGGAGGACAAGGACCCGATAAGGAAGTTGGACATATCCAGTCGGTCGAAAAGATAGGCCAAGTATGTAAACCTGCTACGCTCCCAAACAGCCTGGAATCAAATATGTGGAAGCTAGGGATGTATTAATGATTATTCCCCGCTTTAGTGAACTCACTTGACTAATTCCGTCTCCAGTTGCATTTACTTGCATTTTAGTGTTTTCAGCGGACTTCATCAAACCAAGAATCTTTGCTTCTGGTCAGATATTGCCCTCTAGTCATCATCATCATCGACTGCATGACATCGGTGTTCAACACCGATGTTTCGCTGCTGCAGAATATTGTCCTCTGTGGGTTTTAAATTGTGCTCATTCTTTTGCAAGTCTTCGGGAGATTCGAATGATGTCTTGTAGGTCAAATTCTTATTTTCCTTTATAAGGCAAGAACTTTTCATTTCCATCAGTCGGACCTATGATTGATATATTGACGACTTTAGGTTGCGAATCTCGTGCCGACTAGTCGATCCGGAGTACTAAGAGTACTTCTGCTGACAACTGCAAGGGCTGTCTGTTTGGGTCCCACAACTCATTTTTATGTGCATGAAAGGCAGTTCGAAAACTTCACTCGAGATCTTCAGGTGAGCCCAAGGAACTCATAGCAAAACAGACTAGGAAGCGTAGTACCATTGTGTTATTAGCGTGGCATGCACTTACCAGCATAGTCACGTCAAGCTCTCTCAGTAGTCTTATTCTATTTCACTAGACAGTGCGTTTGACGGATGCTTAATAACCAACTTCGTAGCTGAGGTATGAAGGACACTTCTCTCTATGTTATCTGTTTGGTTAGTTTGAGAAGTCCACGTTTACTGTTTGTATTGAGCAACATGCGGAAAACTCAATTACATGGAATCACGCAACTTCCATTGATGTTTTCGCTAGGAAGATGCGTAACTGTGCTGGTAGCTGTTAGCCAATATTCAACTGATGCCCGTGGTAAGCAACTGGATTTAGTGTTCTAAATAATTCACTTTCTTTTGGACGATCATCTATGACATAACTAGTCGATTCCCGAAATATCTTAGATACACGTTGCTCGTTTTCGCTGATCGGTTGCCAAATCTACACAAATCACTTATCAGTGTCTGTTTCAATGGCGAACCCCATACATCACGTGGAATCAGGGCTGCTCCATGTCGCACTTGACCGTAGCTATTTAAAAATATAGGTTTAAACACATAGAACAAGAAGGACGAGCCAACATTTAACAAACGACGGACGGAATATCTCTTTCCCAATGTGTCAATGACCAGCAAGCTTGATTAAAACCTTGTAATTCAGGTGATGCCTTAGCGGGTAACTTTGCCTGGAGGCAAGTCGGACATAAAGTAAAGATGCCGTATAGGTTTATTTAGATTACATGGAGTTTTCATGCTTCTCCGGTTTACAAACAATGCGGATTTCAAAGTTAAGTGTACGACAAGTTATATCTTCCGTTTCTGTAAGTAGCCTCAGGCTCAAGCTCTCGATGCTTCTCAGAAAATTTATAATACGGAAGGACTATGTTTCAGGAGACACTAAACCACCTGCCTCAGTACTCAGGCCATTTTCCAGATTAATATTTTTCAGGTACCAGCATGAATGTAAATGATTTCGAGGACTTCATGTGAGATGTCTATGAAAACTACCTGATATACCACTGGACCGAATAAGAAATGAACAAAATTTTCAATGTAGGAAGAGTAAAACGTGTCACTAGGGCTTAGATGTGCTTTTAGAATCCACGGATGAATGAGGGATTCCGGAAACAAGGTTTGGAAAACAGATGCCAAAATTAAATTACATTATACGACCTTGGTTTTGACAAGGACATTTAAACATCGGCTGCTTAATGCCGTCCACAGTGAATTAAACTACATGGTTAAACTACGGTAGAAATAGCCACAAATCTTTTGCACCAGTAACACTCCCAGAATACCTACAATGTTTGAAAGTCTGAAAGGTACACAAAGACCATTTGCCGAAAAGCGGTAATGTATTTAATGCTCTGAATTAACATCCAGCAACACCAGGCAGTTGCAACAAACACGTTAGTAATGAAGGCACCAGGATGTTCACTGCCTCTTGAATGAATATGATACATACATAATGGTATTAAGTCGGTTTTGTCATTTTCCTACCAGTCAGTTGTTTTTATTCACGACATTTGTTTGGAGTAAAATAATCTCGATTCTGTATATCCAACTGCATGGTTTGTAGAACTCACATCCATTCGTCAGTCTTCTGTCCGCCCATATACAATTCTTGTGAGTCTACACCAAAGGGGAAAAGCACTGAGCTGGAATAAGGCTCTTATACAGATTAGCCAGCAGTGCAATCCTTCGCCACGCCAACTTTTAAACTCCCGGCATAAAACATTCAAGATGAACGTGCTACCACTCTACCACTTTGGACGCACCCGAATTATCACGCCTGAACAGCCTGAACATGGCGTTAGAGGTAAGTCAAAAACACCCGCAGCGTGTACACATAACCTGATCCCATACACAAGAAATTCAGTGATATAATCGCTATCAAATTAAAGGATGAAGTAAATCTTCACCTAATTTGGATTTCTCTGTTTGATATTCAGTGATCAGGCTCAATGTGTTGTTAACCATTATAACCAATGAAGAGAGGGAAAGAGGATTTCGGGTGAACCGGTGAAACGCGTTAGCAGTATCAGGGTTTCCTCAATTTGCTAGAATGACCAGGAAGATGCCATCAACGCTTGCCTAATGTAGTGTGAGGCTAATTCATGCGGCTGCTTTCTGGTCTACTTATGCAAACTATAAATCGTCCAAACAGCGGAAAAGTCTTTGGATACACGGTCTACTCCACTAAAATTTATCTATGTTCTGGTATCCAAATTCATCATCCTTCGAGTTTTGTCCAACTAGCCCCTGTGCAAAAGTGGGTTCAGAACCAAGGTTTACCCAGTCTGACCAGTTGCATTAGCTAAAAACATGCTGATTAAAGCAAACGCATGCAGTCGGAGGACACGGTTAGTGAAAGTAAAAAAGCAGCTGATACCTTTTAACTGATGTAGAGATTGGTTTCAGGTTATCAAAAACCACGTGCCACCTTGCGTTCCTCAACAAAGTGTCCCGAAAAGCTGGTTCCTAGTTGTGCCAAAAAAACACTGGTTGGTCTACCAACTAAGAGGTCTAATACAGCATTTCCATGTAATACTGATTAGCAAAGCAACGTTTGCTTTGGTTTTGAAGAGCTAACCAAATATACCGGGCAAGGAGTTCTAAAAAGTTAAGAGAGACAAATTAACCTCAAAATGTCGCTTCCTCACTTTCTATAAACCGGTTCGGGCAACACATCTTGGGTTCCCAATGATGTACGACATTCCACCAAAGTGAAACAGAACTGTCATTGCAAGTTGTCATTTTCGTGCAGTGATTGGGCCTTAGGCTTATTTTGATCTTGAAGGCAATGATGACTGAGTTCATTCTTTGACTCCTCTAATGTACCGTACAGTGCAAAATCCACGAACCACAATAAAGACGGTAAAAATCCCAGCCATTTGGCGCCAAATAACTTGCCTCGAACTGGAGTACAGATGTACAGAGGTGAGTGTGTAGAACAGACTTGTAGTATTGCATACCAGCATCGACTAGTTTGCTGAAATTTTCTTGACCTTAAAACATTCCATGAACCTTCATATTTTCAAACGTTTGCCATAGAAGTTACATATTTTGATTACTTTTCCTTCTCGCAATCAGCCGTATATTGCGTTGAATAGCAATTTGAATGACTTATTTGAATTTATTTGTTAAACTTTCTGCTTCAGCATCTCGTGTTTCCTGGAAATGGTACATTGGTTTTCGTGCAAAACAGGCACACACACGCCCTTTTATGCGTTGTACACGGAAATATTTTCAAAGTAAAACGTTTAGTGTTACAGGTTACCCCCATCAACTTTTTTGGAAGGGTTGTTCAACTATCGGACGAACGAGGATTCTTTAGACGTTTGTGCTGTCTTTGAATAGTATGCAAACGATTTCCTGTCATCGCCTAAAGTGAAACTGGTAGATTTAGTTTTAGCCCACAAACATATTTCTGTGTGATAGGAGAACAATATCTCTCTTCTCTTGAAGGCAATCAAAGTAGGCAGTTAGTTTGAAGATCGACTGCGAATAACTAACCCCTGGTTTTATGATCATGTGGAACAACTCTCCAAAATTTTGTTGCCGCGCAAGTATATCATTTCACCATTAAGTCTAGAATCTACTAACTTAGGGTTCTTCTTGCCGGTTCTGCAACGACTGTCTGACACAACTTTTTCCTTGGAAAATATGGTTTTCTAACCCCAGAAACCATTCAACTTTAAGCGGGTTTCGACGATCTGTGTGACACCGCTTTCCAACTGATTTACCAAACAAAATGAGATGTAAACCTCATTATTTTCTTTATTATCGAGGTATATGGAGTGTCCTAGATGACCTGCTGAAAACAGACAACTAATCAGCAGGTAGATTATGGATCAAATTAACGGCAAGTTTCAGTTTTTCTGTTTTTCTCCGAACCGATTTCTTTTCAAGTCGCTTGAGATTACACGGACCCGGCCTTACAATTAGGAAAGGTGTTAGGTACAAGTAGAAGTACCTCACAATTGGATGAGCTCTGATGATACATAACCTTTTACCGTAGTCAAGCCCACTATCTTCGGCCAGGCAATTCTTGTTTTCCTGTGCCTTTCGAGAGACATTCCAGACCATAGACGATCTGGTCGCAAGAGACGTCTTCTTGTGTCCAAAAATTTCGTTGGTTTAAGGCTAAACGTGCTGAATTAACTGATGAGTTTTCATCCTCAAACAAGCCTAATGCTTCATCCCGGCGAGCATCAAACAAAGAAGTAAGATGAAAGACTTTATATGTCTCTATTAAGTCGAAGGCTCAAGTATCCCTAAAATGAAAATGGTGAAATATGTAAACAGTGACAAACATTCTGCCTGTGGATGGCAAATTTTGGAAGGGTAGCGGTTTAGGCTTTGACAGGCTGCTAGAAAAAAGTAGATGAAAGCTCTATAGAGATGTGTTTAACGGTAATATTGCCTCGTACCTACGTAAGAGGAGGATCGAGACCACGTTTTGACGTTACCTGCCTATTCACCACGAAATAGTAGTTTATATATATAGATAGAGAGAGAATTCACTCAGTTAAATGGAAATACGTTATCAGGCTGCAAGACTAACTCACCTTTTAGCAACGAGGCAAATTAACCTATGCCATTCGACTCGTAATGCGCCCCATGTCGTTACCTTGTCTTGTACCAGTTCACACGTAGCCATGAGTCAGTCGGCCAGTTATAATTAACTGTGTGCCCAAGTGCAGTAGTTCTGTATTCTACAGCTGAGTTCAGCGAGGGTTGAGCGAATAAAAGAATGAGAGCCATGCTTTGGGGACGATACCCCAATCACCTTATTTACACTGTGTTTCACTGTGTGCGGTATAGCAGTAGGGGTGAAGCTTTGATACAAGACCGCCATTAAGTGCCTGACACAGGCCTGTCTGTCAGCATTGCTAACGACAGTTTTGTTTAATCCCGCAGCTCGTATCCTTGAAACGACTGTTGTCAACGCGGCTGAGCTGACTAGTGAATGCTCTCGTACTAGATTTGTTAATCAACAACTGAAAGACCTGTGTTGTCTCCACCCAATGCAAAGTTAGGCAAAGAGAGCAAGTGGTTCTGTGGCATACAAATCACAGTCTACCCGGCGTAATATCTGTGATAAGCCTAGCTAATATATCGAGTTTATTGGACTTTCTCAAAGACATTCTGACCTACCTCAGAATCAATGCTACGATATTCCCACCAGACCCATGTAATGCATCGAAAAAAACAGCCATACGCATAGGGCTTTCGAATATATGCACGCATCGACTGCGTCTCTGGTGTATAAAGAAGGAGAGATAGGATCGCTAAATCTTACATTCTACTTTTGACGGTCATGCTGATATCACATCAGCGCCACAAATGTCGGACGCTTGCGTATGCCGCTCTAGACTTCACAGTTCGTGAAGTGATTTTGTAATTTTTCATTCCACCGGGTTTTATGCGGCAGACAAGATGGACGAAATTATCCACCACATCGACCGGTTCATCCGCAAGCACCATGATTTGGTCTGATCCTACCCACTCTAGCAATAACAGAACGCATGAATGTATACAGAATAGTGCGGTAAAACTATGTAGGTATTTTGAAAACAGCTTCCAATCCAAAGTACAATAAGAGGCACACATGTCTAACATTACCGGATGTAGTGAACCCGGGAGATAGTTTTCCGCAGGCACCTAGGTATTCATCAGAGAATGTAGAGCTCCTATTAGAAAGCACCATTTCGAAGGGTCGCCCTTCATCGCCCTCGGCTACAGTTTCCGAAGATCGACACAGTCAAAAGCAGTATTCAGACCAAGGTGAACGGCAATTTCTGGTTGTCCAGAGAATAGCCTATCCCGACATTTGTCACAACGTAAAGGTACGATCGAGGTGACCCTTGGAGTGGTGAAACCAAGGTTGATTCTCGCCCATCTGTCTACCCCGATGATCGAACAACCCAACACACTGAAAGCTATGGCCACCAGACTGATGCCTCATTGGTTCCTGCAGCGATTCTGCAGCATTTTTGGAAACAAAATCACCGTCGGGGTGCTTTCGTTTGCATTTGTGATGACACCTAAAACGATGTAACAGACAGAGTCTTGTGCGGACTGCTCCGAAACATTTGCCCCATCACCTGATTCAGGTGACTCTCCAGTCAGATATTCGGGCCACCGGATAACGAGTTGATTCAAGAACTTCTCGAACAGTTTTACACCAAAAGGTCAAAACAGAACTGCCGGAGTTTCAGGCCATGCGTATCAACCAATGTCAGCAGATTCCGTGTGCACCAAATAGCTTGGCATGTGTCATTAACTTGCATAACTGGTTGAATACTGGACCTAATTGATTCACTTAATGATAAGTTCCGTCCATTATTTCATTTTTTTCTTTTTGTGTCGCAAATTAGGTGGATTCAGTGGGCATTTGAAGAAGCAGAATCAAAACGTAAAAGTTTCTTGGACTTAGCATGCTAGCTGCAAGTAGTAATTTGAACAAAGACAGAGTGGTCCACATCCAATGTTAGATTCTTTAAGTGCTTCCCTTGAGTATTTTTCATCGCTTTGTTGATCTTCCCACAGTCATCCGTTTTTCATCTTAATAAATTGGCAGGTATAGTGATTTACGTCTTTCTCGTAACCCTAGAATCAAACGTGTTATTTTGACCGCATTTTTGGGCTCTGTGCCCTACTCCGAAATTTTCCTTCCTTTTATTTGATTAATAAACTAACCTGCAAATAAATGTGCCACTCCAGGCCGCCTCATTTACAGTTGGCAGGATATTCGAGATATTCCCACATTTTGCGTAGACTTACCACACAACCTACTAGGTTGCTGAACACTCTGACTACCGGTTTCGCACTTGGGGCATATCAGTTAGGTGCAGTTCCGAAGTTTCCTCCAAGTTTAGATTCTGCTTAAGCCATGTTTTTCGAAACTCGAGTAATACACTCATCGACATAACCATTTGGTTTTGATAAGAGAATCAACTGGAATCTAGTTAAATCTCTTATTTGTAATGTCCGTGTTTAGTGGATGTCTTTCTGAGCGAAACCGGTAGTGTGTTGTCAAACAGTTCTCAGCAACCTTATGAGTAGTGTGTTCACTCCGTTTACTTTTTGTACTTTGCGCTAATACACATCATCAATGAGCTTGACAGTGCTTCCTCCTTGAATGATTTGAGTTACTTTCTAGCCCCACGGACTGTTCAGCAGATATGTGCTTCATGATTGAACAGGTTAAAAACTGACATCCTATGGAGGTGAGGAATGGAGGTTTTATGCGTTCCAAATAACATTCTTGGAGATGCGTAGAACCGCGGAATGACGGGCATGTTGATGCATGGAAATATAATTTTTGGAGCCTATGATGGATAATCAGCGTAGCATGCTTATGATCGTTGCAAATGATGCAGACTCGCGATAACACTTTCCAGACTGCTCTTATTACAGAAAAATATTCGTTTCTAATTCCTTTTGATATTTGCAGATAAGCTTTCGGAGCTCTAAACTGTGATTGCCACTCACTGGTACCTGCTTCGATTCTGAAAAAGCTTTATTTTAAATGCCTTCACCTATAAAGTATTTGCCGGCAATTTTTGACCGCATAGTTTTCCCATGTAAGAACCCTTGCGAAGTCCTTCCTACCAGAGTATTGCATAATGCTGGGTGCAAGGCATTTGATACGCGCCTGAAAATCTGCGCTTCCGTTCACATAAGCAACAACGCACAAATTTTATGTGGGAGTTTTGTACGCAACAAACATCTGCTATCCACTCGGTTGGGACCGACCAGTAAATAACTAAAAGCAGTTGATTTAATCGTCCTCAAATCTGCTATAGGGGCTACTGAGTTGAGAAAATGCCATGCATGTGATGATCCAGTGAATCGACTATCTGCCTCCATTTTGCTGATCATCTGAAAGCAGCGTTTGGCAAACGACTACGCTACAAAGAACAACGTACCAATTTTACGAAGTGCTTATGATTGCACCGATATCAATTTCTGTACAGACTGTACACTTTCGCCTCTCTGATGGCGTCGCATATGACCGTGCTCAGATATCTGCACCAGTTAGAAGCTCTGCAAATAGGAACATACACTGTGTAAAAAAGCTTTGTGTCCTCACAACCGAAATAAGTGTAGAAAGTCGAATATGATCAGACGAATAAAATGCTACTTCGCACAATAAAGACTAACAAAAGTGTCACAAGCAAAGATTTTTCAATCGGGGGCCAAACAGACTGGTTAAACCGTTTAAAATTAATTGGTGCAACGTTATGTTCATGTTAGGTTCTCCGACGATGGTCAATGTTTCATTTCAAACAGCTACCTAGCAAAGTAAATATTAAGTGCTTTTTCGAAATGATTGCATTTTTAATAACACTAATAATGCGCTTGGTCTATGCTTTATGTGCTCTCAGTAACGCTCGCTTCTGCATAGAGCAAAGACGAATGAATATGCCATGACCTTGTGTTCAGGACGAACAATCAAAAGTGAGGTAGACTTTTATGCAATCCCAACAGGGGTACGCAATCTCGTGGGTAAAGCGTGATCAGTCAATAACAGTATAGACAATTACGAGACTCATGCTCAGATGTCACATCTAATTCTTCTTGTATGCTCGAGGAAAGCTTCAGCTAACTGGCTACTGCAACTCAGACGAACTTTACAACATGCGATGCGTGAAGGATGGGTGCGTAATCTAAAACAATCTGGTGGATAGAGTTACCTAGAATACAAAAACCTTGAGGTCAAATCAACCTGTTGGTGGATGTGGTAGTCCACTATAAGGCAAATATATTGGGCAACGGGTAGCTGGAATAGTTCAGATGCAGAAGGAGTCGTGTCCTTATGTTCGGTCACACATCAGGTCTGTCTCGTAGTTATTTTTCGGCTGTCATACACGGCAGGTTTTGGCTTCAATAGCTTTATTTCTGCTGAATGATGGAAGTGGTTGTTCTGGAGACTAGCTGAGAGCTCGAAACTCGTAAGTGACGTTCGCTGCAGCGCCAAGTCTCAACACTTGTCTGTTCTTGCGGTTTTTTCCTTGAAGGACAAGGTAGACAGACATTTTGGATGCCTTTTTTTCTTAAATTACAAAACGAATCCATTTCCAGCTCAGCTAAGGTACGAACTAATAGGCCGGCGAGAACAAATCCGCTAGGTTACAAGTCAGCGATAAATAAGTAATGTCAGGGGACTATTTTCAGTTAACATTGTTCGGCCGACTGACTGCGTAATGAGTACGTTGTGCTGTCTCGTGGATCACTGCAAGACAAAAGCTAGTGTTAATAATAGGTTCTAACATATTCCAAGACCAATGTCTCATTCTTGGAAGTGAGGAGTCTGTCATGAGCACAAAGATTACAGTTGGATGGCCTTAATGTGAGGTCTGAAAACTCTCTTCTGGCCACGAAGATTTAAACATTTTATAGAAGCAACTTTGGTGGACTCAGTATAGTGGCGCAATAGATTTGTGAATACGACAAAACTGAGATTCCGCTTGTATAGGAGAATTAGGTCTGTGGGGATCCGGGTTAAAGTGACAATGCCCACAATTGTCAAAACAGCAAGGTCAATTGTGGTCACAGACTGGTGCGCTCTCGGAATTTACTAGGGTTTTCGGAAGTTCACTGGGCCCCTCATCTGCATCCAAAAGACGACTGATGTAACATCCAGACTTTCATAAAACGGACAGAATTGTTGCAAATTATTTCAGATACCTGAACTGCATGTAAAGTTATATGACTTCTCGGTCAACTTAACCCGGAAAATGTGCACACTGTTTTATCGAAAATCCATCCCGAACTGTCTTAGCAACAGCAGTCACTCTAATTATCAATTCGTGTACACATACCAGGCGAAATCAAGAAGCATTTCCATATAACTGTGGTCACCGGTTCACCAGAACATATTTCGCATAAATCAGTTGCCTCCTGGTTTAGTTAACTAAGCATAACAACATCAGTGTGAGGAAAACGGATAAGTGAAAGTTTTGGCATTGTTTACGCTAATAAGTTAGGTAGGAAGTTTTTCGTGATGAGATTTATACTCTAACCTAACATGTTTTCAATTCTTTCCAAAAAACGAAAGAATCAGTAGGGACGGTGCACAAACTGAATTTTCTACGGTCCTATTGTGAACCTATTCAGCAAGTTGCAAATATTTCTTATGAATGGAGTTCGTCTACTGGAAAATTCTATTTTTTAACCAGTTGAAAGGATTTACGCAAATATTTCCGACGTAGGTGCGTATGCTTCTTTCGCTCTTATCACCTGGCAACATACGCACACCTTTCATCAAGCTGGATCTCAGACAAGTAAAGCGCGAATTTCTAGTACGTCTTGTGTAAATACAAAGAATCAGTTTCGATCATTGTGGATGGCAAATTGATTGTTCCTCTACATCCATGCACTCAGATGTTTGCTGTGTCTAATGCTAACCTTGAAGTTGAATTTTTTGGGACTTTTTGATATTCACTACGGTCTGTTTAGAAATACACAATCAAATTTAACTTCAACTGGCTTCTCTGTAAAAGCTTTACTACATACATGTGATTAATCCATACACGGTGATGAGGCACAATCATGACCACAAACCTATTATCCAACGAAAAGAAAGAAATGCTCTTCACCAATCCCATGATGCGACGAGCATGCTAACCAACAGTGTTTGAAATTATTTAACAAGTAACCTTCGCTGGAGATACTCATTCTACTGGTAGTCCTGCAACCCGACTGGTCGAGGATGATAATTTGGATAATATTTCAACCTTCTTCGTGCGTTAATGAAGTAATCATTAACTACACAGACTATACGTTGATTACACGTTGATCGTCGTAGTGGCAAGGTTGCACACAACTACAACTTCCTAATAGATGTTTGCGTTAGGGTATACTAACATGGATAACCATATTCAGTTCGACATGACGAAGGAAGACAAGAGCATTTTGGATGGATTTGAGGCCGAAATTTCCATATGCACCCAAATCGCTCTTAATTTAGAGCACGCATATAAAGGCGAGAAAAGGACAATTAGCCTTCCACAAAGGAATTGTCGGCGTCATTTTACTCCTATACGTTAGAACACAAAGTGTTACTTGCCATAGTGAAACAATCGATCAAACAAAACAAACGAATGTGGGGCGGAAGCAAGTTTGTCGGTAATCATAAACTGAAGGGCTACACATCCCATTTAAATCAAAGTAGAGAAGCACATATACATTACAGAGAAAGCAATTGCACTTAGCTTCGCTCAAGTGTTTACGTACAGCAAATGTTCATTAGCTACTGTCAAGTTAGACCTGGTGTTCAGCTGAGCCAATCGTTGATCGTGTCCTGTGTAAAGGGCAACATTAATGAATTTTGTATGCCTATAACTTTATACAGATACCTTAGACTACTCCGAGCCGTGTTCACTCACGGCTTTGGAGGGAATGGCTCTCTAACTTGTATCTATCTCTAGACGAGCAAATGCGACATTCGCGTTCACATCACTCTCGTTTAAATGACTCTCATTTCCGGTCACACTTACAATGGTGAGTTCACGTCAACCGAAGAAATCACTGGAAGTGTATACACCTCAAACTGGAGCTCATCAACATTGCATATCTTTAGACACGCTGGAATTTGAACTCCGGACATCTGATACGCGAGACCAGTGTGTTACCACTACTCTAGCGGCGCACGCTGAATCACCACGTTTGAACAGGCGATGGTTTCACGTTTGGAAGATGTGATTTGCATGAACAAAACTTCGAACGAGAACTCATTAACCGTTCGGGTTGTGTCGATCGAGTGACCCACAGGCCAGGACTTTTCCGTCAGGTAGCGCCGTGGATTGAAACATGCTGGAGAATAAGACATTCAGTTAGATCACCACTTTACAGTAGACAGTATTGGCTGCAATCTCCTATGTGCTTCCAAAGCTATCATGTCGTGTGAACGATGTATTACGAACGCATCTGAATAAGTAACTAACCATAGACAATATCATTGCCGGCGCTTTCTGTATTGTTTTAGTGAGTGGTCGGTTTGTAAAACGGCAGAGTAACCCGTCGATTTTGAATATTTTTGCGAACATATTAGTTGTCCACTACTCACCCTGCTCCTGAGTTTCCTTCAGACAGTGAACGATATAACAGACTTTTCCGTCATTCCGTCAGGCGCAGTTTTTTAAAGGTTTGTTGTGCAAATTTATAGCGGTAAACTAATGGTACACCTTGAGCTTAGCTTGTCCAGTTTAGCAAATCGTAGGAACTAAACACAGTCCACTTCCAAAAGTGGAACATCGAAAAATTTACTTATACATCGGTGATGAGTGTGATGACTGCTGTCAATATTGTGACAAATACGTCTGGCGGAGGAACAGAGTATGGGTATATCACGATAGCACTATAGTTTATTTGTATAACGGACCGTTGATTAAAAAATGAATTTTTAAAGTGCAATCCAACAATAGTCCCTCAAACTTGAAATTAAAATAACCCATCTACCTCCCTGTACTTCCTTTCCCGTGGTAAAACCATTCCCTTGTCTGAGTTTGCTGTTTAATGTGTCTACCCCATAGACTCGATATGCATTTGTAGTCCTTCATGAACTTTTAACCCTTGACATGACAAACCAATTAGGTCAACCATCTTTTACGGGCGCTTTTTGGCCATTTTGCGTTACCGCGTATTGTGTCCAGGCGTGTGTCGCTAATTAAGACCAATATGCCGTCTTCTCCTGGCTTTCTTTGGACTTCTACTACTTTGTGCAACAATTTGGACGGAGCCCCCCATTATTTGATATTTGTACTCCTTTTTATAATTATTTTATACATTTGGTGCAGCATTATACTAATAAACCTCAAGAATCCACAATTTCTGGCTTGTGATTTTGCGCGTAACTCAATTGGGCTATCCCGAATAAGTCAAAGTATTATGCACTCTGAGGTCTCTTCTCTAAACGTGTTCTTAAAGCGACTAGTGTTCCCACAATTTTGTAATACTTTTTTTGCTTTTTTCGTTGAGAGAACTCATGTCGGGCAATTGTTACTAACACCTGCGGGAATACTTTGGCTCCAGCAACCCCATTCTGAGCAGCATTCATCCAGGGATCAAAGTGAATTCAATACAATTCAATAAAATCCCATCACACCTTATATAGTAAGTTAAATATGATGACAGGTGCCACATCAGTATACAACTTGTGCTTTTCTCAGATTAAAATCAGAGTATCTGAAGGGCTTATCTCTCTCGAAATCACGCCGAAGTCCTCTGAACATTCAGGTCCTTCAAGCGATTTAGCTTTTACGGATTACAAGGGAAATACCCTTATTTGGCAATCGGATATTTCGGAAATAGCAAATATACAACAGTAAAACGACTTGATAAATAAACAACAGAAAGAAAGTTGTTTCAAACAAAATCAAGTACCGGACAGTGTCCGTTTAGTTCTCACGTGTTTTTCAGATGGAAAGGCTCGTCAACTTTTGAAGAGACTTGAAAAAGTCATCTTATTTTGCAATTTTCCCAAATAATGAGATTTAAAAACTGCCCAATTGATTACACAGCAAAGCGCTTGACAAAATCGGTAGACGAATTAGGATAACACACTCTTGTGTCTGCTGAACATAGCACTTGATTAATTTCTCCGTTGTTTACAAGTAACGCAAAATGCACCTGACACTATGATCTCGTATGCCGGACCCAATTTGTCGAAATTCTTGCATACAAGCAACCATTTACTCGAAAGATGAGTATTAGCAGCGCAGGTAACTAAGGCACAGTTGAAACAAATTTTGGATCTTCTGCTTCCGTTTTACTTCACTTCGCTGTTTACCGAACTACGTGGATAATTTTTTTCACGGTTGCATGAACAGCTACTTCATAAGCACATCCCAAGCCTGTTCAAAAATTACATCTAGCCTACTTGGTAAAAGTGGAGTACTCAGTTGTATTGGTTACCATATCTCGAGAAACTAGTATATCTGATGTATTGTCTTTGTTTTCTCCACATGGTTGATTGGTTAGATAGCAAGACAATATGCTTTCAGTAACCAGACACGGAATCTCAGTATCATATGATTGTCTTAAACCCACATCGCACCAATCAGTTGGTGTAATGTGAGTTTGACGATATAAAGGAGGTTTGTGCCGGAGTTATGCCCGAATCAAGTGTGAATAGTAGTTTTAACATGTAATGGTTTGCAAACGTTGACTACACTCCTTAATATATGTCTCGTTTAAACATACGAATTGGAATAGGGGGGCACAACTCTCAGTCTCTGTCGAAACCTTTTTTAGGTCATTACTGTATGCCAATATTTTACTACCGCCTTCAATTACAAGTAGTAGTTTGTCCATACATAAACCAGTGGGTTTCTGTACTACGTTAAAAAACATAAGATACCTTCTTGTTTCCAAAAAATTTTGTCAGGTGTTTTGTCAGTTCATGTATACTTTCTGATGAAAGTAACCGCGTGTCATATTTTCAGTAATCTAGGGTTCGTAAGTCCGTGTTCACTGTCATTAGATTGTGTTCTCAGTGACCTTGGATACTCAACAGCCCAGAGATCAGATCAATAAAATAAAAGCAATCCCGATCTCAGGCAAGAACGAACCACTACTTTTGAAGTGTCACATTCTGACCCTAATTAATATTGGAATATGCAAGTCTTTCGAAGTGCATTTTCAATGCATTGAGTTCAGTCTAATGCCTGACGACAATAGCATCTCTCAGGTGGCAAAAACCGCTACCATTCAATGGCTAGTTTCCGAATAATTCCCTTCGGTCAACGGTGGTCAGTCTGTTAAAAACGAGCATGGTGAGACAGCTACAGATATAGAGGTGGATACTACTGATGAGGCGCGCGAGTAGTGTTTTGTTTCTCGTAACTCCGCCTTGATTTAATGGAAAGTGGGATTTATTAGGAAATTTTCGGAATCGCTTTGTAGAATTCGTTTACATTTGCGTGGTAGTCACTGAATATGCAGGAGATTTTAATAAGATGCGTTCAAGAAGAAGACGGGAATTCAGTTTTTAAAAACAATATGCATATGAGGGTTTTGCTTTCCTCTCCAGTAGTCTGTAATCGTTTATTTGGTGTTCTGGTAAGCAACCCGCCTCGATGGGTATCAAAGGCATGGTGAACTAGCTACAGATAGTTTGGGCTCATCTCACTTAGGTGTTGCGCTTAAGCACCAGGCGCCGGTACAGCCCTGAGGGAATAAGATATGTGAGTGAACGTGCGAAGGCTTGTTTCAGGCCATCAACCGGTCTAGACATGATGGTCTGACAATGTTTACTTGCACCTGTCAGTCTGACCTCTCGGCTTTTGGTAGTAAGTAGTAAATATTACCAGAAACAAGCGGTATCACATCGACACTATGCCATTCCATAAACTTGGGGTATTTCATTAGGCTTGTGGTTAATGATGTTGTCATTCTTATGATATCAATATCTCGCAGGTACCCATAAGGAAATGGAACAAACTTAACTCGGCTTCACGCGGTTGTATTTAGCAGATAGACAGATGTGTATGCTGTCCGCTGTTACGGGACTACGTCCGGCAAAGTTTGAGCAACTCTACTAGGTGGAGTTTTTACCTGGATCAGCTAGTTCGTTTATAGTAGGTTACTTGTTTGGAACCACTGCCCTCGCTTGGTTTCAAACTGTAATCAGCCACAAGAGTGTTTCCTGTCCAAATGGCCACGATTTGCTCTAGTGAGGAATTTATGTTGAACTCCCCCTAAAGGCGGACAGAACAGGAGCGTTTTAGAAATATTTATACCTCAGACAAATTGAGACATCCGTGAACGAGAACCTATAGTCAGTTGTCGTTATTGCGCTTGAGAAAGTCAGAGTTTGGAGCAGCACTCCGCCAACAGTAGGATAAGGATAATAGATCCCTTCAAGGATATTTTACTGGAGAAGCTTTGAGGATAGTAAACTGGCCTATTAACTTCGGAAACGCGGAATATCTCCGAGGCAAGAACGGATCCCAGCTTTACCCTGATACCTACTTCGAATTCGTTCAAGATAGTTGTGCAGATCCACAACCGAGACCTTCGTCGCAGTGTGGAAGATTTTGATGAGTTTGACAAACCTTTCTGAACAGTCAAGCATTCGTGGCAAGATCCATCGTGCGCCCTAAGAATAGGGCTCCTGTGAGATCCACAAACGGTCCTTAGAGTGGATGATTCCGTTCCTGACAATTTCTTAGATTTATCTTGCGCTTCGGAATTTATACTGCTCCTCAAGAACATTTTCCTTCAAAATTACAAAATGACGATGGATGGATAAGCTTGCGCGTTATACACTTTTCTGCTGCGTATAGGACACTGACTCCTTCATAACTATCGATCTTCTGTCGACTTCCTGCCGTTTATACACAGCAGTTATCTTTGCATCATTTACGACTTCCGGAACGTCTGTCACGTACGTAACACCCACTGCAATACGAACATTTTGTCCACCAAGCCGTCTAACCCTGCCTGTAATCGAGGTTACTGAAAATAAGAATAGTAATAATGAATAATAATAATGGAAACAATAAGTCCAGGAAGATAGATATCATCGGAGCAAATAATGCTTTTCGGTGTCCGTTCAACTGTTTTTTGCACGGATACGCATCACAGCGAACGAGTTGCAAAACAAACATTTTAAGGCAAGACTTTCGAACTGAAAACAAGTTATGTCAAATAATGATCACGAAATTAGGTCGCGGCATTCCAAAGAAATGACGTCAAGTAGAAACAATGGTCAGATAATATGTACAAAATATTTCTCTGTAGTCTGAGATAAAAGCAGAGATTTTACAAAACACTGCTGCATACAAAACCATGTCTTATCATTGATTCCCAGGACTGGTGTCTTAACGCTGTGATCAACGAAATCGGGTATTTTGCAAGCACTACATACTAACATAAATAATGAGAATGTGGCCTAACTTACAAATTGAATCATATTCGAAAACCGGGCACCCATATCTTTTATCTCAAATAGGCAGGGTTTGCTTCGGCAGGGCTGAAATTTTAGGACAATAATTTGAAAATTAAATTAGTCTGTTGTTTTAATGCATACTGGCTTCTGAAATTGAAATGTCTACGATATAGACGGGAGAATCAGGCCCGCTACAGGAACCTACCACTAAAAACAGAAAATTAGGTTGCTTTTGTGGGAATCTTTTCTTTTCGGAAGGTTATCATAGTAGTCAGCTTTTGCAGCGTCTGATGAGATGACCTCCCTCAGAAGTAACTGGCCAGATAATTTGTGCTCCTACTTAATATTCGATACTGGTCTCTAGATGTATTGCGGATGCACGCCGTGAAACTGGTTGACTGATATCTTAGACAGAATTAGATTGGTGAGACGTGATTTACATTTGTTTACTTGCCAACAAGATCAACCTTCTATTTGCAAATTAAGGTGAGTCCAAAGGGGTACGAGACAGGCAAGCCCGTGAATGTTTTGAAAAATAGAACCATGCTGAATCCTAAGAATTCTTTAATATGCATGCAAGAACGAGTAACAATATATAACGAAACCTTCTTTGAGTCCACCAGAAATGTTGGTATTCTTTTTCTACAAATATTTCATGGCAAACAAAAACGTCTAAACGTTCGTTTTTCAGCTGGCTGATTTTACGGTCGAGTTATTGGTGCGTTGGATAGCATGCGAGATTGTTTAGAGGAAGTTCGACTGAAAGTGTCCTGAAGAAGAACGATTGACCCAGCTTCCGTCCGAATTTGGCACAGTCTTTGTTGACCTGAGTTTGCGGTGTTCCGTGTAAAGGTGATTGAGATTTCTAGCGCGAAGAATTTAGACAAAAATGCCTGGTACACCTACAAATAAATAAATCCTCATAGTTTATGACACAAAACTCTAAAAAGCATGGCATATTCACGTTGACAGTATATACTTCTTTAAAGACTATGCGAAAGTACGATTTTGTAACAACTAGGCTAATCCAACTCAGGAAACGTCTGTCTGGTTTCCATACTTTTTTGCGCGCGGAATCAGCTCTAAAGACGTCTCTAAAGACGTGGTAAAAGTCACTAAGAATGCATAACATTCGGAAAGTATGTAGCTTTTCTCAGCTTATAAGATACTTAAAACCACGAATGGTAGAGTATCTCAAAGACGAAGTTACAATGTTTTATGGAGCATCCCATGACCATTCATGATGAGGAAAATGTCTCCAGCCGACACTGTTCAGCCACCACGGCTGTTTTAAGTGTGAGGGCTGACAAAAACACAATCTCACTGATATTGACAGCCGATATTTGAACATAGATTTTGGGTCCATTAATTTAACTTCTCCGTACGTTAAATGCGACGACAGCTCACTGCAAACCTACGCTGGACTCGAAGATTTCAATCCTCAATTTACCTCTTTAAACTAGTCTCACAAAACAGTGAACTCGGGATAAAACGCAGAAGTTTGAGATTCCCCAGCAGATTTTTGAATTGTTTCAAGATGAGTGTCTCCGAAGTGTTAACTTCATCCGTCAGATGTAAAATGCCTCAATCTCAAGTTTTCCATTTCAGCTGAAGTCAACTCTAATCATCAGTCGGCATCAGATATCCAAGAAGTGAAGTGCAAGAGGTGAACGCATTTTGCATTTTTTCTTATAGTTAGATACACTGAAGCAGGGAATTAAAAGTTTATTCATCCTGTGTTTCACTAATTCAATTGTGAGCACTAACCGCCGCTTCTAATATGCCTGTTTATTTGGAAAAAGAGGTAAAGAGGGGTGATGCAAAGCTCTTCTGATTTGCGGCACAACTTTGTCAGCTATGTGACCCAACCTGCTATACATCTAGCTTCGGCGAATAAATGTTAAGCATAATAGCACGTAAAGTTCAATAATCGCGAAGTTGAGAGAACAACCACCTGACACTACCAACCGTACAAAATGTACTTTGTCACAACTCATGGATATCGTACTTAGCCTAAGTTGATTGGAGTTCAATAGGCCTATGATTCACGGACAGTACCTGGACAATATTCAGTTGTAAGTGTACGACCTGGATCAATTTTGTCATGCCCAAATCTCAGCTCTGTGATTGCACTTTTGTAGTCTTCAGTCAAAATTAGTATTCAATACTTCTCAACTAGAGATTGCCTAATTGTATTGTATCATTCCAGCAGGTTACAGAGAATTGCAGCAAACTCGGTTAGCGGCGGACAGTGGGCATCCCACAATGCTGCCTTTGAAAGCCAACAGAGCGACGCAGCATGCTATTTAAAAGTCCAAACCCAGTGATAATTTGCCATTCTGATACAAGGTAGCAATACTGCGGCTAAAGTTAGGTTAATTTTATACTAGCAATCTAATGTTTGGCCCAAAACGTGTGAGTATTATGATGCTATCACTAAAATTGAATTCATCAACATGAGTTAAGCAGAAGAATATTTTTCATGCTATGCCGAACTTATTCCCACGCAAAAGCGATTGTCTTACCAAGCATGCTATGGAATAATATCACCACCAAAATCGCCACAACCCGATTGCTTTTTCATAAAAATTTGGTTTTTGCCAATGAATCACATTTAGTCAACATATTTTCATACGATGGTCAGTTGATATGTGCATTATTTGCAGCCGCCAAACTGTACTGAATATCCTTATTGTAATATTCGTTCTCTCAGTGCGTACTACTACCTTTCATTTCCCGCTTCTTTTTGTTCAGTTTCTAGCAAGCCTAATCCTGCGGATTTATAAATTTAAAACTTTCCGTGATACATCTTTTGTTTTTCCCTAGCAGTAATTTCGAAATGCATTCGTTCATCCGACTCCGTCTGTTTCCATGTGGTAATGTGAGTGTCTGGTCATGCAAAGGAAATAACTGTCGTATTACGTGAGTCCTTGGTGCACCGGAGCCGAAACGTAATGCTTGAATTAAAAGAATACAAAAAAACCCACCAGCCGCATCAAAGTTACTATTATCAACATGCTACGCTGAGCAGAGCTCACGTAACGTGTAACTACTACTTTATATAGGTAGACATGTTCCCGTTGCATTGGTGTCCTACGTGAGTACATCGGTATGAGTTTGACTGATTGCGAACTAGAGCTTAAAAAACCTAAACCAGGCGTACGAAAATGTTTGTTTCCTAGTTCTCCGCGAGGAGTAAGACAGTCACGTAGACAAACGAGATGAAAAGAACGACGTTATGCAAATAAGAACTATTGGCTAATGGCTTATCTACCTAACAGACGTTGACGAAAACTCAAAGAAAGCATTTCAAAGACTCGACACTGTCGGAAAATTAAACACCGGAATACCATAAGGTCCACAACATTCATGATGCTGAAATTTTACTTTGTTTCCGTCAGTTTTTCGCAATGTGAGTGAACCAGACTCAGTGGAACAGAACATTGGTTAATTTCTCCCCAAGTCATTCAATGCCAGTAAAAATTGAGAAATCGGTCTCAGCTGTTTCATTCCTATTGGAAATGATCGGAATTGCGCAACCTCCAGTCTAATAGTAGCACAATAAGCCGTTCTCTACAACCGGCTGATCGGCAGTGTGATTAGCTCGCAAGTAGACGGGATTTTAATCTTAATTCTAACGTCTGACTTGAGTTCGTCCGTTTGTGCAAACCCAGGCTCGAAGGAGCATAAAGCTTAATCAGGTGAGATGCTTGATTTAGGAACTTTAGTTTGTTTGGAAAAAATTCGCCAATGTTGAGATCAAGATAAAATTCACCTTTTAGTGAGTTTTGTTAAAGTTCTTGAAGTGAAGAATCCACATTGGGAAAAGAATCGTCGCTTCGGTCGTGACGCAGTTTGTAAAACACTTTTAGATCTACCAGGTTGGCTTGTTTTTTCCCATCGTGTTCAGATGACTGTCGTTTATCATTCCAGGTGATCCTTTTGATGAACTTTACGATCACTTCTGATTCTCTGCCTGTAGAAATCTTGAAAGACTGTACTGCACACTAAGTTGGCCAGCCACCTCTGTGCCCCAAAATATATCTGATTGTGATCCACGCTTAACGATGTTTCGGTGAAAACTAGCAGTTAAATTTGTGTTCCTGGTATTGCATGGTTTCATTGAGTGCCCTCCACTAGTGTGCATCTCCTCCAGAGAGGAATGACTCCGATGTAGCTGGATCATGGGCCATCGATTGTAATGACCACTTCCGCTACGATATGCATTATTTTCGAAAGTCATCGTGAGTTCGCGCGTCACTTTTTCGCTAATTTTTGTCAATTCTATTTTATTCTGAACAAACTAGACAGTTATTAGTCAGTCAGTTTAAATTTTGAGTATGCTTACTGCCTTAGTCATTTGTGGGCTGTCGCATTCGTAAACTGTGTTTAGCCAATCGAGGCTGGGTCTTTCCCAATATAAGCGACTGTAAAGTGGTAGAAACTTCCCAATTAAGCTTGGGGTAGATGGCTCACGGGCACAAATCTCTAACGTATGCAAGAGGAGGTATTTTAGGAGAGGAAAACTTGCGCAGATTCTGAGCATTTCGATCAAAAGAGCCGGGTAACGGTGATCCATGGAAAATTTAAAGATTATGTTTTTGATGTGTGAAATAAAATGAAATGAAAATCTTTTCTAAGTAGTTTACGAAAGCGTCAAACTTCCTTCTACAAAGATACTCTTCGAAAACTCTTGTTAGGCTACAATTTATACATGTCGACCCAGGTGAACTTAGCACTGTCCAGAGACTGTTTTCTGGCCTATGTTTTTAGTATGAACTCAAAGGACCGATTATTCAACAAAAATATAGAAAGAATACTATAATGTTGGTTTTTCAAGCTTCTTCGAGCTGCGTCTTACAAGTCACTGTTGCGAAGCTACATATTTCCTTAGTTGTAAGCTGAGAGATAGTTCAGCGAATTATGGTGAAAGCAAGATGACGAAACGTTTCGTTACGCCCAGAGAGTTCGGAACATTTTGATGGCAAAATGTTGGGCCAGACTGGTTGGTCGTCTGTCCGACCCTGTATCTTTCGATGTCTTACTGTGCGGTCACCTTGACAGCGTGGTCTACCGGAATAGGCTGTCTATGTTGGAGCAGCTAAGGACAAACAATGTCTGCCACTGTCGTCGGACAGCACTAAGAATACTAGAAAAGCTTACGGTTGACCGCATCAAGGAAATGTTGCGTTGCAAGTAAAGTGGTGATCACCTTACTGGTTGATAATTTCATGCTTTCTCTCTGAGTTCCGCAATCTGTTAGCTTCATTCCCAGAGGAAATTATTGCGTTGCTTATCCAAACTTTGGAGCATTGTTGCCAAAGTGCTGATGTAAATTACAGTTGTGATCTGCCAGTTAATTAGTGAATTTCTAATTTCACTAGAGGAGCGAGGGATTGTAAAGTTGTGCAACGGGGTTTCTCTGGATGGGTCATATTTGAGGCCATGACAATAGCAACAAAATTAGTAAAACTTTACCATATTACGACATTGTGAGTTAGATTCGCAAGAGAGGTGAAAGATCATTCCTTATATTCTGACAGAAATTACTGTCTTCACTGAAGTCGGTATTATTCCCAATAATTTAACAACGATGCAACAGTATCAGTCAGTTTGATATGAGTGGACCAACATAGGTGGATAATCGATCGAAAAGCTGGAATGCAGATGACTTGGTGACTGAGTCACATCATACCCCTATTCAGCACGAGACCGGTCGCAACTAGATGACATCATTCCCCACTTGCAGATTCAATCGGTGTAAATGAGGTTTTGCTCTTCTGTACTGCAAGCGTTCTGCGTCTTAAGGCGCCACGTGGCGTCTCATGATGCACAGAGGCTGAAGACGTTCTTCACATTTTGTTCCATCAAGCAGATTAAACTAAAACAAGCATTCATAATTCAGTGAAGTGAATCAGCAATCGCTTGAACTCTATCCTTTGGTTAGATAGTTCAACCAATGATTCTTATTTGTTCTTCAAAATAAGCACAATTAATTGCAGATTCCTGGAGGAGATCCAATTCAATCTTCCTTCCGAAACTGCAAACTACCATGTCGTTCGATTGGAGCTCGGTACAAGCGTTCGCACTTTCAACCGCACTTTTTTTATCTTTTGGTGGAAGCGGGAATGCCGTCGAGTTCTAAATACACCGATAGGTAAGAGCTCTCCTGCTACCAATGTTAGATAGAGTTCACACTTGATACCTGACCGGGCGCACTCACCACCAGCTCTGATAGACTTGTCTATCTATTTCATATTCCAAAGAGAGTCAAATGTACTGTGCACCTATGGTTGTCTGACTCACTTGCATTGAGTGCTATCTGATCAGAGGGATGGGAGAAATGTGCCCATAATCTGAAATCGACCGTCACGCACCTGCAAATACGAAGGGATAAAGAAGTCTACTTACCTTCGCCAGACAACGGTTAACAGATCCTGTTTACCTAATCCAACGTGCGAATTGAATGATAAGAAATCTGGGTGAAACGATGGAGTGTTTTAAATGCACCGGAGACACAGCAGGCTAGACCAGGAATAAACGTTATTCATATACATAATCTGGATCATCTCTATTTATAGATCATAATTATTATTTCTCCCACGCTATAGAATGCTCACCACAACTATATGCGTCGGTCAATTGTTGTGGACGGTTTCACAATGTAACTAACGTTATAGCAATCAGACGTCTTGTAACCAATGTCCAGAAGTTACCATGTCAGGTAACAAACAGTTCCAGATATGGTGTAGAATGGTCAAAGATCCAAACTCATGCCTGCTTACCCATGAAGAATAGATCCAGGTTCGTCTTTACGCTTTTAGGTATCTAACCGAACTCTTTTTATTAAAGATTTGTTCATTTTACAGAGTTAGCTGACTTGATGCAGAGAACCAGCCAAACACCAATTTTCGGAGCATCTTTTGTTTACCTACTTACAATCGATCACAAATTTATGTTTCACGGAGTTGAAGTTTGCCCACCGTGGCGCAGGCATGTTAGAGAAGTTATGCACTCTAATGCACCTCCAATGCTGGCACTGAGGAACTGGATGCTATGTCTCCTGGCCACTATCAAGCGCGTGTTCTGAAAGGTACGTGCGACTTAGTCTCGCCAAAGGAACTCCACCAAGTTTTTGTTTGCCACCCCAGAAAAAATACTCCATCATTAATCATTATGCTGCACCTTACTTTTCGAGTAAACTGCTTTTTTCCGATGAAAATTTTTACTTTGCCTGCTTATCAAAGCACCACATATCTGAATATCTATACAAGGCTAATTGGTTCAGCTCTTCTTCCGGAAGAGATGGGGAAGTGCTCAAGACACTTGCTGATAAAAAGATAGCGAACCAAAGGTTTATTCCTTTCCTCCGATTTTAAATGTGTTCTTTTTGGAGCCGAATGCGTCCTTCCAATGTACAACATCGTTTTTGTGAATATTTTGTTTTTTTCTTTACCGGCTCGATCACTCCGGAATTTTAAAACTTTTTGTCATCAGGCTTCAATCCAAGATTGCACACCACCTATCTGGACATGACGGGTTCCAACTCGGTTGTAATAGTTATGGTGCATGCGTAAACACCATCAGGTAAGCGGTGGTGGCTACTTGGGGGCAATAATCTGCACAACAGCGTTGACGGTCTTAATTTGCGTTGCCTCCTTCGAATCAATGGCTTGTATTTCCAGACCAAGTGTTTCCTTGGATCCAGCTTCGATGCAACCTGCCTGAGACGAGAGCTAAAAGCTCTCTCGGCTAATCATGGTAGCCAGACGATCTTTGGTCGTGGAAAATATGGCTAACCGGAGATTTTGGTGCATATTTGGCAGTCCCGGTGGACCACGCTTGACGCTAGATGTGCAAGGGAACTCGCGAAAAGCCTCCGTTGCCTGGGATACACCGCCTTTGAGGAGTTGAGAGTGCCTACATCGACGTCTTTCATCAAGCCTGAACTGATCGCTCTTCGGGAGCGCCAAGCAATTGTGATAGACGTGAGCATAGTGTCGCACGGGCCTGGCATGACTGTGTGGAGTGAAAAGAAGCCGAAATATGGTGGTGGTGATAAATATTCCCTAACCATAATCTCAGCCCTACGTGCAGTCGATTGTGATGTCAACTTTTTGGTCCACAAACCGATGATCAGTTCTTATCGAGGGAGCTGCTTCTCTCAATCCACCAAGGATGTTATTGGACAGAGGCATCTTAAGCTCACAGTCAGCGGCTTGTGTCTGCTAGCCATCTTGGGTTCATTGCGTACTTGCGTGCTACATGTCACTGAGTGCGCATTCTTGACATTGACTCTCACACCAGACACACTATGATGAACAGTTGGTGCCTAATGTGCGAATCTTGACTGCGCTGAGGGCGCGCCTTGACGAGCATTCAACACTCTTTGCCTTTTCTCCCGTTGTTGGTCTTTGCACGCGTATTTCCATACCAAACTTTAGTAAATGAGTTGGGATTTATCATGTCTGACTGGAACGTTTGGTGGTACGACTTCAAAGGGGACGCTTCTCTCTTTTTTATCCAATATTCTCCTGTAACCCTTCCACATCCATCGCTTGTATTTATTTTATACGTTTGTGGCCATGCTCGTTAAAAATAAAATTTTGCAGTTTGTATAATTAATGCATTAAGCGGTTATCAGTATGTTTTCCTGAAAAACAAAACCCTTCGTGTTGTATGCGCCTTTTTTAGTCTGCGACTTCATTCCTTTTCTCAACCAATTCTGATTTTCGTAAACGTCTCCCCAAAAAGGAAGTTCTTGCTAAGCCTTCAAATATATTGCAAACAGCTGACTGCTGACTCAAGTGATATCCAAAAATGGCACGATACGGT
Source organism: Clonorchis sinensis (assembly GCA_003604175.2). Lineage (NCBI taxonomy): Eukaryota > Metazoa > Platyhelminthes > Trematoda > Opisthorchiida > Opisthorchiidae > Clonorchis > Clonorchis sinensis. Next base: position 140,881,291 of record CM030369.1, read on the forward strand.
ATGAAACAACTTTTAATTTTACTCTCATGTATGTCGCAGTAGTGTGAGCCAAATCACGATAACTGTTCATTTTTCCAGAACCGACAACTGATCGGGCATTCCAAATGCGTTTTGAGCTTGAAGCCCAGTTGGTATGCAATCTGAAAGCGCATCAATTTCGTTTACAGCATACATATCTAGTACAGTGACGTCATGCAATTATGCATAGTATAAATGATGTATATTATATATATAGTGATATATACTACATTTATCTCAGAGTAAAAGTGCTATTGACAAAAACATCTCAACTTTGGAAATTGAAAGTTTCTCTAATTCAACACAGAACATTAATTCCACCTCCGGTTGTTCATTCACTGGTGGTTCGTACATCGTTTTCTGGCAAAACCTATGAGACATGCAGACAAGCGTATCTCTTTGATAAGTTCACCAAAAGGCGCTGACAAAGGAGACATCAAAATGTGAGACAAGGTAGACTTTGTCGTCGAAATGTTGGTGGGCGGTTATCCTTTAGCTTGTTTTCCTCGTGTATGTTCCCGACACGTTAGCTCTCTCACCATAATTAGTTATCACTCAGTAGATTCCATGGCTTTTGTAGCTGTAGAATGTGCAGATGTAACTTCTGAACGCATGTTACGGCATCGTACTGACGTAAATCACTGAATACTAGGACTGATCTCAGTATGAGGCTTTGGATTCTGTTCCAATTTAAACCAAAGTGTTGATGTCTACTTGCTGTGGTAAAACACAACTAGATTAGGTAGACATATTTTGCAGGTTGCTGTTAACATATATCTCCTAGTTTTACCAGACATTCAATACAAATGGTCAGAAAGGAATTGAGTATACAGTGAGGAAATTTTGTAGATTTCAATTGAGATTTCGTCTTGTTAATGAGATCAATCTATGCTAAAAAATCAAGAACCGCTGTACAGATGTCTCATTCTTATTGTAACCATCAACAGTGCACCCCTCATGAAACTTAGAGAGTTTCGAACCTGCGATCATCTTGCCTGTCGTTGAAGAATTAACTAGAAGCGGTTGATCAGCTACGTAGTGATGCCACTGGTTTACGGACACTGTGTACCGTCACTCCTGAAGGTTAACATACACTGCTTCTGACACTGCAGTTTTTACAGGACAGTGTAGACCTACACACCCAAATGCAGTTCATATGTAGTTAATGCAAGATTTCTTGGTGTTCCTCTCACTTGGGTAATGTAGGACGACTGCATAAAATCCGCACGCAGCCCACAACTGCTTTCGCTCTGTTCAGAGCTCATCAGGTGGGCGCATTCCCGAAGGCTTGAACAGTTGATCCCTAGCTTTAACAGAACTAACTTAACGGAAACTCGAGACACTCCCTGTGCTGCACACTATGACAAAGGACAGCAATCTGCACTTGATTGCGAGGGATTGCTTTGAGAATCTACCCCCTGTAATTTGATGATGCATATGAATATGAAAGTAAGCATTCTTTACTATGGGCTTAGAATCACCTAAATATTCGGTCCATTCGAATGCAGTGGGCATCATGGTCTGTCCTCTAGTTTCAGGCCTAAATAGTATGTCTACTACGCCTTTGCATAAGTGTGCACGTAACTTGGTACGACCAACCCCACAGACCGATATTTGCAAGTTAGAACCTGTTCTCAGTACTCGCACTTGCTCCTGGAAGCCTAGTCATAAATTAAGTCATCATTCAACTGAGATATCCAAATCTGAAAGTTAGTTACCATTTTGTGACGTTTGCTTTGGTGAAGAATGTGGTCCCGCTTATCGACCTACTCGGATTGTTACAACATGCATTTCAATCTCTTAAATTTGAGTAGATGATAAAATATGTTCACTGTTCACCAAAATCAGGCTGCTTTTTTTAACTTGGAACCCAGTAAAGGCATCTGGTATGCGTATCTGTCGGCTGTATACTTAACTCAACAAATGACAAGCCTTAGCCACATCTGACCTTCTGAAACATGAATCTGACGTAATAGACAATATATGGGTCCCAACTTCACCGTTTTCGTACGCAACAGAGTAGTTCCTGGGATTGTTTTCAAGTTCTTTAATCTGAATGTGTAACTTTTAAAGCTATGCGATTTTGTTTGTTTGAATGCATTACGCTCTGTTGATATATATCACAGACTGCGAAAAACCTGGCAGGGAAACTTTCTCAGAAAAGGGGATGTTGTGATTGTGGGAGGTACTTTCTTCAAAACCTTAGCCAAATACAATGGGTTCTGTCGCCTAGGTGAAGCGTTCGGACGCACAGCGTCTAGTGCAGTAGATGACACTGCAGATTACTCATTGCCTTCGCCCAGTTCTTAAAATATCAGGCAGCCATTTATCCGACCAAGGACAATGCCCAAATGGAACAAAACCTTCCTAACCAGAGATTTTATCTACTGACAAATCTGTAAGAGAATATGCTGAATGAACATGTGCTAGAAACTCATATGCAACCACGTTCTTCGAATATCGTAACTATGGTTATTTTGTTAGATGAGGAAGCCTAACGATAGATTTTCGGGGAGAACATATGAAATTCACTGAAACAAAAGTAGCGCATATTAAAATGCCCTAGTCTTCAGTCGATCACCGTTGTCCGTGTGAATGAACATGGATAATAATCGCCATGAAGCGGCTGGTACCCTCGCCTACAAACCTTGGCAAAGCTGGTTATATACCCAAGAAAAGGTTAACGTGAAAAAATACCGGCGGACACATCTTGCATAATCAGCTACACTGGTGATCCAGATAGTATGGTGTGCCTTTGAAAACGACTGATTGTAGACAATGTACGAGCGCACTATTGATTATTTCTAAGTATGCGTGTGCGTTTCACCAATGCAGTTGCAGCACATTCAATTTAATTAAGTTAAGCCAACCTAGACCTCTTGTCTGATCTCTAATCTGACGTGTCTCTGTCAATTACAAAGGTATGTATCCTTCCCCGGTTTGTCGCACGCGGCCAATTACGGCAAAAACAGCCCACTTTGAAAAATATAACGAACCGAAACGGCGCGTTTTCCCAACGGAGATATTCGTAAAGGTTCCTTCAATAATTATCGACAGCACACTTTATGGATGCAAGTAAGCTTTGCAATGGCATAATTCCCAGCAGTATTGCTGCCTAATTAGGGAAGCTAATCAAACAACCACTTAGAAGAGATTGACGTCCCTGGAAGTGAATATAACGCCCGAACTTTTAATTCCGGCACAGCAGTGAAACATTCTATGTACAAACTTTACAATTTTCGTGATGGGTAGGTTATTCTACTGCACTAACACACGAATATTCAGCCACGAATCCCCTTGGAGAAAAACATCAAAGTTTCTTATCTCAAATTGGCTTTGTCCCAGTAAGAAATATGTTTTATTTGGCCAACTTTTCATGCATCTGTCTCCCCATAGTCTAGTCTAGCTGTGATTTACCATATTTGCTGCCCGCGGGTATTTGTTGTACAGTAAAAAAAACATTTTTCCTACCGCCAGTTCATTATTAGTGACGTCTTAATTACATTTCCCGGTGTTTTTCTTTTGTCTGGTTTATCCAAAAAACGATGGATGTCTGGTGAAATCACTGATATCGGGCAAACTTCCTCGTGGGCTGAAATGGTCGGGTGGTTTGTAAAGCGATTGCTCATTTGCGCAATATTCAGGCTGTCCTTGAAATTGCTCTCAAATTCCAAATTCGCTTGTGCATGAATAGCGCTTAAAATGATTCGTCGAGTAAAGCCTGATTTGGTGGTGCGAGTCAGGTTGAGCGACACTGCATTCAATTAAATAGTGAATCCGTTTTTCAGCTACGAAGATTATGAGTGTGCGCAATGTGACGAGTAGTAAAAAATTGGCTAGCTATGCCGCAAGTAGCAGGAACATGACGGAGAAATATCCTAGAAACAGGAATTCTGAACCTTACCGTTCACAGCCGAAATAGTCTTCTGAGAATACACAAGCTCTAAGTGCACATCTCTGTGTTTTAAAGGCATAAGTATGGTTGTCTTAGCTGAATACACGTTTTTTTAAGAAAAACTGGAGAAAATACTCAAGAGTTAAGTCTCACCTAAGTAATAATGTTGATTTGCTGAATAATTGGAAATTCATCTTCGCCAAACTAGTTAAGGGCTATCGGGGTTCTGATACTCAAAAGCTCATTTTACTGGATTCCGTGTTGGTTTACACTCCAGAAATCAAGTATGTCTGGTGGAATAAGCCATTTTTTACTAGGATGTTGTTTTAAAAAGCCTAGATCTTGTGGTTTTTTTGGACAGTAATCAAAGCGCCGGTAGTTTTTTAGAAATGGTCAAGATATTGTACATCTTTCAGGCCTGGCTCAGTAGTGAAGTTTCATTGCGTGCAAGCCAGCAATATAAGGATCGCGCCTAAGAAGCATTATTAACAGTTGAACGTTTAAGCGAGGATTCAATTGATTACCTAATCCCTGGTGAGGGTTACGAAATCCGCATACTTATCTGCACCACCATGAAAGAGCTTCAACAGATAGCCCTTTCAGACGTTTGGGTTTTGGGTAAGCACCCATTGTGGTTGCTTGAATTATCTGATGGTGATATATGGTTGGATCACTTCATAAACACAGTCAGTATTCATACCTCGAGCCAGTCATTAAAAAAACCGGAGTCAGTCGTTTATTTTCTAACTATTACTAATTTCATTGGTAGTTCAAGAAGACAGGTAGATATAAACGATGACCGGAAACCGAAAGCCCATGAGAAGATTGTTCTTCTACCCAGGCCACCGGCAACTGTGCCTTTTGTCCTATTTTTTGTTTCATTTATCTTAGGGCATGTTTAAGAACTGTACAGGCTCCCATATGCCGCGATACTCTCACAACCAAATTGTTCATTTTTTCGAACAGACCAAAGAATATAGCCGTAAAACACAGGTTTCCCAGTGCGTAAGCAGTCGGATCAATAAGTATTCGTGTGTGTTGACTGTTTTCCTTGAGCCGCGGTGTTATACCGGAAGCGAAGTACTGAAACGTATCTGCTATGCAAAAATGACAGCGTTTGAGAAGTTTCACTAAACTTTGTTAATTTAGTACAATAACACGGTCACTCAAGTCACAAACTCGAAACTAGACATGCAATCTTTTTTCTCCTCGGTATATTTTATCTCAGCAAGTGCATGGCTTCTTAACGCGGTACTTAATGATCGGGGTTCGTGAACAGTTTAGCACCTATTTTGAATTGGTCACTAATGTCATATAGACGATATTGATTGGCGATTCCATATGGGTGGACCAAACTAGAAAAACTCTCGAACATGACTGGGAAGTTTTGAACCCATTCACTTGCAGACTGTGGTTGACCACTTAACCGCTGACCACGAGCGGCTGATCAGCAGTGTGCTTAGCACCCACTTAGCCAGGACACCCCACCGCTCACCCCTGATCGTCACTCAAGAAGCCAGTCAATACGTGACCATGTGCTGTAGTTGTCATGATTGAAGAATGAGTTTCGCTGTGTCATGTGAGATCCAATCACTGCTGATCAATCACTCGTGGCCAAACGGTTAGGTGTTCAACCCCTGACCAGAAGATCAGAGGTCAAAACTCTCAGTTACGTGAGATGCGGACTGCTGGTGATTCCCAACAAGGATCAAACAGCTGTACGATGCACAGATCAGCTTCACTGAAAGGATGCAATCTCCAATGAAAATTACCAAATCTCCTCACAACACCATCAATGACTAAATTCGCTAACTAAATTCGCGATGACAACTGGAGTTTGAACATATATTCATGTTGACGCATTCCTTTAGATCACAATCTTCCGTAGTAAGTTGGAAGCCTTCGCAGATGGCATTCACGTCTACTTATTTACATTGTCCGTTAGGGGTGAAATGATAACGAAAACTCTTCTCACCAGCTGGATTATTAATGTTGCTTTCGCAGAAATCCACCCTTTAAAAAAGTTGGCTAGTCTGTTGCTGTTCAACACAATGACATTTCCCAACGTCGTGAAGGACATTCCTTGTAGGTCTGGTTGACAGAAATGACGGTGTAACATGCTACAACCTGCGATTATCGGTAGTTTCTCGTCAGTCGAAATTTGCTGCTAGCGAGTTTTACGGAAACATCTGAAAACTTCTCATGCCGCCAGACGTGAATATACGTCACCGTTTGCACTGTTTGGAAAGCCTAGTTGTTTGGTAATCGGCTCGTGCAACTTTTGAATGAACTTGGGTTAATACTATCGCTTCTTTCCTCCTCAGCTTATTCGCTTTTTGAGTAAACTCGCGCGATCTTGACGGCAATTAAATTCAGTCGAAAGACTCAGGCTCTAATGAGAATTTCTGCTCTGCCGAGAAAATCTCTGTCCTTACGATGGAAATGTCTGGATCAACTGCGTAACCAATGATCTTTCCTTAGACAGAACGGACGAAGTAGAAAAATTTGCCAATGGAAATATCGCAGTTCTGCGCAAAATTCTCTTTTGAAGTCCTTACAACTTCACCAAATTCGGGATGCGTCATTTCAGCATTTCCCTGTTTCCATTTGTGGAAGGGAAATCAACCGCAGTTGTCTCACCATAAGCCACCGTAGGCTATCTTTGGTCATTGAAAGTGCAGTTCAGCTCCTGGAGTGAGTCCATTTTGAGCGACTGGCCTGACAGTGATACTCATTTGCTAGCGTACACTACCGATTGTTTATACATCCAACTACCCAGTCTAGAGTAAAATGGGTGCTCGTTTATTTCATTACGGTTCATGCTTGTCAGAGCGCCAAAGAGCTTGTCATAAGGGAGAATCAATTTTGCTCGTCTTTTGTAAGATTTTCAAAAGTTAACTCCTTTGAAAAAATAAGTTTCTCAAAGTGGACCAATTTTGCTCGATCCGTTAAGGTATACTATCGAATCAGCTGTACATCGTTTGTCAGTGTGAGATTTCTTCTCACCAACTTCCGCATAAATATTAAAAACTGGGAGAGAAATTAGAAAACCTGTTATAATGGTTACTAAGCCCGATTTTGAAGATATTTACACTTTTACTTGTGAATAAACTAAATGAACACCCCACAGGTTTACCGCATTATGGGTATCAGGGACCAGAAGCGTCGCATATTGTTCGATGTTACACACCATATATATTTTAAAGTAGAAAAAGTTAGGAAAGATAGTTAGGTAGTTGCTAAGATCTTTTTGAACTGTTAACCCGGCTATCATTTGGATAAAGTCCTCATTTAGGGTGTTTTGCTGTGCTTCTATAGCATCACTCATTATATACGCACCATGCTTGATAGCTTTAATATTAGGCTGCAAGATTGCGACTCGCTGACCAACGAACAACAGTAATTCCCATTAAGAAAGATACTTTTCATAAAAGGGTGGTTTATACAACATACGACTGCTTTAAAATCACTCTTAAGTTAATGGAGTGGGGTACCATACAGTTAGTTGAGATCCTAAAGCTGGCGATTATTTATTGTCCTCTGTCCTCAATCACAGGAACAACCAAAGGACAATATTCATTTTAGGAACGATTTCTTGTCTGTCTTGTGATTGGTTGACATACAACCCTGAAGCTTCATTTGTTTGCGGGCACAGGATGAAACCTGACAGGCCTACTGCTTTCAAACATGGACCATGCAAATTGACAGGTCAAGTGAAGTTCCCCATGTACACACTGTTAAAAAATCAGTACATAATTGTACTAGAACGCTAAGAATAGGCGCTTCACCCGTGAGTCAAACTTCCCAGTTGCAATAACACACAAAATGCATTTAGGTGAACAAAACGTTCAAAGTCAGGTACATACCAATATTAGTATCAACCGGTTTCTCCCTGAAAGTTGTATTCCCAAGATTAATCATGCGATAACGTGGATTTGCGCCCGTGTCTTAAGAGACTTCTGAAAAGCATTTGCCTGAAAATGGAAGATTTCAGTGTCTACAACAAAGCTAAACTGCAAGCCCTGTGTTTAATCTGAGATGTTAGCGAGAGACTTCTGTAGCACTCTACATTTTGCAGTACCTGCAGAATGTTATCAGTAGGCTACCAAAATGCGCGAAAAGAGAAAGTGCGATAGATCTACGTGAAAAAACACCATGTAGGTCTCAACTGAAAGTGATTTAAATTTTGCCATGTTTCGGAGAAAACTGGAATCCCAAAATCCTTTATAATAACGGCATCTTTCTGGACAATACATGTAGGTAAGTCGTTGCATTTAGCAGTACACATTTGAAAGGGTCCCTTCAAGTCTTCAGCCTCAACAAACATCGGTGCAAAACAGTGAGGTAAAAGACAACGACCTATTGGTATAAAAAAAACAAGTAGTTACCTTTTGAGACTGAAAGAGGTAAAACTGTCCTGTTTCGAAGGCTAAAGTTCCATTCATAAAGTAGCCATTAAAAACATCTTTTAAGTCATTACTGGGAAGACAAAGCGTTTCAGGCACCTCAGGACGAAAGTATGTTGCCAAGTTAAATGACCTTTTGTGGGCTTCCGAATCTAGGTTGGCTGAATGGGCGTCCGTGGTATTTGTCATGTTACCCGCACCTTAGCTATATTTAGTAAGTATGCATACAAAATTTTCTTTATGAATATGGTTTGAGTATTTGTATAATGACAGTGTATGGATGCACATACCAGTGTATCATATTTCAGAAGTTAGAGGACCTTCGTTGACAGATGATTTGCTTACATGATTTTACCAGTGGGCAATGATTTTCTAGCCTGAAATACCTGTTAGAACAATACCCTGCCCAAAACCTACTGAACCTTTTGTTACCAAAATGGTTGTATTATTTGCTGATGACTTTTAAAGGACAGCAACATGTACCCATATTTGACAATGCCGCGCGAAGCTGTGTCGCCCTATGAGAGACATGTTTCAATCCACAAATACTCCAGGAATGTGACATTTTTTCGATGCAGTTAAGTTTTGGAATCGTGTATTTTGGAAACTGGTTGCTTACAAATAGCTCAGGACTCGGAACTGATCAATTTCATGATCTCTTTTCGGTCGCTGTGCACACCTGAACTTCTTTAAAACCAAAGAGATAGCTATAAAATATGCACAGCTGATAGACTATTATATGATTGTTGCCATAAAAAGTCGCTTCTGCAGCCTACAGGGAATTTAACTAGAATTTGCACCGGACTAAATTCTGATGGGTCGCATTTATGAAGAAACTTTCCTCACGCTATGTATTCAACCCAAGACCAGTTTGTCATTTACTGCGTTTCTCGCGTCAGATTGGCACAGTTAAAAAGGATCATGAACGAGAGATTAAGCTGGGTTCCAGTTGAGTCTCTCTCAAAACCAACTTTGTTTGCAAATGAGTATATTTCGCTAGGCACAGTTTTTCCCTCAACCATGTAGCCAGTTGTGCCAGTTGGTAGCCACAGGAATTATGTTTAACAGAAGCTATACTAGATATTTAGACGGTTAATCAATATGAAAATCCTCCAAACGCGCAATATTCTCATTTAAAAAAAGCGTTAAAATTACCAAACGATTTAATTCCTAACTAACTTACACAGAACTAGTCTGAAGGCTCCTTGTGTTACATTACTAGCCCTTCCTGAGGAAGATATGTGTTGAAAGGAGCATCATCCTCCACATGTGCAAGCATCTCCCAAAAACCCATCAAACAAGATTATCCCATTCATTTGGGTCTATTTCAGTCTGATCCCCTAAAAATCGGTTTGGAATGGAACACTTTCGAAAACTTATCGATAACTTCGCTTTGTCATTAGCATCATCAAAATGTGCAATCTCTTTTAACAAACTCCAGGGTGCGCTGTTCAGAAACGCATCCCTATCCTATTCCGATACCAAGTCATCTGATTAGCTGAATCATTATCACGTCTTTTTTGAAGTGATGTTGGACGCAATGATTTGAACGTTATCTGTAAAACATGCAACAAAAATCATTTCCCCTGCCAGCGCCCCGCCAGGTTTACTGGTCTGATGACTGCAGAACATTTCACCGTAGTAAAATCTTCATGCCTGAATGTCACCACAGAATTTCCTGGACTTAACTGGTAACCGTAATCATCTACAATTGACACTTAGTGGTACGGAGTCAGTTTTGGCCAAATTACTGTTGTTTTGATCGTTCTTACTTGGGTCACATGATATCTGAAGATAATAGGAGTTGCTGAAACATTTGCTAAGTCTCCTCTTGAATAACATCTTGAATGAATGGTGTAGTCTTTGGTAGCCTTTGATATAGCTTTAGGTACTTTGTTTACGAGTGGAATAGACGGGCGCTTAGGCTACTTTAGAAATTTGATAGTGTCTGACGTGTGTACTCTTGGCCATTAAAAGAACTCTTTCACAAATGAGGCCGAAATCCCAAAAATGTTTCCCTTCTAACGCTAATTGCCTACTTAGTTTTGCTAGTGAACCATCGTAATAGGCATAAAAAGGCACCTTAACCTAATGTTTTCTCTAAGAAGAACCGGAGTTGACCTGCGCGTAGTGTGTTTGTATTATTATATCATAATTACACAAAATAAAAGCAGCAAAATCGCTTCCAAGGTGTTTTCTGACGCTGAAACATCATTTGAATCTGTACAGCAATCCTTTAGTTCTTCTTCTGTATACACTATAATACGAACCCAGTAAATAGGTTTTTCATACAGCTCTTGAGTCTGCATTATTTTCTGCATCCGAAAGCCGTAAAAGGTCGTTTTTAGACAGCTCACTGCGTCATCAGAGAAGTGGACACTAAATGTCAGGTCATCAAACGCAGTGCTTCGTGGAAATAAGTAAACTTGACTACACTCATTCAAAATTCATCTCAATCAAAAATTATTTTTTTCCGGGATTTTGCAGAATTTTAGGGTAGACTGTGAAAGTGGCCTTAATTAGTCAAACTTGAGATGGAAATTCTTGGTTGGCATACTTCCTTTAGTTTGGACAAAACGCCGTCAGGACACGACACTTCCTCTCTTCAAACCGTACTTTTATCAGGGAATGCATCATTTTCCGTACATAGGTTTCTAGTCGTGCTGCCCTGGAAGGACCAGCTGAAAAGTTGACAAATAATAGTGTATTTTGTTAGATAGGTGTGCAAGGAGGCAAATGGCAGCGGCTTACCTTTCACCATGTCGTGATGAGGTGTGTTGATGAGAAAAGGCACAAATTCCTGTCGAATACAAAGTGCTACATGCATCCATTGTATGCAAACTTTCAAAGCTAACTTAGTATTATGACTCGGACCATGCAAAATAAGTATCCAATAAATGTGAAAACAAGTCCTTTTGATTGGAAGTGTTAGCCAATATCGTCAACAGATCGTTCAAAAAAATCTAAACTTGTTATTTTCTCTTCTGACCTGAGATAAAAAACATTCCATTTAGAGTGGATAAAGAAAGTAGCAGTTCGACAATTTGAATGAATTTCATTATTAACAAGTGTTTTGCAAGCTACTATTTACTTCTGGTATGCAAATATCTGTCGACAAGACAACTTTTGGTCTTACGGCAAATTCGTATCGTTTATGTTGCTATTTCATGAAGACTATACTCTGTGTTCTTCTCCTTGAATGATATCGTATATGCTTTTTTAAAACCACCTGCTTGCGTTCTTCTTTCGAAGCACGTGGTTCATCCAATTTGAACAACTTGGTGCACAATCCCGTCTAAAAAGCGTCTCTTTGTACTATAAAAATCACACAGGCTGAATTGCCTTGATCCCAGCTGCAGGTTAATCCGTGAGATACTTGACAGACCTGAGATTGCCTTCACATGCAAACGAGTCGGCTTAGTCCAGATATGACTATTTACAGAAGTCATCAAATTTTCTATCTCTAATTTGATTACGTGCACCAAAAATCTGAATTTTTACCCAACAGGCGATTAAAACACAAGAGCAAATGAATTCTTCTGAACTGACAATTGTTTCAACTTGCATCTGACTAACAACTGTCCCCTTTGCTTATTACTCCAAAACTTTAAGCTACCGAGAAACCCTTCAAAATTCCTTGCTTGTTTACCGCCAAAAACCTCTCAAATTGATATCAATATAAATCAAGTCCACTGAGAACTTGATCAATCTTGGTATAGTCAGTCACCCCAATTGTTCTTCAGCGTCCCATAATTACCAGCTAGCTTGGTTCATACAAGATAACTTTACGTAATTTTTCCACTGGCAAACTATCTTCAGGCACCGAAGAGACGAAGGAGAGGATTTGGATGCCTCAACCGTGGGTAACTCTATGCGCACTACAAAAGAAGACAGATAAAGCACAACAGCTTTTACCCATCGATCTTCCACCTTCAGTCTTCCATCTTTAACTAGTGGCCCTTATAAAATCATAGCAACATTCAGAGCGGGTGAGTATGTATATATATATATATATAGTTGAGGAAATAGAGTCAATCACTGTGGTTTACACTCAGAGTTTTGTGGGTGCCGTAGACATACCAAACAGCAGCTCCTCTGTGGTCCACGCGGCCTGTGTCACATTTCAACTCTCCAATTGTCTAAGCGTCACACTGAAGCCCCGCTATATATGGTGGTAATTCATATCAGGCTTTTGTGTGAGTATTCTGACATGTGGAAGTCGACCTACCTGAATGACAACGACCTGTCCGTCAGTTTTGATAACACTTCCGCTGGTATTAGAATCCTTAGTTAGGAGAGTATATTTCTCCTTTTTACGGCCTTCGGTAATTACGATAATCTGAAAAACACAGCAGTTTCATCTCCTGTGAACATCACACTGGGCGTGGAACCGTGTCCATTCACTACTGACGTTACGTTCCAAAATGTGCTATGTAGACAAACAGCGGGTGCTTATATTGAGTTTCTTGCGTCTAACACATTTGCTAAGCATTATAACATCACACAATAAAATGAAATGCTTAAAAGATGCGGTCCATTCCTCACGCGTGCGGCTGAAGTACATCGGTGACTTTCTTGCGACCACATCGTGGACACAAACAACGTCTTTCTGGCCCAGTTCAACAAGAATTTTAACAAGTTCATGATGGCGAATGACAATCAAAGGGCAACCGTCAGTTTCTTAGGCTGCAGATTGTTGACAATGACAAACTTCGACGTATTTACAGGTGTCCATCAAAAACCATATGCTAAGCTAAATATCCACAACATGGCTCTGCACACTTTTCTTTACTTTAGTCATCCGTTTGTTTGTGAATCGGGACGAAATACTTTTTGGGCAACTCTGATGAGGTAAAATAGATGATTAGATTAGATTAGATGAAATAGATTAGATGGAATTAGATGGAATAACATACGAGCCCACAGTCTCTGATCCCATCAACAAAATCCCAGAGTCCAATAAACTAGATATGCACAATCACGTTTTCCGGACTTTACCTCTGCTTAGACGGTGCTCCAATTTCGCACCGTTTGTTCTGAAGTTTAAATAGCATTCAGCAAGCTTTTTTGAGCTGATTTCGGAGTATCTCGCCCTCAAATCAGTAACATACTTTTCTATTAAACCGGACATTTGATTTAGCCGCTCACATTTAAACTCTTCAGCAATTTTGGCGCATTCCTCAATAATCTTCTTTTAACTAGACGCGATACTAAAAATTTCGCTGGGTCTAACGAATGGTTTTGTCCAGTTTTATACATAACTCTCACGTGCCTGCTAGTGACGTTGCAACTCTCATGAAGAGAAATTGTCCTCTCAGTTCGGTAATCTAACAAGATAAACTGCATAACACGGACAATCGGCAAAAACGTTAGACCTTCAGACTCGATAATAGATTTGCGAACTAAATGCGCATCCATCAGCCTCTCTGAAACAGCCCAACCTTGGGGGATTAAAGCCGACTTTGTGAAGAATTACGAATAATCAAAGTATAAAGCCTCGTTCTGGTTAAAATTTTCACGCCAACGTTTCCTGGCAATCCGCAAAGCAATCATCATATTGCCTTAGCTGGCTTTACTCCTTTGGACCCGCATCTAACAGCATTTATCTTCAAACGTCTGAATTTCGAAAGATGTCTGGTCAATGGATTGATCAATTATCTAGTAGATAAGCAGATCGTAAAAATTCTGGCCAGCAACATAAACTGGATATTGCCGGTAGAACAACCGAAAACTCTGAGCCCTTAAAAGAAAGAGCACCCTAATTACTCAACAAATAAGCAATGCTTCAAAGAGGAAGCTCAACTGCACCTTAACTACAAAACATAATGACGAAAATTATTTCTAGGATGTCAACCAACGAAAGATATTTTGATAGGACAACTATGTAGGCAAAGGTATTATCCATACAGAATGGTTACTCGGCGATATCTCAACTGAAATGGATGTGCTGAGTGGGACACAGACGCCGTCTTGCAAACTCCAGTAATCACGTTTTGCCGAAAAGCCAGAAAAATTTTATGAAAAACAAAATATGAAATCCGCACGGAAATGTTATGCATATAAATTTGGTCGTGCGTTTTCAGTCATAAGCATTTATTAGAACTCATGAGTAATAATGGTGTGTTTGTTTAAAAATTAGGTGAGTTTTTACGATAAAGCACGTTGTCAATCTCCTTAGCCGGAATGGTGGTACATTTTGGAATTCCTTGCTCACAGTGTGCAAAACAGTGTACTCTAGTGCGCCAAAAACTAACTTCACACATATCCAAATGAATACGGTTTAATTTATCTTGAAAATGCAACAGGAAACTGGCTTGAAGTTCATTTAGCACCATGTTTGCTGCCCCATTTCTATGCGATTGTGAATAACGTATCAAAACTTACAGCGTCTCATAAGTTTAAATATTACTGTGCACACATGCTTGTTGTTCGTGAAATGGGGTATCACAAAAACACAGTTCATTGTGTGATGTACAGGAGTTAGGGCAGTCAAAGCTCAGGTTTTCTGCTTATTAATGAGTAATAGGCCTCAGATTTTCCTACTACCAAGGAAATAGTGAGAAACTTCAGCAGAAGCAGGAGACATCGAGAAATTGTTACAAACTTCCGATGCATAGAGGGTGGTTTCTGCTGGCACCTAACGTCTAGTTGATCTCCATGCTAAAATCTCTCACGGGTACATAACGTATTGCTTTCTGAATGGCGTGCTTCCTACTGCTTGTCAAAGTTTCTAGTTGATGCGTTCCGCATTAAACTTCTGGTGAATAAAATATACAAATATGTCAAAATCACTCGGCGAAGCTACTGCTGTCAGACCACCCAATGAAGCTGAGTTAAACTATAATTCGCAAAACTGAGGTGAGTTTCTGATCATTTCCTCTGCGCCTATACACGACAAGTCCAAACAGTTTTGCTCAAAGGGCTGACCCAGCTATAAACCAACTTTTTTAAAAACACAATGAGTTTTCAGTCCCAGGTTCCAATTTGCCAGATTATATACATCCTGTGGCGCATGAAATTTGGGTACAACAAACTTTTCAGAGTGCTGATGGGCTAACAACCAAAAAGGACACATGCTCAGTTTTTAGCTGAAGTAAAATTCAATCAATCGCCATTCTGTTGAGACTGCTCTTCATCCATGAGAAAAACTCAATTGTGCGATATCCAAATTTATTAAATTTTAGGATTTGTAACAGGATTTTACATTTCTTGGACCATTTTAGATGGGTTCTGTCTGATTTCGAGTCCAAAATTGTGCAATTCGTAAAACAACCAAAGACAGTTTATTCTTTCTTGACCTTTTCATCAAATGGCCGATTTTTTAGTATACAACCTATTACTGTATTCAATTACTTGCGTTCTCCGGAGACAACACCAGGCAAAACCTGAAATACTTTAACTGATATCCATAGGGATAGAACATTAGTTTCGGAAAAATTTCACAGCACACATTAATTTAAAAGCTGTTGCAGAATTTGGAACGTCAAATTTTATTTTTCTGGCAAAGAAATGCGTCTGTTTATTTAATTTTAGAGCTTTTTAATCCCATATCAATGGTTAGCGTATAGGCAGCTTTGTCAGACTGCTTACATTGGCCTTCATTTTCTAGCCAAATTTTTCGATGCATTAAGGCTGATTACCTAGTCTACTAAACATAGCCCTAGGCAAATGCTGAGTAAACACTACTGCTTTTAAAATCATCACGAGATTTTTTTCAGAAATTCCGGACAGTCTGCTATTGTGAGGAACCAATGGATGTTCAGCAAGACGCTCCTAATTGTGAGGATTTGATGACCAATAGAGTAAAATCAACAAACCAAGCTGCTAATCCAAGCTACCCAAGACACTTTTTCCTGCCAACCACTGCCTAAATTGCGACACTCACATGAGAGGCCGGAAACCTCAACACTATGTTCCCCTTTTACAGAGAAATTCCGCTAGAAATAAAACTCACCAAGATATTTGTATCCCCGCAGACTGAGGTTTCTCTTTACTTGTTCAATTCTGCACTCTCCTTCCTCTTAAGACGAGCCTAATGAAAAAATTGATCCGGTACAAACTGAACAGCGCCCTCAAATGTTACAGAAATCCAATGAAGACAAACAAAACTGAGATCCTTTCCAGTGAAAGTCTCCTCTTCTCTGCTAGTTTCCTGGGTTTTAACGAAGAACTAAGTTATTCGTGGTGGAAAATATTAGTATCTCTTCGTCAAATGAGTTTTTTACCCGTGAAACTGTCAAAGCTAATCCACACGAAAAACGCTTGCGTTTGACTTTTTCCAAATATGGAATGTTAAGACTTTTCTCCGGGTTTGTTCATTGGTCCGTTTGGAAAAGCAGACAAAAACCTGAAATTCCATTTATGTGACCTGGATTGAATTCTCGACGAACTGAAAATGATCTGCTCCCACTACCTTCACAACAGAATAGCAAGATTTTACCGATTTCTGCTTAGCTTGCCCAAATATATTCACCCAACGAAATTCGCCGATCGTTTGATGAAAAAATACGTACAACCAATCTGGTGACATTTTGCTGCGCAAACAAATTATTTTGTGGCATTCGGATTCGTTAAATGCTCAATACACTTTCTGATCTTTCACTATCTCAGCTAAAACTGATGTGGCTCTCCGCTAGAACTGCGCGTCATTCCATTATTCATTGGAATTGATGGTTGGTGCTCTCACGATAGGTCTGAAGCATGAAAAGTCAAAATGGTCTAGATCGGCGATTCACGAAGGCCATTTGAATAGTTCTGGAAGTTATTACAGACTACATATTTGACCAGCTGGGTGTGAGTCTCATAAATTAGCCCAAAAGTTGACTGTCAAACGCCTTTCTGATGGTCCGAATTGGTGTTATTCTGAAAAACAGTGATGTGAATAAAGACGTCAAGAATGCAAAACAGTTTCGTTGGAGTTATACTGGTAACTTTCTATCTGAAACGCTAGTACAGGAAGGCAATCTAAATATAATTACGTGAAGCACTCAACTGGCGGCACACGATTAAAATGAGTAATTGTCCTCTGGTAAGAAACCACAGTGCACCTCACAGATGAACTATTGAGGTAATCGCTATTGGCTGCTAGGCTGTTTGCATTTAGACTACATTATTTCCTGAAAGCATTTTCTATAAGTCACTTTTGTTAAGTGTTCAGTTTCTTTTGCAGAGTACGTTGATTTTGTCCGGACGAAAAAGGAATATCTATCTACTCTCAACTACGAATCCCGTATCATTGGGAAGCTGACCAATATACTGAATTCCTTAGCTAGTTAAGGACTAGTGAGTATACAGGCATATTAAACTGAAAGTTGGCTGCGTGCCAAACAAAGCTTTTCAGCATTTCTCGGGGTCCGGCAAGCATCCTATCGACCCGTATTACACTTTGAACGTGATAGCTCGAAGCAATAGGTAGGTGTAGGCATGTTGAAGTTGTGTGAAATATTATACACAATCCCTAGCCAAATGTAAAAATTGTAAACACATGGGCCAACATCATTGCCACAACTCCCTGGTTCACTGACTGAACAAGTTCATCTTGTTCTGTGATCTTACTTTTTCTACCGCAACCTCATTTTCTATTTGAACTTCCACAAAAAACTCATTATCCTCATCTACTCCTGAAGTCTCTTTCTTTGATCTCAACAACCCTGTCTTGATTTTATGCAGCTACAAACCAACTACTTCCATGCTAGAAGTAAGCTGAGAACATAAATTGTGATTGTAGCGCTGTCTATCAAGATGGGTTATCTATGTGCGAGTTTCCTTTGAAAGGCAGACTATTGTTTGGGATGTTTCAGTGATCACAGCCATCAACAGTACTGTCACGCCCTATCAACACAAGGCTGGAATACAGACTACCGGATGTTTACGAGTTACTGTCTAGAATCATAAATTGATCTCTTCACATTGATCATTTTTTCACCTAAAAAATGAGATTCACGCCGGGTCTTCGTCAACCTCAAAATAGTTGGTTCCAATGCCGTTTAGGTCAAGCCGAGTAAAACTTAGTCCAGCTAATTTGATTTACCAACTATATCCCATAACACAATTCTATGGGAATTATGCTTCCGTGTATGGGTTTGGCATGCAAAAAGCTAGAGTTTAAGCTGGCCCTTTCCAGAGCATGCGCATTTATCGATCAAATGGGTGTTTAGGGTTGTAAACGGTGGATAAAGTGCCGGCAGGTTTTCTAGTGTTATAATGGGAGTTATATTTAGTCTAGTTGCAACATCAATTCTATCCTTTTTTGTTCACCTGGTTCGTCTTCTGTCTGGCCTCCTAGACAACAGAAGTCTTAAGCAGCACAATCGGCCTTTACCTCAAATGAAGATAATCAAAGGTCAACAGCTCTATTCAGCAATCCATTTCTACAGTCCATTCCGTGAAAATAACTTGTTATTATTAAAATTCCCTTTCATAATCCGTAAGATTGTGAAGCTTCTTCTGTACTCCATATTCCTCCTAAATTATATTTTTCAAGAATCCGCAAACTAGCGTTAACCCATATTATTTGGTTTGGTACCTATCATTAGTTTTCAAGTAGCCTTATGTAAGATGACTGGACTCACACATATCGATGGTTCAGCCAACCTACCAGCACTATTACGCACGCTCCGTTGTTGCCTCACATTGTTACTGCACACTTACTTAAATAACCCCCAGAATGTTTCCTTGCAAAACGTCTTTTACTGACAGGTTCCTACCAACCAGGCAGCCTGAACGGGATATTCCGATCTGGCTGGTTATGCGAGATTTGGACCCTCACAGTGAACAGTTGCAGAGGTAGATTTCACTATCGCGAACATAGTGGAAAAGCTGACGGCCGTCAGTGGCTACTAAAGAAAACTGCCCTGCAAAATTAATCTTATTTATAGATTTATTGCGCTACTCATAAGGTTGCTTAAATCTATTCGAGAACTCACGACCGGTCCTGTCCCTCTTGGAGCTCATCAGGGAGGCTCAATCTTCGAGTTCCCGCCATCTCAAACCTTCGTTTTTTTATCTGTGACTTGTAACAGTATTCATAGGAATGAACTTATCTACGTGTCATTTCGACTAGTTTTAATCAACATGCGTACTTGTCCAGTGTTTGCCTCTACTATCATGTTAGTCGGCTCGCTTTCGTCTTCAGTGTTATTCAACACAGGATGGTGCCACAGGCCCATTCTACGGATTATTTAGTGCTATATAAATTAATATAAACAGATGTACTTTGCTACCACTGCCAACGCCAAGATGTTTCGGATGACCTGACATTTTCAATACATTGGCCAAAACACAGGAGAATTTACGCATCATCGGATTATCAATAGGGTTCAGCCTCGTGAAACGGTTGAATGGTCGATCAGTCACATAAATCCAAACTGCTGGTGCGCTTTGTACATAAATACATTTCTTCCGCCTGGATCGTTGCCCACTAAACTAAACGAGACAAACTTTATTCTTCAGAATTTTATTTTTATTTTATTTTATTAAACACAAAACATACATGCAGAATAAGCTTCTTTCACCATATCGAATTGAAAAGTGATGTTACGCGTGTGCGAAGTGTATATTCTCTTCAAGCATTTGTAAAACTTTTATATGGTGAATTTACTTCTGTAAGGTAAGCGTTCTTTACATAGTTCTGTAGTACAAAAAATGAATATATGTATTCTGACCAATCAGTGATTGATATGGAGCCAACAGTTAACTCAATATCTAATAAGTAATGCCTCCTATTAGTGAGTTTAAAAAAATCGTTGCAGGAATTTTGGAAGGGCTACAAACTTAAGCAAAACATGTTTATCAAATTGAATGCAGATTTTACCCCATAACTTTCTGAGTTTGCTCACAGACCCTGGGATGAAAGTCACAAACGTGTTGTCCAAATATTAACATCATGAAAACTAAATTTGTTTATTTCTTTGTTGTCTATCTTTATCTTTAGACGAGCCTGAAAAGAAATTCAGAATTGATAGGCAAAACAATGAGGTTAAATTTCACTGGAAGCAGATGAAAGCTTGAAGAAGTTATAGGCTACCATTTCGTGGACACCATCACGTTTTCAGACACAGATAAAAAAAATCGTATATTCAATCGTATGAAAATTTAACTTTCATCCCCTTCCAGTGGGCAGTCAGTCACTCTTGAAACATTGGGTTTTTGTAATCCAAGTTGTTGAAAATAAAAGGAACCATCCAGCAATTATTACTGAAAGACGTTCCGGTAATTTAACACATTTAACTACCATCCTGTCCATCGTTTCAAATTAAATGTGAAAGCAAGTGAGGCTGACCCTACTTGTAAACATTATCGTATTCTTGCTTCATACAGACCAACGATGTTTAAAGCTTGCTTAGTTGTCATGGCATTGAAGATGCTACTCCTTGAACAGAAGCCGGTAAAACATCTCCCGAAACTCATATTTTAGACGACCACCTTCATATTGGGGACAGCGTAAACATCTGGATCAGGCAACAGACCAACGGCCATCGGATCTATCACCAGTGAGGGCGCCCGAGCTGACTCTACTTCGACACAGCAGTTCTAGCTGGAAGTATAAGCCTCAAACTGTTCTCTAATGACGAAAGCTTAACCGGTTCAAAGTAAAAGACCTAATTCTCTCACATCACTGGTCATCTGCCTGGCATTCCAAGACATAACAAAGTTGAGCCCATTCAGAATTGCCTATCGGGAAATTGATAAGCTGGTAAACTATTGAGTTCTAATGAAATCGAAGCTCGAGCCCAATGCTTTTCCCTTTTGTGTACACTCACCAGGATAGCTGCGCCAAGACAGGAGAAGGGTGATTCCAACGAGAACGATTTGGATGTGGCTTATAATTCTACAGTAATGTTATTGTAAAAGAGACTAATGCAGTCAGTACAACTTTTCTAGAGCTTTTCAACCTGCGTTCTATTGACCTTCATTGTAGTGATTAGTGTACCTATTCTTGGATCAGCGGCGTACATGGAACATTCCACCATCATGGGTGACCGAGGCTCCTTGATAAGGATTCGAAGAGGAGCGGCGGCCCAACGAATTATTCTTGTTAACTCTAACATATGTATCAGTAGAATTCGGGAAGTTTTCCGAAACACTGCCGTTTGTCGGTGGGTCAGTAAGAAAGGCTTTAGTTTATTTTTTCCTGGTTTATTTTATGAAAAAGCTTGCTCAGTGATAGAAAATGAGAGACAGTTTCGGAAAGGTGCCCCACCAGACAAATAAGACGCCTGCGCGAAATCATTTATCAGTCCATTCGGTCCATTTCTCTCAGGAATTTCAACGGCAGAAGAAGTTTCTATTTCAATATTACTTTTGTTCTATCACGCCAGAAATTCAAAAGCAACAACCTTGCAATGGTGAGTGCTCGATGCGTGTACCATGCATTACATACTGGAGAGGTTGATGTTGCTCCTTTTCCCAACACCCATGTTTTGTTCGTACTACTAAGTTCACCGGCCAGATTCCGTATATTTGACTTGCAGTATGCGACATAGTGGTCCTGTGTCAGAAATTACGACGGAAATTGCGGTAGACGCTTGATATCAGGGCAGATGCTCATGAAGTAAAAAATGTTGGCCAAAACTGCCTACAGGAAGGTTAGCCAGCGGGTTGAGAAATTATGCTAGCAACAAGTTTAAAGGTCTTGATCTCACCCAGAGCCAGAGACATCTCAACCGCAAAGCAGTATAGGGAGGTCATGGTTGTACGGCAGTGAAGCTTCGGTGTTGAACACGGATATCATGCTGTCGACGATGACGAGTATAAGGAGGCAAAAGTTCATGCTTTATTCCCTTCTTCGGAACGGTAGTTGAGCACCATCACAGCTCAGTGGAGTGAGTCTACCGCCAATTCTGCATGACAAACAATATTCAGAGGCTCACGTCACATTTATTTATGAATTTTAACTTTAGCTGCTTATTCTTGGGTGAACAGCTTGCATATTTTAATTCGATTTGCGCCATCAACGACAGGAGTGATGTTTAAAGCCCACATTTTCCCCATAAATTAAAGTGGTACCATCACCGGGACACAAATAAAGTACAACAATTCACCTAAGTCAACAATCCGCCTAAAGATCAATCTATTTTTCGCAGGTTTAGTCTAAAATAACCCGTAACCCTGAAAAATAGAGCACATGGACTTATTGTTGTGGGTACGGCATGTGCTCGGACAACAAGATGAATTTTACTATCTCTAGATGTAAGCAGAGCTACGTCTGTCTAAGGACTTTTTGGATTCAAGGCTTTGAAAGGTAGCTGAACTTAGTAACGATCTGTAAGTGAAGTCTTGCCTTTCCACACTTTTGCAGTTCCGTGATAAATGGACCAGTATTGGCAAGTATCGCTATCGGTTTTATTTTGTTGATTAGTAGTCGAACGAGACCCAGATATGTGAACGCTTTACCAGTAAATCAGGAATATCTGTCGACAGCCCAACCCTCCGTCTCAATGGTGACCTTATTTCAAGGCAAGAAACCACTTTCAGTTGATCCCTGAGCCTGCGAAGGCTTGTGGTGGTCAATACACCATACACCACACCGCACACATCCGATACGTTCCAGAGCATCGTAGCATTGAGTCTGAAGTGATTGCATCCTGTAATCTAATTTTTCTGCAGTCTGTGAAATCGAACGGTAGAGTGGCCCAGGTGGAATGACATTATTGATGTATTCTTCAGATAATCTCAAAATACACCAGAAATATCGGTCGCAATGTGTGTTGAACGCTTTGCACAGTTGATGGAAAATAGTACGTAGATTACAACCCGTTCATGAAAATTTAAACCAACCAAAGATACCTGACAAGGAAATGCAGACATCTTTGCCTAGGTCAGTGATAATTTGGGTTTAATGAAATTACGCAAGCAGACAAACTGCGCAGTTTCAGGACACTCACGTAAAAACCTTTCATAAGCACAAATGAGATTAACTGATCAGTCTATCTAATTAATTGGTCGTGCGTCACGGATCACGCGGAAGATAGACGACCAAAGAATTGCGTAAATCTTACTTAAAAACCTCGTCAGATGCCGAGACACAGCGAAGAAACTAATCTGTCAGTTCTTCTTTCCCAACATTCCTAGGGGATAAATCGTCGAGAAAAACACCAAAGGGTTCCCACAAAAAGTACGCATGATGACCAACTAAATAAACTGCCATCTTGCAAGGGAGAATACCA
Organism: Clonorchis sinensis; assembly: GCA_003604175.2. Classification (NCBI taxonomy): domain Eukaryota; kingdom Metazoa; phylum Platyhelminthes; class Trematoda; order Opisthorchiida; family Opisthorchiidae; genus Clonorchis; species Clonorchis sinensis. The sequence goes on from CM030369.1 coordinate 140,904,777, forward strand.
GCTTCTCATACGTGTACTATAAACATGCAATTGTGAATTGACCAAAACCTAAAGAACATTTCAAAATAATCTGTAGTACATTGTTTCGCCTGTGACTTCACATCTCTTTGGAATTCAAAATCTGGCAGTGCCTTCATTGGTATTTTTAATAAGCTATAGATGAAATTAAGAGAAGTTTTACTTTTTTATTCTCAAGAGTGAAAGCTGCAGCTGTTTTTCAGCCCAAGCACCAGGATGGACACAAACTCTTGACAAAGGGCATGGAAACGTTAATGAGGAAAGTTAATTTTGACTTTGGGTGTATTGTTCAAATGAAATTCAACATGGTTGTGAACAGTTTAGTCTCTCTAGCAAGACCGTCCGTAGATGAAAAACTCTGGACGGCGATCATCTTTTTCGATGGTCACAGTAGGGTTTTCCATAGTCTGGGTTTAATTGAAACCTGAGGTAAACTGCCACACGTGAAGTCACCTGACACCTGTTTGTCCGGTATCGCCGTCTTGGCACGCAGTCAGCTTGGCTCAGTTCAACTTCCCGCGAAATGCTCATTTGATTAACATGGCCTTAAATGAAAATGGCCGTGTTTTCTGGAAAGTTTTGCAAACATAATCCTGATGATAGAGTTTTTGAAATGGAAAATACATCCGCAAAAAATCTGACTTTATTTCATGTGGAAAGATGAATTACGCCTGCGATAAGGTCGGATTTCAGTTGGCAATAGAGAAAAACAAATCTGATTTGGTATTACTTAGTTCTATACATATCCGCTCTATAGAGGGGACTATTTTGGATATAGACAATGAAGCTGACGACAAAAATACTATTGATGGAGGTCATCTATGTTATTTTTCGATTTTTAGAAAGGTGTGACGTTTGGCTTTAGAGTAATGCCCTTTGAATAAGCATTATTTGACCAGATAATGATCAAGAATTCAGTTGGAACAACGATATTTTTGATGTGCCAAAACCTGACCCTTGGTTTGATAGTTAGTGGCAGTAGCTTCGTCAAATTCGTAAATTGATGTGGACTCACTCAAGTTAATATAAAACATCAAGAGTGTGCACTCATAACCTTTGAAAGACTATAACCTTGTCAGTGTTGATCTTTTCAACTGCGATCTGATCCAGTAGTTCAGTTTCTCCTGCCTCGCCGATTCAACGAACTCCCATTGTCTCAATAGTATTTAGGAGAAATCATCGTATTATTATAACTTATCTGAAACGCCAACATTTTTAAAAAAGTACCAGAACCGGTACTTTGTCGACGTGGTCGCGGCATTTTGAAATTATACTTACTACGGTCTTCAGGCTGATTATCACCCTGCTATGCAGATACTGAAAGTCAAATTGCCAGAATTTATCCTGTGTTCACTTTAAACATTTTCATTAAGCAGTTCAACTCACAAATAAAAATACAGACTACCTCTCCCCATTTCTTTCTCTGTAATATATACTTCGTGACAATGACATATCAAAATGCAATAGAATATGGCAAACAATCTTAGAAAAGACTTTAAAAAGTAGCTAGAAAGTCGTAAGACACTATAAACTGCTGAAAATTCTTCAATAGCCTAGGACCGGTTTCCTCCTTCTTGGGGCTCATTAGGGAGGTGCAGTCCAAGATTTTTCATCAACTTTATGATCCACTTGAACCCAAATTACATGAAAGTAGCGAAATACACTTATTCGCACATCAATTTGGTTTTAAGTAGACGCTCACCCAGCTGAATCTGATATTCTTCAACTGAATGTGCTGCACGAAGGTGTTCTGCCTTTTATCTATTAATCTTTTATATTGCGGCAAGCGCGATATATATTTCTCTGCAACGGTACAACCCGTAAAGCTGCAATACAGGTTTCATGTGCCGAACCTAGAAAATAGAAGACAATGTTAGACGAATCAATTCTCATCACTTTGCAATTGTACTAGCTGAAATCTTAAAATGACCCTGTAATATGTACTTTCAACCCCCGGTCCTTATTCTACTCTAAGTTATTTGTGCGTATTATCCCGCTAACAAGAGTTAAACACCATCGTGCAGGTTCGCCAGTCAGAATTCGTTTCAGGTACCGCCAAGCCTGGATACTTCCACCGACTAAAGGCTTCGCCATCTGGAAAAAGTGACTGAACCAAAACCCACAGCTAAGTATTTTCCAGAGTTGTTGTTGTGTTTTCTTTCTAACCAAAGACACCTACAACGTAAACATTTGCGCACAACACCTGATCGGACTTAAGTAGTGGTCCGTATCGACCATAAAACTGGTGATGACGTTTTTCACCTGTTTTCCTGCGCCCAATTTTTTTGGCAAAGCAATAAATTCTCGCCAATTCTCTGAGATAAGCACTACTTTGTTCGGAAAATTCCGTACACCAATGAATATACAGCCACAATGGAATTATGTGCAGACACTATACTTCACGTCCATGCCAGTTAGTGTACTACTGCTTACCACTGAATTGCTATTGCATTGAACTTTAACCTCAGACAGGCAGGAAGGAAATGGCCATCTTTTCCCAAGCCTGTCATTTTTAAAGGGTAGCTTAACACACGGAACTCTTTTCAACTGTTGGGCCTCTTTCTCAAATTACTGGATCTCAACTTAAATGCCTCTGTAGAAATTGTTTTGATAACCACACTCTATCAGAGTTGCCCAAATGGCCTGCAGTTCACACCCAGTTTATTGTTCGTGCAGGTCCTACGGACTTCCTGGAGGAGACGTCCTACGAGGTCCATTTTGAACTCCATATCCATAAAGCTACAAAAAATGGTTCGCTGGCCGGACCATGTGCATTTTTCATACACCACTCTTTAGCAGGTACCGTCCTGGTTTTAATCAGTGCAAAATGAGAAACTGGAAGTTGCCGTGGTACTGACGTTTCCCAGTCAAATAAATTTCAGTTAAGGTAGTGTTATGAGTAATGCTTGCAATAAAATATCCACAAATAAAAAGTATATCATCAGTGTCAAAGAGTTTTCAGCAATCTTGTGAGTAGTTTACTTCATGAAAGCATATCATCAACGTAGTGTTTGGTAACTGGGAACTATTAGAGTTTATCCACAAAAAAAGACTAGCAAAGATGCGACCTATAGGAGAGCCAATCGCAAATCCAAGCATGTTGGTAGAGGGTGCCATCGAGTAAAATCTGGCTGTTCAGAGTACAATCTAGAAGTAGCGTTTTGAAGTCAACATAATATACTGGAATTGGTGATCGAATCGCAGGCAGCACTTTTGGGAGAAGGCACATTAGTAAATACGGACAAGACATCCGGTCAACATATACATCTGTTTATGAAATGCATATTTTGAATAGTCCTCCGAGTCTATTCAAAAAGTATTTGTGGTTATGCTGATGATACCGACAACGACGATGATGCTAATGACAGGGATGGTTCCACCTTCCTTATGTGTTATCCAGAGAGTCGAAACGTAGATGGAATGTTTGCGCGTGTGCACTAGATTTCACAGGCGAAACTAATACAAGCTAAACTGTGCGGACCTCAATATATCCGTACAGCTAGACAGTGCTGCCGTATTGTCACTTCAAAATGTGGATTTATTCGTGTAATGTGGACGCCCATAGAAACTACTCTCGGTAAAGTTAATTAAAATATCACGCACCAACTGTGACCGGAATACGGCTATGTGACACTGTCTTGTGTGGAGTTGTAAGGTAGTGTACTACTAAGGACAAAATGGTTGATGGTAAACTCATATCGGTAGGATTTGACTTGTTATTGTGAGCTGAAAATGGTGGGTTAAAGTTAGTATTATTATGGGTGTTAATAGCGTGTACGTTGTTTGCTATTCACGGAGCAAACCACGTCCAAACTACCATCTTTCCAGTACCACATTTCATTTCAGTAGTTATCCGAGCATAATCCACTCGCGCAAACTAATTCTGCCACACTCGCTCGCCTTCTGAGAGGGGTACCTAAGGGTCCGTGCTCGACGGTTTGATCCTCTTGGTTTCAACAAGTATTTAACGTAACGACTACGTACGAAGTTAAAACATGTGCAACTTCATTTCACACAGCCTCGGAGTTATTTGAAAGGAAGTTCTTCAGCATCGAAGACACCTCACAAATGACCAGATTTAGTTTGTATCGTCAACCCACTGGTGGGTTGATTGAGCCAGCACATCAGTAGCTCCACACTCCCCACGTTAGAATTTAGATTTGTACGCTACGTTTGTGTAAAAGCATATTTCATTCACCGATCGGCGCCAGCCTACAACAGCCACTTCGGATTCTAACCCCTGTAGTACCTGAATTTGACCAGTCTAGTTAAGAATTAATGTAGGAATTTTCCGTTGTTTTATCACACGGGGCCTTATCGCATAGTTTTTTCTTCAGCTCACGTTAACAGTCTTTGGAGCCTACTCGTAAAACCTCCAAATGACGATAATACAATTTGCAGCGGAACCGGTTCTGTCGAAAAATACCTAGTGGATGTCGTTCTGTGGAATCAGTTCTAACCTAAATGCTTCCACTGTTACATTCCATTCTGTCCCTGTATAAGGTTTCACTATATCAACAGCTATACCACTGAGTTTCCACATCATTGTTAACAGAGTAAAACAAGTTAAAACCCAGAGTCTTCCAGGTACAGCTTCGTATGAAATAAAACTCAAGGACGAATATATGCACCACTCCAAAGCCATGTTCACTCTCCAAAAGTCTAAGGGACAAAATGGTTGCTACATTTCTGACCTAGAACACTGTGGGGTATAAAACATTAGGAAAGACATCATGCCCAACTGAAGCTATTGCTATGAAAATGGTGAACTCAATGAAAATTCCAAACAATGTTCTTACTGGAAACAAAATAACTACTAAGAAACGTTGAGTACTCATTCCAAAGAAGCAGGACGGTAAAACACCTCAAAGTGGTGCAATCAACGTAGGCGTCTGCCGTGGAATAGGATTCTATTCCTCTACTGTTGAAGCGTTGTCTACCCAAACCACACTGTTCCAAATCACCATGAGACAACTGGATTTTATGTTTTTTGAGATACCATGTTACCTTTGGAATTTTAGTCATTACTTGCAGAGGCAGTTTCGCACAAAAATTGAATTTCTAGGTTCGCCAGTTTACCTCTGTTTACGTCAACATTAAATTGTTAGCGTTACTGAACAATAAAACATAAAATCTAAGTGTTTTTCATTGTCAGGTTGCTGAAAATACTTCGACAGCCCACGACCAGTTTTGCCGTTCTTGGGGCTCATCAGGTAGGTGCAGTCTTCGAGTTCCCGTCAACCTTATGTTCTACGTGAACCCGAATTGCACGAAATTAGCGAAATACACTCATTCGCAAACCATTTTGGATTTGCGGGAACTCATTTGGAACCCAGCTGAATCTCTCTTTATGATTCAACTGACAGGCTGGGCAGAGGGAACAGGCGAACCACGATATGTCAGCATACTTCGAAGAGCAGCGCAATTGTCTCCTAATGGCTGAAGGTGAAACCATGGTCCTGTTTCATCTGCGGTCAAGCATTTACCGCAAGCCGATTAGCAGTCAACTCCAAAGGCTTCGTTCCCAGCGCTGTTACGAAAGTGAAACCTGAAGATTCTATCGGGTAGCTAGGCTCTTTTTCTTACTGTTTACAAGCCACCTTCCGTCTGTTTGATTTCGAAGCAATATCCTCGGTTGTCACAGTTTTAGTCACTTACCACTTGCGTAAAAATGTTACCATCTCTTCAACTTTGTCCCCAACCGCGTTTTACATCTAATCTTCATGCTTTAGGCATTGTGACTGATGAAAATAAATGAAATATCGACATGCTGCCGTACTGGCTCTGTTGGAAGTACTTTGGAACGCTTCCTGGTGACGAAATCCTGCGGTTGTTGATTCCGATTTCAGGAAAAGACACTGCAGCTTTGGACCTGGTTTAACCGCGCTACATAGTGATTTGAAATAATGTCTTCTTCAGTAAGACGAACACCATTATGATGTTTTGGGGAAGTAATGAAACAGCTAATTTAGGAGACTCATGGAAGAACGTTCTTTTTAATCAGGTTCACTAACAGTGGTCATAAATTGCGCACCTGAAACCTTCTACGCTGTAGTTGAGCGACGAGTTATACAATTGAAACTAGGTTACGATGAGGCAGCTATCATGAAAATATTCGACTATTTTAAAAACCTCTTGAAATGGAAAGCCAGTGGAGTGTTCTCAGTTGCATCAAAACAAGTCAGTTGCTTCCCCTCCTCCCCCTAATGGAGACTGAACCTTTAGATTTTACAAGGGAGCGTTAGTTTCAGCTGGAATTTCAGTATTTTTAGTGAAGAGGTAAAGAGCTGGTAACAGTACTACCGAAGTTTCGTTGTGCATCCCCCTGTCTGCGGCATGTAAGGCCACCAGGATAATGTCCACAAAAGACAATCGATGTGACATAAACACAATGTAACTAGGCGCAGCACATGCTTGTGACATAAGCATGATAACGCGAGAATGAATTTATTGGCAGATAATGTGAATGAGTTACAAATTCTAGACGTACTTACCTACCATATGGGTATTTCAAGTAGATATGAGAAACATCATTCGAAATTTGAAAAAAAATGCTGCAAGCTGCTTCAGAGTAAAGACCCAAATAGATCCACTCAAATAAAAGCTTTCTCTCAAAAAGATTTTCTTCTGCTTAGCATTGCGCCATTCAAAAAATATTCGGGTTTTCTTTACCTTATTGTGGCAGCTACTGTTATTATTTCTTTAATGCTGGTGTCCAACTGAGTTGACAGAAGCTTTGAATACCATAGCATAAGGTCTTGTCCTAATAACGCGCGTTATTATCAGTAGTGCTTCTGGATTACGCGCGAAATTTCTCGTTGAGTGGACCAGATGAAATTAATATGATCCAAGTGTCATCATTACTTTACTGCTGAGAACCCACCATAGTTCGTAGACTGTCAGTTGAGCGGGGATGTATGGTCCGCTGAAACATTGTTGGTCACTTTTGGAACTGTGACAGTGCAATAGTATTAGGAAGCGCCATCGAGACTGACTGAATCATAATTTGTGTTCACCTTAGCCGAATGCTTTTTCTTAATGCGATTCAGCTGTGAACAACTCTGATACGATAGGCTTGTTCCCTACTGTAACTGTTTCCTTCTAAATCCTCTCTATAGACGAATCGCTTTGAATGCTTTGTGGTTCACTGAGGAGATCCGGTCATTTTTGGATAGCGCAATTGAAATACTACGTGGTAGCTTTATTTGCACTGAATAAAATGTGGTGGAGCACTATTCTGCCCTATATGTTTCATTCAGATAAAGTTCGCTAGCAAAACATCCGAGGCCCGCTAACTTGGTTTGTCTGTTCATTAATTTATTTTTAAAGCGGCTTCTATTGAAGGATTACAATCCACGTCCCATTCCTTCTAGCAGCACCATAGCATGCACGCTTGTATATTTTCTGCGACGCCACATCCAGCTGCATTAAAATATGCAAAACAGAGTTACTGGGGAAAATATGAATAGGTTCCCACATGGCCATAAAATTGTAACGCGTACGTTGCGAATAGGTTTTTCGTGTCAGTATATGGTCCGTCCAATCCAAAGTCATACAATCCTCCTAAAGCAAACGAAACTACCAAGTTTCATTTGGTGTCTTAGGAGAGAGGATCTACCGCTGTAACCCTGTATTTAACATGTCGTCGTTACCTGTTGAACCTACTTGATTTGTAACATTGGTTTATGTTCTTATGAGACAGAAATCGGAGTCATTTCACCTTCGCAGTTAAGTTATGGTGACGAGCAAACAGAAAACTAGCCCCGTTGCTTACGTCCCCCTATTCGAAGCATTTCCCTGAGGCACTTGTTTCTTATAGTGAGGTTTACATAAATTTATACTCTTTAATCTTGACAATATTGGCAGATTATTTTAAGCACAATGCCTAACGAAGAAGGGACTCGAAGAAAGCGAACAATATCTCGCACACGAGTTACCGGAAGCATACGATCGGACCCTCTTACGTGAATATTGCCCTGCTCAACTAAACTAGAAAGAGGTAAGGACCCATGAGGACTGGTTCCTCTTGGAATTGTACGGAAAAACAAATGACCGGCTGCCCGGAAAATCTGTTATTGGATGTTCCCACTAGAGCTTGATACTCGTCGGATAGACTTTGTTTTCTAGGAGCCAGTTGCTGAAAAGGGGTATGGATTTAAAGAAAAAAGTGATGATCATCTTGCTGATGCCCATTGGTTGACGTTACGCAACAGAATGGACATGGGTGACGGCTGCTGGATAAACTGAGTGTGAATGACGAGACTAAACACCATTCTAAAACACCAAGTCTCAAACAAAAAACGTGTCACCGTAGTTTGTAAATGTATAAACAGATTGAACTATATCCTTAGTAATTGGTACCATATACTAGTTCAAAAGCTATCAAACGAATGATCATTAAGTTTTCAGCAACAGAAGTCTTTGAAGCTGTGTAACTCAACACAGCTGTCCTTGAAGCCATTGAAAGTAAGCAAAAGTGAAAAATTCTCGTTTAAATAGGTAGAATCAGTTTTAAAGATGGATGTCCCATCAAGATTGCATGACAGTACAGGGATCGACAGTTTACTCACGTAACTATCCACTCTCCTTGTCTAGTGGTATCCGGTAGAGTTATGTGGGATACTATTCCTTACGAAAACTTGTCCTCAAAATAAATTACAGTCTGGCTTGAAACTGTGAACCGCAGCTGTGGACCGTACAGCTGATAATTGCCCGATCTTAATTTCACCCAATCATTATCGAACACAAAACGAACCTCAAAAGAAGCTCCCATGATTTCTCTTCTGTCCTACTGTAACTCTCTAAGCAACACAGCATAAATTTTTCAAACTAGGGGCAGTTAGTCCTTTATTCGCAATTTGAAAGCTAAATCAAAAGAAAATTTCATCTGCCAAAAATATCACTCGAACTGTCACACTGAAGAACGACAAGGTGAAGCTTGTGGATTCAGCAGTTATACAACTGCAATTGAGATTTAACGAAAATTTTCCACAGAACTGAATAACATATCACAAAACAGCTCCAAATTTACAAGACAAACATAAATTCACTGTCCCAATTTGCGATCAAGGGATTGCTGTCGCGCAATTTCATCCTGTCTAAAGAACTGATTCGTTTTATCCGGCTTACGTTTGCTGCGGAATTTGTTCTATTTCTTCAGGCTCATGTGGTCTTAGTTGTCGCTTAGAACGAATGAACTATTCACTATTGTCAGAGTATATATGTTCACGTTTTTTGGGGAGGCATAGTCATTACACTATGAGTAACAGTCTAATCTTACTTGTTGCATTTTGCACTCAGAGGATACACCCCATTATGCAGCCGTCTTTTTTCCTCTATGTGGTTATTCACATTAATGGCACTGTGTAGACCGGATTCACGTAAGTACTATAAAGCCCATCAGCTTTGAAATGAGACTTCGACCAGTAATTGAAGCCAGCCTATACTGGAAGGCCGAAAGGCTTTTTCACCCCTATTGCGAATGATGACTGGTGCACATCTCACAAAACGTGAGAGAGCTTCAAACCCGCAACTTCCCGGCTAGTAGCTTGACTACGTGACCATCTTGTCACGAGTGGATCATCATCAGCATGGTAAACTCGCTCCAAGTCCAGATGTAGTGCGACTCATTCTTCATCCAAGGAGACAACATCAAACGGTCACGTACTGACTGATTCCTTGAGAGACGACTACTCAGACTGAAGTTTCACTGGTCTTGTGAAATTATTCTTACACTAAGCCACGTATAGAAAATTAGCTAATTGATTTGTCATCTGTTGTTCTGACACTTTTGGCAGTTTTCGTCTGCTTGTGTGCACCTGATACGTTGTTTCAAATTGCCCTTCAAGTACAACACAAAGCAACTACGATATGGACGCAGATAAATTCTCATGTACAACAACGCGCGTCCCAATATCGCCAAAGTTGGTTCCTTTGATACTTCGTTAGCACAAAACTCGAGAACAGATGAATGAAAAAATGAAAATAATTTCTTAGAGGGAACTACTCACAAGGTTCCTCAAAACTCTTTGACAGACCACGAACCGTTTCTTCCTTGTTGGTGCAGCACATTCAGCCGAAAAATCCCATATATGAGAGATTCGGCTGAGTCGCCCGTAAAAAACAAATTGATATGCAAATGAGTGTATTTACCGAAAATATTTGCTATTAAAGATTTTGAAGTTTCAGTATTTCACTTCTTAGGTAGTAGGATTTCCTCAATTCGGTTTTTGAATAGGGCTTACCGGACAAATTAAAACAGTCTATTTTATAAAATTAATTGTGTCTAGTGCTAGGTAACACACCCCTTGGAAACGAGAACTTGTGGTAAAATGCTGTTTTTGTATTAGCAGGCAAGCGGTTCATGGTATCGTAGGTCAACTCTAGATGAAAGGTGGATGTCTGTTGCTGAAGATTCCCATTCGCGCCGAGTGACAAAATCCGTCTTCAAAGCCTCTATGTGACTTATTTTGTACAAACCAACAAGAAGAGAACCGACCTGGTGGTCTTGCTTGCTGCATCGTTCCGAGTTGTTATGGATGCCACAGCCGAGTTGAACGTTTGACATAAGTATTCGTGTGCTTCAAATTGAAGCATGCGTTTCTGTAACACCATCAATTCACATATGAGCTTATAATGGGAAATTTATAGGCTGTGTTTTAAATGTGCATCACAATAAAACTTTCGAAAAGTTGAACCATCACTAACATTTACGTCATACAAATCGGGCTACTGCAAGGAGAATATTAAAAGCTTACAGGAGATACAAATCACCATTAATTCAAGGCTGTGTACGTAAAAGTAACAAGTTTAGTTGAAGTAAAACTCAGAAGTTATCATGGCTGAGTTGTTTGCACATCGTTTATCAACGGTACCAAATTCGATAACAGGTGACTTTAGACTATTTCAGAAACGTAAGTTGTAGTCCAGAAAAAACATCATACGACCAAACCAGGTTGGCTAAAACATGGTGTGTACTGTGCTTGCTAACTTTTCTTACCTGTGAGTTTGGGTTTGTGTCTCCATCGCGATTTATGCAACACACTTCCTACAAAATATCGAGGCTAATCAAGTGACCCTAAGGTAGCCGAACAGCTCCATTATGACGAATTGTATATCTTGTAGTGTGGTTTTTATTGTGAATCAGGCGGCTCTACATCCCAAAACTGCCTTAACGCATTTTCCGATGGCGCTCATCTCATGTCAAGGTCTTTAAACTTGGTGGTTTCATGGGTATCAGTTGCGCAGATGTGAAATTCTCCGAAGTACGACACCTACCCGGTGGTACCTAGGATATCAGCCAACTCTTTTATTTGAAGCTTAGCAGCGAAATCCGTGTCTACTAGCACGGTGCAATTAACCGGATAGAAGTTATTGTTAACGAAATTCGCTGCGGCTTTTCGTGAACCAACGTCCACCGCCTAGGACTGTATATTTCGGGGCGCGATTAGAGCAGAATGGTGGTCTTGCATCAAGGGGACAGTGATTAGTTTCGAATATTCTGGGTGGAACCTGAAGCAACACATCCTATTTTTGGACGAAAACTGCAAGAACGTATGCTGAACACCGGTTGAAATTGATGGTTCCTGTTCAAGAAATCATAGTTAAATAGCACTTAAGTTTATTAAATACACCAGGGGCTTGCGAAAACACTTTTCGAGGGATTTCTTGTAGGCACAAGGTAGTCGAAAATAATTCTTACTCCGCCGGGTTTGCTGTGAACTGGGGACAGGCTGGTGCAGGAAAAACCAACCTGTCAGATCCAAAACTGAACTTAGTTCCTCGACGTAACCCGTGTCCACACGATCACTAAGTTTCTTACAGTTCTCGGTGCGTTAATTTTCATCACCATCATCATCTTCATCCTCATTATGATCATCACCGACAGCATGATATCAGTGTTTGAAACGGATGCTTCGCTACCGCACAAACATGATTTATTCGAAAGCATCGTTTTGACCAACGCAGTGTGCACTAGACTGATGTTCAGCGTCCCGGAAATACAGTGTTCCCACAATGGCCAAACATCTTGATAATATCAACCACTAAGATAGGTTGAGGCTTCCGTAATATGCATGCCCCTCCGAACCTCTACTAAGTAGCTTGGACGCGCGTCAGTATTGAAGTCTTTAGGGTCTTATGCAAATATGTTTACTAATTGACCCCGAAGCAGCAGTCAATGGTAGATGACACAGTTGACGCCGATAGTGTTCTGAGACCTACAAATGGTCCACCTCAGGAGTAATTTCAAAGCAAGAGGTTCAGGCCAATTGCCTAGATTTGTTGATAATTTAATGAGTCTCCGACGTATAGTAGCCGATTGGTAAGCCGGTGAGTCCGTCACCGATGAGTGAGTTGTTAATAGTGTAAAATGTCTGATGGCATTGAATTCTCCTCACATGACTCAGCCAAAGTCTGGGGTAAGACTGGCACCTAAGATGGACGGCGAATAGTGCGTACATACATTTTCCGGTGGACAGTCTGGGAGTGATTACACCGGAAAGTTTCCTGGTTGGATACGGAAACGGATGTGGATATCTGGTCGTCCTCCGCTATGTTCTTTTCACTCCATATTGCGAGAACGACAAGCAAGACGTATACTCTCATGGAGATGACCAAACTCTCCTTCCCTTGACTGAGACGCGCGGGTTTCAGGTTGCTTTGTGGAGTACAAGTTGGCTTGATACTGGCGGACGTCAACCAGGTGGTTCTCACCGGCTTATTGAAGTACTCCTAGTGTGCTCATGGTGTCAAATGCAAAGGTGGACATCGGCGACATGCTAGGAACATCTTGCTTGGTTAAACTCCAGGAGACTAAAAGGCAATGTCACCCCCGACTTCACGCATTTGCCTTTTAGCTAAGGCATGCTTAAACTGAAAACTAGCGACAACTGAGTCCTCCGACGCGGGAAACGCAGGCACTCACTTCACACGCGTGTACAGTTCACTGAATCAATGAGCCAACTTCATGGCTCCGATTAAAAAATCCCAGTCCTATACCCTGCGTTGAAGATCACTAGTATATATAACCATTTGTGTGTTTATAGCACCCTTACATTCACTTTGGCTCCGTTTGCTCCTGAAAACCCGGGTTCTTATTCTTAATCCTGTCTCTTGAACAACCTGCCGTCAAGACCAAGTCAATGATGGTTGTTGACATACCACAGGGCCTGGGAATGTCCCTGCAGCTGCCTAGCATTCCATCTGCACCCACGCATGCCACCAAGGATGTGTGTGTTTCTCGTGAATAACGTAAATGTCACGGCGCGCAAGATTACAAGTGCAAAATATTCGACGAAATCGGCGGTCAGTATTCGCACAATGAAATTGATTTTTTTCGAAAGCTACAACGTGTACCTGATGGACTTAAGTATACAGGCAATGGAGTTCGTAGTATCAGTCCAAACTTTTGAGCCCCATCTAGGCATCCCGGGGTCTCATTGATGCTAGGAAAGTATTCCACCAGACGTTTTCCGCCAGAGGTATGTTTGCTTCAGTGGGCGATGAAATTTGGTGAACTGCAAAAATAGGAAAGTAGGTTAGGATGGTTTTTGGTTTGAGCATGAACGCAACAAAATGCAACATTTCGGCGCAAAAGGTTTTATTCCACCCGCAAACGTTTTGCTGCTAAGAGCATTGTGCAGCTAATGTGCCCCACGAAATCCTGCCTTGTGCTGGTGTCAGAGCCCTGCCCGGCTGGTACCTCATAGAGGCCAGTAAAGCTGTCTACAAACACATGGACCTACCATAACTTCCTGAGCTTCTAAAAGAGTTCAAACTAACGGACCTTGGCTAAGGCGAACAGAATTCAGTTGCATCAACTTATTTCAACATTTTAAGGCGCATAGTATAAACACATTTGTTGACCACATGCAACCTCTTGGGAGGCGGCAGCGGACCAAACGAGCAATTTGATTAGTCCACAGTGGACCCTGTTCAGACAAAAAATAAGGAAAGCAGGCTAACTTACCTTCAAGAACCACCGCCTCTTGATAGTCTCTTGAATGCTTTTGCGGATAAATGTCACTGTAGAGCTAAACAACTCAAGAGCGGCATTAAGGTTAATAAAATACTCCATCACAAAGCCTATCACGGTGACAAGAGCATTTCTACATTTTTCTTCTTATAAGGATAAGACACCCCTGGACCACCGGATTTATGTCATCGACGAATTCGCGAACTAGCAAGATTCCGAGATGTATTTATCTACAAACCGCGAAGTTTCACTGTCTATAAATGCCAAAATAATGGAGGACGTTGTAGGTTGCGCTGCTGAGCAGTATGAAGACGACTGTCAAAGCGGCCGTAGGCACTTTAACGTTGCACGGTAACAAGCCCTTCATCCCATCCGAATCCTGCTCGCAAAATTGTGGTGTATTCCACGATTACATTTACGCTTTCCATACTAGTTACCCAGCTTGCTGCGGTCAACCTACCTAGTGATAAATTCAGAACCAATCACATACGAGAGTTCACTGTAGTCCCTTGCCGACAGGGTTATCGCCATGACTTATGGCCTCCGGTGATAGCTGGAGTGATTTTTGTGATACAACAGGTACTCGGCTTTCCATTGAAGCCCTTCAACTCTTCAAAACACATCTCAATGACTTCCGGGAAGATTACCAACCTGGATGTGGTCGACACTTTTTGCAGAGTATTACAGAGAAATTAAATAAAAAGTTTGAACAGTCGCTTTCTTCATGCTATTTCGAAGATCCAAATCGCGATTCTAAACGTAAGTTCGGTGAGCAGACAGACCCATAGGACCCAATTTGTCCTGCGCTTTTTCATTACACACTTTTGTAGTGTTGTAAGTCGTGCGGATAAATAATTTGGAAGATTCAAAAGGATAGATGTTTCGTGCCAGCTCCATCCTGCGTAACTTTGTGCAGTAGGGAACGTCGGCAATGTATTAAAACGTGTCGGAAGCCTGGGTTAGACTTTTTTAAAGTCACGTGCTTAGATAGCATTTATCGCACTGTGCAGTGCACGTTGTGTTACGTAATACAATGTGCGATCCTTGAGTGTATACGTCCTAAATGTGTGCTAAACAATAGTCGTCCCATCCGGTAAAATTAAAACGACCCGGTTAAGGGACTCCCGCATGAATACATTCAGCAAAATTATGTGGTCTTAATATGGCCAAACCAGCTGGCTCAACCGCGACAGAAGTCACCGCAGCCGGCAAACACGACCGATCGCTGGACCGCCGTAGAAAATTAAAAACGTGTGCCCACTTGGAGCTAGCAGCTATTGACGGTTGACTGTGCTGCAGGAAGTCAACAGCACTTAGGTGCTGTGCTTTGAGGCACACGAGGAAATGGCGCCAGTTTGAGTGACCACCAGGACACAGAATGGACTTGAGCATACAACGTAAAATTGCTGACTGTCGTGGTAACCCCGGTGAGCCGATACGTTAGTCCCCTGCCTGGGAAGGTTTGCAAATGGACCCGAATGAAGACAATGATGAGCCACCCTTTCGTGGTTTGAAATTTTTTGACTTGGACACATAACCACAAGTTTTTCTCTCTGGTGTCTTTGTGGACGATCATCGCAGAAGAATAGGCAAATTGTTCCCGTTTGCCGTGGGGCCTAGCTTATGTGCTTCAGAAATCCAAACCAATGCTTTATGCAATTAAGCCATTAGGTGCCTGATTTTTTAGGTTCAAAGCGCGTTACAGGAAAAGTAGATCATAGATCCATGCAACGGAAGGAAGAAAGTTGTTGTCCAGGGGTGATTGGGCATCGGGGAACAACTTTTCCTCTCGGCAGTAGGGCACAACAGTCTGACTAAATATTGGGTGGCATCATTCCGTCAGATGTGTGTCGGGAACCAGATGCAGCCAGCGGAAATGAAAAATAAACGCGAAATTAAGTGCTTGGTCGTCAGTAAAGGGTCCTTCAGTTGTTCAGTTCTCTACATTTGCTATGTTTTTAAAAGATCTTTTTATTTTTGTTTTCAAAATATTTTGAGCTATCTATAGGAGCACAATAACTGGCCCACGATGTCATGGTCTAGCTAACACGGGGTAAATATACCCAGTTAGAGTGCGGAATACTCCAAAAGTCTAATAAAGGGTGGGCCTTGGGAACGAACACACCTTCCGTAATGACTCGCTTCGGGCCGGTGGCAGGCACGGAGAGTTAGAGTAGAACTGTATTTGCTAAACAGGTGGGAGCTGATGAGGTTGCCGAGGTCGTCCTGGGTATTCCGACAAGTGAGGTCGTCTGAAGCGAGTGGGAATTGGCTGGATCGGAGTGCTTGACGGATACCGGCTTGGATCGACCAGTCAAAGCAGTCTCGGGTTTACCGTTTTTTAGTGTAATGACATGCTTGTTGGTACAGTAAATCGGTCCTGCTGTGCAGGCTGCAGAGGGAACGGCAGTCTGAGTATAAAGCGTAAAGCTGCTGACTGTCGCAGTGACCATGATCGACTGCTACAGGCGCTCGCATGTAGTCGCTTCCAGCTGGAAGCTTAGGTAGCATCTTTCTCATGGCTGTCGTGCTCTCTTTCCTCCACAGAAATGGACATGTACAGTGAAAGCATTGCACCTGCAATTGAGTCCTCAATAAGGCAATGACTAACTTTGGGTAGCCCGTCGTTGCATCCTCGGATGATGACTGGAACATCGTAGCGGTCAATGAAGCCGTACCGGAACACCTTTTTTCGTAGGTTGTAGGGATCGGATATGAAAAGACAGTCAACTATTGGCAAATGTGTGAACCTGGTGGTCAAAGAATCTACACAAGAGAGCATGCACGTGCGACCCAGTACAGCTCCGTCTACTTCGTCACGCGAACTTTGCGTGTACATGACCAAAATATAAACGAATGTCAGGAACTGGTTTGATAATACTATGAAGTTCATTCGCCATGAGGAGGGAGAAGGAAAGAGCGACAGCGCAAAGCATGGAATTCACAGGTAGATACATAATCCACCTCCTAAAAATTTTAAAAACGGCATTCGACAAAATAGGCGCTAATAAGAGCTAACGGGCGAAACAGAAACCTCTCGAATCCATGGCAACGATGGAGCGTGGTCAGTGGAAAAATGCATGCGTGAGAATCCTAAGTTGGGCCACTACACGGAATCCAAGAGTGTGTTAGCTAAGAAGAATGCGAAGTGCACGCTGTCGCTAGGCGTCTATAACGGAACGATGCCACGGGGTAACGGCGGTAGGGTTCAAACTACCGTACCGCTAGTCCATTCAGGGGACGCACGCGGTATTAATGTGCTTGTGAACAATAAGCATAACCGGACGCGCTCCAGAAGTCCACAGCGCGGCAGGAAACAAGCCGGCTGATCAAAACGGTGTGATCCATGTATAGTTGACTCTGCTCTGTAAGGGGTCAAACTCTACGTCCATCTCACACAGTGCCGCAGAGGACGGTACGTACAATCTGCAAAGGTGGGAAATCGCGTAATGCATAGAGCGCAGATTTTCCAGTGGATGTTCAGGTAACTTGATTGAAATCCGACGTATTCCCGCACACCGGTGGCTTCCGGTACCAGCACGGGCTACGAAGTCCGACAGGGAAGCCCCTTCCACGCTTGATCATTGAGGTTAGTGAGGGAAAGGAGGAGGCAGGAAAGGGATTGATGATGTTGGAGTCATATCCGACGTGATGATTAATAGAATTAACCCAAGGAGGCGCGAAAACGTTACAATTTGGTGGCCATATCCACTCTTGCGGGCAACAGGATGGTTTGGGTGGAATCGGAAGGAACACTACAGGTCCCTGTGGGGGTTTTGAGTTGGCCGATGAGAGTTCAGAGAATTGGAGGAGCTCATGTTCATCGTCCACCAAACTTGGCTTCAGCCAATCTATCGAAAACCTATTGGTGATGACCGATGACAAATGCGTTGTTTCTGCGACGAGACACTTGATAAGGGCCTGTATACGAGGTGGGAGTGGGAGACGGAGGCCACTATCACTCATGAAAGTGTCCAGAGCTGGGAAGCGGCGTAGAACGGTTATCTTCATAGTGGCAATGCAGCCCGACTGGACTTGGTTGCGTAAACACTACGCCTACTGACAGTAGTGGAACACTGCCGGTCGCTTGGGATCTGCAAGCTTCGCTAGAAGGCGGACAAGCCGAGAGATATTCTAATCGGGCTGTAGCGTAGATCCAGTCTAACCGCGCTACGAATGCTGAGGATAACCAACAGAAGGACTTTCACGAAGGCGCGTAAGGTAGCCCATAGTCCCTCCGCCAATTTATTATAAGCCGGGTAGTATCTAGGTTTGCCAAGATGTTTCATACCTAGAGGGTCCATCGGTCGAGAACGCTTTGTAGAAACGTGTTCCTCAGTTACTCGTGGCCGTAACGTGGCATCCCCGTTGCACAACCCACCACCCCCATGAAATCACTGATGGTAGCCTGTTATCTGGACTGCCTCTGGCCAATTTCTGGAACTCTGAAATGTGTCGATGCATTCGTAACTCTTTGGTGACGAAACGAGACCCACTAGACCACCACGCACATGTTGAAAACGGTCCTTCCGAGGGCCTATCGTGTGTGATGGGCTTCGCTTCATTGGAGACAAGTTTGTGGCCATCGCCAAGGGTCACTTCTGGCTTTTGGTTTAATGAAGTGATCGATGACTAGACGTACGGACGTGAGCACTCGGTGAGCGAGGCTGTGCAAGGCGTCGATGACTACGCGACGGAAATGTGTCATAACAGCTGAACGGTATGTGCTTGTTCATACGTCGCACAAAGTAGTCCATTCGGATGAAGATAATTGAATGGCTTCTATGCAAGGAGACAGACAGAAGAGGAACAAATCGTAGCGCTTTCTCGTCTGGTTCCTAGGCGGCTGCCATGGCTGTAAGATCCACAGTCGAGGGCATGCAGACACTATCTACTCGAGAGAGGATGTGTCACCGATAAGCTGAATTCACTGGAGATATTATGTATATGCGATGCAATCCGAGTTGAGATTACCACGGAAGGTATCTGTCGCTAGGCGAGTGTAGAGCCTGATCAAGAGGCTTGTGGTCGGAAAAGATAGTGAACTCGTGACTCTTAAACGGGTGGAAGAAGTCACTGATAACGGTGTATGCGGCTATGAGCTCGCAGCTAGATGCACTGTATCTCGACTTCGTTGGTTGTTGTCGTTTGGCAAAAGCTTCCAGGCTGCTACAGACTTTACGCAGCGTTATTGAAACCGATTGGCATTCTTATCAGTTCGATGAAGCCAAACCACCTAACCACTTCGTCTTTTGGGATAGCAACCACAACGACGCATCTGGCTGTATGCACTAATCCGATCGCTTTTCGAAACATGGCGGCGCTCAAAAGACTGGCAGTCAGGTACCGGATAAGTGGAATCGGTCAGCGGTCGCGATTGTTGAGTGCGCGATGGTTATCACATGGTCGCCACTCCTCCGCAGTCTTCTTCGGAACTAACCACAGCTGCCATACCGAAAAGCTTTTGAGGAACCGAATAATGTCGAGTTTAAGCGTGCGTTCGAACTCAGTCTTTACTACGTGTAGTTTATCAAGTGCAAGTCGGCGACGAACTGATGGGCCAATAGTAGCACTCTTTTAGGCGTAGTTTGTGCAGCAGCTTACTCGGTGAGTGAATGGGGCTCAGATACTCCTGCAGAAGACGGTCGAAGCACCTAGATACATTCAGTAGGGCGAAAGTTGGACTGAGCAGCTCAGGTCGGATGGCAAGCACGAGACCCTTCATGGTCCATCAGCCTATGTCAAAGCGTGCTAACGGCAGGTCGAAGAGGATCAATGCGTGTTATCGCCAGCTAAGAAAACTCACGGGGATCAGACTTAAGTTTAGGACTGATAATGACCGTTTTCAGTGCTGGGCAGCTAGTAGACATATCGCCCGGTGAAACTACACAAGCCTCGCCTCACGTATCGACCAGGTATTTGCCCGCCAAAATCTTCTCCTTCGCGTAGAACAAGTGACCTTGACGAGCGTCTCGAATATGTCTTTCTTTCTCTGGAGTTCAAGATGATTGCATGGTGGTCGAAATTGCCCGGTTGTGTCACCGAAGCGCGCGTGGAACCAACGCAGTTAGTTATCAGTCAGTCGATTTGACAACCGTCAACCGTGTATGTACGAACGGTGGTTCAGATCACCACAGGTTGTGGCAGCGGGTAGTATAGGATAGAGTGAAAGGCAGTAAGCTAATCAGTAGGAGCAAAAGAATGGATATAAAGCCGCCACTGATTGCGTCGCATCGCCTTGATGGTGGATATTTCCCAGCATTTATCTGATGGGTCTCTGAAGCCTCAGTCTCGGAAACGATACGCAGCTGTGCAGTCAAGACCAAATCAAATCGCTCAAGCGTTCACCTGTTCAGAAGTGAAAATTCAGGTGCGTCCAGCGTGTGCTGGCGGAGTGTTGGTAACACGCCCGTCTCACATGTCAGGTGTCCGGAATTCAAACCTCGGCACGGCCATTGGATATGCACTGCTGATGAGGTCTAATAAGCGCGCAACTCGACTGCAGTGCTTCCCCCTGTTGATATGGACTCACCAGAATAATTACGCCAGGACATGAGGACGACTTTTCAAACGGCAGTGATGTGAATATGAACAATATTCATGCTCCATCTCCAGATCATGGGTTGTTTACCTTGTGGGGTCTTCCAGTCGAAACTCCCCCTCTGCAAGCAGGGCATGGTGAGACAATCGACCACCTGACATACGGAACACATTGCCGAAGTAGCCTAGTTTGTACAACCGAATCAGCTCACCAATTGGATAAGCAGCTGATTTGTCGCCAAAAAACATTTGTCGCATTTCATTATTGCTAATTCGTTCCCGTGATAGACGTGCAGTGCGTCGAAAACACACCGATAGTGAAAGACAAGCTATTTACTTCTGCCTTCAGTCCACAGTGACCAAGATTCACAGCCGTAAAGAAACACTGAACGCACTGCCGAACCGTAGAAACCGCAACTCACCGACAGGCTGATGCTGAAGGGAATCAGAACGGACTTCGTAATTCCACCTGACGTGATGCAACTATCCACGTAGGTTAATCTATCCACTCTCTTTACTGGATTGACCAACAGTAATGGTATTCTAGCCCAATCTGGTAATAGCACTTTGCAATTTGAAGGTGCAATGTTTACACCATGACGGATGGCGCATTAGTATTTTGCATTTTGCATCTGGATGGAATCATCCAAGTAGCGCATCATCCAAGGTTTTTCCTGGGAATTAGCTCCACACCAAAGGTAGGAGACATGACGAATGTTTATTCGACAATTAATTTGATTGAGCAGTTGAAGGTGATATCGACAAAGGAAAAACGTGACAAACACCACTTTTGGTGAACTCAGGAGAATACTCTACGCGCCCACGGGCCTAACAGCATAAGAGTTGGAAAAGCGTAACTAAAATGTTCCGTACAACCTTGAACCAGAGACATCGTCAAGGCGCAGCGTGATTGACATAGTCGAAAGCCGTTTTTATGGGCCCAAGACAACAGCTGTTGGCCTTCTACATGTGTGGCAGTCTTCTAGAAGTTACCACACAGCAAAGAGGTTAATGTACCCAAGAGTCTAGCGGAAACCTATGTGGTTTCCTTGACTAGGATAGAACTCCTCGGGGTTTCCACGGTTGCCTTGCGAATGCTAATGAGCCTACATAGGGTGAACCACTTAGAAGTGGTGTTGGCTAAACTGATACCCCGATGATTCACATTCAGATGTAGCATTTTTCTTCAGTACAGGGAAGATGGTAGATATCTACCATTTCTCTGTTACGTCATTCGCCACCAAAATGCCCTGTATGTTTTTTAAGACAGTGAATGGATATTATTCCATCCTTAAGAGAGACGCATGGCAGTCAGAACGATACTTTGCTTTCCCCGAAAACTTGATTACTTTTTTGAGGAATCGAACAGTTCACGTCCCACTGTGAATCTAGTAGTATGTTGGTCGCTGTTCAGGACACCCGAAGTCGGCTGAAATGTCCCTCAGAGTATTCTGCTCGCCGAAGCTAATAACGTCTTTTTTAATGGACCTCAGATGTTTTTCTCTTTAACGGTCTCACTGATTCTTAACCCGGACAAGTTGGAAGTGAATCCGCTCGCCTCCAATCTGAGCTCCATTTCTTGAGCTTTCTCTAGCCTCCACTCTTCTGGTCAGTTTCGAGACTGGGGGCGAGGCACCACTTCTGGGATCCTGCTGAATCGTATTCCTGTCCCTTTAGGATCGCCTTCCGCGCCTCGATTAGGGATATGGCTCACTGTGAGTTCCAACATAAATTGTGTCGTAGCCTTGTTTTGGGACGCACACAGTCAAATTCCGATTTCATAGCGTTTCGGACTTAGAAACACTTCAGGTGTCTTGATAGCTTACTGTTGTTAGGTATCTTTGACGATCAGACCTTGAAGACAGTGAGTATCATAATGGTTGGATGTTCTCCTTGGTCACTGGAAAATAAACATGGGAACGAACCAGAGCTTAACTTGACTGTGTACGCGTGTTTCAGAAGGGACACCAGTCCTCAATACGAGGTCACTGACGGCGGTTAATAGCTATGTGATCGCTCTCTGTGTACTCGTTTGGTTACGTTTCGGCAGGCGCTAGGTGGAATTCATGTGTTTGTGATGCATAGTTGCAGGAAGCGATCGCCTCTTTCGTTTTTTTGAAGCAAGTATATCAAATCTTTTATCGAGACGGCCCTTCTGCTTATCGACTTTTTTCACCTTGGTATTCGACTGCCAACCAGAATAGTGATATCTATGCACTGTGCCATTGTCCGCGACAACTCCTTACGTAACCGCTATCTACGTCAAGCGAGACGCGTGGCATGAGTTGGCACCCCACAAGAGAAATCGACCTGCTGAGTGAATACAAGAAGTGACAATCTTGTAGATCAGACTTTTATCTCAGACAGACCTCCCTTCTTTCTGGTTAGCAGGGATGTATCATTCACCTTTATAACTGTTCACTCGTCGATTTTTCCATCAACCATGTCTGCCTGATTCATTTAGCTGTCAGTCACCCAACCGTTGTTCTGTAGCTAAACCGAGTAAAGTAAGTTCAAATAAACCCTTATTAAGTCAGTGGGATCTGTCCACACTAAGGCTTTCAACATCCGCACTCTGAGTTTGACTGGTCCACAGAAATCTGCTACTCAAACCTTTTTTCCCTTCCCGATTGATGTATGCTGCGTATCCGAAGCATAGACACGATCTCAGTTTGGTCATACCCCTTAAACCGCCTGGAATGAACCTGGATTTTTCGAACTTTACTATTAGCGTGTTTGGGGATCCTGGTGCAATGGTCTGCGGCATCCTACGACGTGGAGGTTTTGCTTGGCCCCAGGGTTGGGTGCACCTTGATGGACTGAATTCCAGTAGGTAATGTTCTTTACGCTGTTCAGTTATAGTCAATGTGTCTCACTTCAGTAAACGGTGTCTGTTTGTTGTATCGACGTACGCTTCTATAGACGATAGGTCTGAATTGAAGGTTGACAGCTTCAATGGAGAGTTGTCACGGCCACTTCGGTCAGCAGAAAGTATGGATATTGTAATTGTGGCATGTGATATGCATACTTGGGTCGACCAAGTAATTCCGGAAGAGACACATTGAGGGTTGAGCTGAATTGATGCTCACCGCAGAGATTATGGTGAACGAATTCTTCAGCAGTGTACTGAGGGTTTTTCTGACGAGTACTAACTCAACACAAACACCATGTTTCGAGAAGTCCACGAAATGCAATCCAGCCCTGGACTCAACTTAACCATGTGGCAATCAGCTACCGGTGAACAGCTTCCATAAAAACCGTCGTTCATTTTGGAATATACAAAAATTGAGTCTAACGGCATTGTGGAGGCACGTGTACCGGTTTGCTTGTCTTTTGGGTACACGCCGGCTGATGCGAGACTTTTCAGTTCACCGTATGCAAAGCGTCTCCGTAGCCCGAAAATATCGTGAAGATTTGGAAAAGGCGAGAGAAGCGGTACTCACAGTTGTTCAAACCGTCTTTCCGATATCGTTTTCACATCCGATTGAACACGATCTTGTCATAATCGGCACCTCTCATTGACCGTGATGGTGCACACCGAATATTGGATAAGGTAAGGATTGACTGGTGGATATTGATAGTCCGGGAAATTGAGAGAATTTTGCTCCAAACTATTGCAGTCACTCCGAAAGGGCCGAGGGTGGATACTAGCTGAACGGTTTCCGAAAAGGATGGGACCTCAATTCGTTCACAGGAATGTCGTCTTGAACGGTAGGCTGAGCACTTGGAAAAACCCCATCAACTCAGCCTCTGGAAGAACGACATAAACCTGAATGGAACATATACATCAGTCCTTTAGCAACAACAGAAGCCCAGCATGGAATTCCATAGCTTCAGTGGCACAAGACATGTGGTCCAGTCGATTTATATCTTGCACTCTTCAAAGGCGATCAACCTCTTGTGGTCAGCCTGACTAACTTTCTCCAAAATACATGGAAGAAAGAGTACGGATAGACTGGATCTCCTCACCAGTGACTTCCACATTCACAAGGGTTTGAAACACATCGTGGAGAAAGCTCCGGGTCATTAGTCTACTGGTTACGGCTTCCGAATTACTCTCAGGTATCGTCCATCATCGGGAGAGTCATCAGTTTTGCCTTGATCAGTGTTATATCGAGCATATCTTCACTGGAACTGCACCACTCCATCCGACGACTAACAGTGGCCCTTTTTCCCCATCCGGAAGTTGCTTTCAGTGTCCAGCAGTGAAAGACATCTTTTCTAAATTCTCGTATCACAAAGGTTCCGTATGCTTCCTCCCGTGGACGCTTACCGGTCTAGAACAAACTTTCTCCTGAGTTCACATCCACTTTTGCCAGATAAAGGTGCCTTCTGGTTCCTATCATTCTTCCTCTTCGCAAGTACTGCTTAAGTCTTCTTTGCCTGTCCTTAGCACTTCACAGGTCGCTCCTTCACAGACGAAGTGCGCTGAGGACATCATCCTTGGATAAGACCTTTTAGAACTAGAGAATAACCTAAATAATTCTACCGCATGGTTGGACGTGCACTTCACTACCGGGTATAAAGTGTTACTATGGGACTGGATAGAATTAAACCGAAGCCTCGCTTGCAGATGAACTGGTCGATTTGGTAGATAAGTTCGTCCACTTCAGCAGCTACGTAGGTGTCACAGGTGCCTCCGAAGCATTGCGTTATACTGATGAGAACGTGTGCTCAGATGCACCAGAAGTTTTTCTGGGAAAATAACCCCCCTTTGATAGACTCCACGGGTTACGCTGGTTATGCCATGTACTTCGTATGCCAGAGGAGCGTTCACCCCGGTGCCCCGTTGGCCCAACCACATGTCGGATGGGGATAACCCAGGGATCGTTAATATACGACTCGATGACGAAATGTAGAATTGCTTATCGGTCAGCCCATTTGTATTGGTGACTACAGTCACCCAGATGAGGGCCCGGGACAAGACAAATGCATGTTTAGCGGCCCTCACAGGTATCACTGCCACACAGCTAATGGCGGCCCTGCATCAATACATAGTTCCCCCACTCCGTACAGTACCAGATGCCGAATGCCACTGATTTTTCTGCATTGTTCTGTTTATCCTCAGCGAAAGAAATTATCAGCTACAACCGGCCTAAAGCTGCCACCTTGATACAGTAGTCAGGTTTGAGTGTTGCAACAATCTCGCGGGTTATACTGCCTGAAACTTCGTTCCGCAGATTGCAGTTGTGCCAAGTAACCCAAAGGGAAGCGGTCAGATTAAGAGCAGCGAGACTGCATACTACGAGTAATCGTATTGCAGGGCTGTCTGGGGGTAAAGTCGTACTGTCCTCTATGATAGCATACTGAAGGCAGTAAGGTGTTTCCTTCAGGTGACCAGTATGTCCATATTCATGGAAGAAGTGCTGCCTTCCCCCAGGAACGGTGGGCTGGAAATGTCCATTTTAATAACCACACACTGCGACCGCCAAGCGGTTGACCATGACCGCCGGTGCATTATTCACTACGGTCAAAATACTTTTAAAACCAGAGTCTGATGCTTCTCAGAAGGCACCTTTACTGTGTAGCTGCATTAAGAGTCATCCTGTCACGCTCCACTCCCTGCGTCTTCGCGCCAGGTCAGCCCCCTGTCGCCAAACGGGTCAAACTTCTGAGTCAGAGGCTAAGGGTAGGGTCGTCGTACAAGACCCTTTATCCTCAGACTTCTGAATCAAAGGCTCAAAGTGAGGTATCTCAACCAAACCTCCTTCCTTATCCTGGGCAGCCCGGAAGTATCATCTGCTCGCACACTTTTTTGCCCACCGATGTCCCTCTTTAATTCCTTCCCACTTCACTGACATCGATCAGTGGCGTTCGTGTCGTCAGTTTTTCTTGCAGTGTCTCCAGTCAAGCGCAGGCGGGGTCGCGACGACCTTCTGTCAAGGTATACACTGTCCAAACATGGATGAAGCATGGCAAAATGTGAAAGGAGCTGCGCTAGGGCTGTTCAGTTCTGTCTGTCCGGCTTCTCCGGTACGACCAAATGACCACTAAATACCGTCTAAATCGGTAGTTCTGATTAATGCTGGGAAATCCATACTAGCAAAGAACGAGTATGACGTCGCACACAAACCTCTCAAACGCCAACTATTAAAGGACCTAAGGAAAGATCGAGAGCTCTGTTGGAGTGAAGAGGAAGTGCCTGCGGATCAGAGCACATCAGCAATCATCCCTCTCTTCAATAAGGGTATGCGGACACTATGTGTGAACCACATTGACATTAGCCTGGTAGCTGGGGCATCGAACGTATTCCCTGGCTTTATCTTTCGGAGGTTGAACACAGGGAGAGACAGATCCGTGAAACCAAGCTGGGTTCCGTCCTGGAGAGGATGCATCAATTATATTCGATGTGTTCGGAACATTGTCCGAGTCTGGTGGAAACACCGGATCAATAATGCTGAAGTACGTCGAATGGTTTTAGGGGGAAATAACTCGCCCACGAACGAACTGACCAGACTCCATGGGCTGTCCTTGCTTGGCGATGTGCTCCGCATACCAGTTGACCGACTTCCTCGAAGAGGTATTTTCACACAAACATGCCAAGGATGGAAACCAGCCAGGGGGATCAAACAGTGACTTGGCAACGAAGTATTGAAGCCAGTACCAGCAAACTCAGTCGCGCTGATCAATGCCGTCTCCCTGGATGGGACCCCGAGACGGGACACATTACTGGTTAGAGACATTGTCAAACATACCCCAGTTGCGCTCTCCGTGACGTCCATGTATCCAAACTGTTACTTCCATTACATATTTTCCCGCTTTTGGCCCCTCCAATGAAAAGTCCACTGACGTCCCTGTATTGACGCATCAATCATATCAGCTGCCGCCTCCAACCCGTAGCAGTCGACCCACTCTTCTCCAAATCATCGGCGAACGAAAACGTGGCAGCTATAACCACTGTATAAACAGTACGCGGGTTTTTTTACGGCCGAAAATGATGAAAATGATGGTGAACTAGAACCAAAATACTTTGGTGGACGGTTTATAACCGAATGCCTCGCCGCACTTTTCGTCGCCGTTGAGGTCGTCCATCATAGCTGGGTTGTGAACCTGGAGGGATTGTCTTTTTTACTTGCACTGTATATCATCATGTTCACCAAACCCATTCTGGCGCTCTTATCTTTACGAGAAAGATGAACCCGGCTAGTCAAAGTGTCTGTGGCTGATTACTCTTTTGACTTACATTCCGTACAATTAACAACAAAATTGGCAGTGGATTTATGGTAAAGTATGCACAGTTAAAAATGATGTCTAACATCCTGATTCTTTGCGAGTTCAATATTCCAGACTGAAGTATCAAGTCCAGAGTCCTGATCCCCGTTTAGCATCTATTTCCCTATATTGAATGAATTCGTCTGAAAAACCTTTCTCAAACAAAAGCATCTTTCGTCTGGTCGCGTCTGAAATCCGTTGCACTGCTTTTTCATATTTTTTTCTTCCCAGAAAATAATTTTGGCGCAAAAATTTAATGCCTAACTCTCGTTTTGAACGGAAATGTCACAATACATGTAGTTACACCAGCTCGATCCTACCTGTCCCCGAACTGTGTGCAGTTGCTTCGAATTCCTCTCGTGTAAAAAACGTTCCAGTGAGATTAATCTTCGAAAATGATTTTCGTCGTTTATTCAACTTGAGTTTCAAGCCTGCTTACTTTTTATCTTTATTATCAACAGTTTGATGTTCTTCCGTGATATGAAACTTGTTTATTCGCGGCGATAGAGTTTGTAGATAATGATAATGATGACAGTGGTGAAAGCTCTCAACAGCTTGGGAAATTTGCCTTTCTTTCCTTATAACAGAAACGAAGAAGGATTTTCTGTCGAATGAAGACGTTACTTCAGTGGGATCTTCTCTGAGTGAGGCTTTTTCCCTACCGGCCTATGCCAATGCGAGTGTGGTGGTCGCTGCAGCTAGAGCGGCAATGCAAGAAAAGCAGTCCGGTCAAATACCATCCGTGCGGGACTGGCGTTCAAGGAGCACAACAAACAACAAACGCGATCCGGAGACGCAAGAAAAACGTGACACCAGCTCAGTTCGTTCCTGCAGAAAGCAACCCACTGAAGAGGAGGATGCGACAGACTTGTCTTCACCGTACTTTGAATCTAAACACGGATGGCGTTTTGGATCTCTTTGGTTCCGACGCAGTTTTACCATATTATGGCGACATCGGTCTTCCTCTAGGTCAGCTCAAAAGCCTTTCTTCAGAACTGCTGAGAACCAGTCCGTTTCTAGCGTGTCACGCAGGTGTGTGTCTAATCGGTCTTCTGTTCAAAAATCTCAACCCGACGTTTCTAATCACTATCATAGTGGGAAAACATTGAATTGTGTTAGATTTTTATAAGCAGCTCGTTCGGTAATTAAGCGTTTGAGCAATTGTCGATAAACCAGCTACTTGACCTAAGATTTCCTCCGTTCTTTATCGAGCTTCACTTGTCTCTGTTCATGTTTCTTCGTTATCTCCACTAACGGTAAGTCTTCCTCGTTAGTACGGTCGGTAGTTTCCTCTCCCATACGTTTTTACGCTTTGTCGCATAGACTGAATGTCATATCTGGCTTCCTTCCAATGCTGCATACAGTTTGTTCCATTTTGACGAACACAACCACTGTAGCCTATTCAGTGAAGATTATGTTGCTGTGTAGCTTTACGACATGCGAAACTTGACGTCTCGCACCCACAAAACGGCCACACCACTAACACGCCCTCGTGGGCGGGAACGAAACTCCCTTTCCTAATCGGTCGGGCAAAAGTTGGTGCCGGTTAGAAGTAACTGAGTCCTAGCTCAGTACTTGACTAACATGGGTCTCTTTTTGTATGGTCATACCACAGCTAGATTCATTACAGAAGGGGTCGTTGGATGGAGTACTGACTAGCCGGATTGCTTTTTAACCCCCGAAATTCAATTTAGGTTTGTCCTCACAACCTAACTTGGATGATGCGCCTTCATTGGCCCAATGGGCTGTCAGTTGAGTTTACGCTCATCACAAGACATAGTTGGCGCCTGTGATTGTGGCAGGGGACGATTGAGATCAAACTAGGTAGGAATCCTACCAAAACATGCTAGCATTTTCCGGCGGTCGATGAAGCATGTTGCCATTATAGCGCTGTGGGTATGGCGGATAAGTAGTTTCCGGAAACTATGCAGTTGAATCGTCTCTGGCATTTCAAACTCGTTTTCTATCCTACTGAAATTTAATGTGCATGCATGATGATGTCTCCTAGTTTGATGACGAAACATTTGCAAATTGATTGCCATGCTCGGCGACCAACTGAATAAGCCACTGGTCGGCAACCAATAAACGTATCCGAGCCACCAATATTCCGACACATTGCCGACGCTTCCCCCGCCGCTCAAAAGACACCGAAATAGAAGTGGGACAGTAGTGCCTTATTCCCCGCGTTCTGGAACCAGGCCGGCTCCCTGCAACCAAATGGGTTAGACTATTGATTCATTGGCTCCGGGAAGGGTCCTCAAAGGAAACCCTAACAACTGCTGCCTCGCGGTTCAAACTTTTGAGTCAGAGGCTAGCGGCAGGGTTCCTGAACAAAACCCTACATCCTCCCACTGCCTTGTGGGTCAGACTTTTGAGTCAAAGACTCAAGGTGAGGTACCGAATTATGCCGAAATTGTAACAGAGAGTAGTTCGAATTCAGCGGATTTTACTCCGTCCTAGTCCTTCCTTTTAGATTTGCGAGTTACACCAGCGTCACGACTTTAACATATGGTGTTCATATTTGGATTTCGAAAGCTACAACCGTTCTAGTTTCCTCGACTGTTTTTTATTCGGCTTAGGAACGTCGACAAAAATTACGTTCATAATATTTAGTTACCTTCATGCATTTCGAAAAAGCGGCAAAACGGCATGTTACGGGCTATGTCGCGAAATTTCCCACTGCTTGTTATATGTACTCGACGATGACCGGACAGAAAGGATCGCATACTTCGTATTTCAATACGTGATATTTCATGTTCAGAAGTGACCGAATCGTTGCGTCAAGGTCCACCAAGAGTATCTTCTCGGGGACCTTGTAGAACCAAATCTCCATCGGATTAATTTAAAATCAGTTGATACAGTGCGCGTTGAGTTTCTAGATGGTAGTGACTTCAGTTTTGTTGTGTTTGGTCGTTAAATGAGAAAACGAGTGACATGCTTCGGACCAGTACGGTAAATTTGCGCCATGATCACGAATCTTTTCGGGAAGTTGGAGAGTCTTTCTAAATGGAAATATGACCTCTTTGGAGCTGGACACACTTAGAAACTGGATGCAGGCCTGAGAACGCTTGTGAAAAGCCTAAAATCACCTATTTTTTGACATAACGTTACTCCTGGTAGATGGAATTGGATACTTCCCGGTCTAGAATTCACAAGTGTAACTTCACCAACTGTCACAAGAACACTGGAGTCAAAAAGGGACGCCAAAAAATTAAGGGCCACTTTACTTCTTAGTGGTATTTTCGCTGGCCATTTCGCCCCATCACCTCTGAAACAGTTCACTAGGTTGACCTCCTAACTGAGGCTTTTCCGTTTCCATTTCAACGCAGCAGGCGGTGGGTCGAGACGGCAGTCGTGCCAAATCAACGAGCGACTACGATCAGCGGAGTGGTCATGCATCACATCGTAATAAATAATCCAATAATCATTCAACAGTAACGCCCTTTCTTTGCCTAGCTGCCATCCGAAAGAAGCACGAGGGCTGGAATACTTCTAGGTTGCCCAAGCCTAGACAAGAGAAGTCGAGAGGCGGAAGTTGGGTTCGAACCACGGACCTTCCGGTCAGTAAATTCGCGCTCTAACCACCGAGGCACCTCGCCCCCGCATCACATCGTGGCCAACCACAGGGTACTAAAAATGATCCTAACGGATCAGGGGCCTTGCCTTGAGAGGGAAGGGCTTACGAGTTGCTTTCAAAAGCTTGGCATCAGACGACTAAGGACGGCATCCTACCACTCGCACACATACGGCCTAACCGCATGGTAAAGTTGAATCTATTAACAAAACTAGGAACCAAGAACTATTAGCAACTCACGGTCGGTGTAAATGCTGGCTAATCTATATGATCCCATGATACAGTGTCGTCACCAATTGTCAAGTATTTAAAAGGTCCAATCACTGTAGGCCTCCTCAGACCTCTTAGTGATATTTTCTTAGTTCATGCGTAGTAAATCGTACGATCGACTTGTGTTGTTCTTCAATTCCAGTGGAGGCCTCCGATCCAAATCTTATCCTCGTTTTCCCGGATCAGTCATAAATATCCTCGTAGAGCTGGTTCGTGAGGGGACTGTGATGGAATGGCTAGGAGCTCTTAGTACGCTTCATCATGTGAATCCCGGTGGACGCGATGCAAACCCCACTTTCGCGGAAAACGGATTACCTGACACTGGCTGGGCACAGTCGCGTCTTTGTTTATTCACCACAAGTGCAGGACAAATCCTAGAGGTGTACACTCCACCGTCGGTAAGTATCTGTTTTGTGCTGTCTGCTATATGGCCTTCAGTCACCTACGATGCTTCACTGTTAGTTATCACGTTTACTCGGATGGCAGCAAACTGACTCTGTCATGTACCTCAGTGGCTTCCCTCCACATTTGGTCAACATATTGGCCTCGCGTCGTGACTCAGGATTACAATCAGACCTACTTTTACTGTTTTAAACTTTCTTCCCCTTCATTTGGTTTGAATCATGATGTGACGTTCCGTCATATGTGCTAATCAATGGACGCTTTGGTGCATCCATGTTTCAAAAATGGTGAAAACCTGGTCCTCTGGTTGTGGTATGATGCAATCAAACTTAACGTGGCAACCTTGAAACTATTCTATGGAGCGTGATGCAGCAAGCAAATAATTTACCCGCCGCGTGGTCGACACACTGTCTGGTCTATCCATCCGTACAAATGCGACCGCCTTAGAACTAGACTGTTACTACTCTATTGTTTTGTCTATGGACGTGAATGTATCTTATCTAGACCTGGCGGACCTTTCTGTTTTGTGACTAGATGGCTATCAACCTTGTACAACACGAGTACAGTCCCAGAGATTCTCTTGTTTCTTGCTACCCGTACCTACTTTCTTAATGTTTCAATGTGTGGTATTTCATTCCATCAGCACTGTCCCTCTTTCATCATTCAACTTTAGCAGTAGTTGCATAATGGATGCGCTAATTCTGTGTGCCAAACATTCTGCATCTTTAATTTGCAGAAAATGCAATGTTTGTCGAAATGTAACACTGTATAACTGAAGTCTCTTTACATTGTAAAGGAAGCGCCAACTCGTTTCCAACAATTTGTAGGACCCGTAGCTCTGCGGCTAGAATATCTTTTGACTCATTTTTTAATACACGGAGACTTTCCGGATGCACGGAATTTTCAAAGGTGGGCATGGAAATTTCAAGTAGCACATCAATAACAAAGTGGAAGAAGAAAGGTGAGAGAGAGTAGCGTTGTCCTACACCGCAGGATGTTGTGAACTCAGGCAAAAGCTTGACGTATGCTCGTACGCGCCCACAGGAGTTCGTACACAGAGCCTACTTAAGGGATATAAATTTGGGACACTTAATTATCAGACATCGCCAGTTTCTGACGATTGACAGCGTCAAAAACAGCTTTCAGATCAAGGAAAATGACCGACGTGGGACGTCTGAAGGAGCGAAGCTATTCAAGAATGTCTGAAGGTAAAGATATGGTCGATGCATCCTCAGCCAGGGCAAAACCCAGCTTGATTCTTACGAGTATCTCTTCCCCGACAATCAATCAACCTGCGCGAAATAATTCCAGCGAGCACCTTGGGTGCGACGGATACCAGACTGATACCACGGTGGTTATCGCATGATGTTCTTGCGCCCTTTTTGGAGGCTGGGGTGACTGTTGAGGAGCTCTATTCAACTGGTATTCTGTTTTTATTCCAAATCTTCTGCAGTATGGTTGCCAGACTGTTCACCAGGACCTTGCCACCTTTGAAGAGTGCGGGGTGTAGACCATCCGGGCCAGGTTCATTGTCGCGCTTTAGAATTGAAATCTCACGTTGGATTTCGGTAGCTGATGGTGGCTTAGTTTCAATGTTCTGTTCGGGCCTGCTAGGTTTTTCCAGCGGTTGTGTTGAAGGAAACCGGCTTAACTGTTCTCTGAAGTCCTCAGTCCGCCGCTCAAGACGACAAGTGAGGAAGTGAGTTGCCCTTCCTTCTTTTTCGTGTATTGTCTAACTGACACCTGCCTTTTGACCGGTTGATTGAATCAGCCGAAATAGGGCGTGGATGTTCCCTGCACCGAAAATCTCTCTGTTCTTGGCCTTCGAAATCCACCAGCGTTCTTTGTCATTTTTCAAGCTCCTCATGTGCTGTGTACGCCGTCACAATCGCTGGGTCACAGTCGGATAACCTGGACAAACGGTTCTGAAAGCTGAGATCATAGCTTTTTTGAACCGCTTCCATTCAACCCTCAAGTAATTCTCGTCATCCGCATGACTGCGTTTCCAGTAGCTTTCTAGCTAGATCAGCTCGATACTCTTGGACCACTGAAACTTGTCGAAGCTGATGAACGGAGCTGCTCTCCTTTGGTACGCGCAATGCTGACGGAAAGCGAAGTGCTAACCGGGCTCGCGCGATGGTATGATCAGGGTGACGACAGTCCTTAACTTAAGCTCTCCATTGGTAAATAATAGCCACATGGTACACCTGGGTCCACGACTGTCTTGCGGTTGGTGGCCTCCGAATAACTCGATGTGGGCGTTTGTGTTGGAAGTTCGTTCTGGCCAGGAACAGACAATGATCTGCACATAACTGATGAAGTCGCTCCCCATTATCCGTACGCTCAGCGTCGACTCCAAAGCTACCACCTAACTGCGCTTCATCGGATACCCGAAGGGTAAAATGTGGAACATCAGGTCGTCCTAAGCGGCTTGAGGTGCACGACCGAAGTTGGGTCCTGTATGCGTGTTTCAGAGACACAATATACGTCGACAAACATGGAAAGCAAGATTTCAGCAGGAGATGCCTGTTGCCCAGTTTGACGTAGAGTACGGACATTAAAGGCTGCAACGTGGATCAGATCTCCTGAAGTTTTGGTTTTTTTTCTGAGCAAAGGTCCGGATACGGAATAGTGGCAGATGGGTTGACAGCACTGCGTCATTCGATGGGTGGGGAGGAAGTGTAGAAGGCCAGTGAGCGAAAAGCTGCAAGGGCGAATGATACTTCCCGGTTGCCCAAGCCGAAGAAGGAGATTTAGTTGAGGTACCCGACCTTGAGCTTTGACTCAAAATTCTGACCCACAAGGCAGTGGTGGGGGTTTCGTTCGGTGACCCTGCCTCTAGCCCCTGGCTGAAATGTGTGAACCGCGCGGCAAACACCATGACCAGAGGTGTTAAATTAAAGTGATCGTATTACATTGAAAAAAGTCAAAAGTGGTCTTAATTGTCGAGGTATGTCATCCTGTATGTAAAGTCAAAGGTCCCATTGAACTCAAAGAAAACAACAGTTGTTCTTCGGTGAAATAGAAGACACGCTCAAGTATTTGATGGAATGTAAGCGTTCAGTCAATGTACTCCCACCTGTTCGCAGTGTTCCTTGCCGTTGTGAAATTTGTGTCTGACTTGCCGGAGTTCGATATCGTAGGTCGGGAGGCTAATTGCCACACCCCAAAATTATCCACTGAGCTTATAGGATGACTTTTTAGCACAGCTGTTATCAGGTTATATGATTGGCCTTGCTTTCCAGAGACCAGTATTTTGGTCCCATCTACACTGTCTCATGACATCGAAACGTTTCGCAAATCCTGAACTGGACAGCCATCAAACTAGTCGGTGCCCATAAGCTGTTCTTGATGACGTAACCAAAGCAACACAATCGACGATTACACGTTTCGAGCAGTTCGGATACGTTGTAGCAGAACCCATTAAACAAATCTTTCAGTTAGGCGTCAGTTGCGTAGACAACGTAAATGCAAATCCTCAGGACTGAAAATGGTGAGCGCAACGAATATCATGTTGTCGTTAGTGGAACTCCTTTGGCGAAAATCTTGAACAACGGTAACTATGAGATTGGCTTGCGCACCTCAACAGGGGCACTTTTTGAATTCGACAACAGCTCACCTTTGATATGGATTTTTCTCCCAAAGTGGGTGTTTCAAATTTGGTCATTTCAGCATCGTGGTACTTTTGTCAACTGCTTCAAAATCTGTAGGGTTGTCCGTTGCCCTATCAAGGGCTAAGTGAATGATGTTAGATCGTTCAGCTTTGGCAAGATAATTGTTTGTTTTGCTCTTTGCAAGTTGAAAAACGATGAATTCCGGAATTCGAACTTGACGTCAGGGTGACCACGTCTCCACTCCTGACCAATACGAGTGTTTGAATGAATGTCTCCCAAATCATTGCATACGGTACCTTCCGCTTCGATTTGTTCTGCTATTAATGACGGTCCTGTGTGTATACACCACGCCTATTAGGTGTAGCACTGGTGTGCGATTAAATTTAGTCAAATCTGACCAGGGTTTCCATCGGTTAGCTGTATGCGAATGGATGTAGCTGGTGATCCTTGACTTCATACAACTATCTTGAGCCTGGCCCAAAGAAAGGATGCCAAGAAGGTTCTTCGGTTTCTATACTACCTTAACAAACTTCAGGCCTAGAGTACCGATATGATAGCATTCACAAGAAACCGGTTATGTAGTGTCCTCATGAACCTTGCAAACAAACTATCCACTGGTGACTGAACTTCGTTTGTTACATTGTTTAGATAAGTCATTGTTATTCGGAGCACTAGGTGAGCTTTAGATTCGCACCCTACTTAGTCAGATGCATTCGTCTCACACCACGATATCGTTATTCGGTTTGACATTACGTAATCCAATGTGGTCCTTACTACATGAATCGCCGAATGTTCTGGACCCGCGCGAAAGTAGTTTGCACCGGACAGCAATGAACAGACTCGTGTGCACTCAAGCAACATAGATAACTTAATTTTTACCACGCACCGTATCTGTCACTCATGAGCTCCAGGTGAAACGAAACCGGCTTTTGCTATTCTTTCATAAAAACGCCAAAACTGAATAGATCTTATAGATAGGGTGAAGAAGCAATATTCCTTACACACTGGGATGCTGTCTGTTGAATTTTTACTGTAATGAATGCTGAATGCGCTGTCAAGAGGCTTTGGGGAGCAAAGCCGCGGACGTGGTTAGGTGAGCAAGTTCATCAGCACACACATCGCTTAAAGCTTGCCAGTGTCGAGCCAGTCTGATCTAGTCACCGACATATACGACATCGTGACAGGTAAAGCCACGACAAACGTGCAGGTGGACCAAGTAAATGAAAAGGGAGGATTATAAAACTCTTAAGTTTCATTTAACAATGTTGGTCTGTGATCAGGTGCGAATAGTTGCACAATCAATCGAAATAAGGAACACGTGACACGTTTTTGGGGCACATAACTTTCACTCTCAACTCCGTGGCAAAACTGCAAAAATAATACTGAATTCGGAAAATCCTTCAACTTATCCGGTTTATAGTTCGTATCAAATTGGTATTGCCTAGGTTTATCTGTTTTCGCTGCAGAAGCTTCATTTGCTGATTCGCATAATCCACGGTACTCCATGATTGTCCAGTGGAAGTATATGGTTAGGCCTGTCGTCAAATTTAACCGAAATGTTCGTAGTGTTATCAACTTTCTTCTGGTGCTGACCGCTATTCGCAATTGTGAAGTTTATCCGGCGTGACTAATTCCGCTATGGATGCTCACCAATTAGCTTCGTGGTTCCTTCAAAATTTCCAACAGCCTGTCTAGCACGGACTGATTGTCGACCACGTCACAGCCCGCTAATCGATACGAAGTTGAGTATCCTACCTGGTTTACCATCAACCGTTGGGCTACGGTGCGCTAGACAACCCCAGTTTCCAGACAAATTCGAATCCTTCCTACTTGCCAGTCTATGGTGGTGAATGTGTCCAACGCTACGAATTCCTTATCGTGTGTGTGTGTGTTGTCTCATGCTGCATGACCCACCGTCTTGTTTGTGTTCGTCCACCTAGGGGCAACTAAGCCAAGTCGCTGAGTTGTTTTTTGTACTTCCAGCATACAGATGCTGTCCGGAATTGATTTTTTGAGTCTTGCTGGCCGAGTGACTCACATGGTGATTCATTCTCAGTTGAAGCTCTATTTCTATTTCGATCCGCTTAGTTATTTCCCCTAGTTTTTCATCGGTTGCTGAAATACAGGTTAGTACTAATTGAGTCCGCAGCGTTTGTTTCGATAACCGCATTTTGTAGAGGGATTTCCAATTGCCCCGTGCCATTTAGGAATTATAAGATTTGACTGTTTTTCACTAACTAAAGTTCAATCCCCATTGCTCATTTTCTTTCCCGCAGTTTGGTGTACATTACTATCTTGTGGACAGGCTTTTTCTGTATGCCTAGTTGGGACAATGGTGCGGTCGAACAGGAATTGCGTTAGTATCGGCCAGCTAAAGGAGGGATGTCCTTGAAGTTAGGCTCTTTGATACGTTCAGCAATATGGTAGCTGGGCTAATAGTGCGGCAGAGGCACTCGGACCTCTGGTCGAGTTCTGCTAATCCCCTGCGAATGGTGGAACTTATGAAGCTGTTAAACTGTACTCTAATAAGCTTTGTATCTGTTCACCAGATAGTTTCTCATAATCCGCCCAACGTGACCACGAAGCCTTTCGCCCCAGGATAAATCTATGTAATTTGGTCTGAGTTCGTAACCCATTCTGTGTCCAGTACAGCAATGGGTTCATTGGTAATTGATCTGTTCACCGAGGTTGGCAACTGATTTGCAGACGTTTCGTCAACATTCGAGTAGACGTCTTCACTGCGCTGTTAGTGGGTAATGCCTATCTTCATGCTCGCGTTTATATAGTTTGCAAAGAACGGCTTTAAGCTATAACCTTCATTGGTTATTGGTAATCATGTTCTTGGATTCTAATCGGTCCGATCGTAATCTGTGTTGCGTTGTGGTCTGCATTTCTTGGGTTCGACTGCCACACGTCGAAATTTTCGCCCATTATTTTCCCTTCTGCTCGGCCCGTTCGTGATCTGCATTGTGTAGTGGTCCACCCTCCTGTTGTTTGATTGGTTAATAGTGGGCCTTCTACTTTTAGTGGCTTGCTGTCTTCATCCTGGTCGGTCCCTACCCAATTTGCGTTTTACATCCACGAGCTGATTGATTTACATGTCTTCTCTCAGTGGTACTGACGTTATTTTTGGCTCGTTTCGGTGATCCTTGATGAGAGCTGGAAATTCCGGTCCAATCAATTTGTCGTTTCAACCGGAATGTCTATCCACTTTAGTTCTGTTGGTTTCTTCTTCGATTTCTTGTTCGGCTCAGAGTTTTATGGTTCTGGCATTCCTTTGTTCTCAGAGGTTGTTCGACAGGGTC
Organism: Clonorchis sinensis; assembly: GCA_003604175.2. Taxonomy (NCBI): domain Eukaryota; kingdom Metazoa; phylum Platyhelminthes; class Trematoda; order Opisthorchiida; family Opisthorchiidae; genus Clonorchis; species Clonorchis sinensis. Next base: position 140,943,687 of record CM030369.1, read on the forward strand.
GATCTCAACGCCGGTGTTTGTTACTCCATCCGTGGCGTACAACGCCTCCATGAGTTCGCGTTCGCTCTTAATTCTTGCTTGTCCTAGTATGCTGACGCTGTTCCGGTGAATTCGTTTCCTTCCAGGTCCTCATGTACAGAAATGAGCGAGAGTAGGTCATGTCTCCTAGTATCGGGCTTGTGATCGTTGAATCTGCGATCCCTTGAATCATAATCCTTGCATTGAATTTTGTAGATCGCATTTGTCTTCTCCATTGCATTGGGTTTTGTCTTTGGTTTCGATAGTGCCCTTGGCAGCGTGTCAGTAGGTCTGTGAGCCACTCTTACATCATGCTGTCGTAGTATCCTTGCAGTCATCTCCGAAGTGTTTCTGATGGATGGTAGTGTAATTGTTTTGCTTGTGCTTTGGGTCGTCGAGTTGGTTTAATTTTATTTCCTCAGAGATCTCCAGATGAAATTCCTTGGGTAACATTTGCTTTGAAAGATTTTGTATAAGCGTCTCCTAAAGCCTGGGGTTTCAATACGTTGCAGTGTTTCAGATCGCTTGAATCGTGTCCGTACGCAGCTCTGTTTGTGGTAGTTAGGATGGTTGCTGTGGTAGCTCACAATTTGATCCTTATGCGTAGTCTTTCTGTAGACTTCCGCTTGCATTTTTCCATTTGGCAACCTTGTGACGAGGACATCTAAAGCCGCCAGCTTTTTGCTGTTTCCCTTCTCCATCGTGAACTTGATGTCATCGTGATCCTCTGAAGAGGATGGTTTCAACTGAATTTTTGGTAAACAGAGGATAAGTCAAGCGTTCCCTAGCACTCCCATGGTTCTTATTTCAAAACCGAGTGTTGAACTGCTGTTCGCCTCGGTCTTTTTTTCCTTACATTATTTCGGTAAATGTGCAGGGATTTCCCAGAATGTGATCTTTCAAAGTCTGTCAGTATGAACACCTTGAGAACGAAAGTAAGGAACAGAGCTTGTTTTCTCTCATTCGGCCAAACACCCCGAATTCGTATGATGTCGGCCATAAATCACGTGCAACGGTTAAACGAAACTTTTCGTCTCGCCGTAAAAGTACTGAAGGCATGGTCGGTCTGTAAATCACAATCACGATAAACTAGCGGAATTTTCATGAGTGCGTTGTCCTGCGAGCATCCATGAAAATACGTCGGCCATCACGGACCTGGATGTTCTATTCGTTACCGTACTTTCCTTCTGTTTATCAGTTCTGCAAATTCACAGCAAATATTTTCGGTTCACCAGTAATGGAAGTACCTGGAATAATTTACGAGTACTTAGATTAATACAATTTCGGTTGATGCAATCTTGATTAGACAAGTGTCTTCCAATGGTTTTTTTAAAGAATAGTCGAAAAGCAATCAGCTGTTCGTTTCATCTACCAGTTTTCTTTAAAGAGATATTTCTGTTTTGACGAGGCATCATGATACGAACCTTTTTACTACGTAGGCAGCTTGTGTGAGGAATTCGTCGTATGTGACAGTGTAGGATTTCGGTAGCTACTTCTGCACGCGAAGATGAGTTCATACGTGTTTGCATCTGGTTGCCCATCATCCACCGCGTAATAACGGTAGCAAGCCTATCCCGCATGCGATTGGCCACAGCAGCGCCTAACTGCGAGCGGTAAATCGATGTCGGTGCGAAATCCCGCCTAACACACCACGCATAGCTGATCTGCGTTAGAAAGCATGTTAATTTTCGTACAACCGCGTGCCATACACGTACAGTCCATTCTCTTTTTGTAAGGCCAGTACTTCTTACTTTTTTGTCGAGCTGCTCACACACTGACGTTTGTTACCGCAAACACTGGGTTCGGTCACAAAAGTACTTATGAGTGGGTACCATTCATGGACTAAGGCAACGTCTAAGCCAATGAGACCAAAGCATCTTAGTTGTAGCATCTGTCTTCACCTTCATTTGAGGGGAGCCAGAAACCGAATGAGATAGTCGATGCAACACGTTGATCAGTGGTGTGGCAAGTTAAAAAGACTAAAGAAAGCGTTTGTTCGCATCTGACAGTCCAAGTTAAAAATGGAAGTGGAAATTCTCTCACAACAACAACAGCGTGCAGTCCGTGAGTATCAGAACTACCACTTGATTTTTCAGCCCTGGGCAAGAGCCATCGAGATGTCATACGTGAAAGCAAACCACAAACATTATCGATTGTGCTACTTTGAGCTCTAACTGCAGCGACTCACCTTTAAATAAAGGCCACTCCCCGGTATGTTCACAACAGCATTTCTGCCGGCCACACTCTGTTGTGTGACTTCTGAAAAACCCTTCTTCCACCAAGAGCGGACGAATATCCCTTTGTCTGCGCTGGTCCCTTTCGGGAGGATTACCGTATTCTCAAACGCTGGTGGTTATGGCAGCTCGTGCTCCTGAAAGCCGGCCGAGGCAACCGGCCGCGACCGCAGCCTCAAGGCTTTATTTGGCATATTCTCACCGTTATTGTTTACTATTATTGTTGGTCGATTACCAATGAGTGTACCCGAGCCACCGATATTCCAACACATCAGCATACTATTATTTATCGTTCCAGACGGACAAACCTCGATACGGTATATTTTGCAATTCCATTGTTGAACTGAAGTCCATTCCTCGTAGTGAACTTACCGAACCCAGGGACAACGTCTTCCTCGTCAAAGTTAGTTCCCGCTGTTTTTGTTATTGCCATATTTTACCTATTCACCCTTGTTCAAAGTTCATGCTTATGTGCAATATGGAAGAACCTCAAGTTTCCCTTGTATTAGCCCCTCAGTGCAACTGCCTACGGGACTTGTCAGCAGAGCCGCAGGTGGTCACATTTGACACTCTCTATGGCTGAAACCCTTGGAGACAAACACGCCATTTGCCATACTAGGCGTATAATCTTTCAGTTTTGCAGTCTACCATAAAACGTAGTGCGTTTCTGTCGTTCATCAAAACCAATCTTGTTTAACGAATGCTTCAATAGCAATAGCACAGGAAACCACTAAATTATCTCCACCCTTGCGTTCGCCAATCAGCTGCGCGCACTTGCGGTGCTTTTTTCAATACGGTCAACCGCAGAAGTCCCAACTTCATAGATAGGAATATAAATGACCACGAATTCTGCGATTTTGCACGCTTAGAATAGTGGCCTACTCGTCCGGTCTTTGTCGCGAATAGTTACAGCTCAAACTCCGAATCAGGTGTTGTGCTTGCTTTCTGTGTAGCATTTTCCCCTCAGCTGTAAGCAACACGCTCGATTTCTCAAACCTTTATTCTGATTGAAATTCGGCTACACATGGCAGAGTTGAACTCTGATGGATGGAGATCGTCATCAGAGACAGCAACATAGTGTTGACATTGCATCTTCACTGTCGTACAACCACAATGTTTATCTAACCATGTTTGAAACCTTAGAATAAAAAGAAGAGAAAAGAGTGGGTGACGGAGGTGGCCTGGTGCTGGCTTGTCGCAAGCATTCTGTCGTGGCTACGCCTCTAGGCGCTCAGTTGGACAATCTGGGATGAAACCGACAGCACGAATGCCACTGACGTCGATCAGCCGCCATTTCTTGCAATATCTCCAGTCAAGCGCAAGCGGGGTCACGAGGACTCTATCCTCGAAAGCATACAACACCCAAACTCTTCGTAATCTCCTTCCCACCCTTCTGCCAAGTCACAATTTGTCCACTTCGCGGTTTGCGACATTCTGAAGGAGACACAAAACAACACTCATCTCGGTAGACGGTGTTTCCACATGCGTTGAAGGAGCCGGTTCTGATGATTTCGTTTGATTTCTGGGTCCACTAGATTCTCAATGGCTAATCCAGGTGTACATCTAAAAAGCGCAATGAAAAGCAGCAGCATACAAGTGCATGATTGGGGTTCAGAAGGAGTGGTAAGCGATGATCGACTCTCGCCACCGATAACTGACGGCGACGTGGTCTATTTGGATTCGGAGCTGTTTCGTTGATGGGCACTACATTGTCAAGCGATTTCCGCTGTTCCGGAAATTGGTACTGCAAAGGAACAGTCTGTGATCGGCGCACATTTGAAACATGCGACCTCCATTGTCCGTGTGTCTCGTGTGCAATCCAATGGTTTATTCTACCTACCTGAGCGTTCATGTCACCAGCAACCACAAAAATATATGAGCTTTTAGCCCGTTTTAAGAGAGCACCTAGATCGTTCTAGAAACTGTCTTTGGTCGATTCAGAGCTGCAGTCATTTGGAGCGTAAGTAAACACAGGGTGCGATAGACCTCACTGTCTCGAGGTTTTCTCAGCGACATTGCCAAACGAACCATGCAGAAGCGACTATTATTGGGTATCCAATCAAGTAGAGATGCTTCCGCTCGTTCGCTCAATACAATGCCCATCGCGGGACATCCAGCTGCGGCGGCCCCTGCGTCACCAGAGGTGCGCAGCCGGAACCTGGAAGAGAGCGAGGAGGCAGTCAGTTCAGTTACAGTACTTGCGTCCTGTATCCTTGTTTCTGACACACAGCATACATCAATGCGGAGGGAATCCAGCGTACGATCAACAGCCACCTGTTTTCCTGCCTGCCTCAGTGTGCGAACATTAAAAGCGGACAAGTAGACAGGCTCTCGGAGTTTGAAAGTTTTGAGAGTATTATTAGTTGTGTCATGGTTGTACTTGGGCTGGGGTATTGTCAGCGTGCTCAGATCTAGACAGGAAGATAGTTAGGGTCCTCGACCAAACTCTTTGGCTCAAAAGCCTGACTATAAGGCAGCGGGATTTGCAAGCGCATTTCAATTTTTCATAGAACAAATCGCCGCACATGTTCTAACCCCCAACCTAGAGGTCCAGGGAACTGTGTTCGTCAAACCTCTGACCATTGACCAACCTGGTATGAGACTCGGTGAGTCTCGCGCGGACACTACCCAGTATAGCTCATTGGATCACGGAGGTACCCAAGCCGTCACACCACGGTAAAGTCCAGTATCTTCGTGACCGTCTGATGTAGATTTCGACCTTTAGATGAAGTCAACTTATGCTGAAAATCCGAGAAGCAGAGAACAGTCATAACAGTCACCCGGCGCTCACTCTGAGGGAGTCGAGGTAATGAATCAGCAGATTTAAATGTACTTATAAAACAGAAAACAGTATGCATATGGAGCAGAGGACAAATAAGGTCCGCGAGAGCTGCCTGTCCAGTAAATGGAAACAATCGAACAGTTACGAATTGGTGTAAATGTACCGAAGAGACAGAGGGGATTACGGACAAAGGGTTATCAGCATGCTCGTACGCGTTTCAACTCAACGTAATTCAAGGTGCGCACCATCCCTGATGCCGTCACACCACATGGTGTGCGTGAACTGCGTTACAGCCGGACGCAGAGACACGGGTCAACGGGGGAACGACTTTGTACACGAAGCCATCTTGGTCACTTGGTTCGCGGCCAAGTGAGCAGCGCGCTGAAATTCATTCCTGACTGTTCACGTTCCATTCCAGGCAAGGTCAACTTTTCCCCTCAGGCATGCAAATACAGTACTGAGCAGACGTACGTAGAACGGTAACAATGAGTGAAAAACGCAGGCATTCAACCGTACGTCGCTGTAACAATACAGGTGTGCATTAGAGTGAGATGACCACAGTATGCTAAAAAACACGGACAAGTCAGACTACTTAGCAGTAGTTTGAGTTATATATGGTTTTAGTCTCTGCTTCCTGTTAGGGATCAACAGATACATTGGCATGTCATACTGTCGGGAGAGACTCTATGGTGATAATGCATGCATGTACCACGAACCTAATTATCATCACCACATGGGGTATATTCGTTTTCAGCGTTCCCTCTTGAAACCAGCCATTGACTCGGTGGGTTAAATTTCGACGTGTTAATCTTTTCCCGGTCCGTTGATCTGTCCCAACCCAACAGACCGGCTCAGGATTTAGAGGACCCTGGAAGTACTTGCATGCAGTTCAAGACCCATATAAAGTGAACCCCAAAACTCCGATTCCTGACCTAACTAGCAAGCTCGTCACTTTGGGTTTCACACTTTGTACACAAACCGGGGTGTAACAAGACGACCCCTGTTCCACGAGTGTGTTTTGTGTGTGCACACCACCCAAAGCCATGAAATGGGGAAGCAAGACTGAAAACAGAAACTGATAGGCGCTCAAAATCCAAACTCTATTTTCTCCGTTGATTTGCATCAACAGATGCATGCTGAGGGTGGAATGAATAGAATGGACCAACTTGTATTTTTTGTAACTAAAACTAATGGTAGTGATGAGACAAGTGGGTTGATCTCTTGGTCACCTGCTGAATTCCGCTTCATTGCCTTGTCTTAATCTTGAGATACAATCTGTGCCTGCAAATGATATGGTAACCTTCCGAATGTAGTGTTATTTCTTGGGAAACTCAACCTTTATATCCTTACCAAAGCGCTAGTATTCAACCTTCCAAATCGAAAGCCATTTCCGTCGTTTCATGGAGACCATCAAAAAGTAGAGTCACAGCTTAAGCAGAACACAGTTTTTTGTTTGGCCTTTTGCCGATCATTTCTGGAACAGTCCAAATCAAAATCGTAACAGTGAATTCGTTGTTTTCAGATCCGAAGGAGCCTGAACGGTCACAATGTTGGGACAACAAATGACGTTTTCAACAGTTCTAGTAAAAAGAATCTTCACTAATCGGTGTTCCGGAATAAACTCGCTGAGCTGACCACCATGTCTATATTTCTAGTCTCCCTTAATCAAACAGGAATAAATTCACCTAGTAGCTGGGAAATGATTCCTATGTAGAAATTCCTGTTTCTTCAAACTTCCACCAGGTAACCACGACGCCTAATTCAGTTTCACAGTGGATATCAACACACAGTTTCAGAGACTCAAGACAGGGATAACTTGGTTTCTGGATAATATACTCACTTAACGTCGTCATAGTTTGGTTGAAATAAAGAACTTGACTTGGAGTGGGTATGTAACTCCGGACTACATGAAGTGAACCAAGAAGAACTTTGAGAACTTCACTGGTATGACTACTTTAATCTACATAATTACATCTTATGTAGGCCGTGGTTGTTACTAGGCTTGTATCCCAGTGATCTCATATTTGATCCCGAACTGTCACTGAACCAGTTAGTCAAGCCCAGTATGTCTTCTGTCTATTGCCAACGCCGTCGTAAATCTGACCATTGAACTCACATTCCAAGGCCCTTTGACGAGTGTTGTTTCCCTCTATTTATGTGCCGTCCGCACTTAGACAGAATTCAATGATCCGAAGTTTTTCCAAGCCTCTACTCCCAACGAAGCGGAATGCTGGATGGCGGCGATACGTAGGGGTCTCCCACCCCTGCGCCGAAAATCGTCGAAGAGTACTAAATGTGCTTGTGCCACATCCAGTCCTCTCTTAGAGGATTTTCCAACCCTAACAGCCCATCCTGTCAGTGTTGACTCACGTGCCAAGCCAGCATCACGTGATAATACCAATAGTAATCAGCGGCTTAGTTCCGGCCACCGGCGTCATTTGGTATCTGAAAGCCCTCTAGTTGAAGACTACCGTCGTTCTCCGGATTTGCCAATTTCGAAAGCAGCAACACTGGCGGCCTTCACTGCTTCCAAGACCGCTTGTTCAGTGTTTGAAAGTAAAGCAGGAAGCCACACGCTACGACTACCTTCCAAGTCAGATTCCTCTGGTCAGCCGGATGGGTAGGTTTCACTCTTCGTCCATGATACCAGTACCACATTTTACGCTTGTATTTTTTGATTATGTCTTCTATGGTTCACATCCTACCGTTCATTGGATTCTATACCTAAAAATTATTTTTGGAAGTGAAAAAGATAGGTTTGACAACCCACTGTCAGATCCCTTACCCAGTGTACATAAGACTTCTGTTTACTGCTGTACCAGAGGATTGTGAATCCGCAAAGCCATCCGATTCAATGCCGTCCTGATGCGGTCTTCTTAAGCCTGCGACGTTGGTTTATTGCTAAATCGCCCAACCCAAGTTACGAACTATGGCTCTTGCGTTTCCTTTAATACTTCTCCAACAAGGCTCCATGAAAGAGACGAAAAAAAAACATATTTTTCTTGTGACCGTTGATGTTTCACTGGACTAACGAAAAGTTGCAACTCTAAGGGAGGACATCCGTCCCCTACCTTCTGATACATTTCACCGCTCCAACCTGTGAGTTCACCATCCAACTGAATTTACGTAAGAGTTCACTCATAGGAGTTTCGTCTTATCAGTTGCGATAACGAGTGAACGAACCTACGAATTGACATTATTAACTGGAAATCCAAAACTACGACCGAATTACATACAATGTCCACCTAGATCAAACAGATCAGGTTAGACGCAATGCTACTCCAAGGTGCCTCTGGATGTAGGACGTATGGGGATCAGAGTACCTCAAAAATTCAGGCGATGGTATCGTTTACGTCAATATGTAATCGGAGTTAATTAGGTCTGACGCCTACCACGGCTGAAAAAGCGTTTGAAGTAGCACAATCCAGCACAAATCTTTCTGTCTTTCAAGTCGGGTACATCCACCGAGGACACAAAGCTCTATGTATATTGTTTAGTTCTTCTTTTCATCGCGAATGAGTAGTTAAGTAGTCTTACTTAGTATTATATACGACATTCCTTCCCCACCTCTAGCGTCCACTCCTCGATCACACTGTGTAGGATATTCCTAAGCGTGGAAGTATTTTACCCATTGTCCCAAAATTAACAATTGGAATTACGATTACCGCTGATAGTACCAAAATTAATCGGTTTTCGAAGTTTTGCAGAGGGAGTGCGAAATAACGGTAGTTTTTCGGCCTAGTTCTCGGTGTGAACCTTTAAAGCTAACGTTCACATCAAAAGAACCACCAAAGGTTTACAACGTGTATTAACGCCCAAAACCAAGTCAGAAACGTATGTGTAGCACGTCGTATATAGCGTGTATGCGGTGACAACATTTTGGATGCCCCAGTGTTCTGGATGTGCTATTGGCGACCGGCAGCTACTGGATCAAAATTGGCTGTTGAGTCCAGACTTTCGGCCAATCAGAGCTCACCTTGATGCTGGACTGACAAGTGGTTCGACCTTCTGGCCAATCCCGTGCATGATAGGCCCCTTGGCCGTAGCATCGCCTACGTGCGAGCGATAAACCGGTGACGCTGCAGAATTCCGCTCGTTTAGTACTCACTTCGTAAAACTTTTTATCTGTTTAAGTCTGTCGAAGTTAAACACTGCGGTTTTGGGTCATCCACTAGCGGTGAACAGCATCTGTTCCATAAGGGGAACTAGTTCAACTGACGCAGATGGGGGTGCAAGTGAATTTCATCTTCTATTATATGTCGTAGAAATAAATTCCTATTCCTTTCCCTCCCGTTCCCAACCCCTTTGTTAGCAGTCCAAAGACGAAACCCACAGAAGCCGGAGCGAAATCACCTACGGTTTCCCCTCTTGGTGACTTATTCTCCACACACAGTACACTGAATTTCATCGACTCAAAACCGACAGCTAATGGTATGTGTTGTCCAGGTAAACCGAGGGCTTGACGTTTTTGATATTGTATACCGATTTCACAGTAATAGAGGAACGCTATAGCGCTCCACAATGGTTTTCTTCTGGCTATGCTGGTTCCCTCGTTAGATGAACAGTGAAATTATGACGAACGTTGTTTCAGTGGTGTAAGCGCATTGGAAGTTCAAGTTTCTAGTTTTTTTTCAGTACTAGAAAACCGGGTTGTTGACGTTGGTGGTTTCGGGTTTGAAGGAACAATAGTGGTCCCTTGTTTAATGACTGCACCCCGGATCTGCTAACCCAGGTTACACCCAGAGTTGAATTGAAGCTATTTGATGAGCGTGGTGATCCAACCATATATTGCACCATTAAGTGAAAATACTCGCAATGTGATAGAGATTACTTCATAGTTTAAGACAATCACAGATTTGTTTGTTGATATCTGGTCTAATTCAACAGGCTATCTACTGAAAGACGGTTGTTTTGTTTCCGCTGAGTCTTTTAATTGTTTACTTTTAATTGTACTTTTAATTGTTTCTTAAACCCAAACAGTTTGGTTCAAGCAGTTAATGTTTGTCACTATATTTAATATCTATTTCATAATGTTTCCTTTGGTAGTTGTTTGCCCTACGCCGTCCCGTCCACCGGTTGTCAGTTCCATCCAAAGTCGTCCTTCCGTCTTGACAACCGCTATGTCTGGCACTACAGGTTCCTGTACCGGCATCCGAACGTCTTCTGCGGTGACTACAACCACCACACCTTCCTCTGCAACGACAACCTTCCGATCCGACTCGTTGCGAGTAGGAGGTTCGTTGAGCACGGGAGCACCAACTTTTCGTACAAGTTCTCCCCAACTAAACGGCTGTTTTGAAGACGTGATTGGTCAGCAGCTTTCAGTCTATCCCTGGTACCACGGTACTTTATCCAGAGTCTGTGCAGCCTCTTTTGTGCTGGGGCAACTGTCCTCAGACGAAAACAAGGGACGAGAAGCCTCTTCCGCAGCAACCCAGACAAACGCGGATAACCGGAGCAAAGGCTCTCTTGGCTCGCCTCGTCCACTAGCTAGTTCTGCTTTCTCCAATCCTCTGGAACAGTTGATTTCCGGTGCCCCACAAATCCCTCTGTCCGCGACAGACGGGATATTCTTGGTGCGTCAAAGTGAAACGAGGCAAGGTGAATTTGTCCTAACGTTCAGTTGCCATGGCAAAGCGAAGGTGAGGACAACGCGTATGGACATTTTGTCCTTTTAGTGGTCTCAGCAATGCTGATAGGCATGTCAAAAAATCGGAATCCAATGTCAGTTACTCGTGTTAGACAGTATCCAAGCGACCTGCAATAACCTAGCTCTCATGATGAGACATTAAAAAAGCGTCGCCTCCACGTTAAGATCATACCAGATGGTAGATTAACCCTGATTAGACGGCAGGATTAACCCATCTGACTAAAGAGAGGCTTTGTGAGGAGCCATACTTTACTGTAGTTTGCTCGTTGAGCACTGAAACCTCAGCAACCGTGTAGAGGTCACTCCCCAAAAAGTGTACCGTTAGACTCAACTACAAAAACTAAGAGGTGCAAACTTAACGTGCAGTTGTCAAGCTTGGGCCTACGCGAGTGAGACTGGTTGAGCAATGCACCAAAGCCTCAGGAACGATAACCCTAACGTTTGTATGCTGTTGATAAAACACAGACGGCCCTCGCAGTTTCGGTGTGATTCCACAACGTGTTCTGTGCAAATAATTCGCGTCAGACTGAAACACACAGACCACTACTCATTCAGCACCAATAGAGGATGACCGTTCTACCCGGCTTATTTTCTTATTCGAAGAACCACTACAAGAAGTCATGTCTTGTTAAACTGAGACAAATAGGAGCGACGAGCCCGGAAACTTACTTCACTGAGCAGAACCATGTAGAAAAAACTTACTGACTCGTCGACTAGCATGGGAAGTTGCTTTTGAGAGCCCATCTAGTCATCTGGCAGTTACCAGTTCTCATCATCGGCAACATCAATTGAAATTGATGGTGTTGCAAACAACACCAGCGTTGACAATGGAGCATCGCTGTCATACACTCCTAAATATTTAGCTAACAAGTCTCAAGTAAAAGGAACGAAAAGAAGGGAAAGGAGTCTAAGGGGGCGTGTGGCAAGCATTCACAGGTGCACCCACTTATAAACACAGATATCCTAGGTGTGAACTGATGTCACGGACGTTACTAACATCGATTAGCAGTCACAACTTACCACATGAGCCCTGTCCTTGACAATCAGCTGACCCATCGATCCCTCCTTTTCCTATTTTTCCTGATGCAATGAGCCCGAGCCAAATTTGTTGCCAGCGATTTTGGGGTTTTCTTCGTAGGCTATAATATCCCGTGCGACTCAGCGGAAACAGTAAATGGCAAAGTTGCTGATTAAATGGGGAATTCCGGTCCTTCCAACCATCCGACAGGAGCTATCACCAATCAACTGAACCACTCTACATTTCAATTCAGTTGTTGAAGTCCAGTAGGCTTGGTGGAAGCTGACATCGCCCTACGAACGCCTAAGTGACACATCCGGTAATCTCTCCAAAGACGATATTGTCATTGTTGCTACTGTTAAACCCTTTGGTAGCCATTTTGGTCCATTTAACTAAACCTATATGGATTGTCAGATTGAAAGCCACAAGGTAGCGAAACCTCTCTAGATCTACTTGTAGGTAGGTGCAATGATGGGCTTTTATAAAAACCCGGTCTTTATGTCACAGTTGCGTATGTTCATCAAGCCAGCTTTGCACCGATTTTGTTCAAATCTGGATTAGTTAGGACCCTACCCTGCTGTCGAAGATTCTTCAGCAACCATCAAGGAAACGTACTGTGATATCTGGCATAACGTACCAACTGAAACATGAGGCGACCTTTTTACAGCATATTGAGATTCTGCGGGTATTTGGCTGAGTTCCCCGTTAAAACCAAATTGGGCTGCAAATGAGTGTATTTCACCGTATATGGACGTTTCACTAGAGCACGGACCACAGCTATTGTAAATGGCCCAATGGATGTGCTACCAATACACAAAGGAGCGAGGTGCACGTTACGGTACGGCTTTGACCCAAAGCTCACAAAACTAGGCGATAGACTAAACCCATTTGCTCTCGCCCAGGCTGCATACGCGGCTAGACTTGTGTCGTCTAATTGTGCAAGTCACAAAAGCCGTGATCTCGAAACGTCATCGCGCTCAGAGGAGTGATACTGTCCCACTGAATACAAACCACACAGATGGAAATGTCACAGTGTATCAAAAACTGGGCTAGATTAATGCCTAAGCCTACAGTTTTTGTGAGTCGGCCTACATTGGGAACAAGACTCTGAATAATCCCGTCCCAGGCACCGACCGTTGACTTCACTAGCGGTCGCTATTCTCTCACTGAAATGCCCCCCCCCCGAGGATTCTTATGCAGTATAGGTTTATTAGTAACAATAAGCTTCTTCTCGCTTTTCCTATTTAAACTTGAAGGAAATTTGCGTGAGCCATTTAGCAACTCACCTTTCATATTACAGCACCTGCGAATGACCCTTAGCCCAGATGGACATTGTCGTGTGCAACATCTCCCATTTGATTCTATCGTCGATATGTTGGAACACTTTCGTCAGGAGCCAATTCCTCTGGAACAATCAACAGCTCCCGAGGGGAATTCTGATACCCTTCCCTCATCCAACTGTCCTGTACCGGTAACCCTGTCCGCCTATGTTGTGAACACTCACCTAACCGGAAGTCAAGATCGGTTGGTGGTATGCCGTGGATCGGTCAGAGTTAATGGGACTACGGTCGGTCGTGCTGCTGCAGCTGCTCTCGCAGCAGCTATGGGCAGCCGGATGCAACCGAATGTGTATATTGTCATGTAATCACCACGAAATCTTGTTTTTCTTATCTTCTTCACAACACATGCTACAGTGACATACTTCCGGCTATCTCGTCTCGATTTAAGCTATTTCCTTTCCTTTTATAACATGTTCCAAGTTACTTCCAGTAAATTACTGCCACCAGATGGTTGCGTATTTGGTTGATTTACACGGGATTTCCCCGGGCACTTTACTAATGTGATAAAATGCTATCTCATGTCTTTAACGCTAACCGTTCTTTCATATTGTGACCATTTTTTGTTTCTAAGGGTGTGCCTTCTGTTTTCCCCCGGTAACTCAAGTTTTTAGTACTACTACCGGGATAAATGCATTTATGAATCTGTCCTCAAGCCGTTTGGTTGAACGCGCGCAACTTTCATAGTGCAATACCTTCGTTTTCTTCACCTCTTCCGCTGGCCGATGTGGGCTGTGGACTTGGAACGTGCGAACAATCGATCACACTTGCAACATAATTCTTGTCTTTTGATTTTAACAAAGTGGACCTGAGTTTCTCTGACATCTGACTTGCTTTTTCACTCAGTTATGAGGTATCATAAAGGTCAAGGTGAGAAACTCGGGCAGGTTGTTCTTGTCATAGTATAGAACTCTGGAACCACGACGCGCACGAACTAAGATAAGCGGATGCAAGGGTCTATAGCACAACCGTTTTTCCAACTACGTGCACGAAAAACCCCGAGAACGATCGAACTGGTCTTAGCAGAACGGCTCTTCGTGGTGGAGGGCGTCTGGACTGATATCCTCAACCTTCAGACTGTAACAGAGTAATATAGTCAGTGTCCTGTTTGTCGCAGCGGAAAACATGGTACAGAGACATGTAGCAAACTGTTTCGAATGTGATGCACTCATAACTACTAACAAGATTCAGTCGCACCACAGTATCGTCTTAATCCTCATTACAGACAGCAGTAGGAGCGAGCAGAGTAGTGCATACCTAACACCCAAATTGGGGACACTGTTCCAGCAGCATCTCGCATTCGGCACCTATCTGTCCAACTTACACACGCGGTTGTTGTCGTTCCCAATTTTTGTTAGGCTCACAGTAAACATTGCAACCCCGCTGACATAACTTGCTGGAGGGATGCGGGGAGGCTTATTCAAAAACCAGCGTGCCTCAACACGGACCGGATCGTGACAGCTACAGTACGTGAATAAAAGAAAACAGGTTCGTTTTTGGCAGGCTAATGAAAGGTATACCTGAATCACCACCAATTTATTTTTGTCTTCGATCGGGGGGAGTCTCTATTCGTATGCCCCAACTCGAATACACTTATCTCGTGTTTCTTGATCTCCAGTTGACAACTGAAGGTGGAACGAACTGCTTCCTGTATAGAATAGTCCACGCTTCATTCCTGATTTCTGCAGATCAAGAGAGCTGATACCTCTGGAATAAGCAGTGGAGCAGTCGCAATGGTATTCCACCCAGTGTAAACTTCCGAGGATAAAGTTGAACTATGCTGACCATCTATGGAGGGAAAATGACCTCGTCTGTTGGTCATTCTGTCCTGACAATGCAGTGGTTCCCGTCTGGTGCCAACTCGAAACCCAGGTTCGGTAAGGTCTACAGAGGCGACTACGCCCAACTACATTCTGGACCCCATAAAACCCAGGTTCGGTAAGGTCTACAGAGGTGACTACGCCCAACTACATTCTGGACCCCATAACAATCTGCTGACACATAACTGGGAAGCGTAGATTACCATTGTCAGATAGGCAATTTCAAAAAATAAGAAAAAGGGCAGCTACGTCACAATAATAGGTTCTGAAACAAAGCATAACAAACACAAGCTTTCTCAGACTTTTCCACTGGATCGGAAACTATCCATATTCACCTAGCCAAATCCCTTAGCTTTTACATTCTGCCTAACGATTAAGCCAAAAATGAAGTGCAGGAGTGCATAAAAGCAATAGACCAGTAACATCTTACAAAAGAAATCCTCGTAGTATATCCGACCTTAGCTCCAGGACTGAGGTGCGAGTTAGGAGCTAAAAAGCAACGGTATAATTGTGGAAATTCTGTCTTGTAGAAAAGTGCTTTTCCAAATCATTTTTGAGGTCAAAAAGACGTGATAACCAATACGGGACCTCACAAAGCGAGATGGTTAGAGTTCGGGTCTACTAATCGTGGTACCAACCCGAACTCTGCATCTCGACTTCTGTCTGGGCTTCAGCAACCTGGCAGTCCTCCCAGTCCTCGGGTGGCATGACAGCTAGGCACCGAAAGGGTGTTACAACTGAAAGGTTATATTATTATTACAAAACTGCGACTGTCAACTAAGGCCAACCTTGTTTTCACACAAATGCGCAAAAGAAATATTTCCTGGGATGAACTCATATTCACATTCATCAAAAATATCACTGCCACAAGAGTGCGCCATCCCAAAAAAATATAAGGCAATCAGTTTTTTGTACGAACCGCTGTATTACATTTACCGAAACTTCTGTTTACATGAGCAGTCACATGTCTGAAAATTCGTCATCACACTCTCGGATATACAAGACGTTATTGCACCGGATAAGAACTTCGCCTAGACTACCGGTGTGGCAGTTGTCTATATATTCATCTGTGCTGTGAAGCTGTAGATTCATATAACGATCGACGGATACAAGGTATCCTTTATACTCCATTCCCCACTTCAGTTTTACGATGACTTGTTTCCCCGTAATGCTGCTCAGGAACGGCTTTGGGTTGATAACAGCAACATCCATTTTCGTTTCAGTAGGCCAATTGACCAAAAACCGTCCAAATGCACAGAATCCGCTAAAAAACAAAGTATGGAATAACGAAAATCTCTATGTGCCGGAACTGAAAACTGATCGACAACGATACGAAAGCCTTCCTGAGTGAACATTTTCGAAATTTATTGAAGTGTTTTTCTTAAACGTTCGCACAGAAAAATCGACAATATGCTCAAGTGAAAAGCTGAAATTTTCGGAAAATTGCTCTTGCGTACGTGGCCAGAGTGCTCAGGTGAATCGTGGAATTCTCTCTTAGCGCCGACTTTTAACTTCCACACAAAAAATTGAGCTGCAACAACGATTGAGTTAATGCAGCGCTGTCACAATTAGTATCGACAGCAGAATAATCAAAGGTGAAACAACCGTTGTAAAGCTGAAGGAAAAAACCCGGTTGCCAGGCTGAAGATTTGGGTGAGATACCCCACCTTGAGCCTTTGACTAGCAAGTCTGACAAACGGAGGGGCGAGAGGATGTAAAGTCTCGTTCGGAAACCCTTAACTAGCCTCCGACTCAAGTCTAGACTGTGAGATATCGGTTGTCAGGGTTTTCTTGATGCACCCTTCCCGGAACCAATGACTCAATAGCCTGACCCGCTTGGCTGCAGGGAGCAGACCTAACGCCAAGACGCAGGGGGTTAGGCATAACAGACTAACCCCTAGTGCGGCTGCGCAAAGAAGGTACCTTCTGAGCAGCACCAGATGCCTTGGTTTTAAAAGTATTTCAACCGTAGTGAATA